>JAXDDX010000003.1:10837500-11457500 GCA_034670405.1 Hoplostethus atlanticus | reverse complement strand
TCTTTCTATTCTCTATTCTCTTCTATTCTATTCTAGATTCTTCAGTCCTTCACATGCACAGACCTCTTGACTCTGACTGGCCATCTACGCTGGGCGGTTTGACACCCTTACCCTGACCCTTTACACCTCACCTCTGCTTCCACAGGTCGAGAGGGCCTATTAGCTTGCTGGTTTATATTTACTGGCTCAGTTATTAACACCTGTATTACAGAGGTGCCGGGTGTTAACCAGGTCGTGGTGTTAATGGCACGAGCCCCTGTGTGTCGTCCTGTTCCCGCACTGAGCAGAGCCAGGGCGCTGGATATGCCGACCCCCTTGTGTGGGTCTGAATCAGTTGGAAGGAGCTCAGCCCTTTCAACCCAGTCAACCAGCTATGCTAAAAGGGATCACAAGTATGTCATTATTGGATTTAACTAGACAGGAAGGGTCAGATGGGCACCAAATGTGCTTATCAAAAAAAAACATGCATACTTGAATCCTGCTTGAATCATCTGAACGTCTCTGTTGAGTGACTGGTGCTGGACTGGATGTGGAAGAGAGTAGCAGAGAGTCCAGTTATCCATCATTGTGACAGGCACTCCATAACACGCCACTAGAGTCAGCACACTTCAGTTAATACTAGATGGCTTTTTGCACATAGCACCATGAACATAAATCAAACGATCTCTCTCCTTCAGCTCTCTCTCCTTGCTGTCTCACTCAGAAGACGTTATAGATCGCTACAGACTGTTTAATTACCTGTATTCTCTGGCGTTTAGGCGTCCTCGGACTGGAAAAGGAAGAGAGGGTCGAACTACTGTAGCAAAGAGTTATCTGTCATATAGCACGCCACTAGAGTCAAACTTTGGTTATCACAAGACGTCTTTCACACACAGCACTATGAACTTAAATCAAAGGATCTCTCTCCTTCGACTCTTTCTTTCTTGCTCTCTTTGACACACACACACACACACACACACACACACACAGAGCGATGAAGTTACAGATAGCTACAGACTGTTTAATTACCCTTATCCTCTCATGTTTGGGTGTCCTAGGAGATATATGGGCCTTGGGAGCAAGTAGCCCGCCATAAATTAGCAAAGAGAAAACAAAGTAGCACTGTTTCTAAGTCCATTCATAAGCAAACAACTTCATGTGGCTTTGCAGACAGTAAATTTCTTCAGCATATGCCACATGCCGGCTAAAGACTAATGAGAAACTAGCGTGTACAGGAAGGAGAAGACATAAACATGATATACAGAGTCCAAGATCATTTCATAGGAATCATCTCTTTTGCAGATTTCTCTAATACTGTGTATTATGTCATCATGTCAAATACGATTTACACTAGTTTCAAAAGAAGGCACAGTTGGCCCTTACTGAAGTGTAAATGTTGTTCCTAGATGTTAGACCATTTATTCTCCTGTGTTTTCTCTCCCTCCCTCTGTTCCTTCCTTTCTCCACCACACCTGTGCTCCCATCATCTCCTCCTGCCTCCCCCCCCCCTCTCCCTCCAGGTCCACCATGTTCCCTGCTAACCTCTTGCTCCTCATGGTCCTGCTGCTACCTCAAGCCTCGTCTGGTCGCCAGGGCGGAGACACCAGCGAGATCGGCCATGGCAGGGTATCGCCCCCTCCATCCTCCTTGTCCTCCCCACCACCTGGTTCTATCCTGGAGCCCAGTCTGGCTCAGACCATCCAGAGCCTTCTCCTGAGCCGGCTTGGCCTGCAGTCCCAGCCTGACCCTAGGCCCGGCGTGCCGGTGCCCCAGTACCTCCTGGACCTGTACCGCTTCCACCGGCAGCAATACCATCTAGTGGAGGACCCCTCCTTTAGCTTCCCCAGCCAGCACATCCAGCAGGCCAACACCGTACGCAGCTTCCACCACACTGGTAGGATAACTGATGTTGTGTTGTCAGCCTGTGAACTTTGCTGCTGGATGTAAAAGTCATTCAAGATCATTGTGAATTGGAAGAGTAACAGATTAAGACCTTTGAACTTCATCTGTTTGCAGGACGCCGTTTCTATTGCATTCTTTTATCAGACATCAGTGACGTAAAGAACTCCAATTTATGACACTGGCACATGTCTGTTATGACTCTACTATTTAACAACATAAAACTAAGTAGGAGCCCTTTATCTTTTATTTGATAAGATGGGTTTCTATAATACTAAACATGCTAATCTGAAAGTCCTGTTCCAGAGAACGTGTGAGCATGTGCTGGAGAGCTTATCTAGCTGCATGTGGTATAAGATGTGTCTGACATTGAAGGATTGAGGGGTAGCAGTGTGATTCTCTAGTATTCACAGGGCAGATTACAGATAAAGTATAACCCATTGCATAAGTTGAAACCACATTAAACTCCCCTTCTCTCTTGTCCTCTTCCTTAGAGCCCCTTGAAAACAGTCCCACAGCAGCAGATCGTAAGAGGGTGCGCATCTCCTTCAACGTATCCTCCCTTCCCCAGGATGAGAGGGTGGTCTCTGCTGAGCTGCGTCTCCTCAGCAGTGGCAGGGCCTCCCTGGGCCCCGGCGCCCACAGACTCAGCCTGTACCTGTCTGAGAACCACGGAGACCCTGAACCCACCCTGCTGGAGACAAGGTTACTCCCTACTGGCCTCCACAGTAATAAAGCGAGTGGTTACTGGGAAGCTTTTAGCCTCAATGCAGAGCTCCTCCATAAGGCCCTTGCTGAGACAGGCAGCCTAGGCTTCCTCCTGGAGGTCAGCCCAGAGAATAGCACCACCTCGCCCCTTGACCACGGACTCTCCTCTGCTGTGGGCAAGGAGGCGAAGGGGGAAAAACACAGAGAGGGACACCTGAGGGTGTGCAGGTCCTTGGGGCAGGACGAGCACAGCTGGGCCCAGGAGAGACCCCTATTGGTGACTTATAGCCATGACGGCCGTGGAGAGCCTCTGGTCACACACGGCAGGAGGACCCTCACTGCTGGCCAGAGGATGAGAGGGAGAAAAGCGGTCAAAGACAGGGCCAGGAGCAGCAGCAAGGACCGCAGTAGAGACCAAGACTGGGGGTGGGCCAAAAAAAGGGGAGGCGGTGGGGGAGGGGCGGGTTGGAATGAACGAGGGAGGGTGAAAAGAAACGGTGGCCGTGCTGCAAAACTGAAACGCCTCTCCCGTGCCCGATGCCGCCGCCACCCTCTCTACGTCGATTTCAACGATGTGGGCTGGCACAAATGGATCATTGCACCCAGCGGCTACGACGCCTTCTTCTGCCTGGGAGAGTGTCGCTTCCCTCTGGCCGACCACATGAACTCATCTAGCCACGCCATGGTGCAAACGCTGGTGAACTCTGTGAACGGGGCAGTGCCCAGGGCCTGCTGTGTTCCCACCTCCCTCAGCCCCATAGCCCTGCTCTACCTGGACCCTCAAGACCGAGTGGTGCTGAAGAATTACCAGGACATGGTGGTGGAGGGCTGCGGCTGCCGGTAGTGGCCCGGGAGAACTCACCCAGAGGAAGCCAGGCAGGGGTGGAGGAGCACGGAGGGGATAGGAGGAAAACAGAAAGACGAGAGGCAGATGGTGGGGAGAAGACACTATAGACCCCAGATACCCAGAGACAGACTTAGCAAGCCTGATAGAGACAAATGTAACCGTATAAGAGGAAGAGGGGGAGATAGCATGGGGAGAAAGAGAGAAAGAAGGAGAAAGAGAGAGAGAAAACGTAGGGGAAACGATGAGAAAACGAGGTGAAAGTGGAATATGGTCACAACACAATGAAACTGCCAGGAATGAGTTTACAGAGGATATAACAACTCATCTTCCTCCCACTGGATGATGATGCAACAGTCCACAACATCAACAGTCTTCTTGTTATCTTTTGAGAGAGCAGCTCTCTAACATCGGAAGGTGTCTATATTCAAGTGTTTGCTTTGTCTCTCATCTCATTCTCACGTGAATCTCTGACAGATACACGCCTCGGACCGTTTGTGCAGGGCACGCAGAAAATGTCAAAATGTCCGTGTAAGATGTTGTACATAGTGTATAAGTGACATGACACAGAGTATAAGTTCTTGTGCACTTGTATACAATGGACACCAGAAGCAAGCAAGCAGCAGAGTTTAGGCTATACTGTGTCTTTCTGATGGACTGATTGAGGATTGACGGCACCAATATGGTATCTTACCTTTGTGGGACACTGTTGTATCTACAGTATTTGAACCAAGGGGCAGGGTACATCTCTTATCGTGAGCAGCAGAGATTGATATATAAATCGAAAAACTGTTTGCTTTTGTGACGGACTGCCAGACAGGCACAGCACACTGATTTTCCCAGCTAAGCACCCCTGCATCACAAGCTATTTAAAACCACAACAATAATACTGAGAAACTATTATACTATTGTTTGAATGTACTACTATCACTATTATTTAAAGAGAGACTTTTTTTTTTTTTGTACATTTCTTTTGCAGACATGAAGAAAATCCAAGTGATAGTTGTCTTGTCATTAAACATAATTCCATTAAATGGCGATTCTAACTTAAAAGACACATTATGTATTTAAATAGCAACAATATGATGTATTTAATCTTGAAAATATTTAAGATACCTGCACTCTGCAGAACGTACAAGAAACTGATGCCTGCCTTCCAACACAATCGCTTTGGTAAAGTAAGTTATGGTAGCTTTACCTCTGTACTTATGGTCAGTGTATTGAATTAACAGTCAGTGTTACTTCACATGTCTACCTTATCGTTGCAGATATTTTGGTGTACAACACATGATAGCAGAGTTAAGTGGTGTTGCCTTTATAAGCTCAACTAATAAGCCAAATCAAAGCTCTATGTATTATAGCTACTGAACCGTGTAATAACAGGTGTCTTTGCTAGCTATGTCTGCATGTCTCAAAAAAAAGAAAAAAGAAAGACTGATATTAAAAATGGGACTTCAGTGCCTTTCAAACAGGGGCTTTTGCAAGTGTTCTCTTCTGAGCTGAATACTCGAGTAATTGTTTTTCAGTGTTGCATTTTCTCTCTAAATGGAAACGTTTAAGCAACAGCCTGTAAAATGTTTGACATTGTCTCAAGACGTTATACCTGTAATAAACAGAGCAAGCAGCACAACTGTCACATGACTTTTCTGTTGCATTAACCATTTACTCCTTTTTGCCATGTTTGCATTTCCTCACCAAGTACAGGAGGAAGGCTCAGACGTCTGTGTAATTTTCTCCAATCGATCAAAGTCTCTGTCCATCACTGTTTATCCCTTACACTGCCCATGTTCAGGAAGAAAGAAGGAAGTAGAACCTCCAAGGAGAGTGCAGATCAAACCAGATTTGTCTATATGGTACTGAAGCAAATGTTCATAGCAAAACATTTGTTGGAGAGTTAAAATGGAGGGCAGGAGGAATAAAACGTCAGCGTCCTTCTCTTCTCTACATTTCTCACTGACAAAACCATTGAACCGCCTTATCAATTCACACTACCCACCTTGATCCACAGTGCACACATGTTTCTGATCACATGGGGAGGAGATTAGAGAGAGGAAAAGACAGCCAGAGAGAGAGAGAGGGGGGAGAGGAAAAGAAACAGCAGCAGCAGCAGCAGCAGTCAGTGCGCCTGGCCGCAGGTCGTTCCTCATGTTGTGAATACGGGGGTCAGACCAACTCAACAGCTGCTCTGACCCCACATTCCTATCTGTTTGAAAAGGAACCCCCACCCCTGCCTCCCAGCCAGATGGACCAGCTCACTGGAGAGGTGAATGGTGTGAATCCCACAGCCGGATCGCTCCATCCTGCGCAGGGGGGTGACCCTGCTCCTGTTGGACGCTGGACGCGGCCCAGAGCTGGACACATACACAGGGAACTGTCTAGATTTCTGTCTCCTACATACCTCACCTCTCAACACCTGTCAGCGGTACACTACGGGCTCCTTTGTGTGTGTGTGTGTGTGTGCATGTGTACATGTGTGCATGTGGGTCTATACATGCATGTGCAATAGTACATGTGCATGACAGAGAGACAATGTGCGTCAGAGAGAGAGACAAAGGAGACTCAAGAGAGGTGTGCATACGAGGTGTATGATATGGCATCATGTTCACAGGTGGTATTTTCTTGTGCTGTTTTTTTGTAGATAATGTCTTGGGTTAGGTGCCAGTACAATTCATCTCATGGGATGTAGCACATCATGGTTCACTTAGTGGTTAAGCGATAACCTCTGGCCTTTACTGGGCCTGTCTCTTCCGTGACCCCTGTCCACTCTTTTACCCCCAGCCCTATCCTTCTATCCTTTCCCACCTCATCCATCTCTCCCATCGCTCAGCATCTCCTTTGCCTTCAACCTCTCTCTTTTATCTTGTGGACTCCTCAGCCTAATTCCCAGTCACCTGCCCATCCCTACCCAGCTTTCATTTCCAAAGCCATTCTCTGCACCTCACCTTACCCTGTAACCCATTCCTCTACCGAAACCTCTCTCCACCCGGCCCACCACGCCTACAGCAACTCCCTCCTTTTCCAGACGCTAGATCAATGTGGGACCAAAAGACAGAATGGCGGCTAGGTCATCTTGATTCTATCCCTTATCCCTCTTTCTCTTTCAAAAGACTTCTTCTCCCCCATGCCTTCCTCTCATGGGTGCTATGGTTATGACGTCTTAAGGGCGAGGTTGTGGAGCACCATGCGGCGGAAAGACAGGATGTGGCCGGGCTTATCTTGTCAGGTGTGGAGTCTCTTTTAGGCTGGATAGCAGCAGCCTTGACCCAGTCAAACCTGAGGAACACCTTCCCTCAGTCCATAAATCACACAGCGGGCTACGGAGGGGCTACTCCCAGCGTCAGGGCCGCACGGACGCCACGGCCATGGCTCTGACCAGGTGTCTGGATTTATCTGTGATGTTCACCAGATAGGCAGGGGGAGAACAGGCAGGAGTACAAATGCCTCAGCTTCACACAGAGTTCTTCTCCACAAGCACTGGAGATAGTCTGTGAAAAAAAAAAAAACAGAGTATAACCAGAGTACTGTTCATGGAGGATGGCGCAGCTCTCCTTAACTATATGTTCAAGATTATGGAATCTGTCAGCAAACAATACTGTAGTTAAACTTTGGAACATACCTCAATTAATTAGACTCATATACAACATCCAATGTGAGCGATTTGCTTCCTGGTTCATAGCAGTGCAGTGTAGCCAGAGTTCATGATGTCTCTCCGGGCCTGCCAATCTCACCACCCACACTGACAGAGCCGAGGTGAGCCCTAGATGGAGCAGGCTCCCCCTCCCAGGTGTACCTGCAGACTGACAGCCTGCTCCTTGCCCACCATGGTCCATGGAAACTACTTCCACAACTGATCCCCTGGTCCCCTTCTCCTGTCTGTCAAATGACTGACTGCTGGGTCAACTGTGCAGCCCACCCACTCAACAGATGAAAAATTAAATTCCAAAACGAGAAAAAAAAAAAAACTACTTTGACAAGATGATTGTTGGCATTTGCTGACATATTTTCCAAGGCTTTTGAGTTTTGAGTATTCTGGGGTTTTGAAATAATGATTAATATGAATTTCAGGTAGCACAAGTTTCGCCAAAGTGGATACACAGTGTTTGGAGAAAAGCTCTTCATATCTTCATTCAGCGCTTACCGAACACACATACAGTTATACTCAAACACACACACACACACACATACACATATGAAATTGCATAGAACGGCTTATAAAGTTGGAAAGGCGCTGTGCTATTCCATTCTATCACAAATCATAAATGTCTTGTCTTATTCCAAAAACGTATTTAGATACTCTAAAGAGAACTGCAGTCCCATCAGAGAGCATCTTGCTTGGTAAAGCGGTACACGGCCCACAGCTCCATATATGCCTCCAGGCCTTTTAAACAGCGATAATAAATAAAAGCCAAGATGACAGTGATACACCAGCAACACAAGTACCAGGGCATCACTTATACACCCGGGGTCAGAGGCACCTTACAGCGGCAGAATATTGCATTTTGAACATCAGACCCAGTTTTCAATCATGGCAACCCCATAAGTGCAGTAAATTGCAGTTTGATACATATTGTGTGTCACACAATAAAAAGATAATGTCCCAAATCACCGTAGCAGATGTGGATGTAACTTCCAGTTCTATGCTGCTGCTGAGTTGGTGGTTTCTGTCTGGAACACATAAAACAGATAGCGAGGGTTTTGAGTTTCTGCGCCGGGCTTCAAAGAGAGACCCATGCTGAAACCGAACGACCAGAAGTGGACCTCTGGGTCGCCGGGTGAGGCAGGTGCAGCACGTCAAAATATTGGGCAGGACGACCGGAAGCAGACCTGTCATGAGCTGGAATGCTGACCCCAAAGCCAGGGGGCTACAAGTGGAGGGGTCGTTGAGTCTGTATGAGTGTCTCTCTCGCTCTCTCTCTCTCTCTCTCTCTCTCTCTCTCCCTACTAACAACAACAACAACAACCGCCACAGCACCAACAACACCCGCTCTCTTTTCTCATTCTTCTTCGGTCTGTCCATCTCTTCATTCACCTCTCCCTCTTCATCCCATCTCCATCTTCCCCCCCCCCTCCCATTCCCTTACAGCTCAAGGATGAAAAATGATGTTTTTACAGGTGTCTTGCGATGCGGATGCCGTCTCCCTGCTTGAATGGAAATTGCATTCATTCCTTCCCTCCTTTCTGCCATTCCTACCTTCTCTCACCGCCTCTGATTTGCTTTCGACACTCGAGGCATGTGTTTCAGGAAAATATACTGTTGGAGTTGAGTAGAGGGAGGAGAAGTTCTTAAGTGCAGCTGTAATGAGCCTGTCGTTGAGGATGAAGGCTGAGATTTGGACTCTGGTGGGTTGTTCCCTCTCCAGCTTCCCTCCCTCACCTCTTTCATCTCTCAACTCTCCTCAGGGGCAGCCAATGTTAAAGCCTGTGGCTCTGTAAAAGTACTTCAAGGCAGTCAAAAAGACACCCTCCTCGTCTAATCAGCCTTCCACTGAAACCATCACTCAATCTGCGTCCTCAGTGTCCTAGCTCACTCACATCACGAGGCCCGGCCCAGCATGGTAACAGTGGTGTAAACACATCCATCACTGATGGTTGCTTGATGACGAGCCAACAGGCCAGAAACAAACACAGAGGGGGGGGGGGGGGGGGGGGGGCAAAGAGACAGGGACAGAATGATTGAAACAGAGAGTGTCACACGGACAAGAAGAGAGAGAGAAATATAACGAGGAATGATGGAGTGATAAAGAGAGAGATGGGAGGGGAAGAGAGGAGCCGCTGGACAGTTGTTGGTCTTGTTTACTCGGAGGATATCACATCTTCTCCAGATGTTTAGACGCAAACAGAGGGAAGGGGGTACAGGATAGAGAGAGACACAGAGGGAGGGATAGAAGGAGGGAAGGGGGTGTTTGGAGGTTTGGCGGTGGTTGCCAGGACGGAATCATCATAGAAGTATTTTATGACTTTCATATTCAATATGCTACGTGGCTTGGGACTAGGAGTCACCAGCAGGAATGCCCAGTGACGGCTCAACAACTCAGGAAGCAAACACCAGGCTCAGCAGCCAACAACCACTCGAGTCCATTGATCCTCTTAAATCATCTTGATGAGTGATGTTTTCATAATACTACGTATACGACAGATTTACCTCTAAAATATTACAAATATACCACATTTGACAATACCAGTACTTTATTTACGATGGGAATATTTTACCATATTGTAGCCGGTGGGACCAATCCTAAGTTCCCGTCGGCATTAATTGCTTTGATACCTCCCCCTTACGTGTGTGTGTGTGTGTGTGTGTGTGTGTGTGTGTGTGTGTGTGTGTGTGTGTGTGTGTATATAAGCTACCAGAACAGGCGTCTTGTGGACAGCTATTGGCCGGGTCCGTCTGTTGTTACTTCCGTGTTGTCTTTGCCTGTTAGTGTTTTTAAGGTAAGCTTATGTTTTAATCGATACACGTGATTACCCGTTTTAAACTTAAAGGACTCATAACAGATGTTGCATGTTTGCGATATCATTTATAGGATTGTGGCATAGCATGTGGTGAATCCCTGGCCTCCAGTCAATGTGCATACTGCATCAATACAGGTGGGCTACAATGATTACGCAACGGTGGCTCACTAGGAAGAAATTGAAATGCGGGCGCTACGATCGCAAGTGTTTTTAAATGGTGACTTAACTTGTGTTTACTGTTTAGGCAAAACGAAGAGTGGCTGTTCTCCGTCACGATCTGGTCCTCTTTTTATTAGTCCCCTGCTAAACGGATACCTTGCAGAGACTGTGCGTTCGGCTGTTTAGCCGCTGTTCTTATTTTACCATTTATTTTACTATGCTGTTATGTGGTGTTTTAAATGTATTGTGACATAGATGTATTCTTTGTAACCAGCTTGTTGGGTGTTTTAACCAGACCTTGTCACCCGAGGCTGGCGAGCCAACTTTTTTGTTTTTAGTGTATTTAAAAACAGGGCATCCATTAACCTGCCTAACCTAACCTGTTAAAGCCAGGGATTTTACACTGAGGGCGCTAGACCAACCTTTTACTTTGCTGTGTTTCCACGAGAGGGTGTGGGTGTGTGTGTGTGTGTATATGGCTGATGGCCCATACGTGGATCTATTGCAGTGATCTTAACTTTTGATGTGTAAAGTTTGTTTTACTACTTTTTTCCCTCTGTTGAGTCAGCCCCATGTGTGTTCCCCCTGGTGGTTTCAGATTAGTGTTGTACTAGGAGCTTGGTTTTAATCTTTTATTTTTTCCAGGAATGCATTTGTATATTGCTCCAATCAATAGTGTAATAAAGATAAGCTTTATACTGAAAGGACTGTGGGTTCATTCAATTGAACACTAACCTGCTGTGGGGGAAGTTGACCGAAGCTTACTGTGAGGGTCTCCCACCCTATATTTGGGAGTGGCGTAGTCTTATGCAAACTAACCAGAGTGCTAGTAGCTCTAGAGGGTTACAATATAATCTGTCAATCTATAAGTAATTGACAACTCATGTGCTCACGCTGAATGAATGATTCAATGGTTTATTTCTTCTCACACTTCCACATTTAAAACGATATCCTCTGGTTATATTTCCAAGCGTTGCGACTTCTGATAATGCTTCTTTGTTTCTTGTCTAGCGTGTCCAGAGGCGGAGGGTTAAACCACAGGATTTGGGTTTGCTGATAAATTCGCGGAGTGAGAATAAGTCCTGTACACGTACATCCGCTGAATCGGAGGGAGCTGTCACCATATTTCAATGTGGCTACTGTATAACGCAGAATCCCCTTCCTCTCTGGCAGGAGATGGAAGGTGAGAGGGAGAAAGGGAGCAAAGTCAAAGGGGAACATTGAGGAAGAGAGTGACAAGGAGAGGAAGGGAGTTAAAACTCAAAGTGTGTCCTAAAACATATTAATTTCACCAGCATGAGAGGGAACGTGATCCCCCTTCATCCATTATCAGAACCATATTACAGCACCGTAACACACTGGAACACTGTGATAGTCATAATCTGGGTAAGTAACACAGGCAAAGTTAGTGGACCAATAAAACGAGAGTCTGAGAGTAAAAAAAAGTTGAATTTGATGAATGATCACCATTCCTAAAAAAGAAAAAGAAAAACGACCCCCCTTTTCATCTTTTCTCAGTCAGCTTTGTGTTTGCATCTGAGTGAGGTTATTTTTCATTATACTTTTTCCCAATTCCAGACTTCCTCATTGCAATTGCACATGTGTCTGGGTTCTGAGAACAGGGCTGATAACAGGCGCATGAATAACTAGGACCCATCTCTGAGCAGTACATGATGCTCCTGAGATACATTAACATAGGCCGCAGCCTGTCCAACCTTCCAGAAAAAAAAGCAAGCGGAGGGAAGAAAAAAACGGAGAGAAGGAAAGAAAGAGAGCGAGGAGGGGGAAGGCCTGGCATAAAGATTAGATTAGCACTTTAAAACATCTGTGAACTCGTCCGGCCCAAACTACCGCTTCCCCACAGATTTGGGCCTGATCTCACATTTTCTTTCCTTCCCTCCTCTCCCCGCCTCCCCTCCCCTGCTCTCCACTCCTCCTTCTTCCTCCTTCATCCCCCCTTTTTGTGGTTTGTCTGCTCTGTTTTTTCTCTCATTGGCCTTTTTGTTACTATTACTGATGATTTCTATGATCATAGGATCAAGTATGAAGCAAACGTCAACGGATCATGGCTACACAATTTAACCTGGAAGGGACAATTTGGAAGCTTCTTGCAATGATTCATGATTTCTTCATATTGATGTCAAATCATAAAGCTCCTTATTGACCTGCTACCTTGTCAATGAGGTAGAACTCAATGAGGCACATTTTCAACTCAGCTCATATTAGCTTCCTATGTAGCGTTGCAGCATCAACACGTCGACCTTCACCCTGGGTAATCATGTAGATCCATCACTTGTGTTTTTGTAAGGCGCGATGATGTGTGTTACATTAAACACCCTCTTCCAGACCATCCATCCCGGTGAGCGAGGGTGCGAACGATCTCACCCCCCTCCCTCTTACACAATTCGCATCACCATCACTGCCACCCATTGGGAAGAAAGCGTGGGCCTGGTTTGGAGAAAAGGGCTTCCTCCGCTCCTTTCCCCTTTAATTACAAGCTTTTTTCCAGCACCACTGAGCTGTAACTCCAAAGGGAGGAAGGGTGGGAACAGCATGAAGACAAAGCGATGGAAGGACTGATATATACCCTCTCATCTCCACTGGTGGCCTAGCGGAGACTTGATTATTCTGGCTGAAAATGACGGGATGAGCTGCGACTGTGCAGGGAGGAAAGGAGCGCTAAGCCGTCACCGTGCTAACCACTAACATTAATTTAATAAACGGTTAAATGAACTACATGCTAACTCAAGCATGCTAAGCCGGCACGCCCATATAGCTCCCGCAATGTACAAAAACACAATACTGAGGATTGTTCAAGTGACTTTGTTACTCATACTTACTTCATACAATCTGTATTACTATGAATGCTTCATTGGTTGTACCAGCTCATGAAGTAACATAACGCAGCTCAACAACAACATATTGTAAATTAGGATGAAAAAAACACAAATTGTTGAGCTGGAACAGGACTACATACTGTAGCTAATTGCTGGTGAAATTTTCCTCTTTACGTTACATAAATTACCCAAAGCAGCAAGAATAGAATAAGCTGAATCATCTGGTTGGCACGACTGGCTCCTTCTGCTTGACCACTCTACAAATGTTGTGTTTTGTAGAAACATATACAAACATAATATTCTTTTCAGGCCCACTGTTAAAGTTGAGAAGCTCCTCTCATTTCTTTTACAGTTGTATTTCACCTTTCTACATTTCTCTCTCTACTCTAACAATCTACCAAAACACAAACCTTACTTAAACCTAAAATCCAGCTCTACAACATCCAACCTTCAACATCGACAAATGTCAAACCATCAAACCATCAAACCAATGTCCAGTTGAGATGAGTGGTCGACTGGAAGCACGTACCCTCTTTAAACAAAGACTAGCCACCACATGGCCTTGCAGATTCCCATGACTTGGCCTGAGTCACGTTCAGGTGTGTGTGTGTGTGGCTGCCATGTACCTCACATTTGGCAGATTCTGACTACAGCTAGTAGGAAGGAAGAGAGAAGAAGCCAGCCAAGAGGCCATGGAGCAATTCCATCCAAGCGCTTACGGGACATCAACAAAGCCTGTTGTAATAACAATGAGCACTATAGCAGATCTCCGTATTATCCTTGTTTTAAAGATGCCTGGCAATGGACTTAAGCGAAAAACATTATTACAGAATTCCCATTTAATGTGAAAAGGTACTGTGTTTTATTGAAAGAGAGAGTCGTCCAGATTGCAGTTTGGTCACAGCATGGAAACACCAAACATGTCCTATAAACATCTTTCACACTCCATTGGAATTTAACATTGGTAGACAGTGGCATATCCATCTAACATAAAACCAAACGCTGTTAGACAAGACTACAACAGCGTAAGGCTCATCCACACACCCAACATTAGCGGTAGCAGCAATAAGGCAGTGAAAATGATTGTCTGAGGAGTCTATAGCTGCAAAATGTTTTGTTGTTTGTAGTATGTTCTAACAAAAACAGTCTACTTTGGGCTGTTTAACTGTCCATCAAGGAAAGTTAAATGTCTGAATAGGCCACATTCCTTAGGTCAGGCAGTAGCAAGTGAGCTTACCTTGCAGGAAAAAATGCTAGCACAGGCAAACTCATGGCAGCGTTCTCATTTGATTCTGTCAAAGAAGAATCTAAAGTCAAAAGTATAAAGTCAAAGTCTTCAGTAGATGATGCTCTTTGGTGTGGGAAAACCAAACTAAAAGAATAAAAATAAAATTCAAGGCACTCTTCATATAAAAAGGTTAAATAGTATAAAGGCCTTTTTCTTTGAAGAGTGCCTTGGAGTTTGTTTTTCTTCTTTGATAACTGTTAGCACACCCAGCCATCTGCCTCAACCATGTAAACATTTTGATACCTCAAAACATATGAAACAATATTAACATAAATATAAAACTTATTTAACATTAGTAAGATGTTGCATCAAAGATCAGGCATGAACACAACTTGGAGTGTAATGTCTCAAGGTCGTGCCAAGCCACCATTGAGCAACCAACACTTGTTAATGTCCAGCTATCCTTCCCTCCCTCTGTCCCTTTACCCCTCCCCTGTTTTGGCAAAAGCATCAGCACAATAAGATAAATCACACATCTGTTTGTAGCCAGAATGAGAAAACCAAGCCTGAAGGTTCTAGAGCATCTGTTCTTTCCTCTAGAGTCACCAACACACACACACACACACACACACACACACACGTAAACAAACACAAGTCCTGAGAACAGCCTTGGGTTGTCAACAGAGGGGCCTGAACCCTGCAGCAGGTTATTTTTACACATATTGACAGGCAGGGAGCAACAGACCAGTCCAGGTGGGACAGATAGGGGAGAGAAGAAGATGGAAGGATGAAATCATGGAAGAGTGAGAAAAGGCCGACACAGAATAGGGATCAGACAAGAACAGGAAGTGAAAGATGCAGAAGAGAGTGAAGCCATTGTGACATAATAGCAGAGAAATTCAAAAAAGAAAGCAGAGAAGAAGAAACGGGTGCATCTCTCTTCCTCTTCCCTGTGTGACAGCAGACCGTGAGGCGGAGTGGAAGAGATGAACCGTAGAACCAAATCAGTTCCACAGACATCCACGTCCCTCTGTTTCCCCTCTTTCACCTCTCGGCGTATCGTCTGCCTCAGACCACCAGTGAGACTCTTGGAGCTTCCTCAACTGAGATTTGGGGTGATGCTTCCCAAGAGTCTGTGACTTTGTGGCTTCAGTATGTGAATCTGGTAAATCCGATAAAAGAATCAAATATTCTTCAGTTATCATACAGATAAAAAAATAGATAGCCGAATAGATAGCCCAATAAAATGCATGGATTAATGTATACATGTTTATGTTGTGCGTTTGGCCAGTGCCAGTTTTATTTTGGAGGAAAACATTCCATAACTTCCTGAATGACAACCAAGGGATTGTTTCTGTCAAAAGAATTAAACAAATTCTAAGAAGTCTCCAGCTGTGAAATAAACCAATATGTTGAGTTTATTAGAGAACAAAGTTGTGTAGGTTGTCCTGTAAAGAGGAAGATATTGTCTGGGAAAAGGTTTCAGCAACAACATTTTTTGTAACAGAATCCAGAGACCAGTAATATTAAATGGACAGTAACCTCTATGGCCGGGCTCCCATGTCTTCTCTCTCTCTCTCTCTCTCTCCTCTCCTCTCTCTCTCTCTCCTCTATTTCCTTCCTTCTTTGTTGGTCTGTATTTGGGAATAAGGTGGGAATGAGACTGGTCAGAAGGGGACTAGGAAAGAGTGCCAGGACTGCCACTTCCTACACGGCGGTTCTCAGGGAAGCAGGAGGGCTGGGAACAGGAAACTCCCCAAAACACATCACAGACAGACGGAAATGAATATTTAAAGAAATGGAGTGTGCGAATGTGTGTGTGTGCGCACATATGTGTGTGTGTTGGATGATGAGGTACCGGGGGTTTAAGGAGGAGGGAGAGGACAGGAAGAGAATTAAATAAAAAAATGAGTTACACAGTGGAGAATAGTGTGAAAGAGAGCCAAAACAAGTTATGGCTGAAAAGAAAGAGAGACAGAAAGGATAGAGAGAAAAACAGATGGAGGAATAAAAAGCAGGGAGGAACAGGAGTTTTGTACAGGTGGGATGGACGGATGGGTGGTTGGATGGATGAATGAAACACAGTGATGGAAAATCTCTTTGTCTTTCATTCTTTCCATCATTTTCTGATGACGTGGCAGTGGATCTGCGGTGCCTCTCTTCTTCTGCTCAATCCCCACACACAGGTGCTCAGTGCCAGATCAAATCCTGCCCTGATTTTATATCTCCCAAGGTCCACCCTGTGTTTTCATAACATTTAAAGAGGGAAATGGTTTACTGGGAAACCGGTGACATATGGTATGGACATATGGTAGCCATCACAGCTGGCTTAGGACCTGAGAAGGATGAAAGATGAACAAGGTGATGCAAAAGATGAGGTGGGGAAGAAAGGAAAAGAGAGAGGAGAGGAGAGGAGAGGAGAGGAGGAGAGAGGAGAGGAGGAGAGAGGAGAGGAGAGGACAGGGCAGGGTCAAGCACGCTCACGCTAACATTAAGAACAGGAAATCGCTCTTGATTTCTCTAAAATTCTGAAGAAATAGTAAGTGTGTGTGTGTGTGTGTGTGTGTGTGTGTGTGTGTGTGTGCGTGTGTCTGTGTGCGTGCTTGTTTACATGTCAGCCAGTGAGTACATGCATTTCGTGATTGTGACTTGGCCTCAGTTTATTCTCAACCGTTTACAGTATGTGATCTGTGTACATCAAGGCCAGAGATAAAACGGGAGCCAACGCTTCGTTAAAGCATCAGCTGTCTCTTCAATGACCTTGCCCGCTTTTTTTCCCCCCTCATCCTGTTATTACTTTTATCTGCTTCAGAACAAGGACATTCATTTTCATATAAATGAAATGAAAATTATATGTATGACGATATGTAAGAGCAATATAATAATACCTCTGTTAGGTTTTGAAGTAACTTTGAGGGTTAGTCACTCAAAGCTGTTTATCCTTTATTTAATGGGAGTGAGGACAACCCCACCCTGTGAATAGAAGCCATGGAAAAACAATCACAGTCCCACTGGGGTGTTGTATGGCGACAGACTTTAAGCCCCTAAGGACGAAGGTGCCTTGGGACAGCGGGCTCCGCTCTGGGTGGCCGTATGGTTTCATCATTATAGTGGATCCACTCTGAGAATGGCCCCCGACTCACTCTCCAACTGTGGAAACCTTGCAGTAATTGTCTCTTCATTAACTTCAAATTACAAGTGGGCCAGACATATTCAATACCTGTCATGCTGTCAAGGTTATATTACTGTCGTCTGGGAATCTGTGAACGATGGAAAAATGGTTAATGAATAGGCTATTATCCATTGAGAAATGTGGACATTTGTAAATGAAAGTCCAAAAGTTCTAGAGGTTCGGTTATTTTCAGTGGGGTTATTACCTGTTGAAAATTGGCACAAATTTATACAGCAGCACTATTATTTCCATTCATGTGTGTTTCTACATACATATGAATGTGTGTGTGTGCGCTGTGTGTGTGTGCGCGTGTGTGTGTGTGTATGAAACAGATCAGAGACTGACTCTTGGATTTGGTTTATTTAGAAGATTGATTTCTTTCCTGGGATGTGGTACAATCTCCCCTAGTCTGGGTCTGACATCTCCATAAAGCAGAGGAAAGGGAAAAAGTAGGAGTCAAAGTAGCAGCACAATCCTGCTGGATGCCATGTCTCTGGATTTATCACTGGTCAGGGACAGAGAGAGAGAGAGGCCTCTGTGAGTCAGCATAAAAGAGAGCTAGGAATGTCGTTCACCCCCTGCTCACTACGGTGCACACCTGTCCACCTGTCTGACGCACGCACACACACACACACACACACACACAGAGGCATAAATCTACACACCTGACGTACCTGTAACTTCACAGACTGTTGGTATGTTGATTGTGAGGAATGGCAAACAGAGGTCATACAGATTATGTTGCCACTAAATCTCTAGTAATTTACCAGACAGAAAATAATTCTTATTATGTGCTTTAGCGTTCTGCTTTTGCCTTCACTCTGAATTTTATAGTATGTTTGGATCATTTTACCGTTTCCCCTGGTCTGCCTTTCATCTCCTCTCCTCACTCGGCAGCAGACAGGTTTCAGTGTTACTAGCTACTGTTGCTAATAAATACAGAGGGCCGTCTGCCCTTATCCAGACAAAGACTCTCGGGAGGACTGCACAAAACAAATGGCTTGTCTCAATGATGACAACTCACATGATGAAAACCTACAGTGTGCAGCCTTATACACTGATCTGTTCTCTGCTGAGTGCAAATAAATTGTATTAGGAACTTACACGGTGTGTAAGCTGGCTTTACTTTACACACTCTCACTTGAATGTCAGGCAGATATGTGTCGGGAGCTGCTCTGTGACAGCTTGTGAGTCCTGTCCTGTTCTCCTCCTGTCGGGGGGATGTTGAGAGGTTGAACAGAATCACATCCAATCTGTCCAAGGACGACCTGCTGGGAAGGTCCCTGCTTAATTTGTCTTGCCGCCGCGCTGCGATTGGCCCTTTGCCATGCTTTAAAGTGAATCTGAACTTTCACTCAAAATGTCTCTCTCTGCAGCTCTCTCTCTCCGCCTCGCTCTTTCTCTCTCCCTTTCTGTCTTTCACTCTCTCTCTTGTCTCCTCCATCTTTTTCTGTTAGTAGTTGGGGAAGGGGAAAGGTACAAAGGATGTACTTGGTTGTCCTCAAATTTGGCAACCAGGAGATTGGCAATGACAGAGCAACCCATCATTGCATGATAGCAAAGGAAAACGAGAATGTTCCGAAAATTTGTTTAAAAAAAAACATGCAGCTGTGAGTACTTCCAATTTGATGTTAAAGTATTTACTTTTTTCAGCAATGGGAGCTCTTAGTTTCCAATTCTTCTCAGTTTCTGTGTGTCACTGGCAAATTATATCCTCATTTGCTGCAGTAACCTGTATTCCATGATGAGTTTAAAAGGCCCGCTAACTGAGCATAGTGTGTATCTGAAATCAGTCTAAGTGTTATAATGGGATAATACACTGACTAGGCTTTGCAGTTAGCTCATAACATGAACATGCTTATTCTTCAAGCAGTTTATCCCTCAGCCATGCCTAGGTTAAACATTTGTAAGAATTCACTCAGGTGTTCAATGCTTGTGCTTCAAAATCAGACTAAACTAATTTAGGTCTGATTCCAGGAAAAAATGTATAGGCTATTATAGAATGTACTTGTATAGAATATATATAACACAAGTAATGAGCTATTACTATTATGCTATGCTAGTATCAATTTATTCCAAAGCAGACAGTTGTCACATAGTAGTATTCATAAGTAACATCTTCATTCCAAAATGAGATATCCACCATTTGAAAAAAATGACACCTGCACTTACAAAACAAATTCTGGAAGTAAAGGATGGATTACCATTAAAGTCATGAGTCATCTTAAAACCTTTACATACAAAATAGTTGTTTTTGAGAATTGGTGCATCCTGTGTTGGAATGAAACACAGCTCTACACAGTGGTGGTAGATGAGTCATCGCGCTCCCATGTAGTTAGTAAGCACATCAGGCACTTCGGGAAGCAGACACCACTAAGCATCTAATCTTGAACTGATGGATTATGACACCACTAAGTGTGGGTTTGTACGTGCTCCATCATTAAGAATTTGTCATTTGTTTAGAAAAAGGCATTAACAGCCACAGGCTAAGTCTAAGGATTGTGCTGCCATCTGCTGTTGATGTTTTTCAGCACATATAAAATAATTGTTCATCACACATTATTAGATCCCAAATATATGCTATTCTGTACAGATTGCCTGTTTGGTGTATAACCTACTTTCTGTGTATAGGTGCAAAGTAAAATGGTTCATTGGCATGGATAAGAGGAATAGGTTTTATAACCTGCATGTCCAGTCATCGTCTTTACCTTTAAGTGGAACTGGAACGATACTGCAACTTTTATCATATTGGCAGCATTAAAAAAATGCAGGTAAAAACATCAGAACATACATCAGATGGTAGTTACTCCCATGTTATACAGAAAGAAGGTTGCCACTCCAGGAAAGGGATCTACGTTATGAATCGTTCTGTAACGTTGCGCCTGCTGAACATACCCCTATAAATTATGACGTGATGACGTAAGACGTATGGACAACAAACATTTGTTGGACTTCTAGTAAGCTAGCAAATGGAAACGCCAGACAAAAACAGATCAAATCCACTTCTCCTCGGTTAGCGTGGTAAACGACACCTATGCGTCGGAATAGATTTTCTTCATTTCGAAATAATAAGTGCTGTTATTGCCCGGCAATTGTAGCTTTGGCACAACACCCAAACGCTAACGTTAGCCACCGAAACATGCTCGTTGCTCGGAGTATGACGCCTGTTTTTTTCCTCCTTGCCTCTGGTCGAGGGTTGTGATGCGATCCGAGTTGCTGCACGACAGAGTGTGAGCGAGAGCGACAATCGGAAAATCTTTTTCTTGACACAGAAGAATGGACTTTTGGGGGGTAAAGAATTTGGACTTACATAAAAAAGCAGGCATGCAACGACACATGGGCCTAGATGTCATTGTTCGGCAACAACTTTAGCAAGCTAACGTTAGCTAGCTCGCTCAAGTTCATGCAAATGAAATGGTCTAGTCTTGGGTTAGCTCACTTTTGCTAGCGTAATGGAGGCACCCTGAGTGACTTGTTCATTTTAACTGGCTACCCTGGCCCTCTTAAATCCTGCTGGCAATGTACTGATGACCAGAAAGCCTTTCATCGCTTCCCATTTGCAGCGGTAGGTTTGCACATTAAAATAGTTAGCTGTTGCTACCTGACTGGGTGATAGTTGAGCTAAGTTATATAGTTAGACAAACAATGAATTACTGAAACAATATCTATTTACCACAGGTATCATATATCTTAATATTTCCAATCTGACATTTGTGCGAAACTGCCGTTTAATTATGTTGCGTTTGTTAAAGATGGAACGAAGTCAGCTGTGAAATTTGTCTACTGTATACGATATTGTAGGACACGTCAAAACAAACAAAGCGGTCGTGATATAGATATATTGTTTCTGAAAGAACTTTCATATAATGTTGAGAGCTGGTCATTGTCAATAAATGGTCTGGACAAGTGCACAATAAAGTGTATTGTAGTCACACAGAAGTTGTAGTTCGCAGGCAGACAGGCTTATCCATGTCAGTTGATTTGTAGTTACTGTTTAACCTAATATCCAGCCTCCCTGACATAGTTGAAGACTCAGTTGCACTGGAAATGAAAACATGAATATCGAGCAACAATCTCTAGATTTGTGCAATGTCAAGACAAAGCCTAATGTGGACGATGATCATAACACCGCCAACAACTCAGAAGGGGTCATTCCCCGGATCACAGAACTGATGATGGACGGTAACACAGGTAAACAAAGCATTGTTACCACTGGGGCCTCTGAAACATACTTGCTGCCCCAGCTCACCGATAACCTTCAGGGGACTGAGGAGGACAACCACCAGGCACAAGAAACACTGGAAATTGACGAGGTCAATGGAAATAAAAACAGCAGTGTCCAAGACACCCCCGCAGTGGTGATTCCCACTGACTTGATCGTTTCTAATGACGATGAACAGAACAAGGGGAATATTGGGGTGGAAAATATCAAGGAAGATAAGGACACTGGACCTGCAAAGTTTGTTATGGGAGAAGGAGACGATGGTGGGGACATGGACATAGGTGTGGATCTGAGTCTCGATGAGAGTGGGGTGTTGGAAGCTGAACCAGCAAACCTCAGACCTTCTTTGTCAGATAAGACATCAGACTGTATCTGTACCACGCCAGAGCCCGCAACCCAGGATGTCATAACTGATAAAGCGGCCGAGAGTACTGCAGCAGCAGTGTTTGTCCAAGACCAGGCCCCGCTGTCCCCCACCTCGGAGGAGGGGGACGATCAACACACACCGTGTGGCAAGAGGGTGACGTTCCCCTCAGATGAGGATATTGTGTCTGGCGCAGTGGAGCCCAAGGACCCCTGGAGACACGGTAATACTGTGTGTGTCTATGTGTGAATGAGTTTCCATGTATTGTCCTTGTTTGTATATTGTGCTTGTATGAACATGTCAATTCATCATGGTTATGTGGTGTTTTATTCTCCAGTGGATACTAACAGTGTTCAACTGCTATTGTTCCCAAGCTTCAAATGTAAGGAGTCAGTCTCTCCGTTCAGATTAAGATGGGAAAATGCATCCTGTGTTCCTTATTCCCTGTGGAGTCAATGCGAACCTGTAGATGGTTGATGTTAGTCGACTCTGACACATGAGACGTGTGTTGATGTCTTCAAGTGGAATATTATTTTGTTGTGTCTCTCAAAGCCAAGCTCTCACTGCAGTCTGTTTTGTCCTCAGGCAGCACTTTTGTCCAAGCCCTTTTCTCAAACAGAAGTTCATTTCTTGATGTAGTCTAATCACACAATAGCTTGATTCAAGATTCAAGATTCAAGAAGTTTATTTGTCACATACACACACGAGGTGTGCAGTGAAATGTAAAGTGGCAATACATTGATGTTTCTTTCTGAGACGGCTCAGGTAGGCCTATGTATGAAGAGGGGAAAAAAACAGCAGATTTTGCGTAGTTTTTCCTCTCTAAATATACGCCCATGCCTGTGCTGTATGCTTTTTCCTGTGTGTAGATCCCGCCACTCCTTGAGGTGTGCCATTTTAGTGCAGTAGGGTCCTGTTTGTTCAGTAAAAACGCTCCTGCAGGATATGGCACTGCCTTTCCTATATTGATATAGAGTACCTATCTTTAACAATCATTCAAAGGGTTATAACTGGTTTGTTTTGCCCGCGTCTTGTTGTTCCATTACCTAAGAGAAATGGATCATATAAAGGAAACATGGCTTCTCACTGCTTTGTAACGCCTCAAAGATGAAAGGTCTAAAAGTTGTCTTTTGGATAGCCATGATGTAGACATGAGATCATAGCCTGTTTTTTGTCAGTGATGTTTTTGTTTGTACTTTGCATAGTCTAACAGTCTCAGCTTCTGGGAGGCCTGTGTGGTTTTAAGAGTATGGCTAGTACATGTCCTGTTGTTTCCTGGTGTACAAAACCACAAATGTAGGTCAATCCAAGGCAAGGGTCATTGATGCAGGATGTTCAGGTGGGGGGATGGGAGATTGGAAGAAGCACACAAAAGCAGAAAGGTTAATATGCATGCACAATACTGCCTCATGTCCAGTTGGATAATTGTTTGGCTGACCTCTAGTAAGTTTTCAGAGGACACTGTTGTTTTCCCCCCGATTCAGACTAACACATTCAAACAGACTTGAGTGGCAATTCGATTTTGCCACTTATATTAGGCTCTTTTTGCATCTGTTCCCCTGACAACTTGTCTCTAACCCTGTTGCCTTACAAATTGTCTGATTTGATTTTTCAGAGTCTCGATAGTTTGTGTTACCTTATACAAGACATCCGTGTTAAATTATTTAAGCTCTTCAAATGTTCACGATGAACTGATACCAAATTGGGAATGAAACATCTTGTGCCTGACTCCACAGGAGCCATGTCCTTCCCAGTTTGCCTACATCGCTTGGACCTTATGTGAAACATGGGAGTATCTTGATGATTGTGTGGTCCCAGAGTAGTTATCATGTAGCTTATTTAAGTTCCAAAGGTCCAACTGATTGTGCCATGGATATAGAAGGAGAGAGAGTCAGTGTCTGGCAAGTGAATCGCATGATGCTTGATAATGTTCTGTTTTTTATTTAGGCGCAGATATGACTCCCTGATATCATTATCAGTACATTGTTTTCAGTGAGGTGGGTCAGAAGAAGGCAATCAGCCACTTAGGCTGCCAAAACTTCAGACCTATTTTATTAAGACTTGAAAACAAAAATACTTGAATCTTGACAAAGATGATGCTTTGTTTTTACAGCGGTTTGTCAGCTTTAGTCTTTCTTTTATAACAATTGCCACTAGTATCACACATTTTAAATAAAGATCTTCTCAGACAATGGGACCTAGTTTGTGATAAATAACATTTTAACTAAATGTGTTGGCCACTATTCTTCTTCTTCATCTTCTGAGTTGTAGCTGTGATTCTCCCTATCAGGGTCGTGCTTGACGGCTGCTGTGTCTACAGGCTGGTAACAACCTGCTGATTTCACTGAGTTCTTGTGGTTGTAGCCTACAGGTAGAACCGGTACAGATGAGTTAGACAAAACTAGCATGGTTTCAAGTGAGAGTTTTGTTTCATTTTAGAGAAACACATTTTAGTTAATATGTACAGCATTCAACATTCATCCCAACAACAAATTCCCAATATTCCCCATATCTGAAAGTGAAGGAGAACATTCAAATTGACTCTGTTCTGTGGTTGAATCTTGAATCTTTTCTGTTTGATCCACTCTAGGTTTCTATTTCAAAACTCACTGTAGGTGAGGGCCGAAGGATCTACTTGTATGATTGTTTTTCCTTCAACGAGTTGCGAGAGGAGACAAGAAGGGAGGGTGATAAGACTAAAACTAGCCACACGAGAGAAGACCAATGCCCCCAGTATTGTCTCTCGTCGACCATTCCTGATGGTTGCAAAAGGGTCCAGCTGCAGACCTCCACTCTCATCACCCTACCTCCACTCTCATCACCCTAGTTCTGTGAGCCAATGGGGTTTGAGACCTCCACTCTCAGTACCCTTCTGTGAGCCAATGGGGGTTCAGCATGAGTAGTGGGGTGGGACTCATCACCCTCAGAGCAGAGCTCACCCACCTCCGGGCTCATCACCCTCACTATACTGTATTGTAGAAGACTATATATACTGCGATATATATTACAAATATTAAACTACATCAATATTAGTATTGTATTTTCTTTCAGAAGTCTATAAATATATGAAGACTATATATACACACACACACACACACACACACAGTGATATATTACAAATATTAAATTGATAATTGTCACTCCAGTTATGTAAAACCTATCAGATTTTTTTTTTTAAATGACAAATTCCAGTGTAGCTGCAGGCGGTGATTGAAGGGGTCCAAGCACACCTTGAAAAAGAGAAAACATTCACAACACAGTAGGTAGGCTAATTATTTTATTCAACTATTTCACAAGGTTTCTTGAAACTTTCAAGAGTGTCTCTGACTTCCGACATGAACCAAATGTACAAACAAAAAATTCTCCATCAATTCCTTGTGGTCTTCATTGTGTGCCTGAAGAAGTTTTTCCTTGACTTCCTTTTGGCGTGTCAATCCCACCATGAGATAGGGAGGTACATTTCCCTTCAGCCGGTGGAGCTCCCAGGAGTGCACTCTTGCCATGGTCTACAAGACAAAAGCAGTTTAAAGTCTCTGTGTTATATTGGTAAGATAGGCTGGTTAAAATACAATAGCAAAAATATTTTTAAGATGTGGCTCAATGGCCAAAGAGGTTTAAAACTACTTTAACCAAATAACACACATTCTGTTGACCACAACACATTGCACAGGAATTCATTAGCAGGATACAAACAAACTACAACCATGGTATCTGGTTATTTTAGACTAGACTATTGTCCTCTCCTCTCCCTTCCCCACCATCTAGAGACCTACATCAACTACTACTACAGCGCCATTAGTGAAGAGAAACGGCGCATATCAGTGAACTAGTTAGTTAACGTTAGTAGGCTAGTACCACACTCTAGTAAAGACTTTTATCTCGTAACGTTGAGCACAAATCAACCGAATTATGTTACAAATGTAAAGTACGAGTACGAGGGAATGCACCATAACGCCATTGTAAATCGCAAGCTTATGTTAGCTAACTCACTAACCTCTATGGGAAATTATAGTAGTAAGCTAATAGGCTAGCAGTCGGATCCGTAAATGCATTTATTTACAAAGCGTTTATTCTGAATACAAATATGAAAGCATTATCAGCGTTATTGTAATATTATTAATATAAAAATTGATGACATAAAAGCATTAGACTACATTACTTACATGTGTAGTCGTTTGGGCCTTTGCTGCTTCGCTTCGGTGTCCCCCACTAGCTTGAAGCACGGCCAAGAAAGCGGTGGCAACCGGCAGTGCAGTGCCGTTGACATACGAAGGTCGGAACAAACTTTTAAATCAGGCCTTGTAGATCTAATATGAGTGAAGATTCAGCAACTGGATAGCTTATTTCTCGCCTCAAAATTGTTCAGAAACAGATTTTGGTGGACTGCTAAGGTGAAATAAGTGAAAGTTTACGTACTTCATACAACGGAACCCCACTACTCATGCTCAACCCCCATTGGCTCACAGAAGGGTACTGAGAGTGGAGGTCTCAAACCCCATTGGCTCACAGAACTAGGGTGATGAGAGTGGAGGTCTGCAGCTGGACCCTTCTCGATGGTTGGGGCGAGTCTGGGACAGACTGTCAGCCCTGGTGATCTAGTAGGATGAACACGTTCACGAGTATGTTGCTCCCCAATCTACTTCCAGATGAGTCAGCCCAATTATATCCAACGTGTTTAATTATTTTTTTCTAATCCAGAGGGGCAGTTACACAATGGAGAATAGCCATCGAGAGTTGCTCTCAAATGTCAATAGCAAGTGAGAGATGACCAAAATAATGTGTGACAAATTGATTAGTGGTGGTGAGAAACGTTTTGTGTAGGCAATGTGCACACCTTTCGACAGCACGGCA
Source organism: Hoplostethus atlanticus (assembly GCA_034670405.1). Lineage (NCBI taxonomy): Eukaryota > Metazoa > Chordata > Actinopteri > Trachichthyiformes > Trachichthyidae > Hoplostethus > Hoplostethus atlanticus. Next base: position 11,430,784 of record JAXDDX010000003.1, on the reverse strand, counting down.
AGAAATTTGGAAATTGCATCTAGTGTAATTCATTCTCATTTTCCAAAATCTCAGTCTTCTAGTGTGTCACTGGTAGCCTATAGCATACATTTTTGAGATTCACCTGGCTATCTGTTTCTCTGGCTTCAGCTGTCTGTCCTGAGGACATGCTCACACATGGGGAAACCTGTCTGAGTATGTGTCTATGTGTACAGTGGCTGAGCCCAGGAAATGAAATGTATCTGAATTCCTGCCCCCAAGGCTCTTCATGCTTCATTAGGAGTGAGCAGTGTGCCACAATAGATCCATGCCCAGCAGACCCTTTATCTACTGACTTAGTATCAGGTTCTCGAGCGCCTTCCTATTTTCATCCGTCAGGACCAGAACGCTGAAACAGGCCTGAGACCAGAGCCCAGGACTTGCACCTTTTTAAAAGGAATATACATCTTGGGGGAAGGAGGGAGTAGACTCACTGGAGCAGTAGTAGCTGGCTGGGGTGTCACATTTCTGTTTTTTTCTTTGTCATTCTCTTTATCCAGGATTGTCATAGTCTAGCAAAGGCTCAGTGGTATCAGCTAGGATAAAACGTTTGAGGCTACAAATCACACAAAGCATGTAGACCATCAGCAGTGGTTGTAACTACCTCTGTAGCACCATATCCTAGAGTGGGCGTAATGGTTTGGACCTACTCTAAATGACAAAGTGCAAAGGCACCCTAAGGCAGTGTAATTTTGCTCTGCGTTAGGTAGCACCCTCGTTCTTACACCTCTCTTTTTCTCTGCTCTCTCTCTGTTGAGACTGCAAGGGAACTTGTTCTTTCCTCTCTCATATCCTGAGATTTCTGAACTTCCCAACATGCTGCGTTGCTTCCTCTCCTCCCTCCTCTTTTCTTCCTCCATGTTTTCCTCTTCCTCCCCCCTGTCTCCCTGGCTGGGCAGTTCAGTCTTGGTGCTGTGCAGGGGTCTGTCAGAATGTTATATTCCTTCATATTAATGACTATTTGTTCTGCAAGCAGCCAAGTGTTTGGCCTACGTGCAGTATAGTCTCATGTCAACAGACCTAAGGCCCACTTGGCAGCAGGTCTTTAGTGGCTCAGTGACCCATGAGATGTTACGTGTTGTGGCTGTGGACCAAGTTACAAACTGATAGGCAAAGCTCTCAGTATAGAGCCTGGACAAGGGCTTTGATGGCCTACAGGTTGGTGTGGTGTGTAGGCTCATCCACATATTTGTTTCTGCATGCGGTTAGTCTCTTCTATTGAGAGAGAGAGAGAGAGAGAGAGAGAGAAGTCTGCGTCTGTTTGTGTGAGTGTGATGAAATGAACCCTGCCCTTTAACTGTGTGTCTGTTTGAACTGTACAGTCATGTGACCCTAGACCTTGCCCGGTGCCCCCACAGCACAGGGAGCCATTTTGACCAGCAGATTGAGGCATTCTTTCCCTGTGGGAATGAAGATACTACCCTCAGGTGAAAATAGATGCCTATTCATTTGGTAGCTGACATGCGAGCGGAGTTGAGGATTATAGAATGAGTACTGGCTCATTCCTTTCAGAACATGGTCTCCAACATTTAGCCTCGGTCAAAGAACTTGCCTTTGTTGTGGTTGCACATCAGTAAGAGTGGGTGGACAGCTTATTTCATTTTCCTGAAGTAAGAAATGTCCCGAATGTCAGAATAGGACCTCTAAATGAATGGTGTGTTACTTGTTGAGGTGACTGATAGAGGAGACAAATGTACAAAAAAATGTACCAGCGTTTGGCCTGTGGCTGGTGATCATTTCTCATCCTGTCCTCGGTGTCTCTCTGCTGAGGACTAGGTCTGTCTGTGTCGAGCAGAAATTCCTCGCCTGCCCCCACCCCTACCCGCTCTTATCAGTTCTGAGGAGGCTGGCAGTGGCGAACATTACGCTCCTTACAAAATGCCCCCCTTCATTTATAAATAGAACGTACAACTGTTGTTCGCCCATAATGTCACTCTCCATCTGTTTCAGTGGCATTGTCTCTGTCACAGGCCTGATATTATGTGGGAGCCAGTTTGAAAAGGCAGCTCTTATTTTCTTTAACCATCATCTCAGTTCATCATATGCAGAGACAGGCTACTATTGAGGCATGGCTTAAAGGGGGGGTATTGTACTCATTTTGGGCTATTTAAACTGTTCCTGGGGGTCTTTACAAGACGTTTGTGAAGTCTATATCAAAGAAAATCCTAAAACCAGCTTCTGTGGTGTGTGTTTCAGTCTCTCATTTTCTCCATTGTAAAGAACAGGCTGTTTTGAGGGCGTGGAGGTTGTATGTAATGAGCAGTGCTCATTACATACAACCTCCACGGAGAGCAGAGCACTCATGCTGCTCAAGGTAAACAAATAAGCTTGATCTACCATAACCATGGCGGCCACTCCAGAACCAACACTGAGACCGGACATGTTTGAGCCGGAGTCTGACCCAGAATGGGAAGAGGCAGCTGAGGCGGTTCCACTTAGATAACAATTCTGTGTAATATTGTACTTTCGTGCCTTGTGTTTGTGTATGTGGGTGTGTGAGCGACACTCTCTCCTGTAGCCGTAGTCTGTTTATGGCTCATGTCCATAAACCTATTGAATACAACTTGTAAATGGGATTGGTTAACCTGGGTGTGGGCATGCTCTGAGAGGGGCTGGATTAGCCCGTTATGACGTCCAAAGGGGCTACTTTCTGAAACGGGCTGTTTTTCTCCTATCTTTGGCACCGTTTTTGGAAAAAGGAAAATACAGAAAAACAGGTTAACTTCCAGATTTCAAATTTTCTCAGCTGCTTAGGTAAATGATTTCCTGTGGAACATGTATAAGCACCAGGAATAAGCCGTTTTCCATAATATGGGACCTTTAAATGTCTTATACCCCTGCAGTGTTGGGCTATAGGGTTAGGGTGGTGGTTGTCGTTAGGACGTATTGTGGCCTTTTTTTCTGTCAAGCTGTAATTGCTATGTACTCCAGGCAAATGCTAACAAATCTGTCTCCATTTGATGAGTGCGACAGATGGGGAATTTGAGGTGTGTGGGTGGGTAGAAATGTAATTAGTTAGGGGTGCACTGATCAATCGGCCACTGATCATAATCTGCAGCAGTCAGCAGAACATTAGTAGCGTAGGCATGTCATCCATCTGGCATTGACAGTTCATTTCTGACGTGTTTTGAATTTCACAGCCCATTATCATGGAGTAGAAGTTCAACATATTGGACAGAAGGCAGAGCCAATGCTGCCGCAATGAAAAACCTTTAATGCAAGCACCCCAGTCATCAAACTCACACTAGCAAGTAGTTGCTATGTTTGGCTAAAACCTAAGATTTAGTTACACATGGATAGGCCAGCTAGGTCATGCAGCCATAACAGGGTTTTTCCTGGCTCAAAATGAGGCGGAGGTGGTACCATCCTGATCATGAGAACATATGAATATTGAATTGATTATATTTTTTAAATATTTTTCCCAATTAGAAATTCACCAAAATTATGCAAAAGCACATTTTTTTCAAAATTAAGTATTGTAGTATAACCAACAGGAGACCATTGATGTGTGGAGTGATCTTGGGGACACTACACTGTATAACAGTGACTTGATTGAATATTTTTGTAGTATCTCTTTTCGTGTGTTGCACTTTTTAGACGGTCCCTGCGCACTCGTCTCACAGCCGGCTGTACATGGAGACCAATCTTATTTGTCCTGCTTGGAGGACGGCTCGTTTTGATGAACATTAGGTTGTAGCTCGTTGTCTACCTTACTACGGTGGGAAAGAGGCGTCGTTTGTGTTTTAACAACGTTTCGCGTATGAGTTATTATTCGAATCTGTGAATATATGTCCAACCTTACCGAACTCTGATCCTCTCCATCACCGGCCCCTTCCACTTCTTGTGGTTGTGCACTACTTTCAGACCTGACAAATTTACCGCATCTCGTCAATAACATGAATTATTACTTTTTAACTGCCTGTAATAATCAGATGATGTCTGCACTGTTTCACCTGCCCTCGTGATTCGAACTCGCCTTGTAACGTTAAAGTAATCGCTGATTCTATGAGCTATATCTGCAAAGCTGAAAACATTACACTGATGGGATGTAACGTTAATTTAGGAAACCTTTTTAAGAAATTGGACGTGCTTGGATGCAAAAGAAACAATATTCACCTGTTTGAACAGCCACTAAATATCAGGGCACATTCCTGCTGTGGGGAGACGCTCTTTGGAGGAAATTCCTTGAGGAAAATTGCGGCTTGGCAGCCCCGGAAAACCTGATCGATGCATCCCTAGTACATTTCTCAGATTCAGCTTCAGTCTGCCCTGAGTGCGGTCTGTTCATTATTGACCAGCGTGCTGCTACTTCAAAGCGATCCCTGGGTTTTCGCTTAATCACATCCCACTCTGGATTTAAGAGTACACAGCCTCATGAGCCACATTCACTTTGTCTAGTTTTGACCTCCTGCCCCCGTTAGAACGCTGTGATTAAGGTTATGTAAAGAGGCTTAGGTGGTAGTTTAAACCTTTTGGGACATCTCTCTGGAGCAGAAGGGAGCTCCCCTATTATATCTGGGCCTGAATTTCTTTCTGTCTGTTTACCTTTTTGTCTGTCCCCATCCAGTCATCCAGGCCTCTTGGTAGATGCACACGGGGAGGTTGCACAGATGTTGGGTTCTTTCCCACCTGCGACCAGCAGGCGCCAGTTGTCATGTGTGAATGACGCTGCTGTCACCATCCACAGCACAGTGGTGTGAAATGGCAAGGATAGGGACGGGAGACTGGGAGAGGGAGGCTATTTTGGACGCTAGCACGTAGATGCTAACTAGGAGTTGGCCATAGCTGTTCTGTGCTCCAGCCATCTCTGGAGGTTTCCCTTAAGGCCTCCCCATTCCACGTTTATTTCATATATGCAGCTAGTATGGTGGCTAGCTGACCGAGGCAACCACCAACACTCTGAACAGGGCAGCAAATCATCTCAAGAAGGCTTAGGCCATACATCTGAAATGCATTGGATTAAACCCTAAGAATACTGCTAGTCTGACAGCTGGCCTCCATGTGTTGCTGGGCACTCTGTTCAGTCTGCTGCTTTATATGAGCACCTCTGTTGAACTGCTAGGTGGGACTCATTTCCTCTCATTTCCTCCTGAAGCCTGTGTCCTGTCAGCACCGGTTTCTTGGTTGTTACCTTTCAGTACAGTCATTTTAGCTGGATTGATTGATTTATTGATAAACTATTGATCCCCCAAGGGCAAACTGAGGTAGCCACGCAGCACCCAAAACAGAGATCCCCCCCAATTTGTCCTAAATATAAGCTCATCGTTGTCTTTTAAGTCAGTCAACAAGCGGACTACCTCTCTTGCTGCCCCTTTTGTATCAGAGCTCAGTGTCTTGTTATGTAACTAAACCCCATTCTCCGCTGAAGCCCTAGCCGTCCACGCAGTTACCAGATGTGTGCAGGCTGCGGCTACTGCAGGTCAGGTGTTTATCTGTAGTGGCTTGTCTGCGACTGTTGCACAGTTGTCTCACCACAACCCCGCTGCCCCCAGCCAAAGTTCTCCCTTAGGGTGAGCTCTCAACATACCGAGAGTCTGCATGAGTACACCGAAGTCTAGCAGTGTAAATAAAATGCGTAGAAAGGACAAACAGAAGAATTTGAAGAAATTATGTAAGCTGTAGACTTTACAGGTTCGATGGAATCCTCTCTCTTCTGCCAGGTCTCTCTGTTTCTTTCTGTCTGTCTGCGCCTGTCTCTCTGTCTTCTCTCATTCTCTGCCAAAAGTGTCGCCTCTCCCTCTCCAGACATGCAAACACTCGTCTTTGCTCGTTTCCTTCTTGTTGGATGTGAGAAAGCGCAGCACCCATAGCCAATGCGTCTTTGCACTTTGTTCCCTGTCAACTAGACATAGAAGAGGAATGAGAGATGAAGATACTCAGATAGGGAGGCTGAGAAATTGGGTCAGATAGCACTTGGACATATTTAAAGAATACAGCTAACTTTACTTCTCTGATCCTTGGAGTTGGAATGAGATGAATTCATTTTGTTCATTCTAAAATGAGATTTGTCTGAATTCTCTTAAGGCTGCACAATTAATCGTATCTTTACCGAGATGTGGTTACGGTCATGGCGATATGGTAATATTACTAGCAACAATCACTAGCAGCAACTTTATTTTCCTCTCTTTTTTGTTTGCCTGCATCACTTGGGTCCGCTTTGCCTCATGTTTTTACTTCTCTCACGGCAACTATGGGAAATAAATTGAGCTTAAAGTCAAGTGGCGATGTAGCACTTGAAGTGGAATAGTCCACTGTAGCCTGACTGAGTAGGGGGATGGCCATGACTCAAGACTGAATTTCTTCTTTTGTTGTAACAAGAGGAGGGGTGTTTTGCCTGCAGTCGCCTAATGTTAAGACCGCCCCTTGTGATAGGACTATTTCAGCATCTTGGAAATGAGAATTGTGTGTTTTACAGGCCATACAAGTTTGGTAGAAAATGGTTACGGAGCGCATACATAGATGGGAGCAACCAATCAAAACCCCCACTTCATAGATCATATGGGGCCTGCCATGACGATAGCAGTTTACGAAGTCCACTCCTCTGCCCCAGCCCCACCCAGCCCCAGCACCATAAAACCCAGTGTGGTACTAACCCTGCTTTGACACTGAGCAACTTGGTTGATGGGTCACTCTAAACTGACTGAGAGGCTCTGCTTGCATCTATATAGCGGTTTCATGCAGCTATAACGGACAAATCAGTATTTTTTCCTACTTTGGTATTGCCTTTTTTGATGTTACGTTATAAGGAGTCAACATGGCTAGCTGGCAAGCACTAATTTTGGAGTATTAGTCGAAAATAAACCTAAAAATTACTTCAGATCTCACCGTCGACCCCAATGATGGATGCAACTGTTCTATAAGCATCACTTTTTAGACGTGTATTCCTCTAATTTACAGCCATTCAAAGCTTTGAGTGGCAGAACTATTCTTAATGAAACAAAATCACATCAGCAGGGAAACGAGGAAGCGTGGACAACAAGCTTGTTGACCATTCACACACAGCACAGTTTCCCTGATTGCTCAGCTCTGTAGGAAACAAACAGACTTCTGGTGACTTGTTGATTGTGTTGTTGGTGGTGTGAACGGTAAGGCTCCAGGATTCAGCAGGTTACGCCTGTTCCACCACGGCTCACTGTAATAGCCTCTGATTGTCCATTTGCTGTTCACAGATGTACAAAATGAACCTTCATGTATTTGTTTGTCACGTGTGTGTGTGTGTGTGTGTGTGTGTGTGTGTGTGTGTGTTTGTCTTGTGCACACACTGTCATTTCGTTGTGTGTTTGACTCAGTAGAGAGCTGACTCACAGAGCAGCACAGGGGATACAGTAGTGGGAGGCGAGGGGGTGTTAGAAGGTCTGTTGTTGCTGGTTTGTGTGATAACTGGAGCTTTGCTGCATCACAAGCATGCACACACACACACACACACACACACAACCCCCTCAGCAACATCAGGCCTGCAACCAAAACCGTTCCAAATTGATATCCTACTACTGTGATTAACCTCAACCTCAGCTGTGTGGTTTGAATTTCCTGCTGTAGTATCTGCCTGCAATTAAAATGGCGTGATAATGTTTCCCTGGAAACCTTGACCTCATCATTGTGTTTTATTGCTCCACTACAGTTGAGTGGTGGGATTGAAGTGGTAGGTTTAGGCTGATGAAACATCTGCCTGCGATTGTTGCACAAGTTTAACAAATGGCCTTTGGGTTTTCTTTGGAAAGCTTAACTGTGCGTCACTCCTCAACATTTCTCCTCATCTCTCATCTCTCCTCAAATCTGCTCCTACTTGTTACAGACCTGACAATTGTTCCTCTTGATGCACTGATTCATAATTGATGATAGGGATACTGCCTTGCACTTGTCCTTTTCTTGCCCTCCCATCTTTATTTCCTCCTTTACTCATGCACAGTTGTGAAGAGTGTGTCTGTGTGTGTCCCTGCTTGTCTATGGCTTTTGTCATTCTGCATAGTTTGAGTTTGAAGCAGGGGCATTTCACAGGATTAAATTGCCCAGCTCCAGCCTCTTTTTACCATCCATTGAAAGGTTTGCTCCACTAAAGCCTAAATCTGTATACTTCACTACCAGCAGGATAATGATCAACCAGCTCTTCCTCATTCATACCCATTAAAGGCCACAACACTTAATTTACCTCTATTGATCTGAGTCAGCAAGCTAGGCCCTTTTGTAGCAGCCTCCCTTCTATTGAGCTTACAAGCTCCGCTATGGCAACAGTACTTGATTTTAACACGTGTTTGTGTGTTTGTGTGTTGTTGTTCAGTGGAGGCTGGCCAGCAACAATAACAAGGAGAAAATAGGCACGCTGCTTGTCTGTCCTTCAGCAGATTCAAACAGCAGAGAAGGGCAAGTTCACTCCTGTATTTTCTCTCCTCTCCTCGCCTGAAAGGTCAAACCAGGGTGGGTTATGAGCCAGCTGTCTCACTCTCCACGTCTTCCTTTCCTCAATATAATATGAAGGGCTGTCCTTCAGTGTCTGTGTATTGATGAGACGTTCAGGCATGTTTAGGGTGGTGCAGTGCACCAAATGCTTTATATGCAACATTGCAAATTTGGTCAATGACTACTTGACCTGGATTGATGAAATGATATTTGACAAGTTGACAAGTATGTATGTAAGTATGACAAGCGTTAGAAATGAACAGCTGAATTCTGGCCTCCCTGAGCTGCTTCTCAATTCATGTGGGTGCATGTTGATGTGGATGTGTGTAACTTTAGCCACAGCCACCTACACAGGTTGGAAGTGATAATCCCAGTGATCAGTGGTTTGTTATAGTTGCTAGTTGTCTCATATTTAAGGAGGAAGGAGTAATATTTGTGCTTCTTTGCAGAGGTCAGTGTGATCTGCCCATTTGGCTGTGCCTATCATCTTCACTTTACTTCAACTTTTTTTAATTTGTTTTTTTAGAGGTGTTGTATGGAACAGCTATACCCCCTCCCTCTCCCTTCTGCTGCCTACCTCCTGAATCTCCACCCCCGTCATACAGGCACACATGCAGCAGTACTGGACGCAGTGCCGTTAAACACAGAGCAAGCCGGCAGCAGCTGTAGCTCAGCTCTTTATGGCCCTGCAGGGCTGGAGCTTACGGCTCTGACTTCTGTTTAACACCTAGCTTCATCAGGGGAGTGCAGGGTACACTGTGTGCCTCTAGCTTCTGAGCCACTTTGACTAGCACTTTGTTTCTTGTTTTCTTTCTTTCTCTCTCTCTCTATCTCACACACACACACACACATCGTCTAGTATATTATCACTGAGGTGTGCAACCCAAGCCTTCTTACACAGCTCTCTGCGTTGCTGAACATGTTCATGATATATATTATTATTCATTAAATCAAACAGGCCCATGTTTCTCCCCTCATCATTTGTCTCACTCACTCACTGTGTGTCGAATGTAATTAATATGCTCTGTGTGCTGATACTGGGTAGAAAGCAAGGGACTTTCTCCTCCTTCAAGCTGTGGGAATGCGCCTCTGGCTTTTCCAGCCCCCCCACACAGGAAGTGTTTACACACACTCTTGCTCCACCGCAACACTGCAGAGTAATGCTTTTCCAAGGACACTTCACTGCAGTACACACACTACACAGATGTACACGCAAGAAAATACATGTACACACTGGTGACAGATGACACACATGGAGCGATGTGCACAGGTTCACTAGGGCACATGTTGGTTAAAACGCACAGGTATGTTTGACAGGAGTAGACATGCACCCGGTGCAGAAGAGTGAGCCACTGTCCCTATCAGCGGAAACAGACACCGCTTCAGTTGAAATATTTGTTTTACGTTTTAGTGTTGTCAAATTCTGGACCCTACTGGAGGGAGGGTTTATGTCAGAAATTCCTGGCTAAAATCAACTGTTTTTTTAAAAAATAATTATGGCTAATGATTTTGAACAGTGGTGTCAGTCAGTTTGTATGACAGAATGATGGAGAGCATCACCTCGAAGGCGCCACAGTGAACACTCTTTTTGGGAGGTCTACTGCGCTAAGCATGCAGAGCAAATTGAGATAAAACTTAAAGTAGTCATGCGTCCCACCCAACCGAAATCCATTTCAATGGAGGCAAAAGAAAAAACGTTTTAAGAGACTTTGTGTCCTTTCCAAACAGTACGTTGCCATTCCTGCCACCTCTGTGCCTCCTGAACGACTGTTTTCCACTGCATTGTAAGTGGAGAACAGACTCCATACAGGCCTTGCTCCGTAGATTGTGTTTTTTCTTTCACAAAAACTAGACTCATGGTAGCAAACGTGATAAGCTAAGGTTGTGTTTTTTTCCATTTGTCTTAAATGTGATTATTGCTATTGGTGGAATTTTACTGGGGAAATCAGCCACAAGCCTTGACAAGCCTATCATGGTTGAGTGAGGACAGTTTGGACAGTTGCAGAGAAACAATTTGTGTGTTATATGTTGATTTTTTTAACTTTTATTTCCCCCATGTTTGTACAATGGAAATGAATCGGAAATGGATATCACCTTCCTTTACCACCCTATTCACAGTTAATCGATTGTTATGTATAACATCAAAGATGACCGCTCTGAAGCCTGTTATGGAATAACGTTTGGGTTAATAAGACTCGACGGTGACGATGGTATCACAGAGTTGCAATGATTTGACCACTGCACTTTCATGTCTGAGCCACTAAATCCACAATTAACCTACTGTGATCCTAACTGCATGTCTCCTTCACTTTTGATATCCTTTGTGTGTGTGTGCGTACAAATGTGTGTTAGACTGTGAATGGCATAGTTACACCCCTGCTCCTGCATGCTTGACACGGTTAACATTTGCCCTGAATGCAGCCTGTATGCCTCTCTGTCACACCAGCAGGTCATTCATTCTGACATACACACACACACACATGCACAGGTTCAACCTTCTAATGCTGACATCTATTATTAGATTATCACTTTACTGACTATAGAAGAGGAATAACCGGGAAACAGTTTGCTCCGCCAAGTCCACAAAAGGATTGGCGGTTATAGGTTGTTGAAATGTGTGTGGGGTTTTGGTTTTTTTACATTTTGATGATATTGTCCTCAATCCAATCTGTTCAATCACTACACTGGACAGATGGGAGGTTGATGAGAGCGGCAGACTGAGGTAGATGAAGGGGAAAGGAGACAGGAATGAAAAGTGAAGCGGACACATTCTCACCTTGCCGTCTGCAGTCAAAATGCTGACAGCAGCACAAAGTCAGATCCCCATCTGGCAGGTGTACAGCACACACACTCACACACTCACACACCAACCCCTTCTTATTGTGTGCACTCTACAGTAGATGCGTACATTCATGTTCTCCCTGTCTCCTTCTGCATCTGTATCCACCTGTTATCCTGGCTCTGCACAAAGTGGTAGCATCTAAACTTTGCCTCCTGTTTCCCTGCTGTCTGGATGGTTAACTAGCCTAACGTCATGGAGTGTGTGTGTGTGTGTGTGTGTTTTTTGTTTTTTTTTAAGGGGGGGATTGTTCATATGCCTTCTTGTCATTTTGAATTATGCTGCATTTCATGATGAATTAATACAGACTTGATCTATTATGTACAGTTGTGAGAAAAGGTTTGTGAACCCTTTTGAATGACCTGCATAAATGGCTCCTAAAATATGGTCTGATCTTCTAAGTCAGCAATACACACAATAACACAATGTGATTTAACAAATAACACACACAAATTTACGTTTACTTGTTTTTATTGAACATTTATTGTTATTGGCAAACATCCAGCCTATGCTGGAAAAAGTATGTGAACCTGTAGGATAATGATTTCTATGAAAGGGGATAATTGAAGTCAGGTGACAGTCATTGTGGATTAGAGGTGTCCTGTCACATAAAAACCCCACAAGGTTTGGTTACCAACAGAGTCTGCTCTCCAAAAAAAGACATCTGTTGAAGTGGAATATGCCGCGGTCAAAAGAGATTTCAGAGGACCTCTGAAGAAGAGTTGTTGAGGCTCATAAGGCTGGAAAAGGCTAGAGAAGCATCTAAGACTTGGGCCTCCATCAGTCTACAGTCAGGCAGATTGTATACAGATGGAGAAAATACAGTGCCATTGATAGACGACACCATACCATATCTTGCTTCTGTATTTTGTTTTTTACTATTTATTTTAGCATAGTCTATATCTGCTCATATTACCTTTTTATATTCACACACTTATACAATCACCAGTCGCCTTTTGAAATTGAAATTTGAACTTTGCAGTTGCAATCGGAGAGCATATGTGAGGAGACAGCCGCATGAGAGTTTAATACAACAGCGCATAAAACCTACAGTCAAACATGGTGGTGGAAATATCCAGTTGTGGGGATGTTTCCTATTTCCGAGTTGGTGACTTGCACAGGATCAACTACACACTGACCAAAGAGAAGTGCATGCAGAGGCACGCCATCCCCAACATTTGAAAAGGGTAGAAATGTGAAATTATGACTTCACTTGCATTAGTGAAAAAAATCTGTGATCTTGTTTGATAAATATCATTTGACTAAAAAGTTGTATTAGTTTTTTGATAAATGATGAAACAAAAGAGTTCTTGGTAGTGGACTCTTTCTGTTTTGGACTGTATTTATTTATTCATTCATCTATTCTATTGCCACTCTTCAACTCTCAGCAGAGTCTCTCAGAGCTCCAACAGTGGGTCTGAATGTGGCCCCGTCATCTGACTGGAGTTAGCCCTGCACCGGTCTGGGGTGGCAGCAGTGGCTGACCTACAGACAGACTGAGAACAATACCTTCTTATTAGGCAACCTAAGTAGAGGCCTTTTGAAGGGTTGCAATTTCTGATCCTCTGCTCTGACGAGAGATTGTTCCCCAAGGCAGACGCAACACAGCACACACAAACGGGTTACTTACAAAGAGACCATTTCCCAAGCCAACTACATTATACTGATAGATTACAGGTGTCGTGGTTTCTCTCACTCTGTGTGGTTGTGTGTATGTGTACTTAGAAAGAGACAGAGACACGCCGAGGGATGTTGTGCCAAAACCAATCTTAACCTTGTTTGTTCTTTGTGTTTTGCAGCTCAGAATGTGACAGTGGAGGAGATCCTCTCTGCCTATAGACAGGCCTGTCAGAAGCTCAACTGTAAACCCATCCCCAAAGTGCTCAAACAGATACAGGTGAGGCTCAACTAAACACAAACACAACTACAGACCAACAGCTACAGAAGAGCCCGATCTCTTCAGCCCACAACTTACACTTCATAACCTGGTACTAGTAGGACCTAGAGCGGAGCCAGATTGAATAAATAAAAATACATTTGAAGAAGTAGTTAATATTGGGGTGTTTTGTTTTCTCTTTTGCATAGCTCTGGCTTTTCTCAGTGGAAGCGTCCACTGAAGGAATAGGAAGCCATAGGCAGACATAGGAAGACAGAGGAAATGGTGGCATTTTAAAACCATGTCAGATAAATATTGATATTGATTTATCTATTGGAAGAAATATTTTAAAAATAAAAAGGTAAATATTTTAAAAAGTATAAAGAGAATAAAAAAGTTGAATATAGCTACATATCTCCTTGTTCAAACATTTTAAGTTTGAACAGTGTCTCTATCTAAAAGTATCTGTTGCCCACCTTCATGATCCCTATCAAATCCCCTGGCAGGCTATCACAACCCAATGTCCTGTACGAGGGGGCCACCGATCATAATCGGCCGATATATGTTCTAAATAGGTGATCGGCCAGTCTTCGGTTAACCTGCCCGACTGCACGATCAAAAGAAAAAAGTTTCAATTGCCGCATCAGGAAAGAGGTTGAATATATGCCGTGAAAGGAAGAGCCAATTTGCGTCAGTCAGCAGACGATTTGTACTTTTGTTACTTACTAGTCTTGTTTTTACATTGCTGCCTACCTCCTGTCAGTGTACATCTGTTTGTGCAAGGGCATGTGCTTGATGTTTATGGGAATTGTCAGCACGTTCAAGTGCTTCCTCACATGTGGGTATTGTTTCTGCTGAAATCCCACCGCCTTTGAGACTCTGTTGTGGTCACAGAGAACAGAGGGAGGGAGAGGAAACATGAATGACTGGGAAAGAAAACCATGAGGCTATTTTTTTTTGTTTACCTCAAATGACTCCCCCTTGGGCTAACATGGAAAAGAGGGAAGTTTGGCTAGACTGACAATTGGCCTGTTGCTCTAATGCCATTGTCCAGTGATTACCCGGTGTTAATTTATGTTGGAAGGATGATACTAGATAATGGTCCATTTTTGAGCCAGGAGGGGAAATGGGGAGAAAGAGTCTGTCTGGTGTAACAGTCTACGTACTGGGAAAACATCAAAGATTGGCAAATACGATATAGATGCTGAAGCTAACTGGCATCTTGGCTAAGTGGCCCCAGTTTCCTGCCCCATCACCCCCCCCCCCCCCCATACATGAGCCTGCTATGTTGTGTTAATGGAAAATGTGAGCGAGTATTTACACAAGTGCTAAATCCTCGAGACAACCCACCCCTCACCAAACAAACACACACTTTATGCACAGTGCACTTATAAACCTCCATTCTTCCCTTCACAAACAGTCAGACAAAACATGACATTTCAGCTTAACCGTCCCTATTTAAATGCATTGGAGACGTTAGGGAGTAGCCTTGAAAGGCTGGAAGCAGGTTTCACGTTTCTTGGTCCTTTTGTGACGTGAGGGAGTCAAGTGGTCTTGGCCCTGCCTCAAGACGAAGAATCCAACCACGGCGTTTTCTGTTATCTAGACGGAGATAAAGATGATACTTTCAAGGAAGTTTGAATCACATGTGACAGCTGATAGTTACGCCTTGTGTATGTGTGTATATCTGCTTGTGTTTTAGTGTATATGTACAGTATGTGAGATTGTCCTGTCCCCAGACCGAGTTTCCCCCAGCGAGAGTCACAGGACAGAGTTGGCAGAGCTTGCCTTTGCAGCAGGGACACATAATCACCATCTCCTGTTTGTTCTGTCGCCCACTGGTGCAACACACACTCCATGACCCATCAGTGGGCCTCTCCGGCGGAGCTTTGTGCACACGTACTTGTCTGTGTGGGAGTGCTGTTGATGCAAGACGAGCCCCAAATGGCATCACATTTGTGATGTGGAAGAGCCACCTTCTCCCCGCACCCTCCAATCAGCTGAGAAAGAGAAGTTGGTCTGACATCACGGCTGCTTGTGGAAAGACACATCGATGTGCTAAGCTGCTGCTCCGCTCTATGCTCCGGTGGGCCTCATTTAGACCTATCCTCTGGGTAAATTTCCACTGGGAGTTGACTGGCTGGGGACTCACTGTCATCACTAGAGACAAACACCCTCCCCCCACCACCACCACCACCACCACCACCACTCCCTCAGCCTCTGCTTTTTCTGTGGCTCTGCATCTGCTCTTTGATATCTCTTTATCTGTCTTTTTATATTTACTGTCTGGCCTCCCTCTCCCGCTCTCCCCTGTAGTCTGTGGTCCACTACAGCCCCCGCTCGTTTCTGCTTAGTCATCCTTGGAATAACCCAGCCATATAAACAGCCCAGTTAAACCACATAGCTGGCCAGAGAGAGGGGGTCAGTTAGAAGAGTTCAGCCATTTACTGTATTTTCCTCTTTGCTGTAAATACTCTCTTTATTAAGTCCAACAGGACTGTACACGTGGCAGCTGGCCAGGGGCCCTGCAGGTTATGTACGTTTAAGGGCAGTTTTTTTGTATGTCTATGTGTTTGTAAGCGCGCCTGTTTAGCAACCATGCGTTGAATGCCTGCGCCTCAGTAATCCCTGCCGGAGTCTTAAGACCTGGGCACTTGGCAGACTTGTGCCACATTTCTGCTGCTACAATTCCCCAAGGGGCAAGTGGTTTCCCTGTTACACAATATCTCTCACGCAGCCAATAGGGGCACCCTTTCTCAGAATACACAGGAACACGCATTGGTGTTTATGGTTGCACAGTATCTGGGGATTCATCTCTGAACTAAAGTACTTTTATGCTAGTATAATACACATGAACATACTCGCACATAAATGCATTCAGACTTCGCGACATCCGCATACTGTGCTGACACACGATCTCTCCGGCCCTCCTCCCTCACCCACAACACACATTGGGATTGTGCAGGAGGGGCCACCTAACTTTGCTCTCAAACCCAAATTTCATTGTGCTTTTTAGATTTCAACTTTCAACAATTTTATATATATATATAATATGTTTGCAAACAGTTTACAGTAAAAACAATACAAATAAGGCACCGGAAAGAGAATCAAGAGCGCAATGTAGTGCAATAAAGATCGCTCATCAGTGAAAAATATACACACACACACACACACACACACCACCACTTTTGCATGCACTGTGCATCAAGTACTACTTTCTTTTTGCCTCTGGCAGCTCTGCCAGTATTTACACAGCTATAAATCAGCTATAGGTGAAGATTGAGTTGCTGTTGAATTGCCCAGAATGTGCGTGTCTGCTTGTGTTCAGATGGTCAACACCACCTGAAGGCTAAAGGGCAACCAGGCCTTTTGCGGTAGACCGTATTTCAAAACAAACATAGTGGAAAGTACTGTAGAAAGGTCATTGTTCTTTTATTGCTGTTTTTCATACTTTCTCAACTGAACATACTAGCCCAACTGAATTGTCTTTGAAGTAACTCACCCTCTAGCTTTGTAATATTTGGTCTATTGTGTTTCCCTCTTTCTTGTATTTCCTACCAATATGACAACATACCTCATCATTTGTGCCACACTAACACGTCTTTGGAAAACAAGCACTCATAGTCTAATGCAAAAACAAAATTGATTACGATGAATTTGAATTAATTGGAAGCTGTTAAAGTACTTACTATCAAGCTGGCTTGAGTGTGTTTGGCTTACACACAGATAACTGATGGCACAAGGGTAGAGGTTATGGAGTTCATGCTGAATGGGCTGGGCAGTGCACTAGAGAGGGATTTGCTGGTATGTAGTTTCCAGGACAGTGGGGTGTGTGTGTCTGTTTGTGTGTGTCTGGTCAGGGCAAGGGGTTAAATATCTCTCACCCTTTATGATCTGTTGAAGCTCTGGTGTCAGGCTACATCACAAGATAGAAGAGATGTGTGCAGGGGTTATTGAGGCCACTGGCAAGCAGGATGGGTTCACAGTTTCAGTGGTCATGGCACATTTACAAATGGCACAGCCCCTCTTATCTAGTATACTGTTCATATCTAAACTGCCACCCCTGAGACCCACTGTCCACACTGTTGCAAAATGGCTGCTGCTGCACCTACTTCACTCAGCAGACCTTACTGGTGGTCCCTGAACTCACCAGCATACAGGGTCACATACACACACACATACACATGCACCCTACATGTGTTGAACAAACATGCCCTGCAGGTGCTTTTCTTTGTTTATCTTAGTTTACACAGGATCTGTATTTTATCTCCCATACTGATTGATTCCTTTGCTCTCCTGTGTGATTTGAAAGATTCACCATGTGAAAAGCAGTATGTTTCCATGGTGAAATGCAAAATTCAACTGTGTGCAGCTTTTGGGGTTTTGTTTTCTCACTGACACTGCTTCTTTTTGTTTCTGTAGGAACTGAAAGACCTGACACTGCGAAATGAATGCTTAGATCTAAAAGGTAAGCACAAAAAACACTCAGATGATACTAAATCTCTGACTTTTTAGGCTTCTGACCCAACAGGCATTGGCGAGAGACATAAGTTTCCAATGTTGATCAACTTTGTTTCACACAAGAACATATTGTGTGTAATTGCTGAATGGTGAATTGACTGGGCGTGTGTGTGTGTGTGTGTGTGTGTGTGTGTGTCCAGGTGAGAAGCTGGACTACAAGGCATGTGAGTCTCTGGAGGAGGTTTTGAAGAGGGTCCAGTTTAAAGTGGTGGACTTGGAGCAGACCAGCTTGGATGAAGATGTAAGAGGAGCCCTTAAAACGGGCTCTGTTTGTCTCTGTTTCTTTCCCATCTTTCATTCCTCCCAGTCCAGTCTGCACACATATATCTTTCATCCATCACTGCCTCCCCTGCTCTCCCATTTCTCACCCTCTTTGACTGTTACTCTCTGGATTCAGTCAGTTTCTGATCTCTCTTACTGCTCTGGCAGGATGTGGAGTGTTTGTCATAGTTTTTCTTCTGATTACTCCAGATGTCTGTGTGTGTAAACACCATTAGGGAGGTTTGCGTTGTAGACATACACAGATGGAGACAGTGCTGCACTGTAGAGTAGGGGGACTCTGGCCCCGACCACTTCCTATTACTCACAGCTCCAAATATATATCAAGAGGCCCTTGAGGCTGTGTATCACACACAGACACAAGCCCTGCCTTAAGCCCCATTGGGACGGGATTAGCTTCTCCAGGGTATGTAAGGAAGTTGTAATTATTACTTGAGCTACTCATTCATTTTAATCCTGTCCAGAGCGACCATGTGAATGATTTCACCCCTCGACCCCAGTATTAATTCTGGCCCCATTTAACTACTGTTCTTTCAGCACACTTGCAGGTGGTCTGATGACTCTAGTGCTGTCTGGAAACACACCTCTGTATTTGAACTAATTTGCAGTGATTTGGGCTGCAGTTGTGCTACTTCCTGATTGTCAATGAGCACGCAATTTCACTTTCGTCTGTGAAAGTGAAAATGGGCTGACATGGAAGTGTTTTAAGGAGGCTTTTATCTATTTTGACGTAATAATATATTTCCAGTTATGGCTGTGAGGTGTGGTCTGTGGTTTTCCTAGCTTAATCAGTCCCCAAGTTGAGCACATTTTACCCGATTGCATCCAGGGACATTCTACCATATTGGGCACCTCAGTCTGTAATTTTCCATTTGCTGAAAACTGTTCTGAGTGATGAGCAAAAGAACAGAGCAACATGGCTAATATTTTATTACCCTCATTACCCAGTAATACTAATCCTGTCTGAATGGGGCAAAGTGACAAAAGCCCTTTTCGAACTGGATTAGTTTTACTGGGGGATTCTTGTAATTGTAACTATTACCAACAACATCTGTAGTTTTAATCCAGTATGAATCTGCCATGTCTGGTAAATAAATTGCCTACTGTCACATGAATAATGGTAATTCACTTTCATTGTCTCTGTTTGCGTGACATTGTTGGTGGCCAACTAAATATAAAATAAAAATATTCACTTCACTTGTGACCACTGCTAATAAAAATAAGCATAAGTGTATCATGATGTTTTGCATCCTCTAATTTAAGGGTATTTACAGCGATCCTTTATCCTGTATGAATGGGATTACACACATACCGCGTAAACACACAATACCTCCCCCAGTAAAACTGATCCAGTGTGATTAGTGGTTCATAGTTTCATAGTGTTTACATGTAAAAACACACACTACTAAGTCAACATGCATACATTCTTATTGATACACAAAGCAAAATGCAATCCGTTATTTATCCGTTCAAGTACAATAGAGTACATGTAACCAGCTGCCTTTTGAAACACATATTTATATTAGATAATGCACATGCAGGCCAGTCAAACACATTCAGGCTTAGCATAATACAAACTGAGCAAAATGCATGGGTACATACACACTATTCACCCCACATGAAACACTGCCCTGGAAATGTCAAAGAAGTGGTTGAGTGAGTCAGTCAGTCAGTGAGTCACCACAGAGCAGCATCTCAGTTGAGACTGGTGACTTGCCCTGGGCTGGGCTAAAATGAGAGGGGGGGAGTGGAGGAGAAAAAAACATTCAAAGAGAGGGGAGTCGAATTAAGAATAGGATAGGAAATAATGGGCAGGGTCAGAAGATGGATTGAAAGTTGAAATGGGTGGGGAAGCTATGATGGTTTCATTTGGAAGAGTTCTACATCTACAGTAGTTTGGTTGTGTCAGGAATCATGTGGCGAGACAAAAGGAGTGAAAGTGTCTATTAATAGGGGTTGAAGGGGCATGGGTAGGAGCACGTGTTGGGGAGTGCTAACAGACTGGCTTTTATTGGTCTGGATGTGACTCATCTTCCCCACCCTGTAGATACACACTCTCCACACAAAGGGGAAGAGGTTATGAGACTGTGGCAGAGCCACGCAGCAGCCTGTCTAATTTTGTCTCCCTGTCGTCACTCTCCATTAGCTTCAGATGCTCTCATACTCTATTTTAATCTGCTTGTCACATAGGGCAACTGGCTGCACAGGGGCAATCCATAATCAGCTGTTTAGTTTGTTGTCGTCTGCTGTTAGATGTTGTTGAGTCACAGAGAGGAGATGGACACAGAATCCACATGCGCTCCAACAAGCCGGTATTCATAATGCCTCTCGCAGCATGCAACTCTCTGCTCATGAGAAGCAGACAAACGGTTCTGGCCAGGATTACTGGCACCCTGCATGTTATGCAGTACAATATCTTCTGAAATGATTGAAAAGAGTCCAACATTATCTCTTGCTTCACTTTCAGTTATTTCAGAAGATATTGTACAATTTCATAAAATGCAAGGGTGCCAATAATCATGGCCAGGACTGTATTGTGATAAAATAAGGGAAGGCAATGGAAAAACACACAGATGAGCAAATCAGCAGCCGTAATGTTTGATTTGGTGTCATCAGCAGCTTCATTTCATCACATAATCAGTCTCTGAATGAATGACTAGACTCTGCACTATGAGATGTTATCGGTCTGTTCAATTACACCCAACCATTTAGCTGTCACATAACCTCACTTACACTACCACCTGACTCTTGTCATGCCTGTTGCTATTTCATGCTCTTTCATGCACTGTCATTTTAATGTGTTGTGTTTAAAAGATATTTCAGATATTTCTCTCTTTAAACTATTGATTTGTGTATTTCATATCTTGCTGAATTTTTTGCACACCGTCAACAGTAGTCTAGATGAGAGAACCTCTCCTCCCAGTTCTAGTCTCTGCATCCCCACCCATTGCCCTCACGGAAACATCCCAGCAGGTCTCACCTACCCGAGGGACCGTTACCGAGGCAACGACAGCTGCATCTCTTAACATCCCTCTGTCTTCAGGTTTCACAAGTTTGCAAAACAGCAATCTTTGAAACTTTCATTGACATTAGGATTTATTTTCAACTGTTACATTTCAACCTGAAATTACATCATGTTCAATATATTTCTCCTCTCTTTTGTCTGCCTCTCAGGGTGCATCGGCTCTGTTTGACATGATAGAGTACTATGAGTCGGCCACACACCTCAACATCTCCTTCAACAAGCACATTGGCACCCGAGGATGGCAGGCCGCTGCTCACATGATGAGAAAGGTGAGAGATCATGCCCCCCTACAAACCCTAATGGCTGCAGAGAAAAGAGGATGAGGTGGAATGGGATAGGATAAGTAGGGTGGTGGCAGTTCACCCTAAGTTGTACACCAAATTTTGTAATTCAACCCACATTGTTTCTCTTGCCTCACCTCCTCATCGACATGTCTCGGGAGAAGATCTTTTCCTTTACTCGGAGTGGGAAATGAGGATAGAGGACAAAAGGAATCAAATGGAAGAAGTGGTTATGGACTGTGTGTGTGTTGAGAGATAGCGAGAGCATGAAAGGTTTTTCAGGCCCAAGCCCAGACTGAACATTATAAAGTAGATTCAGTGGTTTTAAGATATCAAACTTGCTGCCGCGGTATGCTTGTGATATGCCAAAGAAATGGCATTTAGTATTAAAGTCATCAGTCTCAAAGGCTATTGACTTAAGGCCCTGTCAAGTCCTCTCCTCCTAAAAATCTACTTTTCTAATGTCAGCAGAGGAGCTCCCTGTTCTCTGCGGGTGCTGTCCACTGGTCTCTAATACTGGCTGAGCTTCTCTGTCAGCACTCTGACATAAGTGCCTAACTTGCCTTCCTTGCTGTTCTGAAGTCTCGCATTTGCCCTTTACCTTGCACTTTGAAGTGAGTCCTCACTGTTCAGAATTCAAAATGGGTTGCCGGGCAAACATTCAAACATAACTCAAATACTGTAATCCCATCTATGGTTATGTGATAACAAGCTAATTTGTCATTTGATCGGTGTCGTCCCTAAAGGGATTTCCCCTGGTTAAACACATTGATGGATATCTGACGAGTGATGAGGCTTGGCTATTTCAGAAGAGCTTCCTGGAGACACCACTCACATCCTCTTAGACAGTTTGTGTGAGCTTATCAATAATAGACTGTAGTTCATTTCAGCAAAGCCCAATAGATTTCCATGCACAAATGCTCCGGCAACTGCCTATCTGTGAATCCCTGAGGTGAGGCCTTGGATTAATCTGATGAAGGCCCACATGTCACTGCTTCTATCTGGGCTAAATGAAGGCTGTGCACATCATCTTCATACACACATTTGCGCAGGATAGCGGTGTACAATTTATGCATCGGGTCTGATAATGCTCTTAGCTTGCATTGTGACATGAGTCATCAGTTTACCACAGCAGCTCAGATTACAGGTAATGGCAGGTTCCTGGATTATGCTGGAGGGCAATGGCATCCATCTAGAGGATAGAGGGTGCAGAGGTGGTGTGTGTGTGCGTGTGTGTGTGCGTGTGCGCCAGATGTTTTGAGGATATTACTAGAGGACGTTGTGTTTTCAGTTGCATGCTTCAGAGACATCACCCGCCGCCTCCTCTACTTGCTGTTATTTAGATCCACTTCCTTATCTGTCATTAGTCCACGTGTATTTTCTAATTATGTTACCACGAGGACATTATTTCACACACTAAATTGTGTGTTTCTAATCATGTGTGTGTCTGTGTCGCCCCTCAGACGAGCTCCCTGCAGTACCTCGACGCCCGTAGCACCCCTCTGCTGGACCACTCGGCCCCCTTTGTGGCGCGAGCGCTCCGGATCAGCGGCAGCCTGGCAGTCCTCCATCTGGAGAACGCTGGCCTATCTGGGAGACCGCTCATGTTACTGGGTAAGCCGGGCAGAGCGCCAGGGGGATGACGGGAAGAATGACAAGAGACGTAGAAGGGGAAAAGGAGGGTTCTCTTTCACGGCCAGGCTTCAATACAGTGCTCCTCCCTTAACCCCTTCTCCCCACGCCTCCTCTTCACCTATCTCCCTCTCTTCTCTCATCTTCAGTATGATTTTTTTTTTTTTTTTTCCCCTGTCCAGCCACAGCTCTGAAGATGAATATGAACCTGCGGGAATTGTACCTGGCAGACAACAAGCTGAATGGCCTGCAGGACTCAGCCCAACTTGGCAACTTGCTGAAGTTCAACTACAACATCCAGATTTTGGACCTGCGCAACAACCACATCCTAGATTCTGGTACGCAGCAGTGATTGAACGCTAGCAGGCTGCACTAAATCTAATGTCTTGTCTGTGTCCTCAAGGGAGAATTGTTTTAATAAAAAAGATTTGTTAACCCTGCATGCACCTCAGTATCTCTTCACAAACTCAGGACAAGCTAGTTGATGTGAAAACTATTTTAAATCCTATCCCTCTCCTGCTGGCTTCATTTTAGGTTTAGACTACTATTGCTATTTCAGGCTGGGGAATATACCGGATAACAGTATTACATCATGCCAAGTCATTATTCTTCAACATTGATATAATTGTGACTATTGAAGTGTAGACTCTCCCTGTTACGAAAGTGTTGTCAACTAACGTGCAGCATATTTTAACAAAGCGAGGCTGCCAGGCCACATGGCTTTTCCATCTCCTCCCCATGTTATAACAGTTAGGTGCATGTGTATTACATTATAGGTGGGCCTGCCATTAAATATCTTCCAAAAAGTAGGCAGACCCAATATCAGAGTGCAGGTGTTAGGCAAAACAACGATGAATCCCTTGCTAAAGTACTACTGTAGGATATACATTTTGGACTGTTTAAATGTCTGGTGCACCAGTAGAAAGCTGAAGGCTCATTTTTTGATCCTGTGACCATTTTGACACTTGAATTCCAAATGGTCTCTCCTTGGCCTCCCCCTCCCTTTCTCTCCTTTTCTCTTCACAGGTCTCGCCTATGTGTGTGAGGGACTGAAAGAGCAGAGGAAAGGCCTGGTCACCTTGGTGCTATGGAACAACCAGCTCACACACAATGGCATGGGCTACCTCGCTGCTGCACTGGTACACACACACATCGCGGCACAATACTACCAGTGTTCACACACACATACTTTTGTAGTTGTTTGAGGTTTAGAAAAAGAGGAAACTGTTGTCTGTTTGTGTTTATTGCATGTTGTTGTTACAGCAGGTTGAACTAATTGAACCCATACTGCTGTTCTCTGTATATCCCTCAGGTCTGCTAATGTCTCACTAATAGCTCTGTGACTCCTACTCCTGGCATTTTCATGTGCTCTTTATGGATGGAGTGCACCCATATAAAATCCAAGTGTAAATACACCTAAGAAGACGGATAGTAATCCAACCACAGAAGCAATCTCAGAGATTCATTATGGTTACACACACCACCGACAACATACACAGACAAGTGTAGTTGCTCGTTTGCTTACCAGTAAAAACATGGATTAGCTATTTTCTGTGCTATTCTAATGGGTGAAGACGAGCTTTAAAATAAAAAAGCACGTGCAGCATTTCAACCTCCTTTGTGCCGGGGAGATTTTGTTTAAACAAATGACATTAAATACTTTCTATTCACTACAGAGTTGCTACATGGTTGATGCCTGTTTGCATTTCACCAGGGAACATCAACACGATCCTTTGTGGAGACTTGAGATGCTATTTTTAATGCCAGGTGTAAATGAAATGTGGATCATTTAAAACTGAATGAGACATAACTGATCAGACCTTCCCATGTAGGCACTTCACTAAAACGTCTGACATTTTGTTCAGTCACATCTTGCTCATTGAACAGATATGAGCTCAGGCCCAGTAGATGTCTTAGTGCCGCACCATTGGTCTCTGTCCATCTTGGCTTGACTTCACTCTATCAGCCACAGCAGAGGAAGGCTACTGTAGATAAAGCATAACTGCATCCACTGGTCCTCTTTCTGCTGTAGAGTGATGGGCCATTATCATCACACTTCCTGTTGTCCTCTGAGGAGCTGCAGTATGTTTCATAGCTCTGCTGCATCAAATTATCTCAGTTGGGGGTGTCCTCATGGCTCAGATTGCCGTCCTGCGTTCGAATCCATCCCCCGCCCCACCCCCAATTTTTCCTATCTCTCTACTGTGATCTATCCAACAAAGGTATAAAATGGCAAGAAATCTAAAAAAAAACATCTTAATTCATCAATCTGTTTTTTATAACATCTAAATTGGGTAAATGCTAAATGAATAGGATTTCTGCCCAGAATTTGTAACTCGCTTGGCACAAAAACTCCCATTCATTTAACATGTCATGTGTCAGAATCAACCCATGCATTTCATTTTAATGTGCATTCATTGAATGTTATGTTCATCAGCTTTTTACACTCCTGCCATTACAAATGAAAACACCTGATTTTCAAACCGATATTATGTTTTTATTCTCTTTCATTGTTCCTCCACCTGTTTCTCCCTCAGCCATGCACTCAGAGTCTGGAGACTCTGAACCTCGGCCATAACTCAGTGGGGAATGAAGGGGTCCACAAGCTGAAGGATGGGCTGATTGCCAACCGCTCTGTGCTCAGGCTGGGCCTGGCTTCCACCAAGCTGTCATGTGAAGGTGGGACCAACTGTCTGTCTGTTTGGTGTATGTGTAGGATTTATATTTGCTGAAATTCTTGATTCCTGTTTTTCCCTCTCATCTGCACTGTAGGAGCCGTGGCTGTGGCTGAATTCATTGCTGAGAGCCCCAGGCTGCTGCGTCTTGACCTCAGAGAGAATGAGATCAAGACAGGTGGACTGATGGCGCTGTCTCTTGCCCTAAAAGTCAACACTTCTCTGCTGCGTCTCGACCTGGACCGGGAACCCAAGAAAGAAACTGTGAGAGCGGGGACAAGGGGCAGGGAAGGGGAAGGGGATAGAGGAGAGGGGGGTGATGAAAATAGTGTGCATAGAGAAAGGTGAACCTGTAGAAGAAAACAGCAGACTGGCATAAAGGTACAGACTGAAAATAGATTGATGGAATTGTATTGATTAGGTTGTGTTTCCTCTGGTAGTCTTGTGGTTTAGGTCATATGTTAGACATATAATGTTCTCTTGTCTCTCAGGTCAAGAGCTTCATTGAGACCCAGCGTGCCCTGCTGGCTGAGATCCAGAACGGCTGCAAGAGGAACTTCATCCTGGCTAAGGAGAAGGAGGAAACGGAGCAGAACATGCGCCAGTCGGCTTCCATGGCCGAAATTGCCACAGAGGATGGAACAAGGGAAGAGCAGGAGGAAAGGGCAGCATCAGAGGAACAAGGGGGGAGAGAGGTGAAAGACGCTGAGGAAGAAGGAGGAACAAAAGGCAATGAAGGGCAGAGAAGCAGCCAGTCAGTCACAAGCTCTAAGACAGCGATTCCTTCAATAATCCTGGAGTCAGACTCAGACACTGAGGATGAGGAAGAGGTGGTGCTCTCTAATGCCTCTTCCACATCGAACTCCTCCCCTTGCTCAAACCAGACTGGTCCCCCAGCCTGGCCAGGGGTTGCACAGCACCCCCTCAGTGCCTCACAGCTGCCCCCGTCCCCATCCCCCTCACCTGCCAGCAGGCCGGGTGTCATGTCAGGGATTACTGTCACAGAATCCCCTGTTCCACCCGGTACCCCTCCTTCCCCTGGACGTTGTATATCCGTCTCCAGTCCCGGGAGGGGCCATAAGATCTTCATGGTAACTCGGGTGGAGAGTCCCCCTGACCAGCAGCAGTTACAACTCCAGCTCCGGAAAGACAATGGGCAGAGAAGTGCACCTGCAGCACCCAACCAGCACCTGGCTAAGGAGACCACAAAGAAGCCTAAAGAGGCAACCTCACCCAAAACGCAGCAGACCCAGCTGCTGTCCACATCTAGCAATGAGGGGACGCAGAGCCTTGCGGACCACGCCCAATCTCAAACCCCCACGCAAACACAACTGACAAAGGAGGACGTGAAGGAGAGCTCACCTGCTCTGTCAACAGACTGTAAAGCAACAGAGCAGAGTCCCGTAGCACCCTCACAGTCCTCACACACAACCTTGCTCCATACAGAGTCTACATTAGATAGTACACAGATCCTGTCTACCAAACCAAGTCAACCCACAGAGGACGTAATAGCTCTAAAAACAGGACGTGACAGATCCGAATCTCCGAGCACCACCCCTGCCTTCCCCTTCCTTACCAGTGCAGGCTGTAGCAGCCACTGATCCACTACAAAGACGACCCCAAGTCACTGAGGAAGTAACAGAGAGTACTAAAAGTACCCAGCTAGATCCTACTGCTGTAAAACAGCAATTTTCCAGAGGAAAGAAGGAAGGAAAGGCGGAGGAGAGTCAGGATCTTCTAAAAGAGGAAACGCAGGTAAAGTCTCCAGATAGCACAGAAGGAGAGTGTAAACAGTCGGAGGAGAAGGAGCTGTGTCAGACCAAGACTAGTTCATCAGCAGTACAAACACAGATACACACAACACAGCAGCAACCATTGACATCTGTGCGTGCACAGCTACAGAATGAGCTAGTTTTAGTATCAGAGGAGTCACAGACCAAGTCACTGAACCAAACAAAGCAACAGACAGAGGCACTTGCACAACAAGAGCAGCAGAGGGCACCAGCAAGCCTGTCAGAGAAGGAAGGACCCAAAGTGAGTGTAACAGAGGGAGAGGAAAGCCAGCAAAGCCAAGAAGATCCAGCACAAAACCTAGTCCAAAATCAGCAACTAACTGAGCCAGATCAACAGGAAGTAGCACAGCCTGCCGTTTCTGTCCAGATCAACCAACAGGCACTTCCTGTGACCCAAGTAGAAATGCCGAAGCCAAGTCCTCTAGCAGGGGAAGCCTCAAATAGCCCCAACCTTGCCATATCCTCGCCTGCCTCGACTGGTTCTGGAGATGCCTTGGAAGAGAGTCCTACCGCCCCACTCCAGGCAGAGGAATCACCTGACGAGAGCTCTGCAGATGAGGGCGAGTGTTTAGCTGAGGGTCTGGGTGGTGTGGAGGGGGAGGTGGTGGGTTCAGCTCTGCCCAATGGCCTGAAGCCTGAGTTCTCCCTCCATCTCCTGGACCCTGAAAGCCCCAAGCCCGGCAGCTGTGTGATGGAACATGGTGAGTCAGCGGGATCGCATACCTTTTACCACTGTTTTCAGAGATGCACCAAATCACACCGGCAATCGTTTCTGAATGTGAAAAGCCTCTTTTGACAAGTTATTTGTGTTTTGTGTTACCTTGTGTAGTGAGCGTGAGCTGCGGACAAGACCTGGAGGAGCTGCTGCTAGATGCCAGTTTGGAGACTGGGAGAGACGCGCCATGAAGTTGGGAGGTAAACACCACAACCCTCTATATCCCCACAAGCACACACACTTGTTATTGGATTTGGTAAAAACCTTCCCTACTGTGTCTATTAGTAATTTATGTCCTCTCTTCCACTTCAACAGGGAATGCGAGGACGGAAACGGAGCACTCAGTTTGTCTGGCTCTACAACAATTGACTGATTGCCCTACAATGTTTTTGTTGTTCCTATGAATTCATCACCAACAACCTTTCTGTCGAGGACTGAAGACCTGGTGTTGCCATCTAAGTTCTATACCTGAAAATACAAGAAAAATGTATGAAAAACACAAAAAATAGAAAAGGACGACAAACTGTTCAAGCTTGGTCACGACGTGTAAGGAATTCACTAAATCCTCACTAGATCAACTACTGAAACACGCGCACATGCAA
Source organism: Hoplostethus atlanticus (assembly GCA_034670405.1). Taxonomy (NCBI): domain Eukaryota; kingdom Metazoa; phylum Chordata; class Actinopteri; order Trachichthyiformes; family Trachichthyidae; genus Hoplostethus; species Hoplostethus atlanticus. The sequence goes on along the minus strand of JAXDDX010000003.1, from coordinate 11,402,131 downwards.
AGTAAGAAAAAGAGAAACAAAACACAATAAAAAAATCACCTTATTATCACTACATTCTGTCAGTCAGGAAACTTTGCAGTCAAGCAGGTACCAGGGAGCCATAAAGAAGAAGAAGAAGAAGAAGAGATGGGAGGGGGGGGAAGGAGGGGTATAACACTAACCAAAGACACAACGCAGAGCTTTTTCACACCCTCGCTTGCTCTGCAATATGTTTGTGTAGACCGTTGACATGTACACTGTAGTTGGGGAAATTAGTAGGAACAAAGGTTTCTTCATTACACACACACACACACACACACATACAAACTTAGCTGTCGCTCTCCTGAGAAAAGTTGACGGCACACTCAAAGACACAAGTGACAGTCGTGGACCCGACTGCACGGACCTCCTGGCTTTGAATGTGCAGAACACTTCTTTTAGAGGTCAAAGTAGGTCACCGACAAAGGCTTTTATAACCAAGGAAAGCTGAAGGTGTTTGTTAACGTGTCTGTATAAGTGTTGATGTTTTCTGTCTGCCCCCCTCCCCCTCCCAAAAAAAAAAACTGTAAGGGACCTCTGCCAAAGTGACCTCCCTCTTTTCTGTTTCCTCCTCCTCCGTTCACTTTGGCCCCTCAGGAATCAGCATCCCTTCCTGTTAGTCTCCTCGGATCTGATGTGGAGAAGCCGGAACTTTCTCTTGCCTGCCAAACTGTTTCTGTCCCTGTAGCGAACGTCTCTGGGTTTGCTTTGAGAATCACAATATCAGTAATTTGCTCCCAACTGAAGCCTTCTGCGGGGACGAAAACAAACAAACTTCTGTGAATGTCGGAAAACAGGATGTCTGCCTTGGTAGAGTTATGGCGTTCATTACAAAGAAAGTCCTCTTTTTTTTTTTCTCTCTGTCTCTCTTCTCCAATTCCAGACACTAATCGTAGGCTTACGTTTTCGTTGTGTGAAACTCTTTAGGAGTATAAAGAAAAGCAGTTGTGTCTCTTTGTCTTTTCCCTTCTTACTCTTTCCCTCCTTCTGTCCCTGATTTTTTTTCCACTGGTACTATGTGCCATCTCACCTCACCGCTCCAACTCATGATTAATGTTGCCTTCAATTCAACACTTAAGGTTTATTCTCATCTTCGTTTTCGTTTTGCTGCTTTGAGAAATCAGTTTTGTATTTATTTTATAGCTATATGAGCATTCTCTTTGTGTGATTTATTTTTCTCCCTTCACCCCACTCATTTTATCTTTTTTTTCCATTGGGGTTTGCTTTTAAAGATTTACCCCCTTTTTGATGTATATTTCAGATTCAAACTAGAGCAAATATTTAGGAGAGTTTTTTTGTTTTGTTTTCTGGGTAGAGGGATTTGGGACTAAGATAACAATGTTGGGCAGAGGGGTCAATAAATGATTGAATGGATGACTATGGCAATAGTGGGGGGGGGGGGGGGTTGCATTTATGAAAACAAACCCAATGAACACTTTGTTCAAGTAGGGCAGCATATAGGGCAGTGATTCACATCCAAGCCCCTGTTGGGTTTTTTAAAACACCATTCTGCTAGGTTAAGCTTTGACCACAAGGGGGTGCTGGGGTTTATGGTGTTTTCCTACAGTAGATGTGAACAGCCAATGGAGGTTCGGTGGGAAGCAGTAGTTGATCTAAAGGACAAGACTGTCTGTACAGCAACTCCTACAACATGTGTGAGGCCTGACGCCCCACTATTGCAACACATGGCACAGACACTGAGGGCTCTATTCAATTGAAACTGAATGAAACCTTCCAGAGCAAGGCATTACAACTCCAAATGAAATGTCATTTCATTCATGTAAGTGAGGAATGCTGGTTTGCCTTGGTCAAAAAAATGTCATGAGGTAGATTTTTTTCTTTCTTTTTTTTTTTGAATGGAGCTCATCATTCAACCCTCCCACTCTGTCCTCATATCCACCAACAGATTGTTTTGAGCTGAAATCAACATTGCTGTGCTGCCCCCACTGTTTGAAATGCTTTAATTTTTAGAAATTTTTAATAATTTGTTAACTTAATCGAAATGTGCTGGTAATCACAAAGATATGTATGGCAAAATTTGTTCCTCTCAAATAAATGCATGTAATGACTAATGATGTGACTGAATGTTTCCCTGAAGTTACTCATTTAGGGAGTTCTGCTTTGAAATGTCTGATAATTGCCAAATTTGCATGGAAAATGGAAACAATTTCACGTCTTCAAATCGAGCTAGGTTGGAGTTTTATCTGAGATGTAGCTGGCCACTCATTTGTAGACTTAATACTACTGTAATTTCTGCAACCACTATAAAAAGATATATATTTAATTTGAAGACCGATTAATGTTATTGACAATGAAGTCATTACTCCATTGGTGTGATAAAATATTGATTAACTAAGGATGAAGAAGTGTGACAGTAGTGAGCAAGAGAGAGGCTGTGTGTGTGCAAGATGACAATCATGTTCTGTTAGATACTAGGAAAGGGGGCGTGGCTAGAATGCAGGTAGCTTGTGTTTTTGAAATTGAGGAGTTACTTCTCACAGGGACCTAAAACCAAAGCCTGCCACTGATCGCTGTGTGAAAGGGGAGGGGGCGCGGGCTTTAATGTTGGGACCTTTCTTTTTTTTTTTTTTTTTGCATTGTATTGTGTTATAAATTCAAATTGGCCTCTTCCATTACATGTAACATCTAGCTGCGTATGAATACTGAGGCCAAACTGTTGAGGCCCATCGCTCAGTTTACCACCATCTCTAGGCAGGCAGAGACTTGACCACACGTGAACTGAAGTGGAAAAAGAAAACGTTGACCAAACGGTAGGATGTGCTGGTGAGAGGTGAAGGGGTTTACTTCTCCTCAAACGAGGGCGTGGGGTAAGAGCGGTGGCAGGGGGTAGACTACAGGGTGGGAGCTCTATTCTGTATGTATTACTGTAATTCTCCTATGAAGGAATTCCAGACTGCACTAATCCACTCCTCCCCTACTCGAATAGGAGGGGGAGGGGGAGGTTGTGAGGGTGTGGAGAGAGTCAGGAGATGTCATGGTGTGATTTTAATAACCCTCCAATACTTAAAGGAGGCGCCCGACATGGCAAATCCATGTCATGTCACAGGAGTCTTTGATTAATTTAAACTTTTTTTTCTTTTTTTTTTAACTAGAGTAGCTGTTGCCATGTTTTATCTGCACCGGTAGATGCATGCAGTCTTCTTGCTGAATTGATGAGACCAATAAGAGTGTGGGATTTTCTGGAACACTGTATAATAAAGTTTCTTGATGAAATGGAGGCCTGATGTTAGACCACTTTACTTCTGAAGTCAGTGAACTCTGTGTGGGCTTGTAATCTAACCCCTTATCATAGATTTGCATTCAAATTCTTTCAAATGTCATGAATGTGGGGAAATAGTTCCCCCAACCTCCCCGTACCTTCCCTATCTATGCAAGTGTTTCATTTCTACCCCTCCATGCATCCAAACCTCCACCCAAGGCTCAATCCCAGGATATAAGCACCACTGAAAATCAAATTAAAAGTGACCTTCATCCTTTTCCCCCCCGCTTCTCTCTCTCTCTCTATAGCTTTGATTTCAGTTTCTGAAGGTTTTTTTTTTGTATGGTTCCACCTGAAATAACTGGACGTTTGTCTTGATCAAAGTTTAATCTGAGTTGTTGAAGTCATTGGTTAACAAGGACATTGTGCAATACTGCGATCAGTTTTTCTGTAAACAATACACAAAACAAACATACTGCAAGGGAAAACTGTCTGTCTCTTATTTCAATCAGTTGTACCAAGGTTAGTAAAAGCCCTGTCTGTTATCAATGCCTATTCACTCATCCAAACCTGCCATACAGTAAGTGTAGTTTGCTACTGCTGTTTATTTGATGTAGTTGTAGCAGACTTTCTGTTCTGTCTGCCCACTGGATGCTTTCTGTCTGATGTGTCCAACTAGGGGATTCTGTTCTCATGGTGGCAATGACATTGTTGAACGATAAAGCACTAGTGTTGTTTCTTGAAATTTAGAGCGATTCAAGCGAGCAGCACAGGATTTTGGTTTTATTGCATTTATGGGTTTCTTGTAAAACTTTTGGTTGAAATAAAAGGTTTCCTAATGTCCTCCTTCTGTTGGCCTTCTGTTTTGTGTTTTAAGACATCCGCCGTGTTGTATGTATCCAGAGAAGCTCCTGAAGTACTTTCTTTCTCCAACTATTTGTATATAACATGTAATGACGGAGGAAACTGCAGACAGCGTTTCGCAACACTGACGCAGCTCTACGGATTTTCTTGACAAAGCCAATGGCCAACGTGAGCGGTGATCACGCTTCGATCCATTTCTCGTTGAGTGGTGGTGTATGTTATTTTTGTTTGCCCACCAAAAATTTCATTTGATAAACTATGTAGAATAAAATTTCATGCATCTTGGTTATTGATTGATTTATTTTATTTGTATGACCTGATGCGTGCATTCCTTCGTTTTGCTTGTGTGGTTAGTTTGTCTAATATTAACACCATGGTGATTAGACTGATTTTTGTGTTGTTAGAAAGAATATATGTTCAAGTATTGTGATTTGGTTATCTGTCTACATTTGTCAACATTCTCCATATCTGTCAACATGTGTTTGTTGTTGAGTATTTCTTTGGTAAACTATGTGGAGTTTCATGCATCTTGGTTATTGATTATCCAGTCTAAATTTTATTTTCACGACCTGATAGGTGCATTCAATCATTTTGCGTGTGTAGTTAGTTTGTATAATATTAACAGCATGGTGATTAGACTGATGTTTGTGTTGTTAGAAAGTTGGGGGGGGCCTACGAACCTGCCTCATCCCCGGGACCAACAGCAGGTTAAGGAGCCTCTGCTTACACCACCAATGTGAGTTTGTCTTCAGGGAACTCCTTGTGGCTTATATGCTCCAGAGAGGACAAACAGAGTAAAAAAGAAAGGAGGGCACGAAATAAGAGGAAGCAGTTTGAACTTCAGGATGCATTTCTTTGATGCCCATGGATTCCTGTTGTCTCAGCACAGAGTCCTGCAACAGGAGCAAGTAGTAGCATAAACATTAACTGGTCACTGTCTGATGATAAGACTAATGTGCTCTCTAGCTAAGAGGTAAGGCAAGAATCAGCAGTTTAGGTATTACATTTTTCTGGTGTCGCCGAAAATATCTTCACTTTTCACACATTCACTCGTATCCGTTCTGGTGAATTATTCACCTTTGCAGCCAGACAGCATCCCCAAACAGTGTCATTGTAACTGGACTAATGTCCTGTCTTAACCCTGAGGCCATGATGTTCATACCAACCATCATTTATTTCTTAGGTCTCCGATTCCTCTGTCATAATAATGATTAGAAGCTATTGAATGGACTTTGAGCTGAGTTGAGAAAGACATTTCACTCAACATAGTTCAGCTGAGCGATCTCAGATGTGATTGAAATATTCCAAAAGACGATGCATTGCTGTTGAGTTGTAGTTCGATATATCAGCAGAACGTTCAGGTCTCTTCAGGTTAAAACATTTTAAAGAATGGAGCCAGACACAGGTGATGCTGCAAAAAAGAAAAATCATACTTTGCAGATGCTAAAGATTCAGCCAAACGGTGGGATGCTCTGTAAATGCAGCCAGCTATGTGATCTCTTAAGTTCTTGGAGGACAGTGGCATGTGATCAAATGCTTCCTCACTGGGCTTTTCCTTGACCTTAGCCTTGCCTCAGGAATGTGCTGGTATGTTGGTATAACAGTCAAAGGGACTTATCCGTGGTGTCAACCTCTATCTGGACTGTTGATTCGCAGCCCACTGGACTGCACCAAACCACTGCACATTGGCACAGAACAGGGGCTGGTGGGACAGCAGCATCATTCGTGGCTCAGGGATTGAAAGGGAGACAGAGGAGGGTTAAGCACAGACTGCTGATACCAGACATGAAACAAATGTGTGTACTTATGTACACATATGTGCAAAGCTTGAAATCAAATAATTATGATTGTGTACAGAGAGTAACTGGTATTCCCAAACCCCTTGGCACCAGTTCAATGGCATTCAGAGTATAAAATTTGGAACTGTAAACATTTTATGCTGGCATCAAACTGATTGCATCTAATGAAACTGATGATAATAGCAATTATCGAGATACCAAAATGTATTGTGGTATCCAGACAGCTCAGCCAGTAGAGCATGAGAGTCCCAGGGTTGTGGGTTTGATCCCCACCTAGTGTCAACTTTCACCCTTCTAAGTCGCTTTGGATCAATGCTTCTGCTAAATGCTACATCCACCTTGTTCTTTATAACATATGGTGCAGCCAGAGAAGCTCCGGAGGCACTTTCTCAAGGTTTTGCTGTGTTATCTGCATTGTATCCTTCCAAAATGTGTCATAGCAGCTCTTTTTGTTAGGGAGCTTCAAACTTCTGGGAGTTGGAACAGGCAGAATTAATAAAGACGTGAGCCTGTGATCGCCACAGTGCTGCAATACATCCATAATATTCACAATTTTCTGAGTCTTTGTAGGCTTTGGGTTTATGCTTTTTGATATGCCTATCAGGACCTCTTCACCTTATGACATGCTCTGGTTATCTTGACAACACAGTGGGGTTTAATTAGCCTCAATTAGCTTCACGTGGTCCATTTGGTCGACAGATAACTGTTAAAAGAGTGGGTGGGCTCTGGCTGTCTGCTCAAGGTATTTCTTGTCCCCCTGAATGAACTGGGAATGCAAACAGGGATAAGTGAGGACGATACGAATCCCCCCTCACATGACAGCGATTAGAGAATAAGGGGGAGGTTGGTGGGCGTGGGAGAGAGAGAGAGAAACAGCGACAGAGAGAGAGGTGGTGATCAATTGAAATTGGATTTGTTCCGCGCGTCGACACCTTTGAAGAAGCCAGGTTGCCTCTGATTATTGGCCGAGGTCGCTCACTTCTGTGGGGTAAAGGTACACTTTATTCAGAAAAGGTCGCTAGTCATACGAGGTTGTAGGCAACAATATGTTATGCATTTCGAGTGACAAACGCTGGTTTCACAGAGTTTTGTGGTGCGGATTGAACTCTACTTTAAATACATGTACACGCTAATCTGTTCATATGTGAGCGCAACTCGTCTACTTTTTCGATGTGTAAATGACCGAGGCTGTACTGAAGTTGTAGTTCAACAGGCAGAGGCTGCCGTTATCCCAGTGGCTGAGGAAGGTTTGTAGGTCAGGTCTAATCACCATGGTGTTAATATTATACAAACTAACTACACGCGCAAAATGACTGAATGCACGTATCAGGTCATAAAAAATCAATCAATCAATCAATAACCAAGATGCATGAAATTTTATTCTACATAGTTTATCAAATTTTTTTGGTGGGCAACTAAAAATAACATACAACACCACCCAACGACAGAAGAAATGGATCGATTTCGTTCACTGGCTTGCAGAAAGATTTTAAGCCTGCAAAACAAAATCAAAGAGCTGTGTCTCTTATGTTATATTACCGGGCTGACTCCAGGTGTGCGCCTCCCTTCACAGCATGACGCACGCGACAGCACCCCGCCGACGGACAGCAACACATAGTAAATGGCCCGTTAACACAATATGAAACTCACCATATCGTGATAATGCGTGTTTGAATGAATAATGTAGGCGAATGAGATATAAGTTTCAAGTTTATTGTCATATACTTGATAACAGTGGCAACATCATTACCTACAACTTTACATAGTAAGTATAGGACTGATAAGTGATAAGTAAATAAGTAGATAAGTAAATGAGTAAAAATAAGTAGATAAGCGATTAAAGAAGAATAAAATAAAACAGTATTCAAATGGTAATAAGGTGCAAAAAGAGTATAAAATAAAAAAAGAAGAAGAATAGAGATATTTACAGGACTAAACACCGCGATGTAATACTAGGAGGTAGCTATAGATTAAAGTGACTAAACACTGTGAACAATAGTTTTCCTTAAGGTGGCCAAGTGTGTGGGGTAAGGGTCCAATCATTGTGGTGTGTGTATGCCATTGTGTTACTGTAGTATGTGTGTATGGTGTGTGTGCAAGTGTTAGTGTCAGATAAAGGAGATATAATGTGTGGTGTGGGAATTTAATATTTGTGTGTGTGTGTGTGTGTGTGTGGGTACTGTAATATTTTAGTGTGTGTGTGTGTGTGTGTCTATATTCTCTCAGTTGCAGGTATGAGGGCGTTACAAAGCTGCATGCTGGTCCTGACGCTCCTGCTGCTGATATGCGAGGTCGCCATAAGCCAAATCTGCAAGTCCCTCATCAACATGGTGGATGGATTCCACACACTCTTCCTCCTCGTGCACATGGCTCTTCCTCTTCCGCAAACCGCAAGCGCTGAAAGAGCATCAGATGAATCTCAGCTCTCTTATTTTCCCTTTCTTCCATCTCCTCCATGTGCACCCTCCTCTTTATGCACTCTTTTTTCTACCTCTCCTTCCCCTCCCCTCCCCTCATCTTTGTACCCTGCCACTCCTGAGATAACCCCCATCCCTAATTCAAATCAACTTTCCCCCTCAATCATCCACTCCCCCCCAACCCTGCCGTGCGGTCTTTCTTATACCCATATGAGGATTCAAACTGTGGGGGCTTTGATTTCAAATCTCCTGCTAGCCTCTCTATGTTTGTCTTACTGTGTGGAGATTCTCAGCCAGAGCATGGAGCCCTACCCAATGCAGCACCCCTTTTTGGCCACGATGCTGAGCGCTGTTAGTCTGCTCCATAACCTGCTGGTGCTCGGGCTGAGCCAGGGTTGCCTGCTGGGCAACAGGGATGGAGAGGTCTGGGAGGTGGAGAGCAGATCCCATCTTCAAGTGAACAGGAAAGGTAACGTCAATCATACGTCCACCCACTTAATGTCACAATGAAGCGAAAGATGGCTTATTCACCTTCTTAGCTAATCATCCACATCTTTACGTACACCTATTCAACAAAACATTTGCCACATTTCTATTTTTGTGTATTTTTATTTTTAAAAATCCCATTTCTTTTACTTCCTGAACAACAGTCTTTATTGGCAACTCAATGGCGTAATCAGTAGGCATACATAAAAATTCCAAACAATAAAATACCATCAGAGATTTTTGATTTTTAGCCAGGACTAACATTGTCATTTTGTTGTAGTATTGCTTTCTACAGATAGTATGCTTGTCCAGATCATGATTTTGCCCTGACAGTTTTGTGCACGTAATCTTTTTCCCTTTGAAGTAGCCGTGAAGTGTATAATATTCAGCTGTAACAACACATGAAACAATGTTCATGTTTGTTTTTCATTCCTTTCTTTTCAACCCTCACAGTCATGGCTGAGGAGCAAACCAAAGATCACACTGAGCAGGGGTGTGTCGTGGATGAAGTCCAATCTGCTGTGGATGGTTCATTCCACAATGGAACGCTTGTCCTCTGTAACCCAGGGACCTCCAGTGTCCCAGATAGTGACTGTCAAGCCCAAACCCAGAAACCATCACCCCAGACCCACAAACCACCACTACCAGGGGGCCACTTGCATACATCAGTCCCACAGGGCTTCTTTTCAGGGCCCGGTTACACCTCAGACAGCCAGGCCTGTGAGGTACCAAGCAGCACCACAGATATGAAGGCCTATCAGTGTGATTCAAATGGATGCTTCGCAGAGAAAGGCACTAGCTGCATGGGACGTTTAGGTAATTGGGTGTAGCTTTGTGTGTCATCTTTTTCACCCTGTGTTATGGGAGTGTGGTCATAAAATCAATCTCGGCGTTGTTGATTGCCATGGCATATAGAAAAATATATGCAATGTATTTGAAACTGTTTTTTTTTATTTCCCATCTGTTCTTTTTGTGAACTAACTGTTTTTACTATTATTTAACATACCCAAACCATGTTGTTCCAAGCTCTGATCACATGTGAAAAATAATTTGATGATTTGGACAGTCATGATTTATTTTTCCTCTCAGACAAGCAAATTGCACCTCAAACGGTCTTCAAGTCAGATCAATTCGTGGAGAGCTCGGTCCCAAGGGCCCAGTGGCCACACTGTGTCCCAGCCCTCATCCTTGCCCTCCAGACCCTCCTAAGCTCCATTCTGGCTCTCACCAACGGCCTGCTGCTGCTGCTGCTCAGCCCAGAGTGCCTGCACAGTTCTCTGTCCTGCAGCGTCCTCATCTACCTGGATCCTGCCCTCTCCCTGGTGGCTGTGATGGTGCTGCTGGCCATAGCAGTACCACAGGTGAGGTGTCTAAATTAGTATTAAGGGGCCTTTACATTTTTAATGTTCATTTTAGGCATTTTTTAGGCACTTTTATCAACAATAACTACTTACAATGTGTAGTGTGTAGTGTAGAACTGTAGAATAAACTTCAATTACAAGCAACCAATAGCAAGGAGCAGTTATATTTAAAATGTAAATGGCGAATAAAACTGATGGTGGTTTTTTTACACTCATATCAGGGAAAACCATATCAACACCTGTAATGATCATAACCACTTTTTTACCGGTTTATCTCACCACCAGGTGTACCGGTACGGACTGCTGTTGCTCCAGGCCATCCCTCCACAGGTTTGTGTGTCCGACCTTGGGCGGAGGATTGCCAGTGTGCCGGGAGTCCAGGCTCTGCACGACCTCCACATTTGGCAGCTGACAGATACATGCATGGTGGCCTCTGTGCATGTACACTGCCAGGCTGAGTTTCAGACACACAGGTGAAGTTTAACTTTAATGCTTGTTGTTCTGAATGTCAACACCCTTTAGATTATAAAATATGAAGTAGTTCATTTCCAAAATGTTATATATCTGTTCTGGGGGGAAAATCCTCACCTGAAGGGCATTATTTAATATCTCTTAAATATCCAGCTGGTAAAGATGTTATCATTTTGTCAACAAAAGACTTAAGCTGCCTACTATCATTTAAAGTATCATCATCTGTTTTATTTGTCATGTAATAGTAGGTGCCGCGTTTTTCAAATAGTGGACATCTAATTTTAGAAAGCAATTATTCATATGTTCACGTTTGTTTTTGGCTTCCCTGAATGTGCAATATCCCTGAATGCTGATAGTAATATATTACTAATGCATCGTCAATCAATGTATGTCCAGGTTCGGTGACCTGACGTCTGGGGTCACCAAGGTGTTACGGAGTGTAGGAGTGAGCTGCTGCACCGTACAGCCAGAGTTTCTTCCCTCCTCTGCATCCACTAACAGCAGCCTAGATCACATCAACAGCAGCCCCCCTGTCATCCACAGAGAGGCACCCTCCCTGCCCCCTCTCCTGGCCTGTAGCCTTGCCTGTGGAATGGACTGCGCTAGGAAAATGTGCTGCTCTCCTCCAGTGGTGGAGACTAAGGAGCCGCTGGCACCATCAGCTGGAGAAACCGAGGAAGAGCCTCAGATGTTAGTCATTGAGAACACCTTCCTCTGACTTGCAGTATGAACTAAAGAATTATAGTGTATGAAAATAAAGGAATGAACACTCTATGGTGTCCAATACGTAATGATGTAATGATTGAGTTGGGGTGAATGGATGAAGAGGTTATTCTGTATGCTGGAGAATGAAATCAATGTAAGCATCCGTGAGACATTCCCTGTATGTATGTATGTTTTAAAGATTAGAACATTTGTTGTATTGCATTAAGATAAGATAAGATAAGATAAGATAAGATAAGATAAGATGGCTCTTTATTGTCCCTGAGAGAAATTGCAGTTATGCAGCAGCGGATGTACAAAGTAGCAAGAAAGAAGCACACAGCAATATACAAACTACAAAATATAAAGAAATATTCAGGATATAGAAAAAAATATACAGGTTAGTGCATACCAGTGGCAAGAAATAAGTAAATTAGCTTTAGGGCAATGTACAGTTGTGCAGTTGTGAGTAGCGCCGTTCTAAGTAGTCCACTTGTGCAAAGAGCAATTCTGAAGTGTGTGTGTGTGTGAAGTGTGTGTGTGTGTGTGTGTGTGTGTGTGTGTGTGTGTGTGTGTGTGTGTGTGTGTGTGTGTGTGTGTGTGTGTGTGTGTGTGTGTGTGTGTGTGTGTGTGTGTGTGTGTGTGTGTGTGTGTGTGTGTGTGTGTGTGTGTGTGTGTGTGTGTGTGTGTGTGTGTGTGTGTGTGTGTGTGTGTGTGTGTGTGTGTGTGTGTGTGTGTGAGTGAGTGAGTGAGTGAGAGAGAGAGAGAGAACAGGACTCCAGAACAAAGATGTCCGTCTGAAGTCTTTGTTATTGTTTGTTATATTCAACACAAGTGGAGAGTGGAGGCATTTTTACTGCCATGGATATGTTATGTGTTGCTTACTTTTTACCTGTAACTTCTATGTTCACTACAATGTATTGGAATAAAAATAGAATCACCAAAGTCTGTCAGTTTTTATTTTGTGAACAGAAATGTGGGTAAGTGAAGTATATCATGCTACGCTGAGCTCAGTATATCGTTGTCTATTACAAGGCTACAAGAATAATGCAGATTGCCATAGTAGCCTATTAGATCTGACATATTAGATCAAAACTGACCTTTCACCTGTTATGACGATGGCAGGCTCCACCTTCTTGCTCTCAAGTAGCCAATAAAAATGGGTCTATTTTGCATAGTTCAAGACAACCCAGTTTCCTAGCTTCAATTCTGTGTTTATAGGACAAATGTGTGATTAACGTCGTTTGTTTCTCTTTTATTCTTCATGTGTGTACTCCATTTGTTATAAATACAAGCAACTGGCAATCTTTGGTGTGACACCATCATAGAGGTATATATGAGCGATACTGCCTATATATATGTTTCACGTGATAGGTATAAGTGCCCGGATGATCCTCGGTGGTCCGGGGTGCAGGCTTCAAACCTGTAGCTGCTTAGCGGCAGAGTGGTTCAATTCCACCTTTCGGGCGGAGAATGTCTCAAGAGAAATACATTATTATTTGCATTTGTTAATAGAAACCCTTTGTCGGTAGTGTTGTTGATGTCTCTACGAGGTGAAATCTTAAAATCAGACAGCCGCAGTCATTGAATTGGATATATTGAATATAAAAATGAGGAATTAGTCAATTGGACACGTGAAGACCGAGGTAGCTGTCAATTCCATAGATTTGTGGTATTTCAGAAATAATAGGCTGTTTTTTATATATCATGACGATTTCCTCATAAAACCTACTTCCGGTTAAACATTGTTCTTGGATTTCAAAATAAAACTCGAAATATTTCCATATTTTTCCCTTGATAATCATAACAAACGTGCTGAAATTGAAAATATGACTGTGAATAGAAAAAACTCTCCGTCATACTGTGCGTTTGGTGGTCGATTACATATTCACACCGAGACTGAGCAAATATTAACTGGGTCTCTTTGAAATTAAGTGAAAGTAAAAGAAAGCATTTTGAATATTCACTTTATGACCGAACCGATGTTATCATTGTAGTATAATGAATCACTGTCTTTCCTTTAAGGTTTTCATGTAACTGAGTCGTGTAACCTTAGCTACTATGATTTCTATTTATAGTTGAGTTGTTGTATGGTCCTATTTTTTCTTATAGCCTAATAAAAATACTTAAAAGAAAGTGGAGCTGTGTTATTATGGTTTTTTTTTTTTATTATAACAATCATAACGTGTTATTACACACATCTAAATCTTAACATAGCACTTATGTAGTAACCCTGTTTAAAAATAATACTAAGACAATGCAATATAACCGATTATTATCCCCATCACTCTGGACGTATGCATAACGAATTTGCTAGATAGGCATACAATTTGAACAGCTTCTAGTGAAGACGGAACAGTATAGCAATCAAGAAGTGTTACTATTGGTTACTATGGATGCCATCTGCAGACAGCCTGTGTGGGCCAATCATCAACGAGTGCTTTCTTTCTGCTATCCAATCATTGTACTCCGCTGCGTGGGCGTATTCGATTAATGCGGAAGTTAGCATGTGTAGAATGTCCTTGATTCTGAGGTAACGTGGGCCATTTGTGTCTAAAGCACAAATTTTGTAATTAAATGGTAAGATGCAAGTTTCATAGTATTCTTAAATGTGTATTTGACTTATAAAGGTGCTATTTCATTAAGTAAACCAGCTCGTAATTAGGTTGTCAGCCAATGTTAGCCAACTTGCTAACGGGATTGTCCTTACTCTTAAGTAATGTTATGGCAGTTATTTGATTATGTTTCCGAGTTCCGGTAAATTATTGTTTACAAATTGAAATTTTGAGAAGATAATCGCTAATTTGTAATGGATTCAATTTGAGAGTAAAGCTACAATAATGCCCCTGCTGTCACCAGACTTTAGCTAATGTTATTTATATTCATGGTTTTATGTTACATTTATGTTACGTTTTATGTTACGGCTTTTTCCTTTAAATTGCCACATGTGAGATAAAGGTGAATTGCATTGAATTTAACTTAAATAGTGTAGGGCAGATGTATCTGTGAAATTAAAGAGACAAGTTTATAATTTCTATATTTTTTATAGTTTCCTACAAGTTATTAGGTTGTTCGCATGCAACACTGTTAATTTGATCAATTCAGGGCTGGATATTAGGAATGTATTTGTCCTGATCAAATATGTCTTGTGTATGGAAAAGGCTGTACCATTTAAATGAAATTAAATAATGAATGATCTTACCATTTTTATACTTGCCTAACTTAATGGTCACCTGTATATCAATGTTTCATTCTGTAACACTCCTTCTTCTTCCTTCCAGGTCGGCTTGTACTCAGCCAGAAACAAATCGTTATGCCTCTTCATAAATACCCCCCAAAAATCTGGGACGCCCTGAAACTGAAACAGGGCATCTATGCTCGTCTCCCTAAACACTACCTCAAGTCCCTTGAGCAGAAAGAGCCCACCCCAATCCACTGGAGGCCCCTAGGAATCAAGTACAGAGCCAACCCCAATACAGGGCTCAAGGAGCGGGTACAGGATGTCCCTATCCCCATCTTCTACCCACAAGAGTCCCAGGATGGACTTTGGGGAGGAGAAGGGTGGATATCAGGGTTCAGATATGCCAACAATGACAAAGTGAGTTGCTAGGATGATTTTTTTTAAATTCTATCCCACAGTTGTATTGCTCTAACCTGGTATTCAGTATTCAGACAGTGATCTCACTTTTATGCTTTATGCTAACCTGTGGATGGATTTTCATCAAAATTACTTTTATACACTTTTGTCAGTCAATTCTATTAATTTTCAAAGGCTTGTGACGTTAAGAGCACAGATGTGTGGCCAGCCTGTCGCAGTGGCATGATACATTTGGCCAAGGGAAATGTAAACACTGGACTGCAAAGCAGGCTAAAAAGTGATCTTAATGGGACATACCATTTAACTGTGATGTCCTAGGTTTGAATCCAGCCTGGGACTTTTGTTGCATGTCAACCCCATCTTCCCTATCTCTCTTCACGGTAAACTGCCCAATAAAGCAGAAATTACATAAACATTATGTTTGGAAGCAAGGTAATAGAATAATAAACATTTATAAAGTTATATGGATTATGTTTACATTTAGAGATGCATGCTGCCTGTCCTCATAGACACTAAAGCCCATTACACACTTTGATCTTCCAACACTTCAACAACACTGCTTCAAACCAGTGTACCGAGCTATGACATTTGTGACAAATGAAGCTCCAAACACCATACCATTTTTTTTTTTACTTAGCTGTCTACCCGTCTGAAGAAGGTGTGGAAAGCACAGTTGTTCAACAGAGAGCTGTACAGTGAGATCCTCGACCACAAGTTCACCATCACAGTCACAACCCGCACTCTGGACCTCATAGATGCTGCCTACGGATTTGACTTCTACATCCTCAATGTAAGAGAAAGCTTTCAGTTACATCTGACAGGCTTCTGAAGATAGACTTTGACAACAATACAGCTTCCCGTAATGACATTTCTAATTGAGCTTTCCATATGCCAATGTTGTCTCTCGTGTCCAACCTCCATTAGACACCAAAGGAAGACCTGAACTCCAAGCTAGGGATGGACTTAAAGCGGGCCATGCTGCTGCGTCTGGCTCGCAAAGACACAGAGCTGTACCCCAATGACTCTTCCACGAGAGAGAAGATCTACAACAAATACAAGGTGGGTGTGATGTATTTTAGTTGAGTGTCTGATTCCAAATGTTTTGGAAAGTGGTTTCCCTGGCATGGAAGTAAAGACCATATATCCTGTACTTAAGGGCTGGTTTGTAATAGATGACAGCTAGTGTGAAATGGGATGAAATGGGATGAAAACTGGTTGCTTGTGTCAAATTGTGTTTTGACTCTTCTCCTTTTTTAACTTGCTCCCTTCTTCCCTGGCTCTGTTCATTGTCCTGAGCAGCAGTTTGAGATCCCAGAGGAGGAGGCAGAGTGGGTGGGTCTGCGTCTGGAGGAGGCTGTGGAGAAACAGAGACAGTTGGAGCACAAGGTAGCAAAGTCTTCACACTACTCAGGTTGACCTAGCTCAGTGCTTATCAACCATTTCAACGTGAAACCCCTAAAAACAAGGCAAAACCAGCTCTTGACCCACTGTTGCAGGCTAAAACGTGCAGAGTGCAGAACTTTCAGGCTCATTCATTCATTTTCCATACCCACTTATTCCTATTCGGGATCACAGGGGGGCTTCAGCCTATCCCAGCATGCATTGGACAGAAGGCAGGGAAAAACCCTGGACAGGTCGACAGTCCATCACAGGGCGAACACATAGACAAACACAGATGGATAGAAGCTCACACTCATATCTATGAGCACTTTAAAGTCTTCAATCTACGTGACTTGCATGTCTTTGGACTGTGGGATGAAGCCGGAGCTCCCGGAGAAAACCCACGTGAACACAGAGAGAACTCCACACAGAAAGGACCAGGGCTGGGATTTTAAACTTCTTGCTGTGAGGCGACAGTGCTATCCACTGAGCCACCACTCTGTTTTACTTGATTATTAGAGGAAGCCTAGAGGCTGCAAATATTTACTATTTCACAAGAAAGACATTTATCATGATGATTAAAATCTACTAATACAATTGTGTATTAGAAATGGATATTTTTTTCATACTCCATAAATCACCTCTCTACCCGGCCAAATCATTTCATGGCCCCCTGGGAGGTCCTGGGCCCCATGTTGAGAACCACTGATTTAGTTAAATAAATGCAAAGTCCTTCGGTTCATTGTATGTAACATCCACATAACATCCACTGAAATACTTGCAGTTTGTAATCCTACCACCATGTACAATCTCTGATTATTTTCCTCTGTGTATTTTTGACTCAGGTTTTGTTCTGACTCTTTTCTTTTAGGAGCCAGATCCTTTGTTTAAGACCTGTGTGGATGAGCTGGTGAAGGAGTTGACCATCCAAAAGCTCTCAGAGCCACAGCTCATAGAGAAGAAGTAATGACCAGAAACATGTGAGCAGGACACGGGCAACTTTCAGATTGAAATTGATTATGTTGAACTGTCAAGCTTCTCCAGATGTTGGCGTCAGTTCTAGTCACCGAGTTTCTATCTGAAACTGTCCTTCCGTACTGAATGTACACCCAGGACAACCAGGTTTACTCCCACTTGTGAGTGACACAGGGTGGAAGTGACACAACTGACAAGGTCACGTCGGACTTTTTTGGCTCTGTTTTTTCCTTGTATTGATTTCGTAAGACTTCTTGTGACTAATTTCTATCTGGAAAAGTCTCCACTAATGGAAATATTCCCCATGTAAGGCCCAAGCAGAGGATATCTAAGTAATAAAAATGTGTTTTTTCTTAAACCCTCTTTTCTGCTTGTTGTTTTTGGTTTTCTTTTTGGGGTTCTATTTATACATCACGTTACTGCCCACCTCCTCATCAAGGTCATGCAGTTCAATTTGTGCCCAGGAGGGGGCAGAGTCCCCTTCTAAATCCCCATTATTTTTGAGGACATTACCCAGAATATAGTTATGTATGTGTTTGCCCACAAGGTGGAGGTTAAATGAGTGAAGGCACCAGTGGTAGGCAGAGACTATGGCTTGTTTGAATTATTCTACCTACTTCAGTGACATATACAAGAATGAGTAACAATATATCAGAGATTACTGGAGGTAGTGTGTAATTTGCTGTAGCCTAGCAAAGATATCAGACATTGCACTTAACCTTGCCCATGTATGAAGTGCAGTGTGTTACATATAAACCATTTTTACTACTCAGCATTTCAGTACTTGGGTCACTAAAAGAAACAACAATAATAATAAACTTTGGCCCTGACCTGAGATGGCAGCAAATGTCCTTATATGGTGCTCAAGTTGAGAAATGGAAAATGTATTTGAAAACATAAAATAACTACTTTCACTTTCGACACTTGTGGTCTGATCGTCACATTATGCTATGACGGGGAGTCCCTACTGCATTGGGGACTCCCGTGGGTGTTGTAACCTAGCAACTGAAAATAGGATATTCTACCTGTAAACAGAGTGATTCTCTCCTTATATGGATTTGAGGTTAATTAATTTGGAATTACCCTTTCATATTGCCTAGTGATGGAGTTACCTCCTAACTTGCAGTGTGAATTAGATTGCGATGTAAATAAGCAGACTCTGAAACTGACACACGCCATTTGCCAAATTTGTTAAATTTTCACTTGGCAAGTAGAGGGCATCTTCGTGACTCTTGCTGCCTCGAGGCGACTGGTTGCCCCGTCGCTCAGAGGTCCCTGCGGCCGATCTACACAGTCACGGCTCTTCTCTGTCCTGGCCCCGCAGTGGTGGAATGAACTCCCCACTGATGTCAGGACAGCAGAGTCGCTGCCCATCTTTCGCCGCAGGCTGAAAACCCACCTCTTCAGGAAACACTACCCTGACCCTTCCCCTTAGCCATGCCTATTTGTCGTCAATTATGTGTCTGAGCTCTTGTTTATTGGCTCTTGTTTATTTGATACACTTATTTGTCTTAGCTCTTGTTTATTTGATTCTCTTATTTGTCTCATTTGTTTAAGATAAAGTAGGTTGCTAACTTATTGCACTCTTACCTTAACACTAGTTATGCTCTTAGTTGCTTGTTTAGGAAGGAAATGCACTTACGATTTCTGGTGACTAGTAGTTTTCTTGCCTACCTATGTTGAATGCACTCATTGTAAGTCGCTTTGGATAAAAGCGTCTGCTAAATGACTGTAATGTAATGTAATGTAATAGTCTTGTGCTTTTCTCACCACCCCACATTTGGCTAGTTCACCTCTTGATGCACTCTACCATGCAAAATGAGACTAAAGTGGTAATTGACTTAATGTATTTTCACCATCAAGTCACAGTCTTAGATCAGTCTGTACTTAATCAGATTTGTATGTGTGAAAGACGCGGAGAATGGCCTGCCAACCATGACCCTGTTTCAAGTCTATTTCTCAGGTTTTCCCAACTAAACTGTTGACCATCAACTGTCTCTTTGGTCTGACTGTGGTCTAGGTGGAAAGGTGACACTGGTCCTGGAAACCCTCCAGTCACCCGTGACATGCCTTTTTATCTCAAGTGTCTATCTCGATTAAGCTGAGTGCTTTTTATATAACGGTTGGCAGATCATTTGTCTCCAGTCCACCCTTGCAATCAATGTTGATTTTTATCAGAAAGGGAATTGTAAGTCAGCAGGTATCTGGCTTATTCTAACATTCGCCATCAAGTTAAGGAAGAGTTGGCCGTTGAAATCTGACTCAAGTCGACGGCTTATGAGTGTCATCATTTGATTTAATTATAACTTCTACTTTCCCTGCCTGAGGGCATTATGGTTACGGTTGGTCCCTACACCCTGCTGAATATCTGAGAGCATTACTATACACATTCCACCACACATTACTCATCCTGACACCTCAGTATTCCCCAGAGTCACAAAGAAACAGACACATTATGTATCTTGAAAACCTCAATGTCTGAATATTTGAATCAGACTACGTAGGTGCATGCTTGCGGTCTGAGCTTGGTACTTTATTATGTTGAGTAAAAAACATTGTATACTCTGGTATAAGAACAGGAATAGTGCACTGAACTTATTTTACCCTTTGAGATTGAAATATATCACCAAAGGGATCAGAGCTACTGAGCAGCCTGGAATAGGTAGAGGTTGAAATCGTAATTTATGAAATACTACATGTGATTTTAGGAAGGTTTAACCAATAATGGAGAACATTCTCCCCGGAAAATTGACTTGAACTTATCATCAAGGCTGTCCATAATCAATGAATTGGGAAGATGGTAAAGGTGGTGACTAGAAGAGCACCCAGCGTCTCTGGTAATAAGGGTGCGTTTCTGGTTAATCGATGGCACTACCATAGAATAAAGCTCATTCAAGTGTGAACTCTCAAACAGATATTCTTTAGGTCCACCACTTATTAAGTGACCTTTGAACGCAACAGTCAGTCTGGTTGCAAAATCACTTGCCTCACTTGATGTTTGTGGAAGTGGTAATGTTGGAATTTGTCATGACTAACAGTTTGCAGTAATCGTAGTCTCTATTGCATACTGTGTATGTGCATGTATGTGTGGATACTACTGTCCCTGACCTGCTCTCAGTTTTTCTTGCATACAAATAAAACTGAAATGAGATACTGAATATGTCTGGACTGTGTCCTTATCAAGTCAGTCCATTGTAGACACGCTATAGCGCTTCTCACATACACACCATTACTTTATATTCAACCATTACTTTGAAGTCTGTACCACAAGACGGCCATGGGTTACAACTGAAAATGTGGACAAGTCCACACAAGTATTTGTGGCAGGGTTTGGTGTTGTCTCTTTACAGGAAACGATGCCTATTCGTGTGAGTACTAGATCAAAGCTTTTGGAAGCCAGTGTGGAGTTTCCCAGTGGCTTTTAAACTATGCAGGTTGGGTGCAGGTCAACAGTGACAGGCAAAGCCAGAAAGGGTAACACCTGCTCCAACACTGTCCAACAGCAGATGCAGCAAGTAACCAGGCAAGCAAACAGAGGACTTGCAATGTTACGTATTGAAATTACTTGCTTATCCTTCGTAATTGTTGTTAAAGAGCTGCTTTCCTGCTTAGTAAAAAAAACAGGTGTGTGGATGTGACTGGTGCAACAAAAAAAGAGTGATACTAAATCTGATTTTTGTGCATCCAGACCTGTAAGTAATGTATCCCGGCGTGATCAGATGACAACAGTTTCATTGAAAGGACAAGTATAAGAACATGAGAACAAGAACAGATCAGAACAAGGAACAATATTTTTAACAACATAAAAGAAATTGGAGAACCTGCTAATCAACAGGTACTAAGTTGGCCAACTTTAATAAATATGTGTTGCTAATAATAATAATATCTTTCCAATAAAGCAGGAGACCAAATAATCCTGTTTTGTGCAATCCTGTTTTGTTCCCATGATGCATTTGGCTTAGAATAGACTCTTTGCTCTCTGTGTGACTCAGCAGAAACCACACAAACAGAAATAGAGAAATAGACTGGAAGAGACAGTCTTTACCCTAATTTCAAATGTGCAACAGCCAAGCTTTGAAAATGAAAAGCATTGTTCCTTGTGTAAGATTAAGATACTGTGACTAAACCAAGCCGGATGACCACGATTATCTCTAATATCCCGAGCCACGGGTCGTCTAGGATTCTCAGGAAATGGCTGTTATATTCAAAGCTCAGTTGTAAAGTAAATACTACATACAGTTCAGACAGCGTTAGGTAGAAGTCACATTGTTTTTCAAAGTGAGTAAGGAGTCAGGAATGTGTGTAGGCTGGAATGGCATGAAACTAAGGCAGTTATAAATAGGCCACATTAAAAGCAGAAAAGCCTTATCACGACAGAAGACAGCATCTTTATCCCTTTGTCATTCACTGTGCTATCTCTTTCCTTTCTACACCTTCACAAAAGAAAACACCAAGATAACATCACAGTAACGACACAGACTACCTTGAGGCATTTTATTTTCTTTTGACAACAACAATCAGAGTGCTACAGTGAGGGTGTGGGGTTGGACGTCTGACAAGCTGCAAGTGTAATTTGAATGGTTAGCACAACAGTGAAGCTCACAGTCACACAACAAAGGGAACTAAAGACAGACAGTGCTATATGAGGACTGGTTTCTATTGCATGTAAATAGCTGAAACATCAAACGAGCCAACTGGTGTGGCTGCCACAATAACAGATGGTAATAACACACATCATCTGCGTTGTGGATGAAGAACAGAGCTGAAGCTACTGCATTTGAGAGTTGCGATATTTGTAAAATGTGGATTATAGTCTAAAATCCTTCACTACTACTGATGACCTCCTGTGGCGTAGTCAGCTCCTTTTCCCATGTTATATTGAACGAATGCAAAATACATAGCCGCACACACATTTCAGCCATGCCACGACAGTTTATGGAGAGGGTTTCTACTGTTCCCAGATTAAATACAGAAGTTCATGGGTTCTCTTTTTAGTGCGCTACATGCTAACTGTGAGTGTCAACCTCTAATGGCTTTTAGGCTTTTAGGTTAATGCTAGCAGCACAATGAGGACAACGCCATCCACTCACAGAGGCTTGGGTCTGGAAGAACAGACATTTTGGGAATGTTAACTTGTCCCTGGTCACCGAAGCCTTGACCAGCAAGGCCTTCAGGGAAAGATAATGAGAGAGCAACCAGAGTGCAGGGCGATCTCGGGTCTATAAACATACTACACAGGTTAATCAGTTGGAGCAAGGGAGCTATTTTGCTTTGATTTGGATTAGTAGCAACATAATCATTGTTTGCTCTAAAACCAAAAAGGTCAAAGTGGAGAAAGAGTTAAGTGTGTTGTATTATACAGACTATCCCTTCCTCATAATTCCTCTTCGGTCTTCACCTGAACCAGGTGGGAGGCGCTATCCTGTGGTAAGGGCTCAGACTGTGGGGTGTGGCTCTCGTTGCAAAGTTGGTCAAACTGCAATTCGTTATACTGGGAAAAGTCCTGTGTATACTGCCCAAAGTCTGGATTTAAGTTCACATCCATGTTACCAAAGGTGGAGTTGGCATCAGACTGGTCCAAGAACATGGGGATGGACAACATGGCCTGAAAGGTGGGCAGTTCCAGCAGGTGTTTAATGAGCTCATCAGTGTCATCGTAGCTCTGGTTAGCGAGGATAGAGTCCTGGGGGTCGTTGTAATTTATTTCCCCCGAAGCGGAGGCACCAGATTGGGCAGGAGGCAGCCTCTCCTCTGGGGCCAGCATGCCTTCAGCCTGCAGAAGATGGAAAGGCATGGAGGAGGACGACTCTACTGCAGCTGGACTTTGTGCTGTGGAAGAAGAAAAGAACTGGTGTTAGAGATACAATAAATATGTTTAAGAAATCTGAGGGTATCCATGCCTTTTGGACCTTGATATTTTCTACATTTTTTGCCAAAACAAACCTTATTAATAAACAAGATGATAGCCATCTAAAAGATGGACAACATCTGAGACCTGTCACAGACTAGCTACAAATGTATGACAGGTTGAACTACGTAATGGGGCTGAAGGTAAAAAAAAAACAACGTTTCAATTCAGCCATTTTACTTCTTACTTCATGCATCCCTGTACACTGGGATCTGGAATATATGAATATGCCAACATGTCATATAAATACAGTTTACCAAAATATTACAAGTAGATGGCTGATTGTGGGGTTTACTTGCATGTCTAATTTACATCCAAAGCCACCTGCATCATTGTGTCAGTTAACCTACTATTTGGCTATACACATATTAGAAAAAAGCAAAAGGCAAGAATAAAGTCAACATTAAAAAAAAAAAAAAAGAAAGTAAGTAAGTAAGTCAGTAAAACTATATAGCACCTTTTTTAACAGAGGTTACAAAGGGCTGTAAGTCTCACCTGCCACACAAGGTCTCTCTGTGAAGCTGAGGTCCGGCTTTATCTTCCTCTTCCGCTTGACCGCATACGGATCTAAAATAGAATAAATTCATAAAAATTAAAAATACACTGCCATGTTGTTTATGGCATAAAATGATATGCTGTATCCTATTTAGAGCATGTCATTTACATTTTAGACATTTTCGCTGACACTGGAGCAATTTACAATAAATGCAACAGTAGAACAAGCTTCAGTTTCTACCAATTCCTATCACTAAATTACAAGCAACCAATAGTAAGAAGTGGAAGAGTCAGAGCGATGGCGCCCTGACCATATTCCTTTAACTACAGGATGACCGCTGAAGAGAGCATTACTTAGTTAATGTTTTGAGAGTAAGTAGAAAATAGATTCCATGTAGCATGTCAAGCAGATTGTCACCTATGTGTGTTGTGTGTAATGCATGAGAACAGCAAAACCAGAGTGAAAGCCATTCTAGACAGACTCATTCAGCGCAATTCATCTAACGCAAACTCAAATCAAATGGCCAGATGAAACTTGACTTGAGAAGCCGGTCTCCTCGGTGCTGTAGAGTAGCGGCATGTCTGACCTGGGTTGTGTGGCAGGTAGATGAAGGTTACAGGCTCACTGTCCATGTGGTCCGAGAGACGCCGCAGGACAACGTTGACCTCGACTTCCTCTGCGATGTCCTGTTCCTGGTAGGGCGGGCTCTTGAACACGATGCCGATCTGCCGGTGCACGTCTGTCTGGGCAAACTCCCCCTTCCCCTCCCATGAGCCTCGCTTGAAGATGATCTCTATGTCATCTGTGGATCCAGGACAACACACAAGTCAATATTCTGGCCTCAAGTTGCAGAATGCACCAGCTAGGCCTTCAATTTCAACCAGAATCAGAGGTATAGATTATCCATGAGCTAACCAAAAATGGTTGAATTCATAATTGACTTAACATTTATTGATATCAGGATGTCTGCAAGTTCATCAACTTAAATGTAAGACTTTTTAAGACCTTTTTAATGCCAGTTAGAATGAAATACAAGACCAATTTAACATTTGAAAAAATGTGAAAACTGTAGACCTATCAGAATATCATCTGCTTAAGTGGACTAATTTAACAGCGCATCAAAAAACCCAAACAAATTTTGGACCTCTAAAACTGAATTTAAGACTTATTTATATATATTTAAAGGCATTCAAGATCTTTTAAGGCCTTGAGTTTAGATAATATAATTAAAGACATTTTAAGACTTTTTCAGGACCTGGAGGCACCCTGGATAAGGTTGACTGGGCCAAAGCTAAATTTTTGACATTTGTACGCCCTATGAACAGCAGTACCATCATAGGTATACAACAACTAAAGCTCTACTGACTGATTTAAAACAATTGTGTGTGTGTGTGTGTGTGTGTGTGTGTTATTTCCTCACCTTTCTGTACTTTGTCACATAACATGTAGATCTCCGTCTTTCCAGTGCAGGGACCCCTACTGAGGTTCAGACGGCTGATCTTCAGCTGTGACGTAGTGGTGGCCTCTGTCAGAGACACATGCAGTAATGCACACAGTGAGCATCAGCTTCCTTTCAGGAAGGAAAACACATTTACATATCTTTGCATCAAACTGTAGTCAACAGTGTGTGTGTGTGTGTGTGTGTGTGTGTGTGTGTGTGTGTGTGTGTGTGTGTGTGTGTGTGTGTGTGTGTGTGTTGGACAATGCTCTTACTCTTGTCATAGATGGGGTTGGACACCACAGGGCTAAGAGAGTCCTTTCTGCCATCGTCCCACTCTAGCTCACACTGGAAACACAGACGCACTACATTCATGTCCATATCTTCAATGCTCTTTGAGTGACCGGCTGAGGGACAGAGGGACACCAAATAAATAGGTTTGTTTCAAGGTGTCACAGCGAATATAACACAGAAACAGAGGACATGTTTTTTCCTTTAGATATAAATGGATGGATAGATGATAATATAGTAGTTGAGTGTGTGTTTTAGGACCCTCACTTCTAAAGGGGTCAATATTTTGGCTTCTCCTCTTCTGAAGTGAAGCATCCAGCTCTCTCCTCCTCACGCACTGGACGCCAAGGTTAGGGAAACTATAAGGTGAGACACAAAAAAGTCACATTTTGTCTGGATATAATATATTATTTGATAAAAAAAGAAGAGGTGCTGGAAAATAAAGGGGAGATGGATGTGTACCTGTGACGTCTGTTGCTTTGAGGTTTAAAACTGACCACGCAGATTCCTGAACCATCGGGACAGTCTTTACCCACAAGGCAGTGGGGGTGAGGCCGGTACGGAATGTCTTTGGTCACCAAGGAAACGGTGACTGAGACTTTCTTCATGCCCTCCATGGAGCCCTGGATCTGAGAGCGTGAATGGGACAGAAGGAGGACAGAGAGAAGGAGAAAAAGCAAATATGAAAGAAGGGTGGCAAAGGGGGGGAGGGAAGACAGGGGGAATATAGAGAGAAAACAGGGCAATAATAAGTATGTCGTTCCCCAGGTATGATACAGACCCCATCACAGCTAAGAACCAATATGTCACCTTGTTTTGCCCTCCTTGGGACAATCACTTTCCTTTTGCAAATGCTGAAATGTGATGGTGAGATGCATCATTTTCACAATTTTCAGCAACATTATATATATATATATATATATATATATATATATATTAATGATTTTACTTGAGTAACCAAATACAAATGGATCCTGATCAAATGGGGAGATCCACTGCCTTTCAACTGTTATAAATCACAGCAGGGTGTTTATCGTTGTGTTGATCAGTGTGTTTGTATGACGTATGGTGAAAGTGTAACGTTAGTTGGTTAGTGGAACTGCCTCTGTCTTTTTACCACAATTGAGTTTGGATTTATTGGGACTTTTTATTTCAGGTCTTACAACCCACATCCTTACACACTCCACCCATCAACTCTCTACAACGCAGAGAGTTGGGTGTCTAGTGACACATAACAAGATCAGTCAACTCCCTCTAACGTGGGACAGAAAGCACCCCACCCCCCCGGCGCCGAAGACGTCCCAAAACACACATGGAACAACTGCAACAGGTGAAGGAAGGATTTTAAGAAGTGTGCCTAGATTATATGTCCACACAGGGTTGATAGCTGTACCAAGTGTGACAAATACGGTAATGAAAAAAATAATTTCACATGATCCTTTATTTATGCTGTATGTGTGTTATGAGTCTTTAGGGTGCAGCAGCAGGGTGGGCCAGTACCTCTATAGCAGGTTGAGTCTTGTTGGCCTCTGTGCTGGACGCTCCCAGGATGCTACCAGCCGACCGTCCCTCACACTCGTAGCGGAACCTCATGCCTCTCTCCTTGGGTTCCTCCACCACCACCAGTTTGGGCTTCTCCATAATCCGCTCCAGCAGCTCTGTATCGGTCCGGGCCTGAGAGGAGAGATCACCGGGGCTCTTGGAGGTCACCACACACGAGGAGCCACGACCACGCCGGCTGGGATGAGCTGACGCCATATCCCTGGAACAGGACAGCAGGGGCTGGTGGAAGGCGCGAGGTGTCTGCGCATGAAAACAAAACACATGCCCGTTATTGAAAAACTCTCTAGGAGTGTAATGACTGGCCAGGTGCAGACTGAGAGATATTCAATCAAAGACAAATTAACAGCCAGTGACATAGGCATGTTGGAATATGAAAGTTAAAGTGCGTAACGCTGAGCAAGTTACCTGCCACTTGTTATAGTGAGACACTAAAAGTGAAGCACGTTGTTAACAAAAGTGCAGCATCATAGTTGCAGTGGAATGAAATAGCAAACCTGGACTAGAGTATGTCATTCTATTGTTCTATCAGCAGATATAATTCACCACGCGTTCATTTGACTCCACCTCTTGCTTCAGACTGTTTTTGCCGTTATACCACAGACCACCAGCTTTTCTGTTTCCTCCTCAAACACATCTCTCTCTGTTGCTTTTACTTTCTCTCTAACCGTTGCCAAGGCTCCCTCTCTTCCTTTCTCACTTTCTGTCCAATCTGGCCCAGTATGGGCTCACAGTATTGTGTATAACATTTCAAAAGCATCATCAACAATATGTTGGCCTAACAAAACAACGTACTGTACCTTCAATTATCCGACTGTTTGAAGATGAAACATGTGATCGTCAAATCAATAAAAGAAAAGTAAACAAAACTGCAGGGAACAAAGCAAAATAAAACACAAGTGTTGTAGTTAAGCTGTCTGAGACCGTTGCAGAGCTCTGGGTGATGACTTTGTATGAGATCATGTTTCAGTCTATCCTGCTGTGATGTGCACATGTTTATGTGAGTGTGTTAGTCTGGGCATACCTGTTAGTCTAAGGAACCGCTAAACAAAAGCTTGAGGGACTGAGCCAGAGAACAGGAAACAGGAAGTCAACTCAACTTAATGTGGATCGACCAATTGGAGAAGCCCAACACGCGAAGAATGTAACCTTTCAACCCGGTGGGTTCGGCTAGCGAACAGAAAGGAAGGCAAACCGAAAGTAGGAATCAGATTACAGTCTTTCCAAGTCATCCAGCCACTCGTCCTCCTTCCCATCTCTCTGCCTCCTCCCCCACACAAGCCCTTGAAATGCAGAGGGGGTGTGTCTGCCTTCCTCTTACCAGTCGCAAGAGGTCGCACAGAGTCACGTGATCGAGTTTTAACAAATGCTATTTACAAACAAAAAATGCATTATAGATGTCAGTAAAATCATACATAAGGGTCATTTGCTGATAAGAGGCCTTTTTGTGCACCTTACTGTATACTACATTTCTGTCCAGGTTGGGTTGCCACCACTGTGAACAGATTACAAGCACTGACTCAGACTACTTCAGACTACAACCTGCTCTCTGTAAACCACGTGCTTTATGGAAAGAGCCTGCAGAGCCTGACCTGCCTAACGACCCTAACTACTCAAACCAAACAAACACCTAGGCATCCGCAGGCTAAACATCAACTACACTGCAGAGCTTCTTCCATCACCACTAAATCCATAATAATAATCCTCTTATGGAGAGCTTCACAGTCACCTCTTCTTCTATGCTAACAGAAAATAGTCTGCACATTAACTTCCTATGTTGTGACAGTAGTTAAATAGTAACAAGCTTTCTCTGGCCACACTGAGGAAATACAATATGTAGACAATGGCATAGTGATAACTGAGGGGGCGTGTTTACAGTTTGTGTCCGGGTGGCCGCACCATCAATCATGGTTTTTCCTTAGTCAAAGATAATCATCACACTGATAATATTTCTCTGCGTCCACAGAGAAAGACATTTGTTGCCTTGCTAACAGAATTGTATGTAGCCTATCCTAATCCTAGGGCTCCTGATATCATAGAACAAAATGTCACAGAATTCCCAATAATTAGTCCCAATAATGGACATGAATTACTACACTAGATATAAATGTATCAGACTGTTGCGATAAAGCTACAATATTTAACATTAAAATAACAATAAATAGGATACATTATACATTGTCTGTGCCTAAATACCCCCATTTTCCTGAAATTGGCTTTTCAATGGTGTTCAGGACATTTCTGGACGTATACTTTTTGCTGTGAGTGCGGCCAACCATGAGCTGCGTTGTGACTATCAAGCATAGGGAAGTCAGAGCAACAACAATGGAGAGGGGAAGTAGTAAGAAATGACAGCAAAACTAAACGTGCCCAAGACAATTGCAAATTGCCCGTCACTGTCTGCTTCTTCAACGTCTGTGGTGGCTTTACAGATGCAGCCTCAGGCTAGATGCTGCTTCTAAGTAGAGAGATCATCAAGATGAGTTACAAGTGTTGGGGCCTGAACTGAACCATCTGAGGGGGAGGTGAGCAGGAGGAGTGAAAGGTTTCATATTGTAGCTTTCAGACATACCCAGAAGCAAAGTCAGCCTCAGTGTGTCACTCACCTGGGGGGCAGTGCCTCTTGGCACCAACACTGGCTTGGATGAAGGTGAGGAGCACTGCTTGAGCATGTTGTGGATCTGGCTCTGGGGCTGGCAGAGGTGTTCTGCAGGTGGGGTAGGAGGCCCAGGGAGGGTGGTAATGGAGGGGCTCTGTAACCAATCTCTGTCTTCTGTGATCATTTCTTGGATCATTTCTGCAAAATTAATCAGTGGCAATAGAATGAGAAAATACTAACCTCTCCACAGGCTATATATGAAAAGTCAAAATACAACCTAAGATCTAGACAGGAATATATACCTGCAGCCCTTTTTCTTTTATTTAAAAACATTTATGTATTTATGTATGTGTATATACAGTGCAGTCCAAAAGTCTGAGTCCACTACCAACGGTTTGTTTTCATCCTTTATCAGAAAATAATACTTTTTTTACTTCAAGAATACATTATTTAAAACCGATACAAATCAACATTTTTAGATCTTTGAGAAATGCTCGTATAAAAATGAAATATATCTGAATATCATGTTCGCACACCATTTGGTAAGGTTTTCTCAAATTGTTGTCACACCATATATTTCATTCAGATATTAACATGTATGCTGTTAATACACAGTGTGAATTGTTTTGGTCTTTTAACAACTAATACCAGATATTGACTAACATGGTCCTCTGTGTGTTATTATGGCTATTGCTAGTGCTTTAACTTTGAAAAGAGACTTCAGTTGAAAAATATTTCTAATTATTTTTGAAAAATGTGTAATCTTTTTTGCGAAAAATCATTTTACTATCAATGTTTTATTAGTTTTTGATAAATGATAAAACAAAAGTCTCTTGGTAGTGGACTCAGACTTTTGGACCCCACTGTATATGCAGGGTATGTGTAGTATATAAAAATAAAAAAAAGTTTTAAAAACCCCAATACGACCTAAGATGGAAACGGGGGGAGTAGAGATACCAATGATTAAATCCTCATCTGGATAATGTCAAAGATGAATGCAATGCATTACATCCCATAATGTATAGACACATGCAGAATTATATAGCGTAGTGTGTTACAGTGTACTACTGCATGACAGGTGGATAGACTACTCACCCAGGTCTGCCAATTCTTGTCCTGTAGTACAGAGAGAAAGCATGTTGTCGGTATAAAAACAAAACGTGACAATTGTGGTTGCACGTTGATGGACTTGTACAAGACAAAAGGGGATCTGAGTCTCTTCTAAGTTATGAACTAGGAAACACAGTAGGCATGACACGATCGCTGAGATGGGTGTTGGCCCTTTCTCTAACAAATCACATGCTCGTGAAACCGCGTGATGTCAGCTCGCGCAAACAAACATACAGCTTGAAAATGACAACCTACCTGCGGTACCGTTAAAAACGTCCATGTTTCTCATTGCATACGAGACGTCCGTGGAGTCAACAGGCAGATCAACTGTCCCCGTCCTTTGGTCCCGACCGGACAAGCCTTGAGTTGTTCTTCACGACAACGGGGCCGCCTCTCTTCCGTCCCTGGTCGACTTATTTGTCCTTATAATTGTTAAAGCAACGAGTTGTCAAAATCGACAAAACGTTATTCGCTGGTGTTGGCGTATGTTTGACCGACACCGGCCATGTGTGGCGTACGGAGTGCTTCCTGGAGTTTAGGTGTCTTAACTTCACGTTGCAACTGAGCTCTGACTGGCTGCTGGTTTGTGGAAATCCCCTCACGTCACGTCCCAAACGGG
The DNA here is from genome assembly GCA_034670405.1 of Hoplostethus atlanticus. Lineage (NCBI taxonomy): Eukaryota > Metazoa > Chordata > Actinopteri > Trachichthyiformes > Trachichthyidae > Hoplostethus > Hoplostethus atlanticus. The sequence continues at coordinate 11,370,819 of JAXDDX010000003.1, read as the reverse complement.
AAAGCCCCCCGGGCCAAGTATGGGGACCCAGTCAACCGGCGTTCAACTAAAGTAAACATTCAACGTGTCTAATGTAAAGGTGCATCGTGACCTTCAACGCATTTTCCATTGAATCATCCCCGGGCGTATGCAAATACACGTTCATTTTCTACGAATACCCGAAATACAAAATAACAATCGGAGACTATTTCAATCTATAGTCTCCCATCCGTTTTTTTCCCATCAAAAGTATCTAAACTTTTCCTAAAGTAGGAAGAAACATAAATGACGACCATTTGCCATTTCTCCTGGTTGCATCATACGACCGTCATGCTCTCGTGCTGCGGATCCCGTTTTACACTCAAAACTCGTCATTTTATCGTTTATACTCGTTATAGATTATAAAATGTACCGATACTCACTGCATATGTATTGCAATTTCCTTTTGAATGGGAGTGTTCACTCTTTGGGTACTACCATAAAACTGTCGCCTCAGAGCTTATCAGACAACACTGCCATCTGCAGCTGACAGAAAACAGGGCATTTAAAGGAAATCTAAAGTGAAACCTCACTTGTTCGTAATACAAATCAAAATAGATGCATCCTCACTATCATGCCTAACTGCAGTGCTCATTTGGCTCAAGGTGCCCATGTGTCTTTCCCAGATTGAGAAATCATTTCCAGAGAGTTGACTTATATTGTTTGTTCAAATGTACCCTAGAGGGACAGTTTCACTTTTATAAAGGGGATGGGAACAGTGACTGGGGTTGCCATCTGCACTCACAGGACTCAACCCTAATCTGAGAGTTTATCTGTATACATAACCAAAATTGATAATTTCCAAAGGGCATGACTTGTATATGGAATAAATAGATTTTTACAACTTTTTCCATTCTGTTAGATCCAGATATATTTTACACCAGCATTACTCCAACTGTAAGCATGCCCTTGGACACACCCCTTGGAAAAGTGGTGGCTTTATCTGTTTGGCCATGACAGTGTCTGGCCATGCTCTTGTCTAACTGAGCCAAAACGATCAACTCTGCAACCTTACCAGAAGTTGAACAGATAGTGAAAGCCGTTCAACCACAAGGCTCTAGTGTGTGGGTGCAGAGGCTTGTACACAAACGAAATTGCTACTGTATAAGGACTATTAAAACTCCCTTCACCTCACATCAATAAGCTTCAGGGTCGAGGGAAATGTTCATCTCAACACGAGTAACCTTGTTAATAAAGGGTAAATAAAATTTAAAAAAGTTATGCATAGACATTTAAAATCACACTTATGTTTTACTATAAACATGAGTGCTCAAAATTTAATATTTACCAACATGGAACCTTCTTCACTTCAGAATTTACAGCACCGAAAATAAAAGCAAGAGAGACACTAAGTCTTTCAATACACACCTGACTTCCAGACTCAGCTGGGTTTGTCAAGGTGATCTGCCTTGGAGCATGTATGTAAAACAATTTGAAAATCAGAAGTCCAGCAGGGAGGGGGGAAAAAAAGACTTGCAAATTAGCTATTGCTAGACAGTTTGACATCAGTATTATTAACATGACAAGCTGAGATTCTGTACAGTTTCAGGACTTACAAAAGAAAGATTCAGTGACTTGAAAAAGGAAAGAAAAAAGTCATTAACAATATTAATATATTTATATTAATACCAACAAGGCTGTTATTTTTTTCCTGTTCAACTTTGGAACATCAACCATTTGTTTAAAATTGAAGGTAGTAGTCACTGTGTTGTGGGTAGTGTTTAGACAGGGTCATCCATCTTGGTTCCAATCACCACCTCTCTTTCAGGCCTCCATCTTGGCTCAGGACCTTTCCAGTTTCCTCTGGCACTACTCACCAGTTTCCAGGAAACCCGAAACACAGTGCTCACATGGAATGAAAAGAAAAATTTACAAGGAATCTACAGCCAGAACAAAAGTTGCACTTGGCATCTTTCTTCCCTGTACTTAAAAAAAATAAATAGATATGTAGTAGAACTGCAACCCGTTCCCCTCCCAACCTCTTCTCCAAGACATTGTTTCCCCTCTCAAAATCATATAGAATACAGTACATCACATTTTGTTTTACTTCACTTGAACTGCAAAACGAGAGGGTGGGGGTGGGTGGGGAACAGAAATCAGAATTTACGATGTCTACACTGAATATGATTTGCTGTGAATCCCAACACAGAAATCATAGGGAGTTGAACAGAATTTATTTGTAGCGGCGTCCATGATAGCTAAACAAAGACTCCCTTCCCTGGCAAATGCACATTTGACTCTGCCTGGCTTCCACAAGTCCTCTTCACCCCCGGAGTGAGGGCAAGGGAGGCAGATAGGGGCATGGTCTTTCTTAGTCATTCTTCTTCTCCTCCTCTGGTTTGTCTGTGATGGCTGCAGGCGTGGTGGTAGCAGTCTCCCCCTCTGCTACGCTGTCCTTGGTTGGGCCTGCTCCACTGGTGCCAAATTCATTGACCCTGTTGGGATCGACCCGATAGATCCAACGCTGGTATAGGTAGATGAAGAACACCACATCTGTGGGAGAGGCAACAATTAGATAACAGACCTTTCTGGAAAAATTGTTAAACTACTTTGGTTGCTACTTAACAGATGTTATATACATGCCAAGCCATTTTCAGTCCATTACAGTATTTGAAACTCCAGCAAGAACCTGCATGTCTGAGCTCATCCGCATCTAGTTAAACTCAAAATGGCTCCTATTGAATGCTGTGAGAGGAAATGCCAGCTAGGTTGTTTTAGGTGGTCAATTAACTTACCGATTTTATAACAAAGGGTGAATTCAGAGATTACATTACAGTCATTTAGCAGACGATTTTATCCAAAGCGACTTACAAAAAAGGTATTTGACACTATGCGGGGATCGAACCCATGACCCTGAGACAGAGTCTCATGCTCTACAAACTGAGCTGGCCGGACCGAGATAAATTCAGAGATAAATACTGATCTCTTTCGTCTTAAGATACATAAAAATGCTAAATGAAATAGTGGGATACTGTTACTGGGTAGGGGGGACAACTAAATCAGACAAAACATACCATCTCTGAGGCATCCTATCCTGTACATCATGGGCATCTTGATGACAAAGGCAAACAGGTCATCAATAAAGGTGTTGAGTGCCTTGTAGGTGAGCATCCTCCATGGGAGGTGGGCAACAGACTTCATTTTGTAGTTGATGAATAGCTGCGGTGTCATTGTAATGAAACCTAAACCAATGAGATGAAGGAAGCAATCAATTAGGCAAAAGAAACAATTTCACATCAGAGGCAGTAAATTAGACAATAGGCAACGTGACTGAATGATTCCCTCTGATGTCCATTTATGAACAGCACATTAGCAGAGGCTACTGGGAATAAGATACGCAACCATGAGGCATGCATGGAAACATTATCCTCGTGTTTAAACATCCAGAGACAGTAATTAAGATTGACCATATTGATCAGGCTAAGTACTGCCAATAACAGGAACAGACCCTATTTGGACAGAATGTGTCAATAGAGGGGAGAAAAATCAATAAAATAGACTGTTCCGGGGAGAGAGGTAAGAATGAGTACACAAGGTGAAGAAGGTGTTGAACTACAGCTAATGCATAAGGAATGTTAAGTTATCATCTTAACATAGAGAACAAAAAGGACATATATGAAAGTAAAATTGTAGTAGTGGAGACCATAAATACTTTTCTTCAAATTGACTTACCAAAGGTTAACAAGAAGCCATAGAGCATACTGAGTACCCATGAGTACCAGCCTTTGTGCTCCACATACAATAAACTGTAGATCGCATAGCAGCCAAACAGAGGGTAGAGCAACCATGACAGGTACTTGAAGGCCATCTGAAAACAGGGCAGGAGAGAAAAGTAATTATTGACCTCTTTGGTAGAAATTGCAGACAAATAAAGATGGAGCTATTTTTGTGATACTTGAGTCATCCCCCAAAAGAGAAATTTCTCAGCATCTAGCCTGTGATGTGAGTGTTGCAGTAGGGCATTGGTTCCACTTACATCGTCGTAGATTTTGGTTGAGGACTGAACATATGTGGACTTGTCCTTGAACACCAATCGTGGGACTATCCCGGCAATTTTGTTCTCTCTGTCTATCTAGGGAAAGATAGATATTAGAGGTATTAGAGTATTGTGTGTGTGTGTGTGTGTGTGTGTGTGTGTGTGTGTGTGTGTGTGTGTGTGTGTGTGTGTGTGTGTGTGTGTGTGTGTGTGCAAAAGAATGTTGCAGTGGGAGCCTTAACCATTATTTTGGATTGCTACGTGACTTACATGAACCGACAGAATAGACTTCAGACACTTGCTGTGACTTACTTTGACGTCCATGACCTTGGTGATTTTCCAGAAGTCGATGAGAAGGCCGATGAAGACGCTGACCTGCACCACAAAGTTGGTCTCGTTGTCCAGGATGTACAGCAGCACCACCAGTGACTGGAACACCCCAAAGATGATGGAGCGCACAGACAAGCCTTCCAGAGATTGACGGCTGTTCCAGAACTGGATATCTGAGAGGAAGAAGGTGGGGTGTAGGCGAGGGCATGTGAACACTGTACAATACACTTGAGGGGAAAAAAAAAAAAAAGTCCTGAATACAGACCAACACTTGTGACCTTACCATTCTTGAAAGCCAGGAACTCGAAGATACTGTGCACAATGGAGACAACAATGGTCACTCCCAAGAGGTAGGGGTTGGTCTCCAGAAGGGCCACCTTCAGAAAGAGAGAGTTCTTCAGCTACAGTCACAGACTGTACATTCTTTACATTCTTGCAACTGCAATCGATCCTGGAGCCTCAGAAACAAAATTACTCCCAACTACCGCACCTACAAAAATTCTGTTTCCTCTTCTCCTTTTCCTGCTTCTGTGACCCCTGACCTCTTACCTTGACAGAGTCTTGATCTTCGTCGGACTGCTCGTAGGTGTCATCAGGTAAGAAATTCCACGGTGAGCGAGCATTCTGGGCGGCGTACAGCTGCCAACGCCACAAGGACAGTGGGCAGTAGGAGAGGCGGAGTGGCAGGGCCTTCAGGGTGTCATTGATGGAGTAGTAGTCCTTCTGAAGGTTCCAGTAGTCGTTGAAGTACACAATGGGGTAGTAGTCGCCACTCACCGCATCAAACTTAACATCTAGGGGTGCATGGGATAGAAATGGGAAACAGGAAGACAGTAGGTGCAGAGTTAGAATGTGGCTTGACAGCTAAATGAAACTAGTAACAAATTGTGCCCTGACTTTTTCATTTTCGCTGTGAAAAATTTGAAACACAAAAGTGGAGTGGAGTGGAGTGTTTAATAGACAATATAGCCCTTTATAAACCATGTATACAGCATAGCCCACTAATAGGGAAAAGATAAGTAGGAAGAGCATACGTTGGTCTAGTGGAGGTGGAACAGAGCCCTTGACCCAGGCTGTGTGGTCATCTACTATATTGATGGTGAGGTTGGGGTGCCAGTGAGAGATGATCTCCACTGGACCATGGCTCTCTGCCCGCTGCGTGGAGAGACATTTGATTAGATATGTCAGCAGTACTGAAACACCCGTTGAGAAAAGCTAGCTAAGATTTGAGATACGCTTCCAGGTAAGTCTTTACTGATCAACTGATGTCCTAGATCAGGGATGTCAAACCGTGTGCCATGGAGGGCCGAGAGTATGCAGGTTTTCATTCCAACCGAACACTACACCAGGTGATTTCACTGATTAGTCCCTCCTCTCTGGTTGAAGGTGTGCTAATCAGTGAAATCACCTGCTGTATTCTTGGGTTGGAACGAAAACCTGCATACTCTCGGCCCATGGCACATGGTTTGACACCCCTGTCCTAGATGATGTAACTGCTGCTGTGCCTCCAAGTAGTCATGATAAGTCGAACCCAAAAGTCAACTCCTTGACTCTTAAAAAGTCGGGACTTGACCTCTGGTAAGTGAGTCAGAGGTCAAAATGCAGTAGAGAAGACTCCCTCCGTAATTTTAAAATTCTAATGCAGATCAATAGCTCATTACCAGTGTTTTCTGTAGATAGGAGGGGTAAATTTGGGTTGGCCCCTGGGCCCTTTCCAGGATCAGTTGCAGTAGGTGGTGCATTTAAGAATGATTCTTATTTGGATATCATTATATAGACAACTTTAATTGTTTAATTGATGAGCAAGGTCAGATGATGAATTTTCATTGTGGGGGAAATTTCCCAGCAGTGGAGGGCCACCGCAGCTAAATGAATGTAAAAATAACATTGATCACTATGATGTTTGATATCACAACAAGGTTTGTGGAGAGTGAAGAGTCCTCTACTTGCAAATCAATAACCAAGTCAGCACCAATTGTGCTCGTTTCAAAAGTTAGTCAACCACCACTACTCAGCACATTACGAACTCTGCCCTACATCGGGAGATACTTCAGACACCATCATGAACGCATCTACATTTTGGCTTGAGCCAGAGTGCATTATGGTCATGAATCGCTTTATTTAACACCCTGTACAAAACAGCCAACCTTGATCATCTCGGGATCTGCTTCAGTCTCTCCTGTCAGCAGATTCTTGGTCTTCAGAAACTTTCGGCGCTTGAATTTATTCAGCACTGAAAGAGTAAACAAGTAAGACATAAGTAATAATGTGTAGGCAAGTGTTAATCTTGACCTGTTATTATTACTTGGTTGTAAGTCTACAACCCATGTTTTGTGTGCATGCACTTACTTCGTGTTGCATGAACTGTTGCCAGTCTACGATACTGCCCCTTGCGTTTAGGGTCTGGGTGGAATCCGCTTTTAGTGAAATACACATGTATGTAAAGGGAACCATTATGCTGCACCGTCTGCAATTACACACCAGACAGGAAGAGGTATTAAGCATTTCAGTTGAATACACCTCTGCATCCAAATTCCTCATCCCCAACTTGTCTTTCCTGCTCCTTCACAATATCCTTCTCATTTCCCTAATTGGCTGATTTCCCTTCTCACCACCCAACTACTGTCTACATCGGTCACACCTCTCTCCCTGGTCCCCTGTACTGCCACCTTCCCCCTCCTTTTACTCTCAAGTTGCACCATCCCTTCCTCCTCCATCTCCCCCCCACCTCTGGGATGTCCATCTCCTTGTTGTACTCGTAGCAGCCATCCCCACTCTCCCCTGTGGCCCAGTCTCCATAGACCAGGTCCCGGTGGAACCACAACAGGGCCTCTGTGTTGTTGAAGTCAGAGAACACCTCCTCCTGTGAGATGTATACATAGAAGTCCTGGAGGCACAGTGAGAAAATAAAGGTGTTTATGATATTATAGGCTCAGGGGAGAGCAAGCACAGCGAGAGAGCGAGTGTGAGAGAGAGCGAGAGAGTGAGAGAGAGAGACATTGTGTTGCTGTCCAAATACTTATGGAGCTTGGTGTATGCAGGATGTTAAAGAATGATCAGCTCCAATTACTTCATGCCATTGTAATTAAAACAATTGATCTGACAGATATGGTATTTATTATCACGACAAGAGGAGACTGGTCTATATATTGACACCACAGGCTTTAGTACCATGAGGGTGTCCTTGGGGAAGAGGTTCCGGCTGGGTGCCCTCGGTGCCCCTGCTGGGGTGTTGGGGTCAGGGGTGGATGGACCTCTGCGGAACCAGCTACTGATGGCCCAAATTATGAAGATTCTGGAGAAGGAACAAGTGGACAAAGAGACAAAAGAGCACATCAGGAAGGGATTAGTTGGATGAATATTCAAATTCTTAGGTAAAAAAAAGTGGGTAACAAAAAAAATTCTAACAAATTGAGGCAAAGTGTGTAGTTTCGCTCTTATCTCCTGAGCATTATCTGATTAAGCTGTATCCAGTTAGGCAACATTCAGGCGCTGAAATAGAAGTCCCTTCGATCAGCAATGAGTGATACATCAAGACGACATATGTAGTATGTAGAGGAAAGAGCAATGCAAAGGACTCTGTGCTATGCTAAGAAAATATTGTGGAAAAATAATAGAAATATCAAAAAATCCTTTCAGATTCATCAATCTAACTTCTAACCTGTCTCTGTGTTTATGTTGGTTTTATTATTATTAGTTATTACATTTTTGGGCTGGTGTGGGTTAAACTTAAGTAGAGCTGTACAGTAGTAGACATAACATTTTTAATGCAATTTTCATGTCAAGGCCTTGTTTTTGACTTTGGTTATCAATTGCTTGCTATATTAATTAATTAATTATTACTATGAAGTCTGCTGCAACACTGAAATTCTCCCTCATTCATCCTCTTATACCTTCAATGGGACCAAGCCAAGCACCTGTATCCTCTTGGCACCAATTAATGCACCCTTAACTATGCAATGCAAAACCCAAATTAGTCAAAGCAATTCTCCTTCTGCTACCTCTCCTGAGATAACTACTGCCACGAAATAAATGTTGAAGGGTTGAGAGTAAGTGTTTTCAGTTGGTTCAAAAGCTATGTTAGCTGAAATGTGTTGGTGTCAGAAGTATAGTGTTATTCTTCATTAATTGTGAAATATGTATCTGAATTTTCTTGTCAAGATGTAAGACGAAAAAGGTCCATTAAAAACCTGGCATTTTCCACATCTTAAATCAACCATTGATGCATTTTGTTGTTCATCCAATCGCTGTCCAAACTTGGATGTAGTGTGCTCTGGTGTGTCAATACAACAGGCTTATAGTCAGCACAACCACTAATTGGAGCAAGGGACTGGAAAAGATGCCGAGCTGCATTTTCAGTAACATTAGTTCCACTTTTTTGGTTCTGCCTAGAGTAAATGGTGGTTTTAATGTATTTTGGACATTTTCAACAATTCAAACTGACTGATTCTACCACAAGACTCAATAACTGTCCAAATACTTGAGTATTTTGGCACAGCCTTTCAGAGCAGGCAGAGAGACCACCAGCAAGACTTAAGTCTTTTGGAGTTGAGAGCAGGGCTTCAGACTAACTTTCTTCCCCATTGGTGGCACTGGTACCCTCACCATATTTAATTGGTGGCACCGGCAGACAAGAGACTGCTTCATATGTGGTCTGATGAAATTTGTCATCTGTTGAAATTAATGTTGTGCCTACAATGGGGAATTGTGGGGCGTCCTGGTGGAGCAATGGTCTACAGCGCATACCACATAACCTGCGACGTCCTGAAATTGCTGGTGTTATTTTTTGGGAAAGGTTGAACAATGACATTCTTCAAGCATTGTCCAGCTGTAGGAAGTGGACCACAACTAGATGAATGTCAAGGAAACAGTTAGAAAAGAACAAAAACATGCAAAAAGATTCCAATCCTCAATAACAGGTGCCAAACCGAATCCAAATAATGAAGCACAACATAGAGTTTCAAGACCTGTCTGATGAAGAGCAGCAGGCACAAAACACCATCTATGTATTGGTGTTTACAGTGTGAGGACTCTATGCTTCATTACAAGGAAAAATGGGTTTACACAATATTATTAGCACATTATTTTTTTAAAAGAGTAACGGCATAGCAGCCCTAATTGCTGAAGGACACTTGTGAATCACAAGCATATCCCTAAACATTGTTTTGTTTCAGCAAAGTGTAAATGGTTCTTATAGCAAGTGAGTAGCAAGTGAGTGTGTTTATATATGTGGTTTATTGCACCACATGTCAAGAGATGAGAAGATAGAAGATTTTTGAAGACAAGAGACAAAGAGATTTGAAGACAAAGACAAACACCCACCTGAAGAGGACTCCTTTAATAACCTGCCATGCATTAGGTGCTGGCTGCTGCTGTTGCTGAGGGTCCTGTGCGTTCTCAGCTGTCTGGACCGCTTGGCCATCTGTTGTCGCAACAGTTCCATTGCTGCTTACCTACAACCACACACAAAAATACCAGTTCAGCATAGCCAGTAGCTAATGCTAATAACTGTTTTGCACTAGCAACATGTAACGAAATATGGCTTGCAACAAGAGCAACTTCACTGGTTCATTCAGTTCAAAATGATGCCAGATAAGTAGTCTAAATCCAGTAGAACTTGTATCTCCACTGTATCTCGGTGAAATCTGCAAACAGTAAGTGACATGATAAGTCACTTCTATGACGGTCTGAATCACCATAAATATGCAGTCCAGACAATGAGGGTACAGCTAGAGCTAGATTAACAGTAGACATAGTTGACTGTGCAGAGAGGAAAAAGACCAGCATGAGGTGGCAGTTTTGGGTCACTTAGTTCTGACCAATTTCATTTTTAAGGAGACTATACTGCCTAAAATAATCAATGTGTCATTATTTATATTTGATCATGGCTTAAGGTATATATGAACAGCATGCTTTATTGGCATTGGCATAGTTTAGATAACTTAGATAAGAATATTTACGAGAGAGACCATGCAAATTTGCTTTAAATATCAAATAATTTCCAATCTGTAACATCTGTCACATTAATGATGCAATTCCACCCTTCCAGGCCATAGCACGTCCATGACAAAAGCCTCCCCCACATGGACAAGCACATGCCAAGTCATGAGTCATTCATTATCTAAACATCCAATCTCTCCTACTTGTCACCAACACAAGGGAGATCAATAGCTTACCTCTACAAACCTACAGCACTGAGATCTGTCAGTCAGTTATTATTAGGATGACAAACAGGCCTAGACATCAGTAAATTCATAAGAGATGAGCAGTGAATATTTAAGGTTTGGGTAAGACACTGGCCGAGCAGGCAACAAACAGGAAATTTCAAGGCCATAAAGTTGCACACAATAGTGTTTTTCCATCCATGTTGCCATAGAAGGAATTCTATTATCAGAGAGAGGGCTCAGAGGGGATCAACATAATAGAAATCACACAGACATCCAATATGTTCAACAATAGAAACAGGTTATCTGCTCAAGCAAAGTAATAATTTACATTTTACCTGCTCTCAGCTAGGATTAACAATTAACCACCTATTCAGGCCACACAGTAAATGCTTCACACAACACATCCTCAGGGCTTGTGTGTGTGTTTGGCAATGAGAGGACAGATAGCGCTCATGTGTCAATCTTTCACTGGGAGAAGCGGTGCTTGCTTGCAGAGTTGTTCATTACAGGTTAAGGAGTGACAGTGTCTAATACAGGTGGAACCAAGTGGTCCTCTTGAGAAAGATTATTGCAGTTGATTTAAAAAAAAAAAAAAGCATGTCTGTGGAATGTATGTCAATTATCCATCAAAGAAAATAAACAATACTGAAGTTAGTATGCTAACAGTGAGAATGGTCCATTCACACCCAGAAATGAAGTAAAGTAAATTCAAGAAGCAGCTGGTTAAGCACAAAAATATCTACACAATTGTGTGTGTAGATGATGTGTTGGAGTCCGATATTGTTACACCTGTGCTCAGCAAAGCCACAGACAAGTGGAACAGAGAAAATTTAAAGTAAAGTAGACAGACTCCAGTTATAGCTGGCTAGTAGCCACTTAGTGTTTCATCTAGATTACCCGCGCAGCATTTCCCCTGGAGTGATTCAGTTGGCTCCTGCAGCAAGAAAACTGCTACTAATGTGGTACAACAGGATTCATCACCCATCCCACCAAGAAAAATACCATTTGGCTAATACTACTATCCTAACATAGTAATTATATTTAAAAGGCATAATCACCAAGTCCAACCTGCACTAGATCCAAATCTGGGACCAAAAAGAAGCTTGAGGAACCAAAACCAAAATTACCTTCATTACCTTACCTACGACATTCACTAATATTGAAACAATCATAAAGGAAACGGCGGTTTGCTAACAACTGGGATATTGCTAGACCTACTTGAAACTGTCATTTTTACCAAGATGAGCTACCATCTAAACCTGCTGGCACCTTTCATGTGTGATTATGAATATAAAACAAAAAACTTCTCCCTGGACTAGTTGTAAATGAGACAAGAGAGAAGATATATCACTTCATAACAAGTATGTTTGAATTGCTTAAAAAGACTGTCCTGGTTAGACAAATCAAGCTGCGCTGTGTTAGGCCTTATGATAGCTTCACTGACAGTTACACTGCAGTAGTTAGCTAGCAAACAATGACAGCCCAGAAGCGAACAAGCTTGTCATAATTATAATGCTGTCTGCCAGGAAATCAGATATTAGCGTTAAAAACGTTGTTCAGTACATACAACTGCTATCTAGCTAACGTTACAGACAGGATTTCTCGACACATCGTGAACAGTAGGAGGGGGTCGTTTTAAAACCAACCGGCATTGACAACGTCACTGGGGCTCGTGCAATGATCGGTAATACGTTTATACGTTGGTGTTGTCACACTTGCCGCTCCTAACAAACGATACAGTCTCTTCATTTGGGCAAGAAAATTAAAAACAATTTAACAATGTCATTCATTTTACCTCGCCGTTGCTCACGGTGTCTGGAGTTGCTTCGCTCTCCTGCGTCGCCATCTTCCTTGTCTCTGTCGCTCACACTGCTGGCTGGAAGTCGCGCTCCACCTCGCGAGAGCTCAGCTATAGCGTCACATTGACGTAAAAGTTCACGAGCGCGTCAGTCATTGATATATTTTGGGAAACGACATTGAACATTCAAATTCATACATGGTCAAATTGATTGTCTTTTTAAGCGGAAAATTGAACATGTATTATTTGGTATTTGGTTAAAAAACGTATATACATTAAAATAAACATTAGTACACCATCTCTTAATCTTAGGTTATCTTCATATCCATTTCAGCAATCAATGTAATGTGACCCCCCAGTTTGAGCATTTACCATCAATATTTGCAAGCTCTAAATCATTGTACAATTCCAAAGCCATTAACACCAAATTGTTTTGATGATTTTTGTATGTTACATTTAATATCCAAGTTATATCAACAATATGTATCCTGTTGTTCATGCGTATATCATTTTTTCCTTGGAAAACTGTCCAGGTAGTGTACAATGTAATGTTCAAAACTTGTTCTGAGCTCAGGCCATGACACACATTTCACCAATCCCTCATTCATTTCTTAGTAAGGAGCAAAATGTTTTTTTAGATGACTCAAGTTATGTTAAGGTGGTGTCTCATACTGACAGTACTTGCTTCAAGCCTGATCTTGCAGTTCTTCCTCACTACACAGCGAACATAATGTGCCTTCACCGTAATGTGATTGTTATGTTACATGTACACACAAATAAACTCCACATTATGTACTACTGTACTAGCAAGCCATTTTATTATGCATCAGATGTCATCATTTGGCACAAAAAACAAAACACCAGCACCTTCAAAATTTTAAAAAAGGACATTACATTTTCTGTGTGTGTGTGATGGAAAAAGTAAACTACAAGAATAATTAATTTGCATTAGTATTTAAATTTTTCCTCTCAGCTTCAGAAGATGAGGAAGTATGACGATACTTGCTTTCACGAGACAATTCCTTTTGAATTGGTGACAAATAAAACAATGAAGCACAAATGAGACATGCCATCCACTTGAGAAGTACTTTGTCAAAAGAGTATTGTGTCATTTATTATAACCAAGACAGACAGTTGACAGTTGACAGTGGAATTACATGCTAATGATAAAGAGATGGAACACAAAATGATCGACTGTTCCATGTAGTTACTGGAGCAGTTAACACATCATGTAGAAGGGTACGTTTTTGTTGTACCTTGTGATTTTTAAAGATTACTTAGCCAAGGGTAAGATTATGGTACCGTGCTATCTGATATGTGGTGAAAAGCATAATCATCATGAGTCTGTCAGGGTAAAAACGTGGCTGTGTTAAGTTCATACTTCTGATACAATGGAGAAACATTATGAATATGAAGGTTTCAGGATATAACACACCCACTGGATTACCTAACTACCTATTACTAAACTCCAACCAAGCACTTGAATACAAAAATATGGTTTACAGCAAGCAGGGGGATATGTCATGTACATTTTAGTAAAGTGCAAGGGACTGAATCTAAACTAAATAAATCAACTGAAAAGGCTGAGGAATTCACATTGTTTTAACTGTTTTAACTTGGTAGTTGTCCAAGCCAAACATATCCTTGGGCCACTCTCCAAACAATTTAGTTGGTGTTTTTTTCTTTTGTTTTTTTACAAAACTATGTCGGTCTAATTAACTATAAACCTTTCTAGAGATTGATAACAGCTCAACAAAATGGAGAAATTAAATTGGTATGCAAACTGTCAAAACAGAATGTTAGATTAGCTATAAGAATTAACTTCCATCTTGAAACAAGTTGGGAGCACCAAGTACTATTAGAGCAAATGCATGAAACTGAACAGTGCTTAAAGTGAGGGACCACTTCTAATCCTTTATTATGCTGGGTTTACATGCAAGAAAGACATTTAAAACTCTATTCTCTTTTCCAACACGCCAAGAGATGTACTACCTGACAGTCATACTGATCAGGTTGCATTGGTGTTACAGAGAGCACAGGCTAAAGTAAGGCTAAAATACCTTCTGACCCTATTTGGAATAAAGTTCACACCTTGCTGACTAGCACAAAACAAAAACAATGATATTAGTTGCAATAACAGGGTACTCCCCTCATCTTGGTGCTTGGTAAACAGACAACAGAGGTCACTGTTGAAATGTGAAGGCAGAAAAACCCTTCACCCGTTTGACCCGGTGACATCCTAGTCTTATATCTCATCCAGACCATAATCCTCCTCAGGGAAGTCTCCCACAACCACACCCAGGGGCTTCACAAATGCACCATATTTGTTCTCACATTCAAAGTATCGCTTCCCCTTAACGCTGTGGAGAGAGAATGAGAAAAGACAAGAGTCGATTGGCAAAATCAAAACCCACCCTATAAAATGATGGAAAATGTGCACAGCTGCAAGAAATGACCGTACTCCTCCTACCTTCCGTCGTGTTTTCCCAGGGGCTCATCATACTTCACACCTACCCAATAGCCTGGCTTGAAATCTGTTATACCTGCAATCAAGGTGAGAACAGTGTTGTTTACACCAGGTACATGAAATGCAGGTACCCAATTCATTTTGCTGTTTGCTGCATCCATTTCTCAACCCAGTAACTGAATTGTCATCATCTAGCTATGACTGCTGGCATAAAAACAACTTCTAAAAAGGTATAGCAATTTCCTGTTCCCTTCTGGATAAATCCAAACAGACCACAGACGACCACAGACCACAGTTTTGAATACTGCCATTAAGTATTTTGCTGTTGTCTACCAAGTGGCATTGAGTTACCACACCAAACCCCCACAGGAACATACAGTACAACAAAATTCATAACTGAATTGTGAATATCGTTGTACACACATGAAAAAAGTTAACAAAAACAAATGTGATAGTGTGACAATGCTACAAATTGTAAATTATACAGACACAAATCGCTTCTTTAACAAAAGGAAAAGTGTTTAGGAAAAACGTCCTTTTAGTGATCATGAACTACAACAAAGGCATCTCTATTAGAAAGAAAATCCTCATCAGCACAGGCTTTAAACCAAAAGAAAAGAAAGAATGAAAGAAATTACATCAGCTAAGCTTTAACCACACTTACCAACATACATAACTGTGCCAAGCTTAGTGGGTTGCCCAGCGACTTCCACTTTGCAGCGGTTGCCGACAGCAATTGTATCAGCAGCAGCCTCCTCCTCAGCTTCACGAGCTGCAAGCTCAGCTTCTTTCTTGGCCATTTCTTCCTCGTTGAAGCGGCCAACACGCTGTTTCTTCATGAACGACCTCACACTTTCTGAGGGGTTGCAGGTCGATTTGTGCTTAGACTCTTGCTTCACATATTACAGTCAGCACATGGCCTACAAAGTGCCCTTATACCAGCCAGCTGGCTACTTTTCCCATTTTGGCAGAATAATTGAAAACGTATTGAGAAGAGCTTTTGAATCTAATGGGATCAAATATTTCCTTTAGAACATTTGTGCATGGTCAGCAAATCTTTCTAGGCAATGGGAACAACATTAACATGATGAGGGCATTATATCTATAATCTTCAATATTTTTATTCATTGTATTTCTATCTACATCCTGTATTTTACTGCTACAATGACCCTGTTTGCTCTCAATAAAGTTCCTCTTAATTCTTCAAGTATATCAAAACACAAATAAATAGCTTATGTTGTGATAACTACTAGTTTGAGAGAAATACATGAGAATGCCAAACTGTACCTGTTCTCTTTTCATAAGCATCGTCTGAGATTTCAAACTTCTCCACTTTAGACACGTCACTAAACTCCCCTTGTTGATTTCCACTTCGGTCAATAACCTGTGCACACAAATGAGATTCTTTATGAGACAAATCAGACCTGTCAAGCCTGAAGCTCATGGACCTTTGTCAATGTTGAGCTATGGTGGCAAATAATGTAATGAACCCAGTTTGCTTCTGCCAAGCCTGAAAAATAGAGGACCAGGTGCTTGACTCCAGAATACTTGTTCGCCAGGACAATTCAAAATTGACTTTCTATGGAAAAATAAAACACAGCAGCACTCTTAAATCTGTAAAATCAGGCAAAGGTGGTAACGCAGCTTATCCAGCTTAACCAACATTTCTGCAAGTATACACGTGCATGTGTCAGTAAATCTTTAATAACAATGGGGTTTAAATCTGGTGACTGACTAGGCCACGTCAAACACTTCCACCTTTTAAGCTCCTTGGTTAAGTTTGCTGTATGTTGATAAACTTCCATCTAATGAGTTTGGTGGCATTTGTCTGAATATTGGTGGACAATATTTTACTGTATACTTAAGCTGTCATTCTGTTGCTGCCATCACTGGTTACATCATTAATAAAGACTATCGAACCGGTTCCAGTCCCTCTCTTTCTCCACACTTTCCATCACTCTAGCAAAGGTTTAACTTTGTCTCATCTGTCCATAAGACTTGTTTCCAAAACTCATCAGATTCATATTTTCCAAAATTCCAATCTCGCCTTTCTGTTCTTGGTGCTGGTAAGAGGTTGGAAGTGTAGCCTCTGTAATTTGCCTCTTAGTCTTCTGCGCACAGTGTCCTGCTTTCACCCTCAATGTATTGAGATCATTAGAAATTACACAAGCTGACAATTTAGGATTTTGTTTCACAGCTCTTATAATCATCCTGTCATCACTTTCTGATGTCTTCGGCAGCCTGATCGCTGGTGATTTCTAAGTCCTCCAGTAGTTTGTTTCCTCTTCAGGACTTTCCATATAGTTGACTTTGGAATGTTTTTTTCTTTTCTTTCATCTTCACTCATTAAAATTCAATGAAACTCATTAAAGCTCATTAAAACCTCATTAACAACAAAATATTTCAGGGGCCTACATTTGTAGAAAAATAGGCCCAATAGGCTACAATGGCGTATTTGCAGAATTGTCCTTATTTATAACAATACATTATCAAACTTGTGATGGGTTGATAGACTGAATGCCTTACAAATACAATTATATAGTCCTACCACCTGATGAAGCCTGGATTTGATCTGTGTCCAACTCCAATGCTGACTGGACACCCGACGATTAGGTTTATCTCTCTATTATGGAACTGATCCTGTGGTTCATGTCGGATAGCGCCACAGTACCCTGCCCTTCTCCTGTGGCTAATAATATACGCTTACTTTTCATTATTCTTTTTCCCTCTTTTGGCCATGGTTTACTTGCACATGACCCTTAAGTCTGCATGCCTTTTATAGTGTTGAACAGGGCGTGTTGAAATGTGTTCCTCTGCAAATCAACCTAAGCGGGCACACGCACCAGTTTAAGAACAATTGGCATTCATCATCTGATATACCTGGGGTACACAAATACAGGTTTTCCACATGTTTCGTGAACCACACATTGTTTTTTTATGGTACACAAATAAATATGAAAAATGTACAAAGAATTTAAGAAAGGTTTTGTGAAAGAGGCCCAATAACTTGCTAGTGCTCATGGACATAAAGACAGACTGGACACATTACTAGTGAGTTAGCTATACCTTGAAATTACCCAAATGGCCCATGTGTATAAATTCTACAGACTGGAGTATTACTGTGAGAAGATTAGTTTGTTTAAAGTTTACTATCACATGATATTTAGTGCATTTGAGAGTGTGTCTAACAGTGAACAGCTACATACGTGTATTCTGCAGTCCGCATCCACGGGATAGGAACCCAGCAGGGCTTCATTCTCATCAAGTTTCTGCAGGAACTCGTCGCTGATGCTGAACAGCTCAAGGTCCATGGAGTTAGCAGGTATACCCACAAGCAACTCCAATTTTTCCTACCATACAAACAAAATAGTGCAAATAATACAATTAAAAATACTATAATAAAATGTAATATGAAGAGGCAGAAAGTGGACCCCGCCTTAAAACAAAGTTGTGCATTTATGGGACAATGTACAATGTGGAGGAAACTCACCTTGAATTCTGCAATGCTGATGCCTCTGTTGAATCTGCGTTGCACCTCGAACGAAGTGAGGGTACTTGTCAGGCGCACAGTCACCGTGGGATTGGTAATAACGGTCACTCCACCGTCCATTGTCCAATGTGTATGGAGACAGCTAGGGGTGAAACACTAAAAAGAGCACACAAATTGTGTAGCTAGCATGTTGAACAACGGCATCAAAACAGTCAAGGGGAAGATTTAGTTCGTAACTTACACTAATGTTAAATTGTCATGCATTCATTCATACATTTCTACATAATATGTTCTAGTAACGTTACTGAAATTCTCGGTTGCGTATGTTTATATGATCCTCTTTTGCTATTTTTTTACATTTAAAATTACATTTCCTTTTCTGTAACGTCCCAATTTATGTATGGAGACCATTAAAGTTACATTTTATCGCATCTTAATTCAGCTAGCTATCTTACGTTAGTTAGCGTTATGTGTTAGCATACGGCTTGGGTGGCTAGCAGTCACGTTGGATGCATTGAGAACACTCAGCTGGTTAGCTAGGTTCCCAGTTACTTACAAATATATATTTTTTCCTTCGATAACAATTAAGATCTTTGTGAAAAAATAGCAGTCTGTAACGTTAGGCCGCTGATCAAAGTAGTAGAGTATTAAACTCGATGGAACAAGTTGCCTCGCTCGTGTCTGTTATGGTCCAGGAAAAATCGACGACATCAGTTCCTGCTACGCCCTGTTCTTGGACCTGTCTACCCGCCCACTAACTGAAATACGCCAATCGTGTCAAGAGGCAACAAGCACGACCGATGACATTACGGTGCAACGGGAGGGGAAGTAATCGAGTCGCCCCCTGATGGTAGCTTTCCTAACACTGAGAGAAATGAATGAGATTCTCCATAGAGACGTTTTTAGAAAAAATATATCTCGGGCTACATTGCAAAGTTAACGAAACGGTGTTTATGATATATGCACGGGGTTAAACTTTATTGATTGTGGTGATCATAGTTTATTTTCATCTGCAATTGGAATTATTACGAGGTTTTTTTTTGTAACGAGGTGTCAAGGAACTACAACGTCGCATGGATGATGTCACGTGTGACGTAACACCCGCTTCACAGACTCCGAAGAATCAATCACTGTCAAAATGCCGCTTTGTATTGCCTGGCTAGCAAACGGAGCTGCAGTCCGTTTGTGAAACGAAAGGTGCAATTTCAAAAATTTGATTGAAGGCAAAATATCTCTCAAAATTGTCACAGTTGGTAGTTTATTACTGTATACACCCTCAAAAACTCACTAACTTCGCTGATATGGCTTTGTAATCATTTTTTGAAAGTACCCTCTATGTGATTTTACATGTAAACTGCTCTCCGATAGGAACGCAACCGCTAGGGACGTAGGTTTTCACTTTCCCTCCATATGGCGGCTTTGACACGCCTACTTAGCGCAGACTGACATTAGCAACAACCAATCAAGTGGTAGAAAATGCAGCGCGTAGAGAAAACAGTGTGGCAGTAACCACCCAGTGGCGCTATAACTCCATATTATGAAAAAAGTGTATTTTTATACAGAAGAAAAAACTGCAACCAAAGAGGGTTTGTACAGAGCGATTCGACAAGAATTACACATTTTGGGAATATTGTTATATCTTTTTGTAGTTCGGGAAGTGAACGACTAAATCAGCTTGATGCATATTTATGATCATGTTTTTTTCCTGAAGAGTGATTTGACAGTAAAATCTGCGTGCAGTAGTAACAGACATTGTATAGAATCTAGTGTCCCTTAGTCGGAAGACTTTGGAGAATTAATCCAGAAAATGAAGTATATTGTATATTATGGATATCAAAATAAATTATTGCTATTAAACATGTATACCTATTGTCTATTTTTGTTTCGTTATGTTTGGCCTGCCATTTAGGACCGCAGGAGTTCCATTGTTGTTATCCCTGGGGAAGAAAATGTAATTTTGTGCTGCAGTAGTTTGTAACTTTCAGAAAATTGGAAAGTGATTCATTAATATATAAGGGCACGTCTTCCTTGTTTAATCCCGAAATTGCACAGTAAACTGGCATCACCTCATAAACTATTCCTTAAGCCACTGGGTAAGAACAGAAGCCTTAGAGCGTGTATGGACAGAAAAGAGAGGATCAAAGAAAATTACCTTGGAGAGCCGCTGCCAAATGCCAGACAGGACAGGGACGGGAAGGTTTACATTCCTATGGCTGTTAGTGGAGATGGAGGTATTCAAGCTTTGCCCCCCACCACACCGCAGCTGCACGTCACGTCCATGTGTAGGTGGCACATATTACTCTAGGTCTGTTTTTGTTGCTTATTATAAAGAGCGTGCTCACTTTTCATTTATCTCAGACACAGGCACTGTTTCTCTGTCTGGCAAATCTTGCTGTTTGTAGCCAACTCTCTCTATCTCTATCTCTCCATCCATGCACACACATAAATACATGCACATACATGCACGTACGTACGAGGCAGACGCACAACTGTTATGTGCTCACACAGCGTCATGGGCATACATGTAGTATGAAAAGCTCCAGTGCCACACACACTGGTCATACTTTAGCCTAAGTGAGTCCAATTTTGATCTTTCAGTTTTTATCATTATAATGGCGAGCAAAAACTCACACCAAACTCTGTCATCAGTCTTTGCTTGAAATGTAGTCGAAATAGTATTTCGAAGTTGTGGTGTCATATGATATTAGATTAATCTGCCTGTACCAAATGGACAGAATCTCCAGGCCTGAGTTCTCTCCTTTGAATCAGCATAATGGATATCTATTGCAGGAGAAATTCAAATATTAAGCATATTAAGCATGAAGTGAACATGTGTGTGTGTTCTGTGTAGTAGGCCTAATTGGGTGTATAGCTACAGTATCCTATTTGCATGAGGAAACCACGCCAAACAAGCCAAACTTCAGGATCCGGTTGGAGAACTGAAAGGATAACGATCTCAAAGGTCCCACCTGAACAAACACCGACACGTAGCCTTGTCAAGTCACCATAATCACATATTACAAACCTTGACTTTTCGGGAACACATTATAATATAGACTTTGCAAAGACCATGACATGAAATGTAAACTGTTTTGGTCGATGAACCGATGAACAGACAACATAGAGAAAACTATTAACAGGAGCTTCCAGAAGACATTTTCTACCCTCTGAGTCTAGAAATCTACCCTTACGAAAAATAACTGTATAGTAACCCCACAATAAACCATATGGAAGGATACTATAAAAATAGCACATACAGTGTATAATACAATTATATGTACCTATATGACATCACATAGGACTGATATATAATTTATAATATATATATATTTTATTTATTTATTTTTAAATACCAAAACGTAGGATACGGTCAATATAAACTCACTATTGAGTACCAGAGACACACTGCCAGTCCTAACAGGCATATTATGGGAATATGTTAGTGTTCGTTAGGGTAACGGAAGGATGCTCAAAATTCATAATTTGGTGTTTTGTTGGTGGAGACGCTGAACCCTCCAGCACCTTCCATATTTGTGCTGATATCTGGACAGTGACTGACATATAAACTATGCTTTGACATATACTCCCCGTCGTTTTTATATTCATCACACCATCCAGTGACCATCAGTGCTCTGTGGATGGGGGATGGATGGCAGTCATTCTGGAAGAAAGAACAGAAATACCTAATCGATAACATCAATAGCATTACACATGATAACAAAGCCACCAAGAGCCTGTTTTAAGTGTATTGTATTGCTTGTTTACTTAGGTGTTGTCTTTATTTTGACTAAAGTAAACGTAATTGTTTCCATATTGAGTCCGGTTGCCATAAGGGATCACTTCCTTAGAAATGATTTGGCAGCAGAAAAGAGCAAAGCAGCAATAATGCGTTTAAGGAGGATACTATACAAATACTGCAGAAAAACTACAGTATAAACCCCTATGGATATTATATGAAGATTTGAGTGATCAAAGGGAAGCTAAAAAGTACCATAAAGTACGACAAGGTTGGTATAAATTTACCGTAGACACACCTTAGGTCCCTAAAGGGATATTACAGTGGTTTTCATTAGGCAGAGGGGCGTGACCGCGAGCGGAGCGCCCAACAGTCGTCGTGGTTTCGTCGACTGTCGGAGAATGGGAGAGTTGCAGAGGGAGGGAGGGAGAGAGGGAGGAGGAACTGGAAGAAAAAAGTTAAAGTAAAAATGGCTTCCTTGTCTTTGGAGTCTGCAGAACAATCTGAGAATAGCCCGGAGAAGCCTGCGACAGCCGAGCCGAAAGAAGAGACGGATGCGGACCAAGTTTCGGAACAATTACTCCAAACTTTCCAAAAGTCGGCTCTAAGTTTTTCCACTGACCAAGTATCATGTCTTTGCGAGGCCCTTCTGCAGGCGGGCAATGTGGATCGCCTGTGGAGATTTCTATCCACCATACCTCCTTCGGCCGAGCTGCTACGTGGCAACGAGACCCTGCTGAAGGCCCAGGCATTAGTGGCTTTCCACCGGGAGGAGTTCAAGGAGCTATACGCCATCCTGGAGAGCCACGACTTCCACCCGTCTAACCATGGGTTCCTGCAGGACCTCTACCTGCAAGCTCGCTACAAGGAGGCGGAGAGGTCCCGGGGCCGCAGCCTGGGCGCCGTGGACAAATACCGGCTGAGGAAGAAGTTCCCCCTGCCCAAAACGATCTGGGACGGAGAGGAGACAGTGTACTGCTTCAAGGAGAAGTCTCGCAATGCCCTGAAAGATTGTTACAAAAGCAACAGGTACCCGACTCCGGATGAGAAGAAAAATCTGGCCAAAGTTACTGGGCTCTCCCTCACTCAGGTCAGCAACTGGTTCAAGAACCGACGGCAGAGAGACCGAACCCCGTCCGGGACCCACAGCAAAAGGCAAGGCATCTTCTCACTGAACCGAACCCACACTTCACAAAGTAGTATAGTTACACATCTGCAGCTACATTAGATTTAAGGGAGAGAGGTGTGGAGGATTTAAGATAAACAATCCATACCCTTATTCAGACAACAGTTGTATTTGTTTGTTTATTTATTGACGATTTAAAAGAGAGAAATACCCTCAGCTCGACTCACACCAGTTTATAAAGTCACGGTATTCAAAATAATATGTTGTAATAAGAATGATCACTTCAAATGATCACCAAAGCTTAATGGTAAACAAAGCCCTCCAGGCCTTCTTGTCACCCAAGGGTCAGAAAAGGAGAGAGTGTGCGCTTGATAATAACAGAAACACAAGAAAAAACAGTTATCATCAAATAAATTGATGGCTTGGTGAAGGAACTCTTGACAGTGATAAAGCCACACAGGTCCTAGAGAGCAGGTCTGGGACCAAGAGCATGTTGCTTTGTTATGAAATGTGAGCTCCAGGCGCCCACTGGGGCTCAAGTTTCCTGAAACCCTGCACTGCTGCCTAGGCCCCGCAGGACTGTGGCTACAGAGGTGGAAGTCGAGATTAAATTGAAAAAAAAAACTTGTTCTTGATTAGAAACAACTACAAACGATGGGCTTGCACTGAATCAGTTGACTGCTTTCAGGACACCAATCACAGTGTGTTACAGAGGTCTATTTTGCCATGCAGAGAGGGGAAAGTGTGTGGAGAGATAAGGGATACTACAGCAGGCTGCCCCCACAGATTTGTCTTATCAGACTTCAGGGCTTGCGGTGGTCTGGCAGTGAGAGAGGTAATCTGTGTGTGGGACCATGCTGCTATACTCACACTAACTAAAGGCCTAATCCACAGTGTTATGGTAAGGACAGCCTTTCTAATCGATTTGCTAAAATCTGATGCAGGTTTGCCTACCTATCTGACATGGTTTTAAAGGGTCTGGGTAGTTGATCCACTTGCAGTAAACAGTTGTTTATGTAGATAGTATGGTAAAAATGACAGAAATGAATGAGCCTGATTTAAAAACAGTGTAGTAAAAGTAATTGGTCAGTATCTCAGTCAGCGCGCCACTCTGCTGAGTTGAGTGAGGTAGAATATTAACATTTTTTATTTGACCATTTACCATCATAAATACCATTTGTATTTATTGGTTGTATAACCTGCCCTGAGGTTAAATGGACCTAACCAGGCCAGAAAGTGCCCCCCACATTACAGCCAACTGCCGAACTGTGTTTATGGTATATTGGATCCTTTGTTGACTTAGGTATTACCTTTATCTTCCTATCTGCTAACAGATAATGTTTAATGGGTATGGGTAGTCCATCTACTTCCAGTATTTCATTGATTATGTAAACAGTGCGGTAAAGATGAACAAGACGGTGAGAAAGAAATGAATGACCAGATTCAGGACTATCCGGCTATAGTTCACTATCCGGCTAGTTTCCCATACAAACGCACTATTGTACTGCTGCCTCTTGCTACCCCAAGACGGCGTTAAAAGTCTATTCAGTAAATACACAGTTGGTGGCCCTGGGAAAATAATCTTTAATTTGAGCGAAATTAACACAGTGACCCGTGGAGTCCCCCTGCCCCCTTTCCTAGTCTGTTTCAGGCCATTATCATCCTCCTTCACGTATTTGCAAACATACAGATGGTGGCTCTTAAAATAGGTGATGAACTTTTCAAATGTACTACTGTTTCTAAAAATGCAATTACTGTATATCTAGTCAATCAAACAAGCTACGGTTAGTAGGCGTCTTTATTACACAGCCTTCATCTCGACAGTGGTGAGCTCGAACCGTTTACCCTGTGTGTTACCTTTTGTGGACGATGGATAAACAATAAACTGACTGCATTAGCTTCTTAGCTCAAACCACGTAAAGGATTAGAATAGTTTATAATAAAAAATAAATGGCTTAGGGGATAACTGTGTTGAAAGTTGGCAGTCATAAGAGGATTTAGTCTAGTAAGTAATGATTGGTCCTACAACCCCACTCTTCAAACACACACACACATATTTCCCTTTCCTTTGACCCGTTTCTCTTTTCTTACATTTCAGTGAGTCTGATGGCAACCACAGCACAGAGGATGAGGCGAGCAACATGGATGACACCTCTGACAAGCATGAGGAGATTGCTGTCTCCAGGACTCCCATCATCTCTCTCTCTGGCGTCCCCTGCACCGCGGGAGGCCAGCTCTTCCTCAACGGGACGAGTGGCTTCCTCACAGCCTCCCAACCATTATTACTCAATGGAAATTCCCTGATATCCAGTGCCAGTGGTGGTGTCATAATAAATGGGCTAAGCCTGGGTGATTGCCAGACAGTCACACTGAGTCCTGTTGCAGCCAACTCTCCTCTGATCCTCAATGGGGCCCAGGTGATAACCAAACCCAATATCAGTGTGCCACACCAAGCAATATCTATAGCAGAGCAGGGGGTTTCAGCCATGGAGGCCAAGTCAAGCAGTCTCCCAAGACTGGTTCTGGGCACTAACAACACACCCGTCTCGAAACCCCTCATCAAACATCTCTCTTCCTCTGACAGTGGAAACCAAGACAGACAGTGGCAACGGGACAAGCCCTACTCTGGATTTCATCAGTGTCCCTGAGGCGATGGTAATCAAATCAGAGGGCAGTGGTCAGACAGTATCTCCTTCTTCCTCGTCTTTATCTCCTTCATCAACTCTATCGTCCCCAACCTCTCTCCCTTCGCTAGTCTTAACGCAAAGTGCCCAACTCCAGGAGCCCCTCGCCCTACCGGCCTCCATGTCCTCTACAGGAGTGGTTATCTCCAGTTCTGTTTCTCTTTCCAGCCAGCAAGGGGAGTATGTTGTGTTTGCCACTGCTGGCTCCCAGTTAACCCCTTCAAGCTCTATCTGCCAGGTGGTGTCCTCCTCCAGCCACTCTACTCCTCAGGTCTTCTCTCTGCCCCAGGTCGTGCCCTCCATCCAAGGTATACCAGTATCCCAACTGGTCCAACACTCTTCTGGAGCCCAGGTCACCCAATGTCCTCAGTTGGTTCCTGTATCCCCTCTCACTTCCCCACTACCCCAGGCCACCTTTCCTCAGTTCCAAAGCCCCCAGACTATGAACATAGGCCACAGACTGGTCCAACCGCTCACCCAACAACAACAGCAACAGCACAATGGGTCCACATCTCTGACTGAAGGTGCCACCACCATAGTCTCTGTCTCTCAACTGACCAGTGGTCAGCTCCCACAGGGACTGACACTCCAGATGGGGGCCCAGACCACACACCCCTCCATCACCCAAATCCAGGCTCCATCAGGCCAACAAGTTATTCCCATCTCCTCCCCAACACAGGTGGTCCCAGTCCCCCAGTCCAAAGACACAGCTCCAGCACAGCTGGTACCCCTCTCCGTCCCCCAGTTGGTCCCAGTCTCCTCCATCCCGGCTTCTTCCACCATTTCCTTTCCACAGGTGGTCCCTGCCACTCCCTCTCTCTCCATCCCATCTGCTGGAGTTCCCTTACAGATCCTCACCTCAGCTCCTGGGGCTGGAGGGGTCGCACAGGGCCCTTTCAGGATAAACCAGCTGAGACCCATTCAGAGTGTGGGTCCTCCAACCAGCATAGGCCCTGGTGTGCAGCTCCTCAACTCTGGGGTCATTCAAATCCCCTCTGCCTCTCCAGGTACTTCTTAATCTCTTCATTAAGTCATTTCAGGGTTATGCAGGAATGTTTATTCAATGACATCTTCACAAAATATTGTACGATTTTCATCCAGATGCCATAGTTTGTATTTGCAAAGCTTTGTGTTACACAACCTCAATGGCTATCGATTTATATTTTGTCTCTACTGTAGGTAACCTCCTCCTAGGTGGAAGCCCCTACCTGAGTGTCCAGCAAGGCAAGCTGATTCTGACCATCCCAGCAGGCGTCCAACTCACCAGTGTGCCACTTAAACCGGTCTCTGAGGCGTCTCCCATCTCCACTAATGGAGTGGGCCCCATTCTCACCCCTCCAGCAGCCTCCCAGCCAGCAACCATCTCAGTCTCAATCCCCAGCACCCTTGCGTCTTCTCCCTTCAGTTTCATCAACTCATCCCCACTATACTGTGCTCCAGAGATGGGGGGTGCAACCAGCCAAACCCCTACTGTTCACTCCTCTAATACCCTGGATTATTCAATCACCCCCACACCACCCAACACCCTCACTCCAGAGAGCATGCTCTCCCTTAGTCCCATGTGCAGTGGAGTGACACTAAACACCCAACTGTCCCAGACTGCCTGGAGCCCTGTACCCCTCTCCACCTCGGCTAGTCTAAATCTATTTGACGTCCGCGGGAAGGGGGACCTACCTGAAGACCCAGCTTTATTAGGGCTACCTGGAGGAGAGTCCCTGCTTCTGGGAAGCCCTTCTTCAGATCAGGAGGCTAGGTCACCTCTAGGGCATCCAGAGGAGATGGATCGGGACTGTAAGATTCTTACTCAGCTCCAGTCTGTTCCTGTGGATGATGAGCTGGGTTTGTAGCCTGTTTCCCTTATTGGCCGACAACCCCACTTTTCTGAAAACAAGTTTTGGACTACGCTCTTTGTTTTTAACAATCAGAGAGATTTTTTTTCCCGGTCCCCTAAAATGTCTCTTTTAATGTCCGGCCTGAAGATATGGACAGGTTTTAACATGTATGACAGTGGTGCTCTCTCAGTACGGTCTGATACCATCATAGTCTTAGCTGGCACTTAGTCGACCGTTGAGATAAATCCTTTCCAGTTTTGCATGGATGAGCAGGGTTATATGGGATAATCACTTGCTGATTGAACACCATATTGTTTGAGAATATGGAGAATATTCCTCCGAGTTCTGCTTGAGTTTTTTGGGTCTCAATGCAGAAGCTTTCACACTCAAATCCTTATGTGCCTTTGTCAATCTTTCCTAAACGTTGTGCCTCTCCTATGTTACTAGATCCAGTCAGAAACAAATATTATGCAAGGCGTGCTGACTTGGCCAATTCTCCAAATTCTGTTCTGCAGTTTTGTGTACAACAGACCCCAGTTCAGCCAGTAGGATTTGTTGTACTGGGGAGTGAATGTCTGGGGTTTTAGTTGCCAATTGCAAAGGAGTGGGCCCACTACAATAATGTTTCACCACACCTGGGAAAGGTGCAAATCTAGACAAACTCAGGATAGCTGGGTATGCCTGTCCAGAACACAGTGGTTCTGGAGTTCAGGTTCTTTGCTTGCTCACAGGCTGAATGAAATCTAATTCTACAAACACTCCAGAGTGTAGACTATATTCTTTACAGGGGGAACTGTGAGATAAATAGAAAAGCTGGTTGAGAGCTCTGTGTAAAACCATTGAGATTAATAGTTTTCTTCAACCATAAATTGCATCACAGCTTCAAGGGCTGTACTACAGTATTTCATTACTACAGGTTACTGAAGTCTGGGTTAAAACATGCAGTCTAAGTGACTGTCATCAGTAAATAATTTAAGTTACTTTGTGCAGAACTCAAGTTAGAATTCTGTCCTCTATGAGTAAAAACATAACATAGGAAGTGAAATGGTTTGTACTCTATGCAATGCATGTAATGCATGTAGTTTTCTATAGGACACACTACGTGGCACAATGGCTTCAATGAGTTCAAAAGCCAGTCACCTTGGGAGATGAAAAGCTTTTATACACAGCTTTTAAATGACGCATGATAGTGCACTACACTAAAACCTTTGCTGTGATCCCACCGAGGGATATTTGCTTGTGCACCCACAATCTTAGTGTGTTTTTTGAATTCTTTTTACAACTTTAAGTGCCTTATTTTGAGGTTGGTAGGATTAATGCGTTTAAAAATGTTTGAGTTTTGTCAGCATCTCGCAGTTGCTATACCATCCAAATTTCTGCCTCTGTACTCCAAATGAATGTCATGAGTACCCCCATCTCTGTATCTGTTTGATCTCCCGATGAGGCTGATGAGGCTCCCCGGTTGCATGGTCATTGCTCCATCTCCTCTTTTTGTATATTTTGCACATTTCACTCACACCATGTTTACGCTGCTCTTGTGTTGTTATGACAGTGGTTGGTCTTAGATTCCATTCTGAAATTTCCACTGTGGTTCTGAGCTTGATAGTCCAACTTTAAAGAGCAGTTGAAATGTCAAATCAAGAGACAGGACAGGATTTCCCAATGGAATCCAGTGAGACTTGATGCAGTAGCTTCTTCAATTTAAACCTAAAATGCTCGCCAATGTTATAACACAGGTAGCAGTCAAATGTTTGGCCAATTATGGTACACCAAACTACACTTCAGTGTCATACATCTAGTTATAATATGGCCTTTGTTTTTTTTTATTAGTGTGTTTGTTGTTTGTCTCTTTTGTACATCTAATCTATTTAAAGCATGTATCAATCAGTTTCTAGTTCAAGAGGGAAAGAAAACGAGAAGTCCTTGTGGAAAATGGACATAGGAAATGGCATTCATTTTTACTTGCAATGTTACATTGTTTTGCGCAAACTGGGGTTTTACTTTCTCGGACTGTAGGTGTTAAAGTCACCACTTTTCCGGGTAGATAAGTCATCATTGCTATATTCTGAAATAGGTCATCCCCCAATGCTTTCCAAATGTATATGTTCATTTGTTCCCTATGGCCATTGGGTAGATTGTGAAATGGCTCAGACAGATCCGTTGTTTTAGTCTGGGTTATACCAATCATACCATACGTTAGTTGTGGGGGAAAGGGAAAGAATGCCTTTATATGTACAGTATGGTAGCCTTTATTTGTTTGTTTATATGAGCCATTTCTTGCCAAAGTATGTAGACGTTGAAACCCATGTGGGCTTATGCACAATTATACCCTGAACGTTTCTGTTTGGCCTAAGATATATTTACTCCCTCCTACCTGACACATATATGCCTCCAGATTTAACCAAAGAAAATTAATTTTGATTGACTTTTTGATAGTTTTGAAAGGGATCAGTTTTGTCGTTTGTCGTTTAAGGTTCTTGTTTTCTCATTTTTGTACTCAAAAGCATTCTATTTTTTATATTACTGTTCATGATATTGTAATAAACTACATTTACGAAACAGTTCTATGTATAGTATGATTTAATTGATCTTCATTACATTTCAGTTCTGTGAAGTAATCAGGAGCACTCAAAACATTTGTTGAGGGCTTTTTACTTCTAATTTGGCAAGGAAATTGTATTCAAATTCATTTTCTGTTTGCACTCTACAACCATCATGCTTTCTCTATGGCAATGGAAAGGCAGAAGACCAAACTGTGTGTGAGGGTGTACATGTGTGTGTTTGCACAAGAGAAGGAGGGATACCGAGTGTGTTTTTGTAACCCTCATGGTCTCGGGTTACCTGTGAGTTCAATACTGTGAGGGCAGGGAACAGTGAATAGGGACATGATGAGTAACGATAAACACACATACACATTCACTTAGTCTGATGCATCCAGAGACTAGACAACATGTTCCATAGAGCCTCCAGCGCCAACTTACCTCAGTACAGTAAGAGAGGTTGTTAGAAGATCTCTTAACA
Source organism: Hoplostethus atlanticus (assembly GCA_034670405.1). Classification (NCBI taxonomy): domain Eukaryota; kingdom Metazoa; phylum Chordata; class Actinopteri; order Trachichthyiformes; family Trachichthyidae; genus Hoplostethus; species Hoplostethus atlanticus. The sequence continues at coordinate 11,340,174 of JAXDDX010000003.1, read as the reverse complement.
CAGACTCGGGTCTAACCTCAATCTCAGGATTTTTGCAGGCCACCATCCTGTCTCCATGGCAATGGTCTTCTCAGCAGAGCAAGTGGCTTGTGTGTGCGAGGTCCTTCTGCAGAGTGGTTGCATGGAACGCCTCACTGGTTTCTTGCACACTCTTCCTCTTCCTTCCTCCTCCACCGCCTGCCTCGGGGAGTTGGAGAGTGTGCTGAAGGCTCAGGCAGCCGTGGCCTTCCACGAGGGGCGCTTCTCTGACCTCTACACTCTGCTGGAGGGCTTCCCTTTCTCCCCACGCAGCCACCCGCTCCTGCAGCAGCTGTGGCTCAAGGCCCACTACATGGAGGCTGAGAGACAGAGAGGTCGACCACTGGGGGCTGTGGGGAAATATCGTGTTAGACGAAAGTTCCCTCTCCCACACACCATCTGGGATGGAGAGGAGACCAGCTACTGCTTCAAGGTAGGCAAGATGTGCTCTCCAATCTCCAATCTTGAATCAGCCTCATGTCACGTATTGATTGTAGAGGGAGACTTGAGGTAAATGCATAAAGGCTTTGAATTTGCCCATTATGAATTTTGTTCAGCAGTGAACATGCAAAACAGTCAGTATGCATGTTTTTGTTGTAGCTCAGTACAACTTCACACCAAGTTTGACCAGGTAGATGGCGAAGACAAATGTTTTTTCAAAGCATTCAATAACAAGAATTTGTGAATGAGTATTGCATGGCAGCATTCTATTGCTGTTCCCTGTAACGAGTAGTGTAATTACTATTTCAGGTTCAGTAACAGCATTACATTTACCAATCAGAAAATAAGTCATGACTTTTGTTATCACTCCCTCTAAATATCAGATTGAAGCTGACTAGCTATATCCCACCAGCGCCCGATTTATTTTCCTCATAATTAGACTTGTCTTATAATATGACAGAAAAAGCAGAAATGTTCACCCGGTAGACCATACAGTATATTCCAAATAATTTGATTTCAACGATTTTCAAGTCACTGTATCCGACAAACGAGCCCAACACTGATCTGGCTTCACTCGCCCCATAACAGGAAAAAACACGGGCTATACTCCGGCAGTGGTTCTACCATACACCATATCCTTCTACGCGGGAGAAACGGGAGCTTGCAGCGGCCACGGGTCTCACTGCCACGCAGGTCAGCAACTGGTTCAAGAACCGAAGGCAGAGGGACCGAGCGACTAACGGGCTCAGTGGGTCAGTACTTTACATTTGTTCATTCTATCACTGTGCTAACAGAGAAATCAAAGTATTCTTCATTTAGCTGGGGACCCCACTTTGGGAAATACTGAATTCAATATTTCTTGGTTTTCATGTCATAGTCTTTGTTCTACAGCTAGAGGATAGTCAAATGACCAGGTGGAAATGGAAAGCATGGTTTGGTTCTCTTGTTGATGCCACATAAACAGCAACATGAGAACCAGAGAGCCAAACCTTTCCAGTTTCACCTGGCACCTGCATACTGGTACACTAGAAGCTCCATCATAAATATGACAATCTGAAGGTTACATGCAAGAAAGAGATAGAGCAATTCTATTTTTTAACTAGTTATTATCACGCACACACTTTTGTAGACCCGCCTTGAATCGCTTTTATTCTGTTTTTCTATAGAACAGCAGCGCCCTCTTTTGGTTCAGTAAAGATATGATCATTTGATGTGAGATATGACCAAAAGCTGTGTGCTTGTGACTTTTTCTCATGTTCCGACTCTCTTCATCCAGTTTACAGATATTTGGTTCTGGTGGAGCCCCAGGTGAAGCCTACCCCTCCTCTGACGATGACCTTTCACCTCCAGGCAGCCCTCATCCCTGGTACTGCTGCCCTCCACTTCCACCGCTTTCTCACCCACCACCTCCTTTACACCACATGTCTGGGGGCCTCCTCTGAGTCAGCCCATCCAATGTTCAGTGTGTCACTTATATGACATGGCTGTTTCTCAGTGATTAGCTGGATATTTTAGACACATTTCTCTGCTACTTCATGAATATACAGGTGCATCTCCCTGTGATAATAAACCAAAGTCTTTGCAAAGAAAGTTTATTAGCAAACATGGCTTGTTATATGACATGAAATGTAACATACGTGTATGTGCTGCAAACCCCTGGGCTGGATCTCCATACCTTACAATGGCTTTTCAGTCATCATTACACACAACATGACCACATTCATTCATCAGCTATGTCTTCACCTTGTTAACAGAGGATGGGGAAAATTAGATGGGGACGTTATTTTAGACAATTAAGATGTTTCCTTACGTACATAAAAAGTTAGACCAGGTTTAATTACAGCATATTTCAGTTCTGACTTTCCATCATACATGGCATACATTTCCATCAATTAACCTGATGCCTATAGATTCTAACCGAATAACCGAATAAAACTGCTCACTTCATTGCAGAACCTTTACTACACCCAATACATGGTGTAAAAGGACATCCACTGTATCTAGTAACAGCATCAACCTGACAAAGTGTGTGGCATAAAACATACTGATGAATAACAGCAAGGTATAAGGCCAATTGAATCCTCAGTCATTGAAGGTATAGTCCAGGGAAATAAGCACACGAGAGCTAGCCTAGTCATTCACTCTTTCCTCAGCTTGTCACTCTGAACAGTGTTCACACCTTGGCTCAGAGAGCTTATCCCATAAAATCACCAGTGAATATACAGTCTATGTCCATCGCAAGACATGTTAGTCCATCACACTCATATTAATGGCTCAAGGGTGAAGGAGAAGGCTGGAGTCTTTTCACAAGAATGAAGCAAAGCTATTCATGAGTGCTTTTGAATTCACTGAGATGCTTTTGCTCTTCCTTGGGTAAAAGGTACCATGAATGAAGCTGCGTTCATCAGCTACCTTTAAATTAAGACTATTATTGTGTGCACAACTATGTATGGGCAGAAGTTGAGACAGGGGCCTCAAGGTCATCTATCAGATGAAACCAAGGAGATTAGAGAGTCCAATAGTGCAAGTATTTGGTAGAGCTCATGGTCAGTTCAGTCCTTTCACCAGGTCCATTCTAGAGTTTCTTCTCTAGTGTATTAGATCCAGTCCACTCCAGTTCATACGAACCTGAGGATTATTATTATCATTATCCCATTTGTCATCCGTGTGAGGAACACCACCTCCACTCCACCAGTGGGTACACGTGAGCTCTCAGGTGACTGTTGAATGGACCTGGCCCACCAAGACATCTCAGTGTTTGTGTTCTTGGTTCAGAAGCCCAGGTATTCTGCCAGGAAGACAGCCAGGACCTTGGTGAGGTTCTCTACTGTGGGTCGGTGCATGTTGTCTTCTGTGTCATCCAGCGTATGCCAAAACGGAGGGAAGGGAGTAGCGATGACATGGAGCACGGGGACACCTGTGTATGGGTACGAGGGAGGGAGGGAGGGAGAGAGAGGGAGAGTAAGAAAGTGATGATGATGTGCAAAATATGACTATATATACACAGTATATATACACAAAGTAAAAAGAAAACTAGTAAGGTGGCTGTATGTGTATATGTCTCTCACCTTTATGAAGGAAGGGGATGTGATCGTCCTGTACAGGTCCGAGGTACACATCCTTCCTGAAGTAGGCCTGCTCTGATGGGTGAGATGTCAGCAGACCCTGTCGATGGAGTCTCTTCTCTGAGAATAAGCGGGGAAGCCAGAGTTACGACCCACAAGAGAGAAATGTAAATAGCAGTGACAAAGCTTAACCACCTAGCAGCAGCATTCACCTGCAGCAATCAGACGGTCAAACCAGCGAGCCGTGTTATCAAAGTGATTCACAATCAGAGGGTCAGGACCGCCCGAGCAGGTCTAGCAGCACAAAGAGGTCCTGGTGGAAAAGAGAGAGTTGATCTCTGAACAACCATGTACAACCAGTCTCGCACATCCTTGCCTATAATGCCGACTGGAATTGGAAAGTTTATTGATTCTATAAACATTGAGAGTTATCATGTAATGATGGCACATTCTATTGTTGCAGGGATGCAAAAGAAACGGGGAATGATACAAAGGATTAGTGGGAAGTTCAAAGACTGGATGGGAGGATAGAGGCCTATTCTTAAGCCCAGAAAGAATTTACCAAGTTTAAAATGGGCTTGGTTTGGTAGGTTACTAAATCCAGCATAGTTATACACAATTTATAATGCCGTTTCTGGAAAAGGCTCTAGTGGTGACCACAAAAAACATGTATTTTTGTACATCAACCACGGCGCAAACACAGTTTCCTCACCACAGCCTGGAGCATGGTGCTGTGTGTGGAGCCTGCGGGGTGGGGGGTGCGTGCCATGCGCTCAGCCAGGTGACGGGAGCCGTACAGCGAGTCTGTAGCTGTCCATTCCTCAAATGACTCCTCGCCATCAAAAAACACCAGCTGAAGAGATACTGGAGGTTTCTAGGGAGAAAAGGAGGAAGAGACATAGACAGGGAGAGAGAGAGAAGGAATCAAATTAAGATAGGAAATTCACTACCCAAAAACCAGCGACGGAGGCCAATTTCTTTCTCTGCAGTGTTGTCGCAGTGTGTGTGTGTGTGTGTGTGTGTGTGTTATTCCTAGCTACCATAGATCACAGCCTCTGTAGGGATGCTGCTATATACAGATGACTGCTGCACTCACAACAGGAGGCTGGAGTCAGCACTTTCTACTCTACACTGCAGCGACAGAGAAAGAGAGGAGAGAAAGAAAGAAAATGAGAGAAACTAATCAGCATCAGCACTAGTCAGCATCTCACACCTTTGCTCTTTGTCATTTCCAGAGACAGAAGTGGGGAAGCAGCGCAAGGGAGAGAAAAAGGGAAGTTAAAAATAAAAAAGGAAACTGATGTGTCAACGTCTTCTACAACTGCTCTCCTTATCGTGTGTTTCCATTGTTGCCTTAAACTATTAACCAATACAATCAAAATTAGATCCATTGTTTGAATGCAAGTAGAGGATGCCTTCACAGAAGAATAACAACAAAATAAACCGGACAGAATACCTGCTGCTTGAGTGATCTGAGCTGTGCATCCAGAGCAGTGGCCAGTTCCAGGATCATAGCGCAGGGCACTGCCGAGTCACTGGCCCCCAGAAACACCTTCTCTGGGGCCTGGGGATCTGGGGGCAGGACCTTGGAATCGTAGTGGCAGGTCAGCAGCAACCTGCGGGGGGCCGTAGCCTCAAGGGTGGCAATGATGTTGGTGAAAGTGACCTGGCCACGAGGGGTTGGAGACCGGAAGGAGTCTAGGTCTATGGTCCAGCCAGCAGACAGCGAAGAAAGTGTGGAGGAGATATGCTGAAGTAGAGGAGAGAGTGTGGATCAAAGAAGAATCGGGAAAAAATGTGTAAAGAGTAAGAAACTATTTAAATGTTAATGATTTTGAATTTTACCCACGCGATCATTACACTGGTTCACGTACCTTCTGTACAGCCAGGCTGCCTTGTGTTCCAGGGAGCCTCTCTATAAGGATGGGCCTCAAGTGAGTCTCCCACAGACGGGTACCGTCCACCTGAGAGGCCAGACGGCGAATTTGAGCTGGAGAGCACTTACTGGGCTTGTGGGACAACTGGAGTGGGAGACAAGAGTAGTGGTGAAGAAGAAGGTCAGGGAACAAACAGAAATAAAAAGGGTTAGCTCTATTAACGAAAATTAGGAGGAGAATATGGGAGTAAAGCAGAATAAGAACGTTGTGAAATAGAAAGATGGAATAAGGGTGAATGGACAGATGAACAACATCTGGGACAGGATCAGGGATCCCTGTTCAAGCAGGACCCTTGTGATCAGCACACCTGGCACACCTGAGCAGCTGCAGCACACTACTGAGTTTCAACTTGGTGAATAATAGCGGCACTAATCTAGACTGTTCCCTTTCATGGGTCTAGCAAAAAAAGAAGCGACGAGTAGTGGTAGGGGAAGAATGGTTGAGATAAAGAACATGAGCAATATTGTTGAAATAACCAGATACCACTCCATCACCGCTAACACGCTCTGGTCATCTCTGGTTACGGTGAGGTATTCTAGCACAAAGATCCAGACAATGTAACACCCCGAGCTGTGGCTATAGTGTTTCAAAGACAATGCTTATTTTTGGGTCTCTCGCAGACAGCAGACAACATGAATCCTTGCAAAGCACCCAGATGAGATTTCTGCTCCTGACAATGCATTGTGATGTGAGTCATTTTAGGATAAATTGTAAGACTTTGTTAACTATAATTGTTCTTTGTATGTATGATGTCCCTTACCCTGTCTTTGACCAGATCTACAGCGGGCATACGGTTGACATGGCCAGTGCTGGTGTCGTTGGACAGGTAGAGTCCCAGTACCACCGCCAGCAGCAGAACGCCGAGGAGACAGAGGAGCAGAACCCGGGCTCGGGGAATCCGGAACCGGTCACAGACAGGTAGTGAGCCGATGGCGTTGCTCGTCTGTAAAGGCTTGTACCGACGACTGGATCTGGACATGACTGGATGGACACACTACTGTAGGACGACGGCGTCTCTCTTCTACTCCGCTGACAAATGTCACTGGTAACAGCTACGTGTCAAAATGTACGGCATGTATGGTAGGAGGGCATTCACAGGCGAAGCCGTAAAGAAAGCTGAATTGTCACAGACCTCAGTAAATAGGCTGTTCTGCATTACCTTTGTTATAATATCACATACTTGCAAGCGCCCTACTTCTGTTTCAATGTAAAGGATTTAATACCCTATCCTTTATGGTCACATCGATCACATAACTCGATCCCATTCTCCAAAACGACCATGCCAGCACAACTCTCTGGTGCCATCACTGGCTTAGGCTGCTGTGATAAACTAGGAAATTACTATTATTATTTTATAACGTATTCTACAAAGAAATGGTGAGCTTAACGTTAAACCTATCCACCTTTTACCAATCGTAATTACAAAGGCAGAATATTGCAATAAATGACTCATGTAACAATCTCGCCAACTTGCCATACCATCGGTGGCACAGCAGTCGCTATGATGCGTTAAAGTTCACATCTCGTCACGTTTCAGTGTACTGGACATGTTGGTTCAAAGTCTTTGATGCCATGGTCAAATGGCGTAACTCCGGGCATCAGCTTGCTTGCTTGCTCGCTGCTTCCCGTACAGCAAGGGACTTCCGGGTTTGGTAGGCAATGTGATGACATACTAAGAGATGGCGTTAAAGGAATAGTACCCATAAAGCCTCCATTGTGTTCTCTATCTGAGCGGTTTCCAATCTCTGCCATGTCAAGGACCCGCAAAAACACACTACCCCTCCCCCATGCGTACAGAGGAGATAAAGCGGAACCTCTGGTGTAAATGCGTCCTCTCCCTTAAGGTCCCCTGGTGGTGCCTGGGCACCATTTTTGGGAACCACTGCTTTAGTTTACGTGCATTTCTTATTTTGTCATATTTTTGTTGATGACAGGAATACAGAATATACCACACTCACTTTAAGCATAGGTAACGGTGCATTTCAGGTCCATAGCTGTAAACTACCGCAAATGAAAGCACACGGATTTCATTATATGTGGGAAGTAGTCTGTGTGTATACCAATATGAAGTCAAGTAAACATTTCTCTTACAAATGCGGCGACGAAAGGCTACTTACAATTACTGACAAGAAACTACCGATTACAAATTGTTATAATGATTTCATTACTCCACAAAACATGACCTACTTTCAGTGATTAAAATATCCCGCCAGATTTTCGTTTGGCCAAATGAACTGAAAACAGCGATTGTCATTGAGTATTGTGATTGGTCAACGACCGCCAGTATCATTGTACGTCGCTGTGGATTGGTCTAAAAGTCTGTCCGTCACCCCCTGCGTGGTTACGCCTTCCGTACAAATACAGGGTTAGCGGGTTTTTGGATTATTGGCGCTCTGTAGTGTCGGATTGAGTAGTGTGCAGTCACAAATTTCGATATTGTTGTACAACTATAGCAGGCGAGCTGTTATTGCTTTCTCAGCAGAATAGTTACATCACACCCGGCCAGCATGTATGTGATCAAACGAGGTGAGTTGTGTTTTGTTGTTAAAATGATCATGAATACACAGGCTCATATAAGGTCTCTCTAATGGGGTGGATCTTTAGCTAGAAAAGGCAGCAACTGATCTGCTACCTCAGCCAGCCAACGTAGTTCAGGATACACAAAATTGTACAGAATGTTTTAGATGTATGAACAACAATGAAGATGCGCTAGCGAGTTAGCTAACGTTACGTTTTAACGTTAGCGTACGTTAGTAAACAGCCAATAGGTAGCTAGCTGCTTAGAGCTAAATTGTCAGTTGTTTGTCGAGTTGATTAACGTTAGCTTAGCTCGCAAGCTATATGTGAAACAAGCATGGAACTTAACCTTACTGCTCAACTGGCCCGTCAAATAGAGATCAGTGAAAATGTCCTTTCTAACTTCTTCGACTTTGTATTTAGTCAGTGCTAAATTGGTAAGAAACGGTGCTGAGTGGCGTGCTAGGTTAACCATTGTCATAGTTGGCGCCAAATGCCATTATATATTTGGTATGTTATGGAGTTATGTCATGTCATAACAAGTTCTTAGTACAGGCTAGCAGTTAATTTAGCTAGCTAGATTATGTAGCTTTGTTGGCCAGCAAAAGGAACCTATTTGGCTCTGAACTACTTCCACTGAGCTGTCATCATTGTTCGGCCTTTTGAGACTGCTGATATGTTCACCGCAACCATTTATTAATCATGAAATTATACTGACTGGCAAGTTGTTTGAAAATGAGGATGACTGAGAGCAATTGTTTTTGTATTTCAGATGGACGCCAAGAGCGTGTCACGTTTGATAAAATTACCTCTCGTATCCAGAAGCTTTGCTATGGACTGAATTCTGACTTTGTGGATCCAACCCAGATTACGTTGAAGGTGATCCAGGGTTTATACAGCGGAGTCACCACTGTAGAGCTAGACACATTGGCAGCAGAGATTGCTGCCACTCTCACAACTAAGCATCCTGACTATGCCATTTTGGCTGCACGGATTGCTGTCTCTAACCTGCACAAAGAGACCAAGAAAGTGTTCAGTGATGTGATGGAGGATCTTTACAACTATGTCAACCCCTTAAATATGCGCCACTCTCCCATGATCTCCAAGGAGACGCTCGACATTGTCCTTGAGAATAAGGACCGCCTCAACTCAGCCATCATTTTTGATAGAGACTTCTCCTACAACTTTTTTGGCTTTAAGACACTTGAGCGGTCTTACCTGTTGAAGGTGAATGGCAAAGTCGCTGAGAGACCTCAGCACATGCTTATGAGAGTGGCTGTTGGAATCCACAAAACAGACATTGATGCAGCCATTGAGACCTACAACCTGCTTTCAGAGAGGTGGTTCACCCATGCATCCCCTACCTTGTTCAATGCTGGAACCAACCGGCCACAGTTGTCCAGTTGCTTTTTGCTGGCCATGAAAGATGACAGCATTGAAGGCATTTATGACACACTGACGCAGTGTGCCCTCATCTCCAAATCAGCGGGAGGTATTGGTGTGGCTGTCAGCTGCATCAGATCAACAGGGAGCTACATTGCTGGCACTAATGGCAATTCCAATGGCCTAGTCCCAATGCTCAGAGTATACAACAACACAGCACGTTATGTCGACCAGGGTGGCAACAAGAGACCTGGGGCCTTTGCAATGTACCTGGAGCCATGGCATTTTGATGTGTTTGATTTCTTGGAGTTGAAGAAGAACACAGGGAAGGAGGAGCAGAGGGCCAGAGACCTGTTCTACGGTCTGTGGATCCCTGATCTTTTCATGAAGAGAGTGGAAAGCAATCAAGATTGGTCTTTGATGTGCCCCAATGACTGCCCTGGGCTGGATGAGTGCTGGGGGGAGGAGTTTGAGAAGCTCTACACCAGATATGAGAGCGAGGGCAGGGCCAAGCGTGTGGTTAAGTCTCAGCAGCTGTGGTATGCAATTATTGAGTCCCAGACAGAAACGGGCACACCCTACATGCTCTACAAGGATGCCTGCAATAGGAAGAGCAACCAGCAGAATCTGGGCACCATCAAATGCAGCAATCTCTGCACAGAAATAATAGAGTACACCAGCCAAGATGAGGTAGCTGTGTGTAACCTGGCTTCCATTGCGCTCAACATGTATGTCACCCCTGAGAGGACATTTGACTTTAAAAAGATGGCATACGTCACCAAGGTGATTGTCAAGAACCTGAACCAAATCATCGATATTAATTATTACCCAGTACCTGAAGCTAAGAACTCGAACATCCGTCACCGGCCAATTGGAATTGGTGTCCAAGGTTTGGCAGATGCCTTCATCCTGATGCGTTTCCCCTTTGAAAGCCCTGAGGCCCAGTTGCTCAACATTCAGATTTTTGAGACCATCTACTATGCAGCCCTGGAGTCCAGTTGTGAGCTGGCCGCAGAGCATGGCCCGTACCAAACCTACCCTGGCTGTCCTGTCAGCAAGGGGATCCTTCAGTATGACATGTGGGAGAAGACTCCCACAGACCTGTGGGACTGGAAACTGCTGAAGGAGAAGATTGCCAAGCACGGTGTGAGGAACAGTCTGCTGCTGGCCCCGATGCCCACAGCCTCCACAGCCCAGATCCTGGGCAACAATGAATCTGTTGAGGCTTACACCAGCAATATCTACACCCGCAGGGTTCTCTCTGGGGAGTTTCAGATTGTGAATCCTCACCTGCTGAAAGACCTAACAGAGAGAGGACTGTGGAATGAGGAGATGAAGAACCAGCTGATTGCAGAGAATGGTTCTATTCAGGTAAACAGCCACACCTAATCCACCTAGTTTAATATGTTCTGAAAATGTTGTAGCACTTTTTTTTCTTTTTTTTTAATAGTGAGACATTTTTAATCCTATTTAACTTCAACAGGGCATTGCTGAGATCCCAGATGATCTGAAGCAGCTGTATAAAACCGTGTGGGAAATCTCTCAGAAGACTGTCCTCAAAATGGCCGCAGACCGTGGTGCCTTCATCGACCAGAGCCAATCCCTCAACATCCACATTGCAGAACCAAACTATGGCAAACTGACCAGCATGCACTTCAATGGCTGGAAGCAAGTAAGTTAGGGCAGCAGGACAAATCTAGAGGGTATAAGGAAATGAAAAATAACCACTATCAGTGGCACCAAAGTGTATTGTTAATGCCCATCTCCCTCTCACTACAGGGTCTGAAGACCGGTATGTACTACCTGCGGACCAAGCCTGCAGCCAACCCCATTCAGTTCACCCTGAACAAGGAGAAGCTGAAGGAGGCGCAGTCAGCCAAGACCTCAGAGGAGGAGATCAAGCAGCTTAACACTGCTGCCATGGTCTCCTCAGAGGAGGAGATCAAGCAGCTTAACACTGCTGCCATGGTCTGTTCCTTGGAGAACCGGGATGAGTGCCTGATGTGTGGTTCTTAAATGTCCTCTTAACTCAATCACTTACTCACGCTGGAGGTTTTGTGTCAAATGTATGTATAAATTTATTGAATGGGAAGCTTGATGGGCGATGGCCTAATGCATGATTCACATGAAGTTCTTTTCTGAACATTGTCTGTGTGTATTGTATAGAATGAATTGTATTGAAAATTAACTAACTCTTACTCTATGGGTCACGGCAAGTTTTATGAACTTCATGTATCATAACTATTTTATATCTTGGGGAAATAAAATTGCTTTGATAGAAAAATATGAAAGCTGTAACATTTATTTTAAACTTGTTAGTCTCATTAGGTGATAAAAGGGAGTTCTGCTCATTTTAAGAATTCATTGTCAGCTCAAGTTTTTCAGGAATGAAGAAAATGGCATTTCCTGCCACCTATGTCTTTGAAAATGTACAAAAGGGTCTCAGATTAATGGCATTCAACACAAATTACTGTTAAGATTCAAAATTCATGTAAGAAATATGAATAGAATTTTTTTTGCCCCCTGCAACAGTGATTGCAGCTCAGTTAATTTAACACGTCTCCACAGCCTTGAAACCACAGGACGACAGTTCTGAGATGCAAAAAGGTACAAAATGAAGTTCCTCCATTGACAAGGAATTTGAAAGACTGACTTAAATGTTTAGTCCCAGTTGAGCAAGAAAATGTGCACATTAACTATCCAATTAATTTGCTGTAAGATCACAATTTGCAGAGGAAACTGATTTCAGGCTGCACAGAGGAGAGGTGAATGTTTACTGGAACAAAAGAAAACTTCAGTGGTACTTTTTTTACATGAGGAAAAATTCTTTGTAGAGAATGTTTTGCTATCTACAATAAGTAAGAAACCCACCATTCTGAATTTTTTTAAAATATATTTTCTTATAAAATAATGAAAACATAATTTACACTTTTTTAAATGTACACTCATTGATACAACATCCCTAAGTGGAACAATGTTCAAAAGTTTTCATCTATGCATTATGCACTCCTGCCATATGCAGAAAGCACCAACACAACGAATAGGAAAGAGGAAATAGAAAACGATTAATCATACAAATCAGCTTTGTACAGAAATCACTGCACAAACAGTACCCTCTCATCTTCACTATTTTATCAGTTTGCAAAAGTGGCCAATATGTTCAAAAATAAATTATCAAAATATTTAACATCTAAAAAAAAAGAAAACTAAAGCCACACAATATTACCATTTACCGTAATGCATTACTGTGTGATTTGTGCGAGTGCAACATAGATGCACTAAGCTCTGTCCAACATGTATCATTGTGTATGCTATAATTAGCTTAAAATTATGTATATAAAACAAAATCCTAAAAAAAAAAAATAACTTGCCCCCACCACATATAAACAAACTCAAGATTAAGACATTGCAGAGAACAAAATCACAGCTATCTGCTAAGCTGTATGGTTTAATGAAGGACTTCCCACTTGAGGAATAACAGGAATGTAAGAGTGTTGTTGTGTAATATGTTGGTGTTTGGTGCATCACCTAGAGCCCGCCCCAAAAAAATGTGTCCAAACCTGAACGTTTTGCGAGACCAAAACCCTATTAAAGCCTGAATTCGCTAATGGACCGTCAAAACCAGCATTTTTCAAACAATATTTTTGAATCCAAGAAAATCAGCCTGACCGAATCCTCATCAGGTCCATTTGGGTCCCGTCTGGTGCAACTAAAGGATGACACCCCAAAATGAGACTATATCAATGGCTGCTGAAGGATGACGAGGTACGGGACATAGATAGTGGTTTTAAGATAGGCTGTGATGTTTAAATATCTATATAACTACAATGTACACAGAAAAAAAACAGATGGCAGTGCAGTCTGTCCAGCTATGCTTGGGCCGTCTCATGTCAGTAAAAGTATGTAAGATGGTTGAGCGTCATTTGCGGGATTTTGAGGAACCTGAGTGAATTGGCGAGGTGGAAAATTATGAACAGTTCCAGTTAGACCAGGGAAGGCGCCTGGTGAGAAAGAATTAAATGTTGTGTGGGGTTGGGTGGGAGATACTTTAGTACAGTTTTATCAGCAGTGTCCGTACTGACACAGGAAGTTATACATGGAGTCACTAGAAGGAAGCGGTTTCTTCCATTCAGTACCAACTTTCAATTCAAACATACACACTTCTGTATGAAAAATAGATATAGTAGAGAATATCATCAAGCAAGGTAGCAGTATAAATAGTGTATTTCTGTTCATTTAGGTTATCACAGAGTAGGACCTGGAAACCAAACAGGGACACATTCTCTCAGACACGCAGACATCATTTTACCAACACAACACACAGATCGGTTCTGATATGGAGGAGCTACAGTGTTGTAGAGTGAGTGCCATGTACAGTAAATGGATATTTTCTATATGCACAAATTCCTAGTGACTTAGGAGTTTCTTAAAAGCTTCATTTCAATTAGAATGCAAAAAAAAACATGGCATTAAATATAATGAAATCTGATCATTTCAAAGATTTACTGAGAAAACAACTAAAATACTAAGAACCAAGTTAAAATAATGATCCAGTACATTTAGATCTGAGATGAGACGACACTGTTGGAAACACAAATTAAAACAACAGTGCACTACATTTGAGATATGATACTGTTATTACTGAGTTACTGACATCGACTATTCACCTTCTCGCTAAACAAGTTGATGGCTTGTTTCACATCTATGGGCCAAAGGTCATCCCTGTAAACAGAGAAGAAAACTCATGACCCATGAGTTTCATATTACAGTAAACTAGTTTGCCCGTAATTAACGTCCTGTACCAGATCATCATGCTCTCGCTCTCTCACACTCATAAACTACACACACACCGAAGGGTAATATAAACACATCTTCATCCCAAGCGCACGTTATGTTGTGCGATAATGCAGGTGCCTCTGAGTATTTGCTGTACCCTATGTCTCCATCAGTTACACACATACTTCTTTATTACGACTGTCATAGAATATCAGTACAATATAGATAATATTGATATAAGATAATTGTACCACACCGGCATATAACTACAGTACCATGTCTTCAGATCTTGAAAATCCATTATTCCTAGTGCACTCTGGGAGATGCAGTCTTTTATGAGTCTTTTTTTTGGCTGATTCGCTTCAGAAACAGTATTAGGCCTCTCCAGGTGATGTAGTGTTCTCTACTACAGTCAAAACCTCCTCTCATACGAGCTTCTCTGGCATAGGAGCATATATATATATATATACATACATATAAGACCTTTAGACTTCAGTTTAGAAAAATAAAACAGGTAGGCTCAGAGAACAAGACTGAGGGAGCAAGAGACGATGCTCTGGGTGGTGCACAGGCGGAGGGAAGAGGGGGCAGGCTAGACCTGTCGGGGAGTGCTGGACTCATGTCTGCATTTCAAAAATAAGTTTGTCTTTTTGTGGCTCTCTCCAGTTTAAGGCAGTCCAGGGGAAGCTGAGTGAGGCAGTGTCTACGGGGTCTCTGCTGGCCCTGTGTGCAAGGAATCAAGGGCATCGAGGGGGCGGGGCTACGGGGTATCTCTCTCTTCCACAACCCAAACTTGATTTTACACATCTCCTGCCATCCTCCTCTGGCCTCCATCACACCCTCTTCTGTGGGTGCCCATCGCTCTCTCTTTGACGCCATTCCCTGTGTTAAGGAGTGGTTTGCGAGGTCACTTCCTCTCTTGTTGAGTGTTGGTAAAGAGTAGGCTGAACTTGCGGAGCTGCTCACTGGCCGACAGGCTTTCCTCCTGCAGGCGCTGGTTGTTCTCTCTCAGGTTGGCCATCTCCACCAGCAGCACAACCTTGTCCTTCTTCTCCTGTGGTGAGGAGAGAAAAGAGAAGAAAGGAGGGAAAAACAAATGAATTCAGTTCAGTGTTACTGGATAATGATATGAACTTTTCACTGTACTATTAATTTGCAGAAAAAAAGCCAGCTGGGGAAGCCAAGGATTTCTTGTTTTACTCCCACTGATTTATCACAGTGTCACCCAATAAAACTATATCAAAAAAGGATAAGAAGATTCTCACTTTCTCCAGATCATTGTTCAACTGTTTCAACATCACCTCCAGGTGGAAGAGTCGTCCCGACAAATCGTTGGGGGCCTCATCACTGCAAACGCACACAACACACAATATAGTTTGCACAGAGCCAACGATTACAATACTTCAAAAACACACATACACACCCATTGCTAGATAGGACATATTATGAGGTGGGGAAGACAGGTTTAACAGGTGGCTGTGTGACTCAGTGAGGAGGATAAAACGGGTAATAAAAATTGCGGGAACTTCCTTAACAAAAGCGCAGTAGTTTCAGTGATATCCTGCTGCAGCTGAAAGAGCAGTGCTGCCCCCTCTGGGAACAGAAACAACTCAAACACCCCACTTGTCTCTGAGGGTTAGCTGGAAGGACTGTATAACTAGGGCTGTAGGTGTGGTGGAGAACTGGCGTTCGCCCCCAGGGGTGTCGGCTGGGACACAATTGCGGACAGCAATGAACAGTTCTGTTGATTTATTAATGTGTGTGTGTGTGTGTGTGTGTGTGTGTGTGTGTGTGTGTTGTGTGGTTCTGCAATAAACCAGAAACAAGAAATACGCTTAATACAATACCAAACTAGTACTTTAATAGCAGTGTACTGTATTCACAGTACTGTACAGTTCTGACAGTACTGTGAATTACCACTGGGTGGCAATGTTGACATAGTTTATAACAGGACAGGACAAGTAGGTCTGAAAACATAACCCAATAAGAGTATTGAGAGGAGTTGTATCCATAAAATCCTCTTCAACTGCATGATTTTCCAATGAATACTAAACTGTTGATGGTGGGCCTCCCTCTGATGCCTTTTATGTAGTAGTGTGATTGACTTACCCGCTGAAGGTCGGGGTAGTGCGTGGCGTCTGAGGCGTGTGGAAGTGGACTGGACTGATGACCGGCCTCATGTCTGGACCGCCAACCTGTGGCTCAGTCAGTGAGAAGAGGGACACTGCTCTTTGCACTGCAAGACAGACACATACACACAAACATACTTCATAAATGCTGCTTTATTCCAGTTCTCTTTTCTTTTTTTTTTTACTACAATCTAGTGTCTCTTGGGTTAAAACATCAAACAAGACCTACGCAACAATTAGACCAGCTTGGCTCAGGCGGTAATTAAGGCCCTGGATCAGGTTTTGGCCTGGGTCGAACATGTTTGGCCATGCTGTGAAGGGCTTTGTGGTAGCAAGGGACCCGGGAAAGAAAACAGAGGCTGGGAAGGAGAGAAGGTGATTGTCTACTAGGCATTGAAGTATGCCCAGATTGCTCTCTCTTTCCCAGGAGTGTCATGTGACAGAAAGAGCTGGCGCATGGTGAAACAATCCCCAAAACCCACACAGTACGACGGTCAGGATGGTCCAGTCGGGCTTAGAATTGGCAATAAAATCATCCAGTGTGACCTAGTCTTAAAGCTGAGCACATTCAGTTCTTCTTAGACGTCTCCAACAGCCAGATCTCCACCCTCACCTTCGTAGGCTTTAGCAGCACTGACCAGGCTGGACCACTCCAGTCCACAGGCATCTGGGAGGGGCATCAGCCCTGGGTCCAGCCGTCTCAGGGGGGGAACCTTGTCCCTCACCTCTGTAAGGGACAGCTCAGATGCAGACAGAGGGACTGGGAGAGAAGAGTGGGGAAAGGGTACAGTAATAAATGTGTTATCTTAAAAGAGAGCTTATGCTAGCAGCAATGAAACTGCTGACATAATACCGATGAGGTCATCCGCTCCCCTAAGAATGAAAACTGGCAGCTATTATTCTCAGTTATAGTTTCCCCAATGAGTCAATCTTGGCAGTAAACATTCAACCGTTTCAAAAAGCATGTTCCACCATGCCTGAAACCATTCAAACAGCGGTGCACTTTACAACTCACCCTTCTTGTTCTGCATGTGGCTGGAGTGGTTGCCAGAGACGGCGTGTCTGCGTGTGGGCAGCGTGCAGGTGAAAAGCAGGTCGGTGGGAGTGGTCTGGTTCTCAGAATTGGCAAAGCTGGCATCCCTGCGGCCGCTGCACAGCGACTCATCTGAGAAGGTACGCTGCAAGGTGCGTCTGGGAGACTATGGTGCAAGAGGGAGGTTAGGGCTGTGTGTTCATGTTCATAAAAGAGAGAGTGTGTGTGTGTGTGTGTGTGTGTGCGTGCATTCCTCACCGGATCTCTTTGTGGCGTCTCTCCAGGGTTGTCCATGATAATCAGTTTCTTCAGGTCGTCTTCAATGGTGCTCTTGTATGTCCGCCGTGGAGAGCGCAGGTCCCTTAGTGATGCTCGGAGACGGGGCTGTCCGAACACGTTCTTAGAGTTCACGTCCACCTGTCTGGAGCCGCAACACATGATCGTTAAAACACATGAAGACATGAAGTTTCTCCTTTATCTTTTCTGGTTCCTCTATCTCCCTACATCAAACTATACCATTTACTAAGCTGCCAGCTGATAAGACTAACTTGGGATCTCTTGGGATTTTACTTGCATGCATCGATTTAGCAAACCCAACCATGTCCAAATTTTATTTCCAATACCAATTCTCAGCTTGTACAGATATAAGAGCGACAATGTCAATGTCAATGTCAGAATAGCAGCTAACTGACAAAGAATTAAGTCTGAGTGCTTTAGATGCACTTTAAAAGTACTACTAGCAGGGTACCGCATACAGACCAGTATCTTCTCCTCACCGCTGACGGGATGTTGCCATAGAAACGGCCAGCAGTGCTCCTCTATCGGCTTCTTTATCTCAAAAATGCAGACTATATTTAAGTATGCATTTCTCATGGATGAATATAAACAATGTTAGGCATATTACTTTTATCCTTTTCCATTCATTGGTGTTGTATTGTTACTGTTCACTTGTTTCAATAAAGTGTCATGCCATCCCATTAAAATCATCCATTTCAAAAAATAAGATCTATAATTTTAGATATAGCTGCTACAGTAGTTTTCACTTCTGGGAAATCACACACCGCTAGGATCAATTGCTCCTCCATGACTGAGAAATCAGCAAACTCTCATTTCATTGGTCAAGTAAGATAGCGTCAACCAATTGGTCAATTGCGTGCGTGAGACGAGCACGAACGCGGCTCCCCCTGCCAGACTGCTTGTGGCTCTCTACACACCCTCCGGGCAGCCATCACTTACCCTGCGAAAAGCCCCTAAAGATAATTTCATTTCAAGATTTCTAATAAAGCAATGAATGGAATGTAAGCTGGGGCCAAATGCTTTGAATCAAATGCTTTGAATCTCAAACGTACTTCTTGCTGCTACTGCCATCAGAGCTGGAAGTTGTGGTTGTGTTTGAAGGTGATGAGCTGCCGTCTTCCGGTTGCCAGGCGGTCTGTCTGCCCTTTCCATAAAAGGCCTTGGGGGCGGAGCTGGAGAGAGGGGTGGGGTCTAGCTGAGCTGAAGTGGGTGTGGTTGTTGAGGCTCGGACAGCCCGGGGTTTCTCCACTGTAGGAGTCTTGTAACCCTGGGGTGTATAGCAGGCCCTGAGAGGACGGACAATACAAGCAGACATGTATGTGATTAGTGCATCAAGCCAAAGATGACGGTATAGTGAAATGACAAAATGGAAAACCGCCTCTCAGCCACTGGAAGCGAACTACATTTGGCACTTGACACTTGCTAGCATTGATGAGGTGGTAACTTTTGAAGCACTGTTTCTAATTCCAGAGTTCCCACTGGAATGCATTTTGGGCGCATGAGGACATTTTCAATGCTGAGATTAACCCCTATGCTCTGCCTCTTCCGCTTTGATCACTGAAGCCCTCTCCGGACGGCATCAGGTTTACCAGGGGAGGTCTGGTGACCTTACTCAGGACCACAGGAATTTGATCCTGTCCGGAACAAAGTCAGTGATTTTCTCCAGCTAGACCAGCATCACTCATCAGATTAGATAAGATGAAACCTTAACAATCATGGGTCGCTGCAGCAGCGGAAGTAGTGGATTCAGCAGAGGAAAAAGGTGCATCTGGCTTTACAATGATATGGAGCTACTGGAGGAGAAGTTTTACAGTTTTGCTGTACTGTGGGTGACATTGTATGGCACAGTCACAAGGGTGGGTCCCGGGATCACCACGGTTCCCCAGTAAAATATAGAAGAAAAGTCATGAACCTTACTGCTACCACCATCAATCAATTCATTTAGCTGGCTTGGAATACTACACCACACACAGCAGAACAGCTGAAATGTATTTTATCCAATGATCCAATTCTTCTCTATTGCCAAAAGTCGACTGCAACCAACCAGCCAGCCACCCCATCAGTCCAGCTACATAGCTAACATAACTCTATTAAGACATCAGAATTATCCAACTACCAGTTTATCACTTCAAAAGTATTACAACCACCCAGAAAATATGTCAAACAAAGGCTTGAATATCTGTCTCATCCTCTATGCCAAACCAATCAAACATTCCAATCAAAACTGTGTGTAATACCTGTGACGAAGCATCCGTGTCCTAAGGCATCCTGTTTTTTCTGTCTATATTATATTGTACAGTGAAAGTCCTATGCTAACACATTCCACACACAAACTGGAGCATTAGAGGTGATGGCACTCGGGGAATCCACACAGAATCCTTTAATCCAACAGTGTGGTCAGACCCGGTATGTGTGTGTGTGTGTGTGTGTGTGTTTAAGACTATATGCATTTATAAAGGGGGGATGGGAGTAATGAGTCCACTATGATCGTGACGTGATGATCGGTATATTCCACAAGGATTTAGGATGATTGCTGGTCTACTAATGTACAACATCAGCTTTACATCCTTACAGTAGATTGTTGCACGGATGCAGTGCAATGAGAATGACATTTCCCAAACTCATGGTGAGGTTTTACAAAGTGCCTGTTAATAAAAAAAATATTCTGTCAGTGATGTGGAAATGTGACACCCTTTGAGACACACAAACAACACACAAACACAAACCACAAACAATCTGGTTGTCAACACAAACAAATTGTTTTGCAAATCTAATCTACTTCTTGGTATAAATGAAATCTACCCACATTTTAATGAATGCTCTGATTGACAGACTATGTATAATAATTAATAATAATTAACTTATTAAGTGGAATTAAAATAGCTTAAGACCCTAATTTAGGACCTTTTGCAAATTGTTAGGAGCCACTCTTCAATTCAGCATAGATCGAATAGACCAAGCAACACTTGATTCAATGAAATCTTTACTTCAATAAAATCTTTGTAGTTGGCTCGCCTGGTTTTCCCACAATCTTCCACTAAAATACCCTATGGTGGGTAGTTCTGAGCAGTGTGAACCAATTCTAAAAGTGGAGGTTTTCTTAAAATGCTCCTTGGTGGTTCATTCCTTCCTTCCTTCCTTGACTCACACACAATCCATGTCCATGACTGTCAAGAGGACTAAAAACACTCTTAATGTCTCCTCCATCTCCCCTTCATGACTTAAGTGGATTTAATAGGAGAAATCAATCAGGAATCACAGCTTTCACCTGGATTCGCCTGGTCAGCCTATTTCATGGAAAGAGCAGGTTTCTCTAAAGTCTCGTCCACTCAGAGTATACGAGAAGATCCTCCTCCAGACATGACTGCCAACAACAAATGGGTGATTCTAAGAAACCTGTTGACCATAGGTCAATAGAACTGACTGACCATAGAGCACTAAAGCAAGTAGAACAAATCAGATGAACCATCAAAAATCATGAAAATAAAATGACACCCCATATTAGAAATGTTCCTGACTGAATTAAAATCATTGCACTGGACCTTTCATATTGTTTCCTCATTTTACTGTAATTGATGTAATTGATCTTGTTTATTGAGACCAGCGACTGTGTATGCTGTGGGAGTGTGTCTCTATCTGAGCCAGATTCAGTCTCTTACCGGGGTTTGAAAGCGTCTGTTTTTTCAGCACTGGAGCCCGGCGGTGGGAATGTCCTGGTCCGGTATCCTTTGTTCTGATTGGCTGTGGCCGGTATGACGGGCGACGACTCTCGTCTCCTTACTTCTCCCCCGCTGCTCCTTCCCACAGACAGTTCCTGGAGGCCACTATAGGTCGCAGAGGAGTGCATGGGTTTGTGCAACTGGCTGTTAGACACGTTTCCATGGCGATTATGGTTGTAGTGGGTTGGGGCGTCGATGCCGCTGTCACTGGACCCGCCCTTGTTGAGAAGGTCGGGATCAGGTTCGGCTGGGTCGCCAAGGCAACCCCCGCTGCCACCGCCTACTCTCTCTCCTCCAGCTCCTCCGTCAAACCAGCGCTCATCACTGTGGCTGCTGGAGGCGTTACTGGACAGAGTGTTACTGCTGGAGTGGCTGGAGTACTGGGCCTCCCCCTGCACAGAGGACGAGGTGGACAAGAGTCAAACAAACAGGATGTGAGATACGAAGCGAGAAGCAATGAAGGACAAGACAGATGACAGAAGGAGAGGGAAGGCGTGAGCAGGTGTGTATGATTATGTGAAAGAAATCTGAATGTTAGAAATGTAACTACTGGGCATTAGCCGAGCATAGGAGAGGTCACGGATGATGTCGAGCTGAGTCTGACCTTAGAGTGTCTGTTTGGAGAGTCTTTCCCCGGGACATCCTGTCTGTTTGGTCTCCTCTGCCCCCCTCCTCCACCCGGCCCCCGAGGCGATGGCACTGGGACATGCCAAAGGGGTTCTGGACAGAAAACACACAGACACACACACAGGATTAAAGCAAATTACACTGGACGTCCACAGTTGGCAAAGAAGATTAAATACTTATAGCGCTTTTAAACACTGACCCCCCTCATGCACAAATCACAGACAACTACCTCTACTGTGCACTACACACATTTAGAATAAATAGAGAAATCATGGCTTTAGTTGGAAACACGACAGCTCAACTTCAAAACAATGAACTACGTAAATGAACTATCGGTTTGTAAGAATGAGGCTTTCAGTTTTACGCGGCTGCACCTGTTTTGCAGCGCTCCATGGTGCTGTCCTGGCTGGTGAAGCCAGAGGAAGACTCTCCGCTGGAGGTGATGTCCAGACTGAGGTGGGGCTCATAAGGCAGCAGGGGGCGCTGCCCTGTTGCATACCTGTACAGACACAGGAAGAGAGAGTGTAAGTCATTAATGAACACACACACAGTATCAACTGAAATGACTACTACTAATATCATATCACCTCCTGTAAAATGTTCTGTACTGTCTGGATTTGATTGAGCTGAAGATTTTCCTGTTTCTGTTGTTTTTCTTCTGCTTCTTAGTGGCGGTTGATTAAAACACGTTCCTCAGGTTGGGCCGGATGTCATCAAACCCCACACAGTCAGTTGGAGCGACCCACACAATAGATCCTTCCTCTGGGAGTATGTGTGCTCATACATGCCTGACTAAAGACCTCTACGGGCTACACTGTTCAACGTATTTTAAGAACCAATATAATCCTCCTCTAGCAAACAAAACACTTGTTATGTGCAACACCAGACATGTTTCATCAAGATCACAGGGGAGAGCTCAGAGAGAACAAAAGACCACACAGTGTACACACACACACACACCTGTCAGGTGAAGGTTTGTAGCGTACGAAGGGGCCCGGTGTGATTCCAGGTGGCCCCATGGTGGAGAGGCCCACCAGGCCTGAGGAGGGGGAGGAGAAGCTGGCTGAGGGGTTCCTGTAGGGCGCCACTCTATCGCCTCCCGCAGGAGACAGGCTGTAGTGGTTCTCTGGGTAACTCACTGGCCTGGGGGACGGCACAGAGGACAGTTACCAAACAGGTGAAACAGATGAAACACAGAGAGTGGGATATGGGTAAGTTAGTCAGCGGGGGTGGCTGGTCAGAATCAGAAACATGAGAAACTAGAACTCTTTATCCAAATTCAGTGAGAAACAACGCCACAATCCACTTAGAACCAGGGTTTGATTCCAATTACTAACTTTGGGATTGGCTGAGGCCGGTATGAGGGGGCTGTGTTACAGTGTAGTGCAACTGTGTGTGTTGGAGATGGTCAAAACATACAAGCCAGTGAAGGTGCTTGCCTCACCTGACCTAAAAAATCACTTCCCATCCAAAAAACCAACACTGCAGGCAATGCAGTGTTGTGGCTGCACACCTTCTTAACGAGAAGTTGTATTTTTAATGCAGGATATTCTCCTGGATCACTGTCTTGATAAGAGCCTTGTAGTCGTACATCAGGTGGACCTATCCATCTCTACTCTACAAGTAACATGTCTGTATGTAGCAATTATGTTGAGAAACACAAAAGGATAAGAAATAACACAGTAACCCGAAGTTCTATCTATGCAGCAATCTACTGTGATCGAATGAATGAAGCACGGTCTCACCTCTTGGAGTTGAGGTGCTGGGGCTCCCTGTAGGGAACAGGCACCAGCGTCTTGTGTGAGCGGGGCAGGGGAGGAGGCGGTGGGCCCATGGGGATCCATCGCTGAGGGTTGGGGGTACTGTGGAGCCCCGGGGGAATCGGTGGGCTGTCCCATCGCCAGGCTGGGGGCCGAGGGGAGGGTCGATAGCCTGCCGCCAAAGGCTCAGGTTCCAGCTTCTGCTCCATGGTCTTCATCTCATACTCCTCTGTGCAACCCCTAGAGAGAGAGACGGAGAGAGAAAGGCCTGTTAGTAAAAACATAGAGTACAGAAATCTAACTAGTAGTTAGGTAAGCTCAACAAGTGAATCAAATGCTTGTGATAATACCTGACACTTAAATGTTTCTGCCTCCCACCCTCCCTGTCCCTGTCCTTCATCCATTATGAAGCAGTAGCGTCTTCACTGAAGAGCTGAACTGCAGCTGAACCTGAAATGTGCTTGCCACCGCGCTCAATGTGTGAAAACTGCTCAATAGTCTTTCCTCAGTATACTCCCCACAACCACCCTCTCAAAACACTGTGTGCATACTCACTCACATGCACAGACTTTAACACAGAGCGGACAATTAAGTAAGCTAACCAATGAGCTCCCATGACACCCTAGGAAGGACAAACAGAGGAAAGGAAACAGATTATTGAAACATCAGGACTCCATCTTGCCTACTGCGAGACTGAGGTCAACTGAGTGAGTGTGTGTGTATGTGTGTGTATGTATGTGTGAGAACACTAGCCATGGCCCAGCATGAACTTGGAGACAAAGTCACAGTGATAAGCCTCTAATCTCATCCAAGAGATGCTCACTGTCTCAGCATCATGTGTCAATTCAGGAAATTGTTTTTTTCCCCAAAAAAATTAAAATGTATCAACGTCTCCTAACTTCTTAAATCTGAGCTATACTGAAAAGACTGAAAATGAATGCATTGTTTAGATTTTGAATGTAATGAAATTGACCCCAACCCTGGTGTATGTGTATATGTGTGTCACACTCTCCACCATGTCAACAAGGGAGTGTTGCCACGGACCACTATAGCTAGCACTCTGTCAGGCAACGCAATTTCCACACAACCATGTGAGGAAACAGCCTTCAAATGAAGATGAGCTGGCATTTATGCTCATCAATTATGGAAACATCAACGCAGCTCCCTCCTGGGGGTTGGTCATCTTTATTATCGACTCAGGACACAAAGAGATGCTCGACTCATACGCCCGCAAAAACATCACAGGGAAAAATCTGATGGATGCCTCCAGCTGAAACACCACATCCAATAAATAAATCTTTTACAGATCATTATTATTTCATGTTTAAAGTCTATTATATTATTATTACTGGAGGTTAGGAGACGTCAAATATACATAGAGGCTGTATGTATGTCAAGGCAATCTACCTAAATGCCAAGCGGAAGAGAGAGAGAAACAGATGAGAAAAGTAACAAGGGTGAGAAATCGGCGTTAAAGGGATGGGCGGACTGTGAAATGAAAGAGAAATTCATAGTGAGGTGAAGCAAGATAGAAGATGGAGAAAAAAAAAAGAGACATAAAAACAAACACAGCACAGCAACTGTTTCTGCTCCTGCCTCTCCATCTCTCTTATTTCATTGTCAAATGTGTTATCTGTCCCTTAATATTTGGCCTGGATTAATCCAAGTGCCATACTACACACCCTCCATTTTGCTATAGGAATACAAACACAAAACCACATGAAAACCACAGAGGAAGGTAAACAGAACAAGCAGACACACACACACACACACACACACACACACACACAGATGGTTGGGACATAAGTATCCATTGGGGTAACTCAATCATTGCTCATGATCTCACATAAATGAGTACACACACACACACACACACACACACACAGAAAGAGAGACTACCAACCTTAGACAGAGCAAAGCCTGTGTTCACACGGAGAGGTTCTTCCATCATACTGGCTAAGGTGACACAGCTGGAGCTCCCCAGCACTTTCTCACACACTCTCACACACACACACACACACACACACACACACACACACACACACACACAGAGCCAAACACTCTTTAACACCCTGACAACAGCAATCACACCCTTCTCTCCGCTGTATCCATCTATCTTTCTTGCTTGTGCACAGCAGAGGCAGAGTGAAAGAGAAAAGCAAGGAAAGAGACATCCAGCTCCCTCTCTTTCAATCTCTCTCTCTCTCTCTCTCTCTCTCGTCCACCCACTTAGCCTCTCACTCTAGCTAGTGTTTAGACACGTCCTCCTAGCCAAGCGCTCCTATGGCTCTCCAACTGAATACACACCCATGCCCTTCCTTCCTTCTCTCTCTCTCTCTCTCTCTCTCTCTCTCTATCTTTTTCATTTGTGCAGGACATGCATTTTTAATTAATCGCCTGCATTTATTTTAGTCTCTTTCTGCAGATTCCAGGCAGATTAAATCTCATGCAAGCTGTTTGCCTGGCGCACAACAGCGAACGAATCAGATAGCGAGAGAAAGAGGGGTGAAAGAGAGAGAGAGGCAAGGGAAAGAGTGAAATACAAGACTCTAATTATCAACTGCTCCAATGCCTCAGTAGGAGTGTGTGTGGGTGTGTGTATTAGAGTGTGTGTGTGTGTGACATATGCGCGTTTGTGTGTATCAAAGGGATTTAACTTGGTGTAATTAAACTGCCTCGAACATTAAAGAAATCTAACCACGATCACACAGCCAGCCACAATTACTGTATTTAGGGACCCTAATACTCTCACACACACACACACACACACACACACAGCTGCAGTATAGGCACAGCGTCTGTGGTTATGCATTCATCTCCTTAACCCTTCTGTAACACCACATCAGGGTCTCATAAGGCCTCGTTATTCCATTTTAGTCAAAGCCTTGTTTCTAGATGAAAGGCTGAAAAGGATGACGGCAGGAAAAAAAATTGGACGGGGGTGGGTAGGAAAGGAGAGAGAAAATAAAGGATATAAAGCTGAAGGAGATAAGGTAAGAAACAGAGAGAGGGAGATATAGAATGATAGATTTTGTTAATTCACATTAAACAAATGCTTCTTTGTTTTCATCTCCCTCCCTCATATCTCTTATTTCCTCTCAGTGGCCCACGGGGGGAATCACACGAGTGGACCACACAGCTCTTTCTCTCTTTCCGCTCGCTTCCTCTTTTCACACACTCCCACACAAAATCCTCTCAGAACATTGGAGTCTGGCCACCATCTCACCCATGCTTTTGTGTGTTTGAGTGAGAGCATCCTGTACTCACTCTAGCTCCCTCCTCTGCTGGAAGCTTCTGCTGGAAGCTTCGCACCCTACAAGCGCTAGAGCCCATGTTATCACCCACCAACCTCAACATCTGTACAGCGTGATGGCCATTTAGAAATGAATCATTCACATCGCTCTTTGTTTCAAAAGAAATCTACTACACACATGTACACACACACACACACACACACCAACACACCTGCGGGGCCCGCCCTCCTCGTAGGGAGGAATGATGACCACTTTGACCGTGACGGACGTCCTCAGCAGGTCAATCATCTGCTCGTGAGTCAGCGTCACCGCGGCAACCTTGCATATTTCCACCAATCGGCTGCCCTGCCTCAGCCCTGCCTGCCAGGCAAAGCCGTATTCCTCCACCTGCATTGAAAGAACCACAAAAAGGTCTTGGCATCTGGGCACCTTCAAACAAGTACATTGTGTACAGACAATATTCTTTTCAAATTAGATGCAAACTACTGAAATAGTTCAACAGGACATGTGGAAGATGGATATCCGACGGTACCTCAGCCACAGTGCCGTCCAGGCGGACATGGAAGCCCAGCTGTCCCAGTCCGTTTCTCCTCAGGGTCATATCCACTGTCTCGCAGGCCACTGTCAACGACTGGTCAAGGAGGGGAAACGATGAGGATAAAAGATGATTAACGTTACATACAACACTGTAGCACTGTGGAAGATGATTATTCTTTAGGGGGCGGTGTCATGGAATGAAATACACAAATTTATTATCATGTTTTTA
This sequence comes from Hoplostethus atlanticus, assembly GCA_034670405.1. Taxonomy (NCBI): domain Eukaryota; kingdom Metazoa; phylum Chordata; class Actinopteri; order Trachichthyiformes; family Trachichthyidae; genus Hoplostethus; species Hoplostethus atlanticus. Next base: position 11,312,452 of record JAXDDX010000003.1, on the reverse strand, counting down.
ATGTCCATGATGAATGAATATTTGTAGTCTCCTTTCAATATAAACAGCCAGAAAAGAGAAAATAAAAATAAGCATTTGATGTCAAAGTTCACCATTCTGTAGATTTAAATCTGCAGGGTGCCAAATTAAAATTCTCAAAAGTGAAGTCCTCAAATTTTCATTCTATATGCACAATTTTGGGAACTTTATGAGCCTCCAATGTGCATGCATGTGGTACCTCTGTTGGATTAACACAAAGGTCACGGTCTTGGAAATACCTTCTCCCACTACGGTTGCCCATTTCCACTTCTTTCTGGGTTTAATGTGACCTTGAACAAAGTTCCGACTCTTTACGGGAAACCATTTTCCAGGTCACAATCCATCAAATCTCTCATTATCGTCATCGTCTCTCATTACTGCTACTTGTACCTCTTCGTTAAAAAGGTAAGGTAATTATGATAATGTGGTGGCATTTACTTGTGTTATAAAATATATTGGAATACATTTAACGGGCCTGAAATGTAGTTGGGAAGGTTATTAGCTCTGGATTCACACTTTTACTTTTACAGAATGACCAGATTTTCCTGGACCATTCAAAAAGGACCCTTTCCTTTTTTTCCAATTATCTTCACATTTGCCATATGTTCTCCATTAGTGGAAAATTAGGCTCTGAATTTCCAAGATGTTTGGGAATCCTGTTGAGGAATGTAAAATAATTGCAGCTGTGGAATTCCCCCCAGGCCTAATAGGACCAATTAGTCCAATCGTAGAGGTGTTATAGGGTCTTGAAATCTAAGACAGTTTTTCCAATGTCCAAGATACAACTGTCAGAAATCATGTATTAATAGAAATATAATGACTCTAACCAAGGTCTTTTGAAGGTCTTGAGTATAACTGTAAGGATTATATATATATATATAATCATATATTTTTGGTAACCTAAAATGCCAAAGACCCCAAAGGCAAAACACCTTCACATCCCCTAGTCCAGAGGTCCTCAAATCCGGGCCTCGGGGTCCAGAGTGCTGCTGGTTTTCTCTCCTACCAGGAGGTTAATTGCATTCACCTCTTAATCAACCCCTGATTAGACAGCTAGAATGGAAACTACCTGGCAGAATAGAAAACCAGCAGTACTCTGGACCCCGACTCTGCCCTAGTCTATTAGTATTTGGTCCAATCCCTGCCAGCTCTGCTCTCACCTTTAACCTCTGCACCACTTCTCTGATGTCCTGGGCACAGCCCTCTGGTACGCGCACGGAGATGTGGTCTCCTCTGCCGTAGAAGATCTTTAGTGCCAGCCGCTCAGGCGTCCAGCCAATCACGTCAGCACAGAAACAGTTAAACACCACCTCTTTGGTGGAACAGTCTATCAGGAGGACGTATTCAGCTGACAAACCCAAAGCACAGGCGATCTCTGTCCCGCCCCCACTAAAGTCCTGGGCCAGTACCCTCCAGGCGACAGACCCCGCGGCCCCCAATTCTGCTCCCTCTCTTGCCTTAGAGCGCTCACGTTTTTTTGACGCGAGGGAAATGAGGTTGTTTAGTTTGCCGGCAGAGTCGAGCAGCGTGCTGCTGACACAGTTTTCGGCCAGGTCACGCAGGTACTCCTGCCGTGTTCGTGTCGCCATGGTGTGGAACTTCTGTGACTTGTGTGCTGCAGTCTCTGCATTGATGACTTTGGCCAGTAGGAAGTTGCGGAAGGTTTCTGGGTCACGGAAAGTCACACCACTGGGGATGGGCGGGCCGAAGGGGGGCACGTCCTTCATTCGTGTCACAGCAACACTGAAAGCAAAGGAGTGACAGAGACGATTTGAAGAGCAGCATGAGAAATGGTCATTACTGTACTGTAGTTGTGTGTATGTGAACCTGTGTAAGAGTGTGTTGTACACCATCCATTTACCTGTACCAAGTGTTTTCAGAGCAGGGACTGTGCACACGAACAATCAGAAAGACGTGCTGGAAGTGTGAGCGAATATTCTGAGGGGTGAAAGGCAGCGCTCCAGGCTCCTGGAAGATTATGGTGACAATGTCGTTCCCTATGTGCCTCTTCCTCAAGAGCTGCGGGAGAGGAGAGGAGATTGTGAAAAAGAGGAGGGATGTCAAGGATGGACAGCCAAGAAGAAGTAAAGTGAAAGAGACACATGGGGTTGAATGAGGGAGAAAATCAGTGGAGAGAAAGAGAGAAACAGGAGAAAGACGTGAGAAGTAAAATGAGAAGGGATGGAGCAGAGAAAAAGGAATAGAGGGAAAGCAGGGAGAGATTAAACAAAACAAAACAAATTAAAATGAGCGAACAGCAATTGGCACCGACACTATTGAGTCACTAAAGGAGAGAGAGAGGGCGAGAGAGAAAGACCGACAAGGGAGGTGAGAGATGGAGAGATACTCCACCGTTAGAAAGCAAACCAAACAACAGCTCCTTATGCAATTTGTTTTTTTGACTGCTGTGTGAATAACTACACTTTGTGCGGCTATTTGTGTCTATGTGGTGTGTGGGCTATTTGTGTCTGTGTGTGTGCATTGACTTGCCCGTCTATGTGTGTATGTGTAGGAGACATGGCACCAGCCTGTGTCTGTGCTATAATGCTTGCCAATCCTCTTTTACAGCAGAGGGAAGTGTGAAAGTATCAATTATGCAATCCAGCCCACAGTTTGGCCACACATGTAGATACTCTCTGCAGGGTGTTTCACCGGTGGCCTTCAGACCGTCCTTTCATCTACTAGGGCTGCATCATTTTGGATAAAATCATAATCCAAATTATTTTGCTAGTTTATTATTTGCTAGAGTCTTGATCATTTGAGGAAGAAAATAATTTTACTGCACATTTTGTATCTTGTATCAACATTGTGAATATTTACCACTACAGTGGACATTCAAAATGAAATGAAATATTTAAAGATTCTACAATTATTGACTGGAAACTAAAACTGCAACATACAATACTACTCAATTGTGCAGTGCTAGCTTGTGCTCTCCCTTTCCTCCCTCCTGGATGTAAGAGCCTTCATGACTGCATTTTAGCTGCTTTCTTCTCCTGCCTCCCTTCATCCACTGCAGGTTTTTAAAAATGGCAGATGCTGCCACCTAGAGGTTCATCTGAGGATGTGACTCCTCCTGCTGCTGCAGGCCCTGAGCCTCTGGATGGAGTTATTGTGCTGTTTATAAAACTATACTCAATACTTAGTGTACTGTACACTCATATAACCTGCTCACCTCAACACGTGCAATTCTAATATTATTTGTTTACTTGCCTTTTACAAAATGTTTAAAGCTTTGGTAGGGAAGTTTGAAGACAAAAAGAAACACGAGTGTACTTCCCGCATTTGGTTAGACAAAGTTCATTGTGTAAGCAGATAGAAGAGCAATGGCGCTAATAATATCAACAAGATTTTGACATATTATCTATTTATGTTCACCCAACTTCAAGATCAGTTTTGCACAATGCAAACAAAATGTCAACTTATAAAACCTATGGCGGCTCTAACCAGCAAAAAAGGCTTGTTTGCAACACTTGATTGCTGTAGTTATGGTTCTGCAAGTCTAGTTCTCTAGTTTAAAAGGTTACTTCATGACATTTTGATAATCAAAACACACAAGGAGGAACAAATGACTTCTCCACCATAGCCTACACACTTCCAGTGATAGCTGACACATTACAAGTGCATAACCATGAGCACCCACGAGGCCTGTCTGAGCACAACATGTGTTCATCCATGTGAACCTCTCACGCACTTATTCAAACTATTAAAAATACACACACACAAACGTTACCGTAAACACAGGTCACTCTCACACAGCCCATGCTGTTAACACACAGTGCCCGAGAGAATATGTAGGAAGGCAGCTTTATTTAAAGAAGCAAAAAGAGGGAGAAAGAGAGAGGGAAAAAAAACGAGGGACTACTGAACCCCACCCAGCCTTGATCCAGTTATGAGAGTGAGAGACAGACAGTGTGAAAGAAAGCGAGAGAGTAAGAGAGGACAGAAAAGCCCAGTCAAAGGGAACAAAGACTATAAAAACACTGGAGGCATAATAAAAGAGGAAGGACACCCTATAAGAGGAGGGCGACACCAGTTATGAGGTTCCATTTTATGAATGCTTGCTACAGTTTATGTCCCTAGGCAAATGACAGAGGCTGTAACTAACCACACATAGACTTTGAAAGGCTTTGGGTTACAGCGGTGGATGGTCACGGATGCTAAGATACTTTCCTGTCTAGCGCTCCCTCTGTTTGTCAGCTATATGCATCAGAGCTTGACCTGTGACACACACGTTTCTCTGGTAAGCATATGGCACCAGAGTCAGGCCAGAGTGCTCCTGGGTACGCTCTTACCTGCTGCGGGTTGCTGGGCATGTATGGCAGCATGGTGGACACGTGGAACATGACCTCATAACCCTGGTAGGTGGTGTACAGGGAGTGGGTGCCCGTAGAGTCCGCTGGAGCAGGGAGAAGAGGAGGAGAAACAGAGGGGTGGAGGGAGAGAGAGAGAGAAGCTTTCATTTTCTGTGTCCTTATTTACAGAAGAAACAGTGTGAAATATGATGGGCGAGCTGAGTGAGAGTCCCAATACTTTCCAGTTCAAGCAGATGCGTGGAATTATTCCCAGGACTCAAAGTCAAGGAAATCCTTACAGTCGAAACTAACATTTTGCTTTTCCTGGGCCAGTGATTCTTACGTCTGGGCAGTGCTTGTGGAGACTTACTCTTGGTGTCAAGCTGGGCAGCGTACTTCGTGAACCCTTTGAGGAGCACCTGCTCCCCTAGGAGCTCCAGGAAGGCCGAGAAGGCAGGCGACGCCTCCTCGTTGTTGTACATCTCCTCCTCTGTGCTCTGGCCTGCACGGCACAGCAGAACGCCCACCTTGTGCTTCTGACTTAACTACAAGGCAGGGGAGATAACATTCACATCAACATTACACACACACACACACACGCACACGGCTGACACACCACATTGTGAGCCTCGTGCTTTCGTACGCACCTTAATGTCAGGACAGATGTTACAGATCAGCGTTCGTTATAAACGAGCATGACTACGTGGTTGTATACACCACCTGCGCAAATACAAACATACTGGCACGGCACCTCTCCACCTTGCACTTCTCCCTCCATTAAACAAGAGATGAGATAACATGGCTAAACATTAAAACGTTTAAGGCTACACACTCATGCACAAACACACCACACCCTGCTTCATACAGCTTCCATCGCCCTCAGTCCCTCTTTGTACTTTGCACCACAATGGCTGAATTCAAAAGGCAGTTACCCACACGCTATCTGAGGGCACCATAAGCCCTCATCTCACTTCCTCAATCAAACTTTATTTTTACATTTTTCAAGTTGTTATTTTACTTGACCCTCTTATCCAGTGACTTGAGCGAGCAGGTAGACATTCTCTGTCTTGCTCAACACACTTAGAAAGGACACATGGCTGCTGATGGATCTGATCCAACCTGTGACCTTCCTGTTCTCTCTAACCACTCACTTACTTGACAGGAACTTTATACAACTAGTTGCTATATTTGATGACATATTACCTAGTGCCAGCAGAAGTAGGAATGGATATAGTAACATTTCTATTACACAAGTGCACAAAAATGTGAATGCAGACACACAAGCCTCAACATAATACACAGACTGCAGCTCTTAAACTCACCCCCTGTTCGTCCAGTTTGAGGAGTTGCTCGGTGACCTTGGGTGTGCTGAGAGCTAGTCTCAGACAGGAGACGTTGAGCTCCGGGACCACCTGCTCCAGGACCTCCTTGAGGGGCAAGCCCCGCACCGTGCCGTGTCTCCCCGTGGACGCCACCGCATCCTCTAAGATGGAGCCTCGCAGGGTTACCAGCTATACGCAGGGAAAGGACAAGCGATGTCAAAGTGGAGATGATGCATTACCAGGTCGTAAGACGGTAACTAATCAAAATGAAACATGGCAGGTATGGGGATTGTTCTGTCAACTAGCTACAGCCTGCGCAAGTAGTGATGCATGTGACAAAACCGCAGGAGGACAAACCTGCTTTTGTGGCCAATCTGTAATAATAATAATAATAATGGGATACTTTTATTGATCCCTATAGGGACATTTTCCTTTCGCGTGTCCTCCACAGAGAGCGGGGTCAGCTACAGAACAGCACCCTTGGAGCTGGTGGGGATTCAGTGTCTTGCTCAAGGGCACGTCAGCAGGGTAGATGATTACAGACATGGGGATTTAAACCCGAGTGAGTCCTCCAGCTGAAGGATGGCTTCACCACAATGCCCCTGCTTCCCCAAAGCTAAACATCTCTTCTCAAACACACACAGGCTGCAGGTTCTCAATGTGGAGGTCCAAGCTATTCTGAGAATTAGTATTCTCCTCATTCTCCTCAGCCTTCTGCTGCCATGGACTGCTGCTCCTTGGAAATGGGGAAAGTGACCTGCTTTAAAACGGTGGGACTACAATAATCTCAGGTACAGATGGGAGGAGTGGGCTGTGTTTTCTTTTCACCACGCACACACACACACACACACACACGCGCACACACACAAAGGTTCATTAAAAATGGAACAGTCAGACTGAAGCGAGAGACAGTTGAACCTCATAGTCTCGAGTCTGCCACAGGGAAATAAAGCCAGATTGACACAACTGAAGCTGCAGAGCTACGGTTTTAACTAGTCAGCTCCTGTGTGACACTGGAGTGATTGACTGCAACACGTTGAGCTGGAATGTCAGGAGGGTGTGTGTCTGAATAAATGTGTGAAGGAGGGGGAGGGAGAGAGAGCAGGGAGGGGGAGAGGGAGAGTACGAGAGGTTTTTCCCACCTTGCTGTGTCAGCACAGAGAATTAAATGACAGACTTTAAGGGGACAGATATTTGAGAGCAGTTGAGCCTTGAGCGGGAAAGAATAAAGTCTGCAATCAATCTCTCCCTCTGTGGGAACAGCAGGCTGGGGTGTACTGGCTGTGTCTGTGAGCTGAGCTTTGTGTACTTAGATGGCAGAGCGGCTTCATTGTTCCACCAGAGCTAAGGTGATGAGGCCAGGCAGCCATGTAATCCAGCTAAAACCAACACAGCACCAGGCCAGAGAGGAACACACTATTTTAGGACTGAAGGAATACACAGAGCAGGGTGAAAAAGTCTTTACTGTTTGTCTGTGTAACCTAGAAAATGCCCGAGGTGCAAACAAAATATCGAGAAAAGCAACCCAACTATTCATACAGCTCATATCTCTCCAACACAGACTATGATATCTTAAGCCGTCTAATGTCCACCATTAACTAAACAATAAAAGTCACAGAATAATACTAAAATGACGCACTTCTGAGGCTTTGTCTGCGCCTTCTTCAGCAGCGTAATTAATACTGCTCACACTTGAGCAGTATTGATATCAGACGGGTTTGATTGTATCGTAAGCAAAGCTGCATGGCAGTTTGGTACGGTGGAAAGGCTTTGAGAAACATTAAACTATACTAAACTAAACTAAACCATTAATAGAGATTGAAAATTGAAAAATAGGTCCCTAATGATTTCATGACAAGTTATCCATAAGTAAGTAACGTGCTTCGGTGATGAACAAGAACCAGGAGGTCTGGATGGTTAACTAGCCTAACGTTATCTTAAACTTAACATTATTCCCTATATGTGGACATATAGCAGGTGTGTGGCTACAAATTTGGCATGCTTGCCAGGTAATATTTGAAAGTTTTCCAGCCCTTGGTAAGTGAGCCAAAAGGTTAATTTCGGACACAGCCTGTGAGAGTGAATGACCCGTCTGTAGGTGAGGCAGGTGTTCAAATCAGAGAGGAACCGCACAGAATCTCAACACGCTCTTCGTAATCCGCAGCCCATCGTTTTCAACATAGTATTCGACCAATCAAAGCGGACCAGCGGTTGGGTGTGCATCCTATCAGACCAGGCCAAACGCTTTGGCCTAGACAGCCAGTGTTTGGCTTGGCTTTGTTGTGTTAGGCCTGGGTAGGTGGAATTTTCCACTGGCAGAAAAAGGGAGAGACTGGAGTGAGGAGGTGAGGGGGAAGGAGGGGAGGTTAAAAGGGAAGTCGAGAGGGTAAAGGGTGTTAAGGAGGGCCATAAGGACACAGGGAACCTTGTGCATGCTCTGTCATTGATATATGGATCACTCATTCATCACTATATATGGATCACTTGGCCACTTCCAATTACCATCACTCATACATCCACACGACATGTTCAGGCACAAGCACAGGCCTGTAGATTGTGTGTGTGTGTGTGTGTATACCTCGCTTGTTCTGACAATGAGGCGGTACTGATACTGGTCCTTCAGGTCTTTGGTGTCATCTAGTTTCTCCCTGCGGATGCTCACAGCCACCGGGCCCAGCTTTTCATCCGTCCCAAAGTAGTTCGAGTGCTCTGTTGAGACACAGCGGGAGACAGAAGACATGGTTATGGTTCATCCTGTGGAGAAAGGGGTTCAATTCACGTCTACGGATGGATATGGAAAGAGGGGACGGGGTGAGGGGTGAGGGTTATAGAGGAAAAGAGAAAGACAACAACAAAAGAGACAAAGATGAAAGACAAAAGGATGCAGCAAAATAAGAAAGACAGGAGCTTGATTGAAAAGAGGATGGCAGATCTGTGGGAGCAGAAAGAAAGGCTGAGTGTCAGGAACGACAGAGCAGGAGGGGGCGGGAGCAAGGCAATGACATAGTAATCAATACTCAATTAATTAAAAAAATCTATTTCAGTAATACAAGACATAACCTGAGGACAATGATGAGGAAACCTAAGGCTAATAGTCTCATAATACACAAATAAACAAACTGAATCGTGGTTGTACTTTTCCCCAAAGAATACAAAATGATGTTGTGTGTTATGCAGTTGCAGGAGCTTAAATAAAAAGAGGATATGAATGAAATACAATTAGACTGAACTTTAAACAATAACTGGAATAAATCTGGAACTGGAACTAAACAAACTTGAAACAAACAAAAAAACTGGTATCATAAGTCAGTCGTTAAAATGTTGGGGCTTATTAGTAGCATTAGCAAGACACATTCATACAAGAGGCTGTGACAAGCATAAGCTATCGTTTACCAGCATCTTGCATGTCCTCCTCTAAAGCTCCACGGCTAAGCCAATCTAATGCCATGGCCATGGGCTGTGTGGGAGTTAAAAACACAATTTTACAAGACACTTGAGTAGGAATCTAGCTTGACAAGTATTCCTCTTCTAACTAGAATGAGCCCGAACGCTGTATAATTTAGGAGGCTCGGTCCTGCTTAGCTTCCACACCATTTCCTGTGGTGGTGAAAATGTCAGCTTTTTGATGAGGCTTTCTGACATGCACAGAGGGTACATCCCAGTACGCACATGCACACACACCCACACACCCACACCCACAAGCACACACACACACACACAGGATAACTCATGTGCCACAGTCGCTTTCTGGGGGACAGCTAAGCTGGAGAGGAGTCAGCATATGAACATATTTTTGGAATGATAACCTTTATCTGTGTGGCTGCAGGCATACACACACACACACACACACACACACACACACACACACACACACACACACACACACACACAGATACACACACACATACATGCTTGCTTGCACACACGCAGCCCTAACAGCATCTGTCACTAATTAGGGTGCAGACAGATGATGCTTGCCAAGGGGAAGTTTCATACACAGGGTCTGAAGAGGTGATGTTGACAAGAAATGCCCACGTGCACGCGCACAGAAAGGCACAGATCACACACACGCAAGCGCAACACACACACACACACACACACACTCCTCTCTGACTGGCAGGAGCAGCACGATCAGAAGTGAGGTGTTATTACCCACACTGAAAGCCAGATAAAAAAACAAAGCAGCACTAGCGTACAGACAGGTGGTGTATCATCAGCTCAGAGTTTGCCAACAGTACAGTGGCAGGTACATATGTAATAAAAAGTCTGGGAATGTTGCCAGTTTGGCCAACTCCGCTCTGCACAGGCCCAGCTGGAGGAATACGGCCACAGGATGGGAGGTGGACAATGATGCTGGACGGATGCTGGCAGGACCAATTACATACCTGTAATTGGTAACACTGACAACTGATAACAAACGGTGGAACCAATGTCCGATAGCAAAAATGGGATCCATATAAGTTGTATTAGAAAATGAAAAGAGGGGTTCACACTTTTCGTTAGTTCATTAATCTCAAATGTCAAATCTGTTACTGCTGCATTACACTGTTGCATGTATTGTTTTTCTTTCTAGCTCTCCGTGTCAGTGAATCAAAGTTGCAACAAAATAATTCAATTGATAACCACATCTGATTTGTTTCATCTCAGTGTTTGAGCAATGTGATCCTTTTGTAGTGCAGTTTGCTTTGCAACATCAATGCATAATAATGTATTAAATGTGATCTCTTAGAGTGAATGAGTGTTGGAGTTTCGTGTCTGTGTGTCTATGTTACCTTTCCCATGGAAGTGGTCTCTGTAGTATCTGGCCCCCAGGTCTACGTGTTCTATGCTGAAGAGTTTCAGTCTGTCCAGCCTGGTAACCTGCTGCTCTATAGGCACCTCTAGCACCGACACACTGGCATTACTCCTCCTCAGCCAACCCCTTATTCCCTCTCCTCCTCCTGCTCTGTCTCCTGCCCGCTCTGCTGAGGAGCTGAGGAAGCTGATGTTGCGTTCCCCATGGCCCCCGGTTTCGTTTAGGAAGTGGGGACAGCAGAGGAGCAGTGGGCTGGAGCTGAGGGCTCCGGGAGGCCCATCCACAGGGTCCATGCCCACGCAGGGTGCTGTGGAGCTGGGGTCCAGGCTCAGCGTCAGGTCCTCGGTGCTGGAATAAGTCGGGTCCATCCCAGTGGAGACGGACAGGGACACTGAAGCAGCTGATGCGCCAGTAGCAGTGTTCCTCCTCTGGGCAACGTATCCCCGCTGAGCTGCCGCCTCGTGGAGGTCAAACAAAATGCTCTGTGCGTCATAGTGAACAAAGCTTTTGGGGCACACCCACGGTTTATAGGAACTGTCTGCTGAACTCCGCCCTCCCCCGTCGTCACTACTCTCCCCTTTTCCTCCGTCCAGTTCCCCTCTACTAGAGCTTCCGAAGCTTCCGGAACAAAGAGGAGGTCCCCAGCGATGACTCCGTCCCTCCACTTTTCTTCCTCACTCTGTTCTCTGCTCCATCCCTTCTTCCGCTGCCTCTGTCCTCCCCACTTGGTGCAGGAACAGGTGAAGAACCAGAGGGGGGAGGTGCGCTTGGTAGAGAGTCAGGAGTGCGCAGCAGCTCCCCAAGGTGTACGGGGGCTGAGCTGCGCTGGTCAGGCCTCTCCTGGTGGAATTGGGTTAGCATGTCGAAGAAGCTCTGCTCAGGAATGCCCTGGATGTCGATGGAGGAGGTGCTGCCATACTCTCTGAACAGGTTCCCCATCCCGCCACCTCCACGACCCTCCACCTTGGAGCAGAAACGGGGAGAGGATTTTCACAGTTTGTGTAATATGGAAATTTCAGTATATACAAAATACATCTGAAGTTTAATTAGAAGTAAAGTTGAGACTCACCTCATTCTCGTCTTGTTCACTCAGTGTTATCTCGCTGTTTGAGCGCTGCCGCAATGGAGGGAACATGCGGTGGTTCAGCGGTGAACTTCTCTCGCCTCCAAACCCTCCGCCACGGAACTCTACATCCTTCGACCGTCGTCGTGGCACCCTGGCCACTCCTCCCCGCACCAGCCCGATGTCGGACGAGAAAACAGATGAGGAAATGGAAGCGGAGAAGTCGTCTCCGTGGTGATTGCTGCCACCCTGCCCGTTTTCAAGCAGCGACTCTCGGGACTGCTCGCGGCGCGGGGGCCACTCTGCAATACGTGCCCGCACGCCCATTTTGGGCACCGAGACACGAGGTTGGGTAACCGGGTCTGTGGGGGCAGGGGCTGGGTGGCCATTGGGGGTGTGATGGAATGGGGTATGCTGGGGGCCTTGGAGGGGAAGCCCTCCTGCTCCTCCTCCTGCTCCTCCTGCCCCATCCAGGAGGTCTGAGGAGGTGCAAGTGACCCCTCTGTCTCTGTAGCTGTTCATGGCGCCCCAGGAAAGCTCAGGGCAGGGTAGAAGGCAGGCGGGCAGGGGGCTGGCATCCCATGTCAGGAGGGGTTCTGGGGAGGAGGGAGAGGAGGGGCCCCACACACACTCTGCTGATGCTGCTACGGCCTCCAGATCCCAAAAACATTGCTTTTAACAGGCAGGGTGGGAAAGGGTCCAGTAAGGACCAGTTTCAGTCAATGGCCTGTCCTCTTCTCTTGTACTATCTTCAGTTTAACGCAGATCTAAGGAAGGAAGGAAAAGAGAAAAATAAACATTAGAATTCTCTTGAATTTCATAAAACCAACATGAAAAAAAATCATAAAATGCATCTAATATTCAGATTTTAAAAATTACAGCGCTCATGTGAACCAAATTCACTCCACAGGCCCCAAGGGCCAGCACGGCAGCGTTGAACTCTGAAAAGAGCAAATCACTCAACTGTAAAACAGTGATTTCAAGAGAGAGAGGGACAGCAAGAAAGAGAGGGAGAGAGGTGAGGCGATATGACAGAGGATTTCTCCCGTTGAGGCTAATCTCCAGGAGACTGACAAGGGATATTATTATCACACAGTGCACACCCACAGGATGGATGGTAAGGCTCTGGCCGCTTTGCTGCAGATTAAACCCCCTTGGAACAGCTAACATTATCAGACTAGAAATAATACAGCTCCAAATAGAGGAAATGTATGGTACACAGACACAATTTAAACTAACACACACACACACACACATACACACACAATTTGATGCTGTGTCATATTTCACCTGAGAGAACAAGCGGCAGCAATAAGGCCACGCACATCTCGTCGTCTCGTTAGGGTGCCCATGGTGATGATATATATGTGTGTAAGAGTATCTCTGCTATGCCCGTGTTGTTGTCAGGCTGGTGTGAGTGTCTGTGTGTGTGTGTGTGTGTGTGTGTCTGTGTGTGTGTGTCAGTCCGGCTGGTTTACAGATAGGAAGTTCTGCGTGTTTGTGCGTACCTCTGTGTATACATGTATGTGTTTAAGTGAGTGAGAGAGAGTTGTGTGCGCAGTGCTGCTGATAGGTTTAGTGGCAGCCCAGACATGACTGGACTCATGTGACTGAGTAGTCTGAACCTCAATCAGTAGGTCAGCCTGGGTAGAGATCTCCAAATGCCTGTGGTTGTGTGTGAGTATGTGTGTGTGTGTGTGAGTATGTGTGTGTGTGTGTGTGCGTGTGTGAGTGAGAGAGAGAGAATAAGAGCAAGAGAGAGACAGAAAAGATGTTTTATTTCTACTCTTCCTACCAAGCAAGGCTAAACAACAAACATGACCTTGTGTTGTTAATAGGCTTTAAGACGGCGGGGCTGAATAGGAACTTCAGGAGAGACAGACAAGGGGGAGAGCACAAGAGAAAGTGACACAGCAGAAGGCTGGGGGGGTAAAGCCAGAAATAGAGTGGTAGGACAGAGTCAAGGCAGAGCAAGGAGGGGAGCAGCAACTGCTCAGTGAGCCACAACGGCAGTCACACAGAATCAAGTCTTCAAATATCACAGGCCTTTCCTTATGAAGACTCTCTGGTTTATCTTGTATATTTCTCTCCTTAGGTCTCATTTTATTTCTTTTCCAAGCACTACTCTCTCCTACGGTCACAGGAATATACTCTGGCTCAGCCTGCAAAGGGCTGGAAAACAAAAAAGAAAAATGTGCTGCCAAGAATAAAAAAAATGTTACCTGCCAAATTAATTATTTTCCATTTTTTATTCATTGCTATTTCCTGTATAGAATCAGGTACTGTGTGAATAGATTAGATTAATTTTAATTTACCGCCCTCCCCCTGTATGAGGACTGTATGATTTTGGCCATATTTGGTTATGATTTTACAAGAGTTTACTTGGGTCCCATCACACAATTCAACATATAATAAATGTAAAGATGATCAAAACTATACAGTCTATGGGGGTTTAACATACTCTGGATAGGAGCGTCAGCTAAATGTAAATGTACTGATTCATCTGTACTGTATTCAGACTCTCTTCTACTTCCTTCTCTATTCTTGAGTTTCTGCTTTTCTAATCTCCCTCTCCATTTAGTTCCCCCTAGTCTCCATTGCTGGTCTAAAGCTTCTTTATCTCCATAAGTCTCTCTCTTCAAACTGCCAAAATTATTCAACTATCTACACTAAACTTGCTCAAAAGGAATGCAAATGATCATCTAGCTCTACATTACCCTAATACAAAAGGGTATTTTTTCTCCACTCTTGCCCCTTTCACTCTTCCCCTCTTTATATTCCTGCATCATGCTACTCCTTTGAACACGAACAAATCCTTAGGTTTCTGAATCTATGTCTGTCTAATCTATCCGAGTTTCTAGTTAGATCCCCAACACACACACACACACACACACACACACACACACACACAAAATGTTTTATTGGAGATTGTGTAGACACAGACTGACTACTATTCATATACATTTTCTCTCACCGATACATCCATATCATGCCAACAGGCCTGCTAAGCCTATTTCAAAATAAATGTCAGCTACACTGACAAGTAAAGCTAACAGCCTCTATCTTCATCCAGTGGGTTTGACAGATAGCATAAAATCTACATTACGAGCAACTTAGTTGTGGGAACAAAACTTTACTCGCCTCTCTCTCCAGCTGCCAAAGTTTTAGCATGCATGAATTCCGGCAATTGCCGACTCCTGGGGTGACTATCTAGTTATGGAGTGCCAATTTTCATTGTCTCAAGGCAGCTCAGAGTGGTTTGGGTGTGTTTTATGATACACAAGGCAGTTCTCTATGAATTCATTTTGGCACCAAGGCTGCATTACTCATTCACGCACACACAGACAGACACCATGAACGAAACTCATTCATGGATAAGAAAATCCCCATACAGTCATCCATCCACACAAATGTATCAGGTCTTTGTTTTGGGGAACCACAGCCACTTCCAGGCCAAAGGGTCCTGCTCTGATCATTCTTTCTGACAGCCAGCCTTTCCTCATCCGGAGCGCCGGCATGTGATACACTATCAGGTCCAATCCCAGATTATCCAGGCCCAGCTGCAGGGCTGCAGAATGGGTTCATTATGTGTCTGAGGTGCCTGGTGAGAGGCGGGATCGAGGGAGTGCAGGCTACTCTGTACCAGGGATTTCTGTCATGTCTCTGGGTGTCTGCAGCAAGGGCCAAACCTGACTAAGTCCAACAGCCAGCCAGATAGTTAGATAGAAGCACAGAGGACAGGGCTGCAGCTGTACTACAGAGAAGAGGGAAGGAGCAGATACAGCCCACCACACATTTAGGTGTAAACTGTGCAAACTGCTCCATTGTACTTGGGGTGGGGATGGTGGGGTGTGGCTCAGGATAGGGATGGTGGTGACAGAGAGGGGGATGAGTAAGTAAAACCCTACTTTCCACCAATCAACAGCACTGTAAAATAAAAACTCCATTATCAATCAAAGAGAAGGTAGACATTTCTGCTAAAAACATTTGAGGAGGAGGGATAAAAGTCCATTAGCTACAGTAAGAACAGAACTAACAGAGCCCTTGTGCAGACATCCAGCTTTGGGCCAAACTTCAGAAGATGAAGCACAGGCATTTAATAGCTTTAATTACTTGCATATAGCAATTAGTCAGCTCTCCGATGTACCTCCCCCCTGCTCCCCCCTCCTCCCGACTCTCACTGCTTGCAGTCTCTGCTTCCCTCCAACGCTCCCCATTCATCCTGCTTCCCTCTCCGAGTCTCCCTCCACGCCCTCTCTGACTGCGCATGATGCAGCCGTGGCCTGTGCACCACAAGCACACACTGAGGCTGGTAATTACATTGATTAAATGATGGTAATTACAGAGTTAGCATAGGAATACAGCTACCAGAGGAATGAGTGTACTCGGCATGAAGGTGGTGCCGCGGCTGCATGCTGGTATGTCGTATCAATACAGGCAGACCTGAGATCAGCTTGGAGTAACTCTGTAGTTGGATTGAAAAGTAATGGATTGTTAGACAGGCCTACCATATGTCTCTCTCTCTCTCTCTCTCTCTTTATATGAAACAGTGAGGTGTCTAATTATATCTGACACTGAAGTAGGCAGCTATGGCAGTAAGCAAAAGTCTATATGATAGTACTAGTGCCAGATGCAGGACACCTATGTTAAGCCTGTTAAGCCTTGTTTAGTCAAATCAATACAAAATAAAAATGCAAACATGAACTGTTGTTATAGGGTGTTAAAAAGCCCTCAAAGATGAAGAGAAATGCCCCAGGCGTAACGACAACATAAGTAGTGTAAAAACAGCTATGCGTTTCAATTCAGCAGACAATGCCACGATGCAGGCTAGATCAGGGGCTGGGCTGAAGAACAGATGGTGGTACATATGACTGGCAGACGGCAGACAGGGGCCCGAGTAGAGTGGGACAATATAATGCAACACAGCACAACCCTGGCTGACAGCCTGGGGAACAGCACATCAAGCATGCATGGCTCCATGGCTTCAGATGTACTGGACAGACTGGGAGGTGCCATCGGTTCTGGATCTAGTATAAACTAGGTCTCTATCAGACAACAAGCTCACTTCATTCAGAAGTAAAAACTAACTTAAGTTAGAGCCAACTGAAGTAATGAAATCCAGTTCTGCATTGTTGAAAAAAAAAAGCTTGTTTCTGTTTATTCTTATCAGCAAGAGAAAATAAAAGCCAACAGACCTATGTAAGAGTCTAATCAGAAAAGATCAATGAAAAGCTAATAAATAAATGCAGTAGAAGTAAGCGATGGAGGTGAGGTATGTGGGGCCCTTTAGTGTAGGGTCAGCGGCTCAGTGAATGCCTAAGGATGCAGAAAGTTCAGTTTCATCGGAGTAGAGCAGCCGGAGAGGCTTAAAGCGAGATGCTGTCTCCTTCACTTCAGGATGACTGCCGGTGTCTGTGTATGTTCTCCTGATGTGATCTTAGAGACAAACTGCCTTCTCGGTACCGACACGATAAACAAATCTGACTGCAGTGAGTGCAGAATACTGTTTTCCTACTCCACAGCTCAGAAAATGTAAATGTAAATACAATGAAGATTCATCATCTGGCCTTATTGTTCAGCCTGCCCAAAATAACAACAACAACAGAAATTACAGCACAGTTGGCCATAATCATAATATATGTCAAAATAAGAGCCATTCCTAAACCTACTGGAGTGACCCTGGAGCAAACCAGGGGCTCAGGACCAAAATGACCCCCCACCACCTCACAGCTTCAAAATATTCTACAATTAACACTGACAACAACATCGTTATATCAGAACATGGGGCTGAGAGGAAATAATAGTGGAAGTCTCAAGCTTTCACGGGCAGGATGTGACTACGTCTGCCGTGGATAGATGGAGGCCTGCATTAACAAGGACACACAGAGGCACACATCAGATCCCCATGTTTCTCTGACTGTGGTCTATATCCGTCTTGTAAGTCTGCCTGGCTTATCTGGAGGCGACATCCCCCCTCAGACTGGGGCTTCACTGAGCTGCAGCTCTCTCCCTGTCTCCCTCCCTTCGCCTCCACTTCCTTTTTTCCCTGTCCTCTCCTCCGCTTCTTCTGACCCTGCTGTCATTGTGTCCATTGATTTCCACTGACAATGTTTTGCCAAACCTCTCTGATGTCACTAGTGTCACTTCCATCTGTCTGTCTGTCTGTCAGACTGTCTGTCCCACGACACCGAAGCAGCCCAAGAGGAGAAGGACCAGGGGTTGGGGAGCAAAGAGCAAGACCAACTTCAGCAGGAGTCGATGCAAAACAACAACACGACTACACAAACAACAAGTCTAATGATTTGCATCCAGCGGCATGATCACGAATCGCAGCCCACATCATCATTCATCAGTGTTATTCACTTGCTTGTTTGTGGGAGATGAACAGATGAACAGAGGTGGGAAAACAAGGAGGAGTTGAAGAGATGGAGGTGGAGAGGAGAAACAGAGTGGAGGTCATGACGAACGTGTAAATGTTTGGATAGCGCAGTGCTTGCAAGGTGGCTTGCTCTCCCTGGATGCAAGCTTGTGAAATGTTCTGATACCGATCCCCCTTAGGGAAATTTCCTTTTCTTTCTTTTGGAGTTGTACTACCTGCATATATATTGTGGTGTGTGTTTAGTTCAATCTAGTGACGTGAGGAAGCATCCCGCTACACTTCATCAAGCTTTCATGAGGCTTAAAACCAATTTCCCCACTGTGACCGGAGGCTTCCGTGTTCAACAGCACCGCTCTTAACCTCAATCAGAGTCTACTTTACAAGTCAAGCATTCATCATTCTTCTTGGACCACTGAGTCCACCACAATTTACTAACTAAGAGAAAGCCAGACATTATTTGCATCACAATATAGGGGAAGATAATGGAGAGACAATACAAAAGATGTATAAGATGCCTGGACAGCTCAGTCGGTAGAGCATGAGACTCAGGGTCGTGCGTTCGATCCCCTTTCACCTTTGCAAGTCGCTTTGGATAAAAGCGTCTGCTAAATTACTGTAATGTAATGTACTATCCAGAGACAATATTACAAAGTCCTTTCAGGAATCAATCCATTGGTCTGACTGGATTGGATAAGTGAGAGCGCGTTCACATTATTCCACTTTTTTTAAGCTTCCAGTGCCTTTTTTTTTACATCAACAGCAATGGGGAGCAGCTGCAAGCGGACAGAAAACAGCCGCGTTGGAAAGACGCTGTGCCTGGCAACTTTTTAGACACAGCAGAGCACTTTCTAAAGTTGAGAAAATGTCAACTTTTTTAGAGGAGCGCATACGACGCAGACCGTTTTTTTGTGAGTCGGCTAATCATAACGGAGGCTGGGCTTCACGGTACGTAGGCAGCTGACAGTTTAGGACAATAACAACCAGGATGAAAATGGAGAAAGTAACGGTAGGAAAGTTGGTAGCAGTTGTTACTCGGATCATAAAGAGTCAGTATGGGGCACACTGGATGTGTTGCACATAAGTACTGTTTGCTGATATTGGCAGCTACAGCAGCTGGCCTTTATGGAAACAAAGTGTGACCTGCTTTTCATTATCAGCACAAAATGCGGTTGTGGTGCTTTTCCTACAAAATACTGGAATAGTGTGAGTGCACTTCTAAGTGAAAACTCACAACTGCACTGCAAAAAAAATCCATCTTAACAAGTCAATTAGTCTCATATTGAATCTTCATTTTCTTAAAAAAAGTCAAAAAATCCGCAAATGAGGTGAGATAATTCCCCTTGTTTTCAATGCAGTTGCACTTGTTGCAGGAATTTCAAGTCAAGTCAAGTCAAGTGCATTAAATTAGATTAAATTACTTTTTTTGCAGTGTGGGCAATCCTCCAAGATATATAAGTTGTACAGAAAAGAAGGACTGATACTCATATTTTTAGATAACTCTACAGGAGTTGTCCCTCTTAACACAACCAGATCACTTACAAAGTTTATAATTCATACTCACTCACAGACAGACAGACAGACAGACAGACAGACAGACAGACAGACACAAGGGCCTCTATTCACTATTGTACCACTAATGGTTACATGAGCAAAAACAAACAACCCACACAAACAAATAAAAACTAACACTATAAGCTATCATACTGGCACTGGCAAACAAATACAATAACTTGCAGATACCGTTGGCAGATTAAAAGAGAAATGCTTGCATTACTTGAATCAACATATTTGGGGAAAACTGATCAAACAGGTCCTTGTCCATGGAAAGACACACACAGACAGACACATTCATTTTACCTCCTCCAGGCTTCAGCTGTGCAGGTGAAGCAGGCGTGGCGAGGCTCGTGTTTGTTGACAAAGAGCAGGAGATGAAGCTCCGTTTTTCACTCTAATGGAGGAAAGGAGAAAGATGGTCATATTAGTTTTCAGTGTTAAACACAGCTCAACATTGGATTGTCCTCGAGGAAAGCCAAGCTCTCTGGCTAGTGTGTGGTGAATGTTAATGTTACATTCCTTAAATACCTACTGTTTAAATGTTTACGCTATTAAAAATAACCTAGCCGAACCTATCCTAGTAATAAGTGAGGGTGTGTTAGTAAGAGGGGTGTGTGGTTGTGGGTGTGTCTCTGCAGAGCAGCTGCAATCAGTTCCACGCTCATCAGGTCAGCCAATAGGCCAGTTTATTGTTTGTGAGGAGTCTGGACAAAGACGCCCAAGGCAGTCTATCTCATGTATCTGTACTGTGCACACGTTTGCACTCATGCATACACAGTTATATATATATACATTTTTGCTCTGCAAAGAGAGGAAGTGACGTTCCAATTTCAGCCCGAACATTCAACCAGAAATTATATCCAAGAAAAAAAGAAACAAAAAACAGCTGGTGACTTCATCCCTGCCTAACCTGCATCGCTGAGCTTTACTCTCCCTCGATTTTTCCCCCCTTCCTCCCCTTTCTTCATATCTCCCCATCACTGCCAGCCCCATCCTTACAAATGAGCGACCTCCCCATCTCTTGGCTCTATCCCAAGAGTGGAAGGAAGGAAAGACAGAAGGAAAGGGTCGACTGTGAGAGGTTGTGCACTCTGAGAGGTCGAAGGGCTGATTAATGGAAGGGGGGGGGGATGTGAAGAGAAGGGTGAAGTGGGGCTGGGGGGATGAGGATAGGCACTGGACAGACATTATGTCCTCAGGGGGAGGCCCATTATGGTCTAACAAATACAGTTCCAATCAATACTGATCAATCAGGGTCCACTTAGCCCACGACGGCAAGCGTAAAAACACTTTCTTTAGCAGAGGAGGGGGAGTAGGGACGGACAAGGGTCAGTGATTTTGCGTGAGTGTGTGTTTTACTATAGTGAAGAGGCAGTCCTGAACAAAGCCAGCAGAGTCAGCATGGATTTAAAGCTCAGGCTTCCCTCCGCTGCCCTGAAAATTAAATTAAATTAGAAGTGAAAACTTCCCAACCATGGCAGACTTCGCTCCACAAAGGACAGCATCAGCCTGAAAATGATTATATTGTCTCTGTCTACAGCTTCTGTACAAGGTAGCCTACATGCCAAGTATCATACACACTCAAGAACACGCATTAGTGAAGCAAATACCCTCACACACACATCCTCAACCCACAATGTCTGTTGCCATGTCTGTTAATGGTATGGACAGCCATCTTGTGAGAGGCATTAGGTCCGATATTGGTCCTATAACGGCCAAGGACTACAAAGCCATTTTATAGGACACTTTTCCCTCATGATGTTCCCATATTCCAAGATTATATGCCCCCATACACACTTTTCCATTCATTTAATTCAAGAGTGGTTCAATGGACACTAGGATTAAGTCAAAAGGTTTCCATGGCCTCCCCAAACTCCAGATCTACATAACCTTTACAGGACGTTGTGGAGCGCAGAGTGCTAAGTCGATTTTAAAGCAGGCTTACACACGTGCCTAGTAGAACGTCTACATGCTTGACTGGGGCACTAGTAAGTCTTGAGTGCCTGCAGTATATTTAGTAGTGGAGTCATTCTCTGTGGTTTTAAAGCCTGCCAAACAGAATGACGGTCACATAGCCAGAACACAGTCGGTTTACTCCCTGTGCGTGTCTGCGCACATGTGTCTGTATACATATATACATATACCCTATGTATGTTTTTAGGACAGTAGGCCAAGGGTTTAGCATAAATAATTCTGTTTGGCTACGTGACTATGGTTGGTTGTGGCCCTGCATGCTGAGGCTAGGCATCTCCCAGAACAGGCTAATGGCAAATCCCTGTGAACATAATGAACATCATGTGACTGAGACCAAATTAGAAACCAGAGGCATTTCAGGGGAAGACATGCAAATCTTACTTTACATCTCATAACAGTAGAACGAGAGAGAGAGAGAGAGAGAGAGAGAGAGAGACACAGAGACAGAGAGAGAGACAGAGAGAGAGAGAGACACAGAGAGAGAGAGAGAGAGACACAGAGAGAGAGAGAGAGAGAGAGAGAGAGAGAGAGAGAGAGACAGAGAGAGATTATAGTATGTGTGTGTCTGCAGGCCTGTGAATGACTTCACAAACACTGATTGCGATTCAAATGGGATTACCGTCACAACTCAAATGGCGTCAGTATTTTAAAAAGCTTACTGTGTCAGTACTGTCAAGGAGTTAGGCCTACAGACGTTCTTCTTCACAATTCAAGTTGATAAAGAGCGTGCTCTTTCCTAGTTAGTTGAAAGGTTTGTCAAAGTATCTGTGCAACAGATTAAAAATGTCTTCCATTCTGAGTGCCAACTGAACCCGCATGATGTCGGCACAGAGAGGCTTTCAAAAATTTCAGACATTTTATCAAATGTATTGACTTTTTTTGCACATCTAGCAATGTGTTTGAATGTAGTATATGTAATATGTATTTTTTTTATTGACATTGAATATTCCGCTTCTAAGCAACCCTAACACAATTACACTAACACTATAATCTATAGTCACTACATACACAGAAACAATGCTGATGAGTGTACCCTGTGTGTGTATGTGTGTTGTGTGCATGAATGTATTATGCTTCAGAGTCTGTGTAATGAGTACGCATGCTGCAGGAGAGGGAGGGACCCCCCCTGCAGAGAGGGGTGGGCAGCCCCATTCATACTCCAACACTGGGAGGTGGGGACTGCCACACTTTCATCCCTTTCAGCATTTCTTTCCTCTGCACACCAGTCTCTCTCGGTTCATCTTATTCAAATTGAAATGGAGTAATGGACCTTTGCTTCCTTCCCCTGTGTGTCACAAGAGAATGACTCCTGCCTCTGTCTTTCTGTAAGGCTTCCCCACTGTGAATGTCTTTTTTGAATGAAAACAGAGAGGAGCTGGTATTCATGAAACAAATGGTGCTCCAAACAATCCCTTTAATGGGATCCCTATGCAGGCTATAAATAAATCATACATAGAGATGCTCTGATCGATTGGCAGCTGATCTATATGGGCAGAGGCTTATTCTTAATATGAGATTGATGATTCGCCTGTCCCAGTGTTGCAGTCTCAATTTGTAAATGTGCACGATTTGCATTATCTAGTAGACTCCAAGCAATATATTGTATTAGATTTCACCTGCATCAAGTCAATATACCGCCATATTTAACACTATGCGTCAAAACAGGATTTGGCTATATTCATTAGATCAGTATAAAGTAAGCATTTTTTGGAAGAAAAATGCTCACCTGTAAATAGGTGCCCGGTCATATATTTATCTGTATAAGCTGATATTTTAAATAATTTCTTGCTAAAAAAAACCAGGTGATTTTATTGGTTGAAAATAACCCAATCTTTGTTTTTTACATAAATAAAAACAATGGCTCATAAATAGAAAAAACAGAGTCACACGATGCACCGTTCCTAAGGATTTAGTACAAGTAGAGAGAGAATCCACTCGCTATGGGCGCCACTTCTGTGCAACTTGAGAGTAAAATGCAGCGATGTATGCAATAGAGAGAGCACCAAAACCACTTGGAAATGCTGCTGTAGCTGCTCGATTGCTATGCTGGTGCTGGTTGCCATAGGAACGGCAAGGCACACGGACAGGAAGACGTATGATGTAGGCGGTAGGCCGCAGGCATTCAGGACACACAACCTGAGAGAAAAACGGTAAATAACAAGACACAACCCGATAAACAACCCACACACACACGCACACGCACACACACACACACGCACACGCACACGCACACGCACACGCACACGCACACGCACACAGGGCCATCAGTCGGTCACTTGTCAGTCTGGTGTGTCATTACAACAACTAGCAGACATAAGGTACAGAGCAAAGAAAGCAAAACACAGCAATAATCACACAAACACACAAAGCTCACGCTTTCTTGGAATTACTGAAAAAGACTTTAACTTTGTTTTTTAAAAGTGTGATATGACAATGATGATCATTCTGTGTATCTTTTAATGCTTTCTTTTCACCTGATCTCTCATCTGTCTGTCAAGAGTTTACCCTCATCTGCTACTCCCTCTATAACAACCTAACAACCATGTGCCATGCAAGCTTTAAAGCACAGAAGTTTAAATGGGCGCTAAATTCTTCAAAGACGTGACAAACTTCTGCAGTTTTTGTTTCCACAACATAATCTTGTGAAGCACATTCATCATCAACAACAACCCTTACACTCCTTGCATTTTCTATAGATGCTCTTCTCAGATAAGAGAAAGGAGGCCAAGCCTCAGATCCAGTTGTGTGGAAAGACATTTCAGTTTGACCTGCAATGCCTGAGCTCACTGACATACTATGCCTGCAGGGGTAGTCTGAAAGTTTAAAGGGTAAGCCTAACTGTCTGGCTGGAAGGTAGGTAGGCTCATGTTCAAGGCAGGGGGGAAAAGTGAGTTACTGTCTGAGTGAACAAAAAGAGTGTGTGTGTGTGTGCGTGTGTGTGTGTGTGCGCACCTACCAGTACCTTCCTAGTTAAGTAAGGGGAAGAGACCATGCATCTATAGTTGAGGCTTGCATTTTGCAACATCTTTGGTGTAGATCATAGGGGGAATACGCAACCACACAGTCATTCTCTAAACACACAGCAATTCTCCTGGCTCACCAAGGCGTAGCACATGGCGGCAGGTGGGTGTCGGCAGAGAGTCGATTACCATCTAGATAATGTTATCTACCTACCTGCTGCCTATTGCTGGAGACCAGGCCTGCATTCTGTGGGACTGACTAACACACTGCTAAGTGGTGATGCATTCCTGTATGATGACTTATAGGTTATAGGCCAGTCGGCCTCTTTCTGAGGGGAACTGTTTAACTGAACTGCTGCTGTCACTCAAACTTGGTGATGCCTTGATCCTACCTCAGGGCACAAG
Source organism: Hoplostethus atlanticus (assembly GCA_034670405.1). Taxonomy (NCBI): domain Eukaryota; kingdom Metazoa; phylum Chordata; class Actinopteri; order Trachichthyiformes; family Trachichthyidae; genus Hoplostethus; species Hoplostethus atlanticus. The sequence continues at coordinate 11,287,687 of JAXDDX010000003.1, read as the reverse complement.
CCACATTCCTAATGTAAGCTATGCTGCTCGACAGTAAAGGTGATGGTATGCAGAAGCAGAAGAAGAAGACGCCACTCAACTCTTGAACACCAACTAATCACGCGAGGAGGTTAATGCTGTAATAACAGCATTCCTGACAGCTGATGATGGGTTCATAATACACAGTTACAGTGACTCAAATGAAACAAATCTCAGTTGTACCTAACAACGGCTTACTTAGACTAGATAAATGGAAGAGAAACAATAATAATACTTGGTTGAGCTCTGTGAGGAATATTCTGTTTTCGCTTGCCTCCCTCCACAGGGAGGTCAGAGTGCAGCACCCCTGGAGCTGGTACCGATTCAGCGTCTTGCTCACCGACATTACAGCAAGGTGGATGCTTGCTGGCAGAGGGACTTGAACCCGGGTCCACCATTACAAGGATGGTCTTCCTGCATACTACACAACCCTTCTGCCCCTAATGCAGGACTCCATGGTCCGAGCATTTGCTCATCCACTGTCCAAGCAGAGGTGACGAGTCAAAGTGACAGAGTCGAAAATGGTGAGGAAATGAAATGTTAGCTGCTGCCAACTCTAGTGCTGCTGCCACAGGTGGGAGAAAGTACAAATGTAACACCCAGTGGCAAAAGATGTTCCTCTACATGTCCTGGTTCTTTTTAAATTGGGAGCACTATGAAAAAAATGTTTCTGTCAAGCCCTGTAATGTCATCATAACAGCAACCCAGACAGCTGATACTGAGTTCATGACAATACTCATCATTACAGTTACAGCTACTCAAATTCTTACAGTGCAACAATATAGCTTACTTAGTTACCTTGATATAAATGGAGGAGAGATAATGAAAGAGAGATAATAAAGAAGCTGTGCTGAAACCCTTCCCCTCCATTCGTGGCCTCAGTCTGGCCCTACCCCCCGGGGTGTGTGGTGGGACTGGGCGTGTTGCCGTGTGTGTGTGTGTGTGTGTGTGTGTGTGTGCACTAGCGACAGGTCCTAGGGTGCCTTACACCACCACAGCTGCTGCAGCTCCCAGGGAGGCGTCTCAGGGGAGAACAGTGGGCTACCGCTGTTCCACATGGTTTAACCCGAGGCCCCTGCACACGGACCATCAAGGGAAAGACTCCAACACACGCACGGCCACATGTATACACACGCACAGCTCTCCAAACAAACACGGACATGCATTGAATCATTTGTGTCCGTCATCTACTGCAATGATCTTCAAACGTTTTAAGCAATCCAGTGGTCGTTTGCCATGCCTTTTATTTTTTTGTTGGTTTGTTCTTTTCTTTTTTCCTTTGTTTGCTTTGAAGTGAAATGTTATCATGAGCCCACTTGGCACCAATTGATAATTGCCACTGTGGTGTTTTTGGTGGGTTAGTGGTAGAAACACAATACATCTGATATCACTAAAAAAAGCATAATTGCAGGTATTCAATAACCCATGACAGGCTGTGGTACTGAAATTAAGTTACGTGTGTTATCTGCCAAATACACAAATAGTCAGCAATTGTTTAGTTGTTACACACTGTGCTCCAGTTCCAGTTGGTGGTAGATTAGGTTACATTACAACTCCAGGAAAGAGGGTTTCATAAAACTACTGTAGTTTGCTACCTACTGTATTCCTCTAGCTTATACACTTTGCCTTTTATGAAAAACCCCACATAGTGAGGAATACAGCAACTCCCAAGAATCCTCCTCACTACGTGGGATCTTTCAAGCAGGTTTTACTATTTTTGACAAGCACCCACAAAAGAGCGCTGGCAGAACACCAAACTTAAAATCACTGAATTTTATACTGTAACTCGTTTTATTTATTATTTTCAGAACCACACACACACACGCACACACACACACTACTACTGCTACTACAATAATGTGGTTGCATTTAACTACTTAATCTATTAGAAATCATTCAAAAATAACCTAAGGAAATAGTGCTGATATGATAGCATCCAAGTCATAACAGAAGCATGTAGTTTTACATTGAATGCCTACAATTATTCATTGTTAGTGATATTATAGGTAAAGTATTGTGTTTCTACCAAAAACTATATACAGTGTTCAACACCACAATCTGAAAAGTAAACCATGCCGTTTTTGAGGTAAACACATTAAAATTAATTACTTATTATTATTTTGAATGGAGTCAAGTTGTCAGAATGCATGAAAATACTTCAAAATAAAGCTTGTACAAGTTTCCCCTTGCTCCCGCATCCAACCTCGCTACTAAATGTACTTGTGGAAAACACTGATTTTATCACTTTGATTAATCATTAATGACAGAACTATTTATTGAGGAACGTATCTTGCATTGTGCAGAGATAACAGGGCTCAATAAAACAAGCTGCACTACATCTGTGGCACATGCATCCATAAATGCAAATAATACCGAATTCATGTTTGGCTAGAATACACAAAAGAAATTCAAAAAAACAGGCAGTTGATTGTGACTAAAGGGTTGGTAATGATTGATGGTAATGACTGGTCTATTGCCATAATCCAACTTAAATCTCACAAACAAACACACACACAAATCAGTGGTCAGAGCAGCAGAAGCTCTACTTAAGATATACCCCCTTTCACAGTGGGGCAACGACCCGGGAATGACCCGCGGCAGGTGTTGGTGTGAATGGGTCTACAGGGGTTATCAGATGCGGGTCCACGACCCTGCTCCCGACCTGGAAATAATGTGGGTCAGATGCTGCTCGGCTGCGGTACGAACAGGGGCACACGGGTTACGCAATGGACGGGAACCTCATTGGTTAAGATCAGAGGCGCATTAGTAGAAGATGTAACCGGCGCTTAATACAAACGCCTGCAAGCCAATTCACAGAGAAGAACAGAGAATTGGAAAGATTTCGAAATCAGAGAGCTTCTGTCCAATCGTGGAGAAGAAGAAATAATAATCTCGAGTGTAAACACACTTTGAAACATCCGCTTTTAACAACGTCGATCTTGTTCGGCCCTGACGTATACAGATGTAAATATGGTCTGAATGGGTCCAACATTGGAATGACCCATGTTAATCCTGGGATTAACATGGGTCCTCTTAGCGCCTGCAGGTAACAATTCATGGTCTCTTCTCAAGCCAAGGTGAAGGAGCTGCCACAGCGGTGTGACAAACAGCCCCACCGGCTCTCTCAACAGGGCCACAGTAAAACATCTTTAATGGGACCGTCTCTCCAGTGTCACTCAGCATGTCGGCCAGGCCATTTAAATTAGGTTTCAGGCCAGAGGAAGTGGGGGTAGGTAGTCTATTGCCTTTTTTTTTCAATGTTCTTCCTGTAACCAAATCACTCCAGTGACAGGCTAATGAGGCTAAATGATGATGAAGCTTCAGGAGCAGAGGGCCGCCAGAGGGAGAAGAGAGGATGTGAAAACAACTGAGGTTTTCTATTGAAGTCTCACACTTTTTTTTTTTTTAGAAATAATACATTTGGCAGAAGAAAGCTGGCTTCAGCATTTCATATATCCCCTGGGACCTACGGCTTGCTGCGCAATTAAAAACATCAAAAATTCAACTGAAATGACGACAATGGCAATACAGCTTACATGTAATTACAACTCTAATGCTATATTCATCCCCGTAGGGAAATTGTCTTTTGGCTTGCCCCCCTGCACAGGGTTGTAGGTAGGATTCAACTGGTTTGCCGACAGTGGGTTTTCCCCAGGTCTTCCTGTTGAAGTATGGTCTTCCTTCTGCTGCTTCCCCAAAATCTACATCTAAGATGTGATGCTGCTGCACTCTACTGACTTTAACATACACATAAGCTTGCATTTAACAGCCCCCTGATCAGACTTCCAGCCAAGTAACCAGACTTAAGAGTCCATGTCACAACTTCCAGTGACCAGATCAGTGAAGTTCAATCACAGATTAAGCCTCAATCTAAAATTCCTAAAGCGCATCTCTCCATGCACTACACTGAAAACAGATTATCCATAATGCTGGCACAGAAATGAGCCAAAAAGGGTGTTTAAGACTAAGGACGGGATCTGGCAACTGTAACACTTTCTGGAGAAAACAGACTGAATCAGTCAGTGTTACATGACTTCTGAAAGGGAAAAGATAAAGAGTAATTATATGTGGTACTGTACTGATCCCGGTAAGGAAATTGTCTTTTCACTTGCCTCCTCCAGGGAGGTCAGAGGGTCAGCTACACAACAGTACCTTCAGGCTACGTCCACATTAAGCTGGGTAAATTTGAAAACACATACTTATCTCTCCGTTTTGGCCTCCCGTCCACACTAGGGCGGTGTTTTTACCCCCCCCAAAACGGAGACGTTTCACTGCTTGACTGTCTCTTGATCCAGCTGTGAGCGAGCCGACCACTCGGTCACTCGGCTCGTCTGCGCATGCCCACTCGCCCATGGAAGGAGGTATGCGTTTTTGGTGGTCTAGTGTGGATGGCGAGCTTTTTGAAAACGCTAGACCCGAAAACGGCGTTTTCAAATTTACACGGCTTAGTGTGGACAACGTACTCTCAGTGTCTTGCTCTAGGACACTTCAGCAAAATTTGCAGACATGAGGGCTGGACACTGGGTACTACAGGTAGGGGACATACCACTAGGACACCCTGCCACCTCAATAGATATAAGGAGCATTCAGTCAAGCTTCTAGGCTGATATATAAACTAGATGCATTAATACAGAAATGGTCATACACTGTCAGAAGTCAGAAATACTGATGGAAACCCTCAGTTGGCCTAAACAAAGAAAAGAAAATCATTGTCAGAATATTTTTCACAACTGAGAAAAACACAAAGGTCAACAACGAGACAACTCCAAGGACAAGCTTACAGAGGAAACAAGCATAACCTTGATTGCTAAAGGCTTCTTTAACACGAAGGAGCTGAAAGTACCTTGAGTGCCATTTCCCATTCATTTTATTTTCAGACGACCGAATCATGAGAACAAACACTGTTGTCCTCTTTTCTCCAACTGACTAAGAGTGATGCATCAACAACAGCAACAGGGCACAGTATTAACAAGGGTCAAGGGGTGTGTGTGCGTGGTGGGGGGGTTACAGTGCAGTCAGACAAAGAGGGTCTCTGACACAGATCCAGCCAGTCTTACTCTCTCTCTCTCACTCTTCTTCCCCTGAATGGTGCCATTGAGAGAGGAGGCAGTAAGGACCCTATTCTATGAGGACTTTGTGAGCTCCCAAAGGAATGAGTGAGCTCGCACAGACAAACCTGCCTCTCGCAGATCACTTTTCCCCAGTCACTGTCTCCTCTAGAAGGATCTTGTCTCACTGTAAACGCCAAGACTGGGGGTTAGAGTTTGGGTTTGGCTTGAATCCTTCTAATAAAAGGCATTTGATAGCTACAAAACAATTAAAAATCAATGCAATACATAACAATATGACTTGATGGGAAACAAAGAGTCTTGCCTCTTTCCTGGTCTGGCTACCACTGCAGCTGCCTCCACCCAGCAGTTGTATAGTTGCGTGGCCTAGATAAGCTCAGCCGGAAGAGAGAGAGTGGCATGGCTGGTAGATAGCGGTCAGAGATAGAGATAATAGTGCCGCTGGTTCCTCTGATGCCTGTGAAATGATGGGACTCCTCTGGGGTTTTCTCCGAAAGTGTATGTAGACAGTAAATGTACTGTAACTGGATTTGTACCACAGTCTGTGGTTTGGCCATGACAAGCGTGGGAAAGGCCTGTTGTGGGACGATACGGGCATAATACAGTAAGGTCACATAAATCGCTATAGTTACAGGAACAAATAAGTGACTTAAGCGCCGCTGAGGTCCAAGCTGATTCACTACAGTTCTTCTTCGGTGAACTGACTAACCGTAAGAGAGAAGGTATAGTTTTATAGGTTTCATTTTGCCCTTTCACGTATAGAGAAATACCTGACCACTGACTGTACACTGGACTGGATAACACAATCACAGGCTCTGGATTCAACTCACGCACTTTCAGGCAGGACAGGAAATTCAGGCAGCACTGTCTTTATTATAGGTTTCTCACAGCACAACACAACTCATGAGAGGTAAAGCGTGATTGCATTTGGAAGAACCAGCCTGGGGTACTGAGTACTGAGCGGTTGAATCTCTAAAATAATGAAAAGAGTAACAGCTCAGTGCCTGTGAGAGAAGGTGCAAATCATGGCTGGCTGTGCCTCATTCCCTCTGCTGGTTGTTGAACAAGGTAAGAGTGCGAATTTGTTCCCGCATCACCTCTCAAAACGTTGGTAGATATGATGCTAGCAGTAATGACTCCCTTCCACTTCCCAGCAGGACAACAAGTCTATTCCTCTCACACATAACACACAGATCCCAAACATACCGCTCTGTGTTTAATCATCTAATTCTTCCCTTCATGACTTCATTCATGAGACTAAAAGCTGACCTACTATTAGTTACCAAATATTCTCAGAAAGGAGCTTGAGAAAGATCCAGGGCGGACCTAGTGAAACAGAAGTGTGCTGGGTTATGAGTCATGCTGAAAGGCTTGGTCACATCTGATTTCGTCCAATGAATTATCGTTACTCTTTGCAAAACAAGGATATCATGTCATGCTTGATAGGGTGGGCCTATCGATAGGGAGTTAGCTTAGCATCATTCTTAAAAAGGTTGAACTTTGTGTTTGCGTGTAGGATTTTGGTTGTGATGATGCTAGCTACTAGTACGCTAGTTAGCATGTCAGACTGCAAGCCATGCTGCCTCTCTACTTTGCTTATTTTTGTAATGGCGCTGCATGCTGCCACCATTAGAGACTCCATCTTTCTTTCAGAGATCAACATGACCAAAGCAGCCCTTTGCATGGTTTTCAATGGAAACCATGACTGAATCTCCCCTGTGACCTGTCCATTATTATGGGTTGAGCACTGCCCTCACACACAGAGCTGGGAACTCAGCTGGAGCCAGTCAAGGGTACCTAACCTCCTCATGCCATCCTGATGTGATAAGTCAATCTGCACATTCACCAGGAGCCTGCAGTGAAAGCCTCAGGTTGTCAGGCAATCACATGAAGGGGAACTGTCTGATTTCAAGGGTCTTAGGCTAAATCCACACTTAGCAATTTAAATTTGAAAACAGCATTTCATGTCTTGCGTTTTTTGAAAAGCTCAAAAATCTTGTTGTACATTGTATTGGAATAAACCATTAGCTCAAATAAAAGGCCCAAACATTTTTTGGGAATATATTTTATAGATGGCTTGATATGTCGGCTGTCATTAGGCTTGGCAGAGATGAACACAGGCAGGTACACACTCCGCCTGCCTGAATAATTTACCAAACAGGATAGGCTTGGAGGGGAAGCAATTTGTAGATCAGTAATTTGATGCAGGCAGTTTCGCTCACCTTAATGTTTTTGTCCATTTCAATTATACACACAATGTCATATATAGCATATAGTCTACTGCCTCTCTGGAATCTGACTGACAGAAATCCACCGTAGTGATGCAAACCTAATTCCCGAGAACAGGAAATAAGTCCTGGCGGTCACATCAAGGAGGTTTTCTGACTTCTACATGAAGGTAGTCAGAAGGGAAGTCCTGGCTGTAATGTGAAGAAAGGCTGTCTGACTCTCGGACGAAGGAAGTGGAAAGGAAGGAACCTGACCCACATGTGAACATGTGTAGTAAAAAAGTTAACTGCTCTTGAGATGTGGACAAATCGTGTTTTTAAACTGTCCACTTCAAATAAGCAATGTGATCTCTCCTGTCCTCACTCAACCTCTCCCCTGGACTACGTGTTATTCACCTCTTCGCCACAGCTTTTGATATCCCAAGATGTTGGAACAAGCCCCTTGTGAGCCCATCACTCCCCTCCTGACCAGCACCATGTCCTGAGGTGATCCTGGCCCCTTCACTCTACCACAGGGACTCTGGAGAGAGGCAGCACAGCAGGCAACAGCAGGCAGGCAAGCAGGCACAGAGCTGCTGGAGGAAATTAAAAACACATCTACCACTCCCTTCTTCTTCCCTCCTCCTCCCTCTCCTGCTGAGCACGGCAAACTACTGCTGCCTCCTTGTAAAACCTGCCTACTAAGTTCCCTCCATGTCTTTATTCCCAGAATCCCAGAGTCCCAGATATTAGAGATAATGAGCTAGACTTGTACCCCTGGGCCCTGGCTATTCAGGGATCCTCTGATCACAACCCACAACAAGACAAGAATCAGCCTTAATGTGCCCTCCCTGACTGGCTATCAAAATCCTCTGATAGCCCTTTCTCCTAAAACTCATTTATGAAGGCCCAACTCTCTTCTCTCCGTTTAGATTTTTCTCCCTGCTTCTGTGGTTGAGTTGGCGAGTGATTTCTGGAATCAGCTCGCTTTCAGCCAAAGACAGATGAAAGGAGAAGGTGGGGGAGAGGCAGACATGGAAATGTTGAACAGTAAAGACAGGAAGGGAACATGGAAAATGGAGGGTTGGGGTGTGGGGGAACCCCCAAAATATGATCCTTTATATTTTCAAAGCCAGTCAGTCAAGTTTGGAACGGCTGACTGAAAGTTCCCACAGTCTCAGTCAGAATTTGGCTGAATCTTAACGCCTGGTGTTTCAACCTAATAGTTGAGTCTAGGCCTAACCCATCTAAAAATACAGAAGCTTTACTATATGGCAAATTTGTTCACACTCTGACACAGGAATAGCGATAGCAATCAATTTTAAAGTCTAGCGGAGGTGTCATGAAACTAAATGTATGGCCATACATTTGGCCTATTGCCCTGATGTTTAACGTATTGCTTTCCCTGACATATTTTGCTGACACACAACTTCTCCAGCGCTTGTATGCTAGCAGCAACACAGCATGGTTGGACGAACATAAATCATCTGGAACACGATTTTCTGGCAACCCTAAAGACACACTTAATCTGTAACTTAATCTGTGTGTAAGCCACCAAGGAATTATATTGGGTATGAATATTATGCAAGATGATCATTATAAATATTAAGAGAAATACTTCAAAATTAAGTATTGGCTCTGGAAAAAACCCTGTACCATATAAATCAGGTATTGTGGAACTATTTCAGGTCCAACACTACATACTGTTCTCTAATAGAGACATACTACTTGCTGTATTACTCAAGTATTTACTACATTCTACTCTTTTAGTGACCAGTACTCCCCATTCCATTTTACTATATACTAGAGCCATTGAATAGTATTGAAATAGTTTGGTCTGTCACTGCAGCAAGCCAACAGAGGACAATCACAGGCGCTAATAAGGAGATAAATCACATATGTCGCAATCACATGTCACTGCAGTATTTACACCTCGTTCAAACTGCAAAAAGCTAATTTGTTGTGCGTGTGTGTGTCTTCATGCCTGTCACTCTTGTGGAACAGTTCAAAGTAAACACGTTCAAACAGCCCAAACACACAACGCCAAACAAAGCCGCCGGTTGCTGGAACTCCTGGCAAAACAGGAAATACGACTCATAACAACAACATACGCAGGAGAGCAAAGATGGTTTTGAGGAAACCAGGCAATCAAGTTTCACTACGCCATGATGACTTACTAAACACCTGTACCTACAAGGAATAACAATTTCTCTCAGTGACAGACATACAGACACCTGGCTTTACAGACGCAGAAAATAGGAGATAGCTTTGCTTTTAGATTTGTAATCTGATCCTTTTTGTGGTAAAATGCTGATTGACGCTTCAGATATGGTCAGAACAGCACATTGTACAACATATAAGGCAAATCGTACTGGGAACAAAACTGAAACCAAGGTGAAATGAACATTCACTGCAAAAAATACACTGAAGCTTGTTCCTAGAGGACTACAACTTCCTGTGAGTTCCCACACTGAAACTCTAGTCGGAGAGGGCGGGGGTGTTGGGCGGGCTGGAGTGGTGCGGCTCCCTTCAAAGCATCTGTGGAAGGTCTTGTTAATGACACTAGCGTGTGTCTTTATGTGGCACATGTGTTGCGGAAACAGAGACACACTTTTACCCTTAGCCCACACCGTCTTTCTACCTATTAACGTCTCTGTATCTTTACACTTATCTCTTGTTCTTCTCGGTTTTCTCTTGGCCTCTTCATTTGTCTTTATCCATTTTTTATCCATTATTTCTAGCCCTTTTGGTCACTCCAGCCATTTTCCCCACCTGTGTATTACTGCTTATCTCCCTCTCTCGCCAGATGGACAGAGCAGAGGGAAAGAGAGAGAGTGAGTGGGAGACCAACAGCAGAGTGTCCAGGGCTCTCTGGGTGGCCTGCGTCCAAGCTGTTTGGTAACGCTGTGTCGCAGTTCAGAGGCAGCAGCAGCAGCAGCAGCTCATGATGCAAACATTCAGCTAAAGCAACACACACACACACAAATGCACACACACTCCTTTGAGTGCTGTAGATGGTGGGCATCTAATGAACCTTCTGCTCAAGACACCCACTAACTACTTCGAGCTGCGGTTTGCTCTGATGATTTTTATAAACACAGACCTGGAGAACATTAGGAACAGGTGTCACACACACACACACACACACACACACACACACACACACACACACACACACACACACACACACACACACACACACTCAACCAGAGTAGCAGCTAGGAGGTAGCCAATACTAGAGCTGAGGCCTCAACTCTGACTATAACCAAGAGAAACTCTGTCCCTCTGTGTCTGTCTGACTTAAAAAGAAATGCTGGGCCATTTTAGTTTGTTCTCCTGCCAGAGGCCAGGCACTCACAAAAGCAAATATTGACTGAGGGCTGGCTGGGCCCTGCATCTGTGCTCCACCACATCACCTTGGACTCCAACTCAAAAGGCTGCAGCAAATGTCCAAAGCCACACAAACCACTCCAGTGTGTTAGCGAGTTAAAAGAAAACAACAAAACCTGTCAGCTTTGCATTTAAAAAAAAAAGGTTAGATCCGTCAGATATGGGGAGAGTCACTGCAGTGATTCAGGCAGTGCCTAATTTGAAAACCTCCCTATGGTTGTGGGTCTATGCAAAATGTTATTCCAATCTCAAGCAAACATTATCTTAAAATGTGTGCTACTGTGTCGCAGGAAGATCATCCATCCCTAGCTACTTTGAGGGCTTCTTTTGGACAGCAGGGTGGTCTCATGGTTAGAGAGACCATCCTTCAACTGGAGCTCCAAGGGCGATGCTCTGTAGCCGACCCCGTGCTCTGACCTCCCTGGAGGGGGGCAAGCAAAAAGAGAATTTCCCCACAGGGATCAATGAAGTATCACCTCAGTATTATTCTATAAATAGAGATAGACTGAGAGAAGCAGGTATCAGGTGTAGAGGAGTAGTCTGTCTGGACGGTCCCTCCTTGGGCTACCCCGGCCTGCACCGGGCCATCTGTTTGACCGGCCAGGTTGTGCCAGGCCAGGCTAGGCCAGGCCCTGCCTCATAGCCTTGGAGTAGGCCCACCTCCTCTGAAACGTAGAGGGTTAGTTTTGGATAGTATTTGCATTCCTTCCTTCCTGCTGCCTTCCTTGAGGAAACCATTGACCTGGCATGTATTAGTTGGTCTTAGGAGAGTACGTTTTTGGCCACATAATGCTAAGAGCAGCGAATGTACGAGTTGTGGAGCTGAGAAAAAATACATGAAAATGCATCTCCTGCCCCGACAAAAGATTTGTTGGTACATAAGTGCATAAACCCAAGTCATAACCTTTGACCTTTAAAAACACAACACAAGCAGTTACTGTTGTTTGTCTTTTTAGGGCAGGCTTGTCATGCTTTGCTCGATTTTAAATTGCACCAGGGAAGGAAGTACAGTGACACAGACCTCACCAGACATAACGTCGTCTTGGAGGGACAAAGGTCTTCTATGCTAACGAGTCTTCATGGCTGCCCAAGCTTATCAGAGTCTGGGTAGAGAGTCTATGCAGGGGTGGGCTGTGCACCACTTTACTGTACTCTCCCTCTAGGCTGCTTTGAAAGTGGAGTTCTGCCATGACTAAGCGGCTTGGACTTGGCCAAGACTTGCATACAAAATCAGGGCAACCTCTTCTAGCTCACATCACTCAATGCCTCTCATTTGTGTGCTTTTCTTCTTCTTCAGCAACTATCTGATATACCCTGTCAAAAGACCAATTTGTTCACCCCCTCCCACCTTTTCAGACAGCTCTCCCTTTCATTGTTGGAATCATCCTTTGTTAATTATAAATATCACCCCGTGCTCTTCCACTTATGAGCACAGAAAGGAGCTGAGCAAAGGAGATGAAGAGTGGATGAAGTGTGTTTTGGGGAAAGATAGATAAAAGAAGGACTGAGTAGCAACTAAGGGAGCATGATTGACCCCGATTCTGCCGTGACTCGGCTCTGCTAGGAGTGGGCGGAGGGCATCCAGACGAAAACCTACAGTGACAGGGCTGGTGCTCTGATAATCCACCCCCACCACTGAATCAGCCTTCACTTGTTCCTGCTCCCTCCCTCCTCCATCTCAGCTCTTCACTTTGTAGTTCCACTTGCAGGCATGGAAACATCTTGAAACGCTGCCAAACTGATAAATGCCATAAATGCATTATATTGGTCGACAAACAGATCTAAATCTGACGGACAACAATCAGCCACGGTGAGAGCATTGTGTGTATCTCGCCTTCATCAGGGGTAAAGTCTGCAGTGCAGCCCTGTGGCAGCCATCCATGCATATGAAAAAAGAGAGAGAGGCCTAAACACCAAGAATGCAAGGAACGTGGCGTTATGAGCCCATTTTATTAAGAGAGGGAGCCCAGTATAGTGGGGAAAACAGGCATGCGGTGGTGGCTGTAAGCTAGGAGAGGATGGATACGTTGTACTGTAGACAGACCCGTGGGGCAGAGGACAGCCCAGCAGGGCCCACTCTAGTGGGGGTAAATAAACACGCCTGCCTGGACGTGAAAGCTGGAGGGAACAACAGGGAGGCTCACTTCAGACCACATCAGGGCTACTTCACTGGTGTGTTTATGACCAGGAAACTGCCTGACAAGTTGGCAAGTTACACACACAAATCCAATGCTTGATGCAAAGACCCATACTCATATGCATCCACTTATGAGAGCAATAGCTAGGCCCATCCATATACAGCTGATACAAACAAACACCCATATGGAGATAACATTTCTAGGCAGTAAGACAGGACAGCAGTCATAAGCAGCGAACTATTGGCTCACTTAGGGAAGAGGATTAAAAGCACTAAGCTCACCATTTTGGCAGGAGACCCTGAGATGGTGTGCTAAGTGGGTTAAAGCACACCCAAAGTCTCATAATCGCTCTGGCCTCCCCCTCCTCCCTCTCTACTCCCTCCTCCTCTCTCTGTCTGCCAGCGCCAGCTAAGGGCAGCAATTTCAAGAAAGTCCCACAGAGGATTTAAAGATAGGGAGGTGGGGGTGGAGGTACAATAGATGAACTGGAAAAGATATGCACCAAAACATGAACATGCAACTTCTTGTAGATAGACATTCACACAAATCATACACTTGGAAGAATCCAATGATTCTTGAATCTTGAATCTAGGCCTCATCTTCCTTGCCCAAGGGGATATGGCTCTTTTTTTACAAGGGTCTGCCGCTCTTCCTCTCTCACACCTACCATGAAGTGTGATCTAGTACTTCCCCCTTCCCTCCCCCGTCTGCCTTTCTGGGGAGTTATGCTTACTGTGTACCGTTATAACCTTACCTCTGTGTATACAAAATCACTAGCCAATATTTGTACATATACATACACACACATACTTCTCACTAGCCAGAGACGGTAGTAACATGAGGCTATGGTGAAACTGTAACACTGTATGTTGTATCCCATGGCATGGTGGGACTGGCTCACAGCAGAACAGTCCCAGACCCCTGAGAGACCAGGCTGCAGGACTAGCTAGCTAGAGCAAACAGAGTACAGTAGGTCCATTGAGACTGAGCTGACACACAGGGCTACAGAAAGCACTGTACAAACTGAGACTGTGAGAAAGGAAGAAACAAAAGCCTCTTTCAGATACACTTGGGATATTTTCCAGAGAATCAAGTCCGCACTTTAAGTTGCCCTTGCACACATATAGCACACCACCAGAGGATGTCTGTTTCGGATGCATTCACAACAACAGAAAATACTCTGGTTAGTTTAGGCAAGGGGTGGGGCCTGGGTAGAGCGTGCGGGAGACAGGACATGACGCGAAAAGTACGCTCCGGAAATCGCAGTGTTTTGTTTACAGCACGAAGCGGACGAAGTGACCGATCTGCCCTAACAGACAGCAGTTCCCTGATCTCTTCGTCTTTCCAATTACCCGACATTTTCTCTCGTCTGTGTCGTTGTCTTCTTTGTCTGATCTAGTTGCCTTCTTCCTCACCCTTGGATGTTTGTATTATCCCGGTTTCGCGCCAGTCACGTGATAAATACGTCATGAACACGTCCCTCGCTCGTAGAGAATACTCCGGAGAATCTTCTGCTCCATTCACACTTGGGCTCACTCGGCGATAAAATGGATTTTAGACTAGGGTGCTGGGTGGGTAAAGTCCGGAACAATTGATTCGGACATTTGCGTTCACACATACAACCCCTCCGAGTAATGTATAGATTAGTTACGGATTTCACTGCATGTGTGAAAGAGGCTAAAGACTGCAGCCAGCAAGCATGGGCATTAAACCCAAGCGAATGGCATCAGAAGCAAATCCCACAAGTAACTACATAGATTTCTTACAACACATGCACATGTAAATGCATCACTCACACATGCACACACACACACACACACACACACACTTACCTCCTGGCCTAGCAAAGAGAAGCAGGTGGTGAGCTCAGGTGAATGGCCAGTCTATTCAGAAGACATTATAAAGAAGGGCTTGTCTCCGCTGAGAGAGGCTTACAGGAGCAAGGTGTGGTTCCTTTCAACGCACAGTAGCATTGTGTGTGTGTGTGTGTGTGTGTGTGTCCACTAGACCAGCCCTTATGAATGCCCTATTCTGGCAAGTTAAATGGAGACACAAGATCCAACAAGAGTTCTGTCAACACCTCGGCTTCAGAATCCAGAGGTCAACCTCAGCCCACTTTAAAACTCCCTCCTGTCTCGGCAGCATATGGTTTTAATACAGAAGTAGTGGCTATAATTTACATATGCTTGTTGGTTTTCAGGTCGCAGCATCAATCACAAGGGAGGCGAGGGGAGCTCTAAGCCCCTCCAAAGTATCTCAGGCATCTGGACCGACAGAGGCATCTCTAAAATGAAATCTGGCCGGTAATAACCGCCCAGGAGGAGGTGTGCACATTCCAGCCACCCTCAACTGCCGTCCTAACCTCGGGTTTTTTCTCTAACCAGGAAGACACAACAGATACAACTTGCACCGTCATATCATCACACCAATTCTCAAACTTGGCTGCTGCGCGCTCTGTGCTGCAGGAGCGGGGACGGTGTGAAGGACTGCACGGCTGTCACTTTGCTCACTCATCAGAGCACGACCCACCGTCATCAGTGTCCCAGCCTAAACCAGTGTGGAGCGCTGTCACAACAAGCTAAATCCATCCAGAACTTGTCTCTCTCTGTCTCTGGTTTGAAGCATGGCGTGAGTCCAGGGTGTGGTTGGTTACGCACACACACGCACACACACGCACACAGGTTTACTTGTTTTCAGTGTGGAGTGAAAACATTTGACTAATGACAGAGAAAAAGATTATGGAGAGAAAGGGCGAGAGAGTAAGGGGGAAAGGGGGAGAGAGAGAGAGAAATAAAACCCAGATAGAGCCTAGAGGCTCCCCGTGGGGCTGCCAACATTCCTGTCAAATTCAGACGTGGGAACCGCTGGAAAAACACAACCCACTGTAGACGAGGGTGCATGTGTATGCGTAAGAGCACGTCAAGGGAAAACACGAGCACTTGCAGTGTTTGTAGGGCAGAAATGTGAACGCATGCAGCCGAATGTGTGCTGAGAGCCGTGAATGAGTTCATGCTCTGGAGAGGGAGCAGAGCGGTTGCCTAAGTGCAAGAGTGAGGGGAGGAGGGAGCTTGTCAAGTGTTTGTGCTCCTTGGGCAACAAAGTGGGTCAAGGGAGTTTTATCTTGGTGTGGGGTGATAGCAGTGACCTTCAACACACACACACACACACACACAGAATTACCTGGTAAGTGCTGCAGAGAGACAATACATCCACTGTGTTTGTGTTTGCATCTTGTTCTACGTCTTTTCACAGAGCTCCTCCTCACTGCATTCATCATAGTAGGAGGAGGTCCACCGAATTGCTCTGCAAAAGCAAACACATACACCCTCGCACTCTCCAGAGACAACTACACAACACAGACTGCACATTTCCTCTGTAGATTCACACACCCTCGCTCTCTCACGTCTCTCTGGGGGATTCTGCCACATTCACACACTTTTTATCTTTATCGCTTCCATTGGTTTTTCTCCAAGGTGTTTCTTTGCCAAGCTTTTTTCCCCCCTGTTTCCCAGGTAAAGCCCCACCTGAAACACTGAACCAGACGGTTATCTAATCAGACTGGGCTGCAGAGGTCATGGGGAAAAGAGGACAAGAAAAGGGAAGATGAGTCAGCGCTCAAGAGTCTAAGGATACAGAAAAAAGGGGAGGTGAAAGAGGAGGAGAAAGCACATCAGCCTGATCCGCCTCAAGCAACAGTCCTCCTTTTTTTTTTTTTACCTCTTTCATTTATCTCCCTCTCTCCCTCCTATCCCTCCTCCCCTGTCTGTTTGGGTTATCAGCTCATATGTCCCCTCCTCTCCCACGATGATAACAGTCTCTAGTGTTATGGGGAGAAAACACCCTAACTTCTGCCGCTTCCTTCTCCCCTCCTTCACTCGCTAGCCTACTCCTGTGGGACAGTAACAGGGCTGTCACTGCTGCACACTTACAACACATGAAAAACAAACACATACACACACACGTGCGGGGGAAGAAAAAGGCATAGTTTCTAGTAGGTCTATATGTGTAAACAATCATTTTGATAATAGATTACTCTGATGATTACTCTAGTGATTAATCATTAATCAGCTTAAAAACATATGTAAAGACTGACATTGCTTTGTCCTTGTCGCCATTTTATTTTGGCTTCAAAATAAAATGTGTCACGTTTGGTGCCTGAGCTTCCATTCTGTGGCCTTTTGGAACAGTTGCACATTAGTTTATTACTACTATATTCCTTCAAATGTTCCCACGTTGCTGTATTTTCGTCTTTGTTTTGAAAGCTTGCTTGAAGGCTCATCAACCTCAGAACTGATGCATCAGCCATTTTCCAAATACAAATGAAAAGAGAGCAAGTAGGCTTGAGTATCTGACAACAAATTGACAACACAAAATAATAATCAATGATTTGACATTGTTGACAATATTGCATAATCGTAGCATACACACACACACACCCTGGATTATGTACTCAGTACAATTAAAAAAGCCCCAAAACAAAATAGTTGTATATGTTTCTCAGAAATCACTCACAGCCTTTGTATGTTATCCAGACAGCCACAACAGTTAGCATACCATACCCGTTCTTTGCGCTGAGTGGACCCATTGAACTTGTGTGGAAATAGCCCACTAAACAGCCTCCATCCCAAATCTGATTTGGAAATGAGGAAAAAAAATTCACATTCTGATACAGTACCATAAAAAAAAGGGCCAAGAGGCATTCGTGGAATGACCACATGCTATACTCAATTAGCATTAAAACAATGACTCCACAGTCAGCACTCATAGCCTGAGATCTGAGCTATGAAGAGGTGCAGGGAGGGAGAGACCCTACATATGCATGCCTCTCTGCACATTCCAGAGTATGAGAAAGGGAAGAGACTAACTGTTGATGTAGTGTAATGAAACATCTTAAAAACTCCCTAACTCCCAAACCCGCCAACAGCCATAACCACACACACGCATGAGAGAAAGAGACTGTGTGTGTGTGTGTGTGTGTGTTCTTAAGGACTTGCAGGCCACTAATGGCAAAACATCCTGAAAGACAGAGGAAGTGGAAACATGCAAATCTATCTACACATTTCCTGATGGTGTTTTGTGTTACACCCCTCTCCTCCCAAACTATCCCAACAATGAATAGGCAGAGAAAGAGTCAAAGATATCAGCATGCCAGAGAGAAGTAAGTGTTTATATTGAGTTCACTTTTTTTCTGACCATAACAGGAGTTTTACTGATGTACTATGAACGGGTCATTCCTGTTATCTTAGTGATTGATCCTTGCATTCTTAGTCCTATTCCTGCATCTCTCCCTGATGCCTATCGTCTGATTCATAGCAACACTCATCTCCACCACGCACTCGCACCCTCCACAGAATACACTCACTTCCTGTTAAACAGCTTGACCTCCAAACAGGAGGCAGAGCGGGCTAGTGAGCAAGAGGCCAGCAAATAAAATACAGATGGAATTTCAGGTGGTGTCTGGGGGCTACAATGCATTTATTGCTCTACAGAAAGATGTGTTCATACACTTGATGTGACTTCTGAGAGTTAACTCTAAAGACCAGCTCTTACACGATCACATCACAATATGTCCACACTTGGCTTGAAAATGGAGTGTCTCTTCTGGCTGTATTTATTTAAACCTGTGTCTGTATTATTTTTCCCAAACTCCCTCTCCTACATTGGTTGTTAAATACACTGTGACTGGATTACGTCCAGACTGGACGTAATCCAGTCTACATAGTGTGAGTCTGACCACTTCCAGATTTGGATGATAAAAGTTAAATCACACATTCACACTGCAGCTGAAAAAGTGTCCCAATTCAATAAAAAAAGACTCACTCCTATGTGTCATTTTTAGTGCAGTGTGAACAGAAACATGGAATCTGATATTTTCATTTAGATGTGTATCACATTCATACGTGGTCCTAAATCTGATCTATATCTGATCTGTGGCCATGCGACCACAGTCTGAACTGTCAGATTTTTTATTTCATGTGGTTTTTACGTCACTCTCCATGGGACGGATCACTGTCGGGTCATTTCAGGGTGGAGGTCTGTTCAAACTGATATTGGATATGGGTCACACTCAAAAACGAATGAACAGATACAAAAAAAAAAAAAAGAAGAAAAAAATGGACCTGAGCAAACAATCTGAATTGAGCATTAAGGTCTGCAGTGTGTACACAGCCTAGATTCTTCGCTGTGTGCTGAGGCCCAGAATTCATTGGCTAATACAGACAGCAAGCCAGCTTATGGGTTGACAGGAGTATGATGGCCAAGCCCGTGTGTGTGGGGCACATGAGGCTAATTTACTCCTCCTCACTCCATAAAGCAGACGGAGACAGAATCAGCTGTTTCCTTATCCTTTCATCCAGGATTTCCTCTTTTTCCAGAATATCTCTCCCCTGGTGGTGTATGACAGAGCTCTTTGTGCACATGCACCACCTGTCAGCCATGACCCTATGTGTGACGCTTAAGTTAGGAACAAACATTAAGCACAAACGTTAAGGTATAAGGACACGGTAGCGAGGCCCTGCCTGCTCTTTCCCAGGCATACCTAGTTCCAGAGGCAAAGGAAACATAGGAGGAAGAGGAAGAATAAAGGGAAAGAAGACATTACAAAGTGGCGCCTGCTTCTCTCAGCTGCATGACAATTCATATTAATGGATGTGTCTCTGAATGCCTTGGAAGTCTCGAGAACAAAGGCTGATCCCTGGAGATCAACACGCATGATTTGTGCTCCTGTCATCCTAGCATCTTGCAGCAGTGAAAAACCATTTAACATCAGCAGTCCTGTTTGAAAGAAGCCTATAGGCTAGACACACACACATTACAAAAGGGGAGGAGAGTAATAGATAAGAGCTCATAATGTTATGGAAATCGTCATACTGAGAGGATTGAGAGATGAAGCTTGTCCAGTATAGTGCAGTGAGCCATGCCAAGGCCTTGGATTCAGCGTGAGAATTCAGAGATAACCCAAACAGACAAGTCTGGCTTTCTTGTAGTCCCGTCTGTGAAAATGTTCCCCAAGCCCTCCCCTGTTTCAACAGACTCAGGCCCATGTAACAAAGTTGAATCTCACCTAGTAAAGCCATCAACAGTGACCACTCATCACAACTCGTGACAGGGCTAAGTACTGGCTCTTTCTTAAATGGACGTCCATTTGTAAATCTGAGTGGTCTCCACTAGAAATCACTAAATGGACAGCCATATACAGACCTGTGTAAATCACTCTGTATGTACAGTCCTTTGTCGGGCTGTCCAAACACTTTGTAACCCATGTATACATCTCCTATAACCCTGACAGATGCTTTGTGCTAAGTCCAATAACCCTGTTTAAGTGTTTTGTGGGTGGATGGGAGCGGGCATGTCTCCTTCCCTCTCTCTCCTTCTCTTCTGCTACCAATGCTGACCAGGGGGAGGATGCAGGCTGACCTGTGGCAAGAAAGGCCTCCTCAACATCTGTGTTTATCCTCTAGCTAAAACCAACAGGCTATATTTACCCCAGTCAAACAGACCCAGCACAGAGGAGTCCAGAAAGGAATGGATGTAGCCTAGGACCTGGCCTAGTCGGTGCCTGGAAGACCCACTGTGTCTTAAATTTAAACTGAACAGACCCCATCTTCTCTCCTCCTCTTCATCGCTGAGAGTGAGATGGAAAGGGCATGTTATCAACATGAACTATCAGCCAAACACAAGCACGCATTTGAACATTTACTTGTAGGTTTGTGATTCTCTGATTCATTCTCTTGCCTGAGAGGGAGACAGAGATTGGTAAACAACACCTTGAGGGAATTTGACCTCTGAGGGAGTGAGGAAAAAAAGGAGTCAGGTTGGATAGACAGACTACCTACCTAGCAAATGTTTTATTGCTTTACAGAAGGCCATAAAGCAGGGCCTCGTCTAAGGAAACATGGTGCGCTCCTCTTTCTGTAAATCTCTAAGACCCTGACACCATGCTGACTCATGGACAAGACCCTCAAGGGAGCCCAATACATCAAAGAGAGTGTGTGGGGGGGCTGCAATACTGTAGGTGGTCTAATGTTGTTTCATCCAATACCTGCCTGTGGTACAAATTGCACTTGCAATCAACAGACAAATCAATGTCAAATGTACTCTCATAAGAAAGGTATGCCTAATGCCTGCAGTAGGCAAGTCATCTGATGAATTATTGTAGCTGAGGGATGGCTGAGCTACTTGAGCTCAAGCCCCCCCTCCCAACCCTTCACCATGACAAGGACCAGATGGTATCCTGAACTTGTATCTTCCTCCCTCTCCATGACCTATCAGGATACACTGATGAGCATGATGGATCCTGTTTGGGACGTTTGAGAGAGAGAGAGTGTGTGTGTGTGTGTGTGTGTGTGTGTGTGTGTGTTCTTAAGCGTAAGTCTAGCCAATTGTTCATTTCTATTAGCCTTTATTTAACTCTAAGGATAAAAGAGAAACCTGGCAAGAAACAGTCTTTTAGTTCTAAAATTACAAACGGCAGGAGGGCTGCCAAAGTGTCGTGGTTGGGAAAGGACAGCTCAAACCCGGGCTGGCAGTCAACGCCATCTTTACTGCCTTGAAAACAGCACGAGGGACCCTATTAGAATCTATTTAAATCGATTTAACCCGTAAAGATTTAAAGGAAAAAGCACACCAGATCCAGCATTGATGCAGTGATGCTATGAAAATAAGACATATTCCTCAAGATCAATTACCGATTGGAAAAAGACGTATCTGAGCCCCAGTGGAGCTTACAACTAGCATACTACTGGAGGCGCTTTATAACGATGAGGACCACAAGTTATGAACATGAGCATGGATTAGCATGGATAAAGAGATAGTCTTACTGTTAAACCAAAACAACACCACCACAAACATGTGCTTCTTCAGATATTATGAAATAGGCAGGCCATTTATCTCTAAAGCTGCTTAATGTCACTAATGCCACCTAAGCATCCCACATAGCATAGAAAAGTGTGAAAACTAGCATAGGCACAATATAACCTATGAGCAGAGCAGTCTAATGATTTTGTTGTAATATCAGCAATATCCAAAGAGACATCCACACATAGGCTACGTCACACACCTAAATATTAAAAACAACGATGACACAAGGCCTTAACGTTTAAACCTTAACGTGTACCACCCCCCTACTATGGGCCCATCCCTACAGTTTCACCGAACAGCTGTCATATAGGCTAACCTAGCCAACATTATGCATCACTGAATAAGACAGGGCCAAACAATAGCGGATTTAAGGAATTAAGACCAATTTATGGCACTTCTGCTTTACTGTTTTGCTCAATAAGTCTAAATGTAAGATGATTTCAAACTTACAGCATTGCAGTTGCACAGTAAACAACTTAGCACACAGAGCCACTAGGACATATTATTGTTATTAGTGAAGGATTTATTCACTCTAAACAGTTTAAAGAAACAATTCACTTAGTTTTACTTTAAATTTAAGATATTTTTCATACATTCATCTGCATCAACCATAAGACAATGATGGAAGTTTCTTAATGGAAACCACCCGGGACAGTGAATAAAGCACTCCCCTAGCCTAGCCTATTATTACAGTCCTTGATCAAAGGGAAGCTTATGGGAGTTTTAAGTCACAATTTGGAGCACCTGGCCATAACTTTTCAACATTAACCTTGGTATTCAAAACTTGTCTTTTGAATCTGTATTGTCATTTTCTAATCTGATTTCCTTCCTTAAAGACAACAACTGGGATTAATGGGACACCAATGAACTGTGCTGTGGAGTTATGTTGTCAGAAGCAGACAAGTTAGGGGACATGACCTTTTTCTGTAAAAAAAATAATCAAGTTAGGCAACTTCATCATCATACTCTGATTTAGCTGGTTATAATTATTCGATTAGTTGGTTGGAAGCAACCAAAATAAATGATACCCAGCATATGCCGAGTGCTGCCGTGCCCTGTTCTTGCACTACAGATGCATCACTCTGATATTAGACGTGTCATTCCCTGAGGCTTGGGGAATACAGAAACACGAGGAGTCTTTATTAAAAGGAGACGACGCGCCGAGGCATCACCTCTCCATACACCCATGCCATGCACTTGCTGCGCATTGTGCACAACATGTCTTTTGACAGCTGAGCAGATTGAGTATGCATGTTCAGACAGGTAAGAGTATGATGCCTCCACCTTTGAACACCACAATTAAAAACATGTTCCACGACCTATCTCATTCAGCGTGCCAATTACTGTTGCTGTTGCTACTCTCTGAAAAGAAAGCTATACGCCTGCAACCATGTGGCCAAAACATTTTCTGTGCAGCACAATGAAACAAATATCTTGCCATGGCAACTTCTGATTGCAGTACAACTATTCGAAATTCAAAGCTCGTCCAGGCTAACTAGATGGCTAGGCTACGCTCCCAACTAACGAGACAATGCTCCCATTGTCTGGAACTTGTAGTTTTACTAGTTTCGTTTGGCCCTCACAACTGTGATTAACTCAGGTACGAAAAACTACAAATCCGAAGGCTGCATAGCAAAGAGCGCATGCGCGATGGTGTCCCGATGATCAGGAAGGCTAGGGAATAGATTGTAGTTAATGTATTATTACGGAGTACAACGTATTTCACGATATATATCTATCTTACTGAATGGCCTGAGGTCGAGGTGAAGTATATACCCACTCAGAATTATGATAGGTGAAACACAGACTACAAGCTGCGCCGTAGTATGCAGGCTGTTGACTGCATTGACTGAAGTTGGTTGGCTCGCCTGCTTTCGGTGTTTGCTTGCTCGCTAGTTGACTCGTCACTTTTCAACGTTGTTGAATAGCCCGTACTGTTCAACTAAAACGGTTCAGAGAAAATACAAGACCACATACCTTATCCAAAGAAGCTCTGTTGTTTGCGTTCAACTTACATCCCGTTAAAATAATTCACAAGACAGTGTGGAAACATTCATTGCCCGATGGTCGACTGCCTGTTCGCCGCTCGCGACGTTGCCAAGAATGCTCAACCGAAACCACGGTGTCGCTGCGCCTGCACACTCACTGCGCATGCGCATGTGCCTGGTGCACCCTGCCGATAGTAACACATAGGGGGCGGTATGCTACAACTAGAAACCAGGACACCAGAGATGATCATTTGGCAAATGCGAAAGAGATGCTGTGTGTTTTACTGAGGAATAGTATTAAAATCTTGGGAAACTAAATGTATGTGTGTATAAACTTCATAGCAATGGCATTGGAGAAGGATTCTGTATTTGCATCATACTGCATCATCATTTTTTGATGATGTACCACTCACTAATTAGTGAATAGCACAACCTTGTGGTTGTCAAAAATAATCCAGTTATTTATTTTATCTAATATCTGCCACCCTCTCCGTTTTGCTATTTAATCTGCCACTAATATGTAAGGTAATAACAGATCATAACAATCTGAGAGGGGGGAGTAACAAAAAACAACTGACAAAAATAGATGTAGCCTAATAAAAATGCCTGTTAAGTGAAAAAAGTGATGAAAATGTATGAGAATTAAAATGCCACCACTGCCTCCATCAAAGGAACACTTTAACATTGGCCTTCTTAGACATTTACTGACTCATAAAACTAATAAAAAGGTTAATCACTGATTAAGTATTAATAAAGTAATACTTACACATTTTACATTACATCACATTTCTCTCCCTTTTGCGCAACTCAACCTGAGCCTGCCCTTGACAAGATGCTAAAGGAGTTGATACCAGCTCTGTTTCATTATCCAGCCACCTGAGGAAAAGGAGAGCAGGGCATGGGAGGAAGGCCTACTCTACAAAATCTACAGATGTTGTAGTTGATAGTCTGGAAAGGGAGAATCATGTGGCTTATGGTTATATGCGGGTGGTCTAAAAATGTATAGAATTGCCTATCCCTGTTATTTCCCCCTTTACTTATTCACTTTATCTTACTTATCTCACATCAGAGTCTCTAACTCATATGGAGGTCAAGGACTGGGTTTTGACTCAAAGTCAGATCCTGAGCTCACTAAACAACTTTGCTCTGCACTTTAAGAGGATATACTGCAAATTCTGCAAAAGGAGGAAAACCTAATTGTGTTCAACGATGAGGGATGAGGTACCAAATACACCTGAAACTCTATGAGAAGTGTAAATACTGCAGGTGTGGAAGTAAGTGAGTATACTAAGTAGTGTGTAAGATTAGACCCTAGGCTGAGGCATGATGAAAGGCATGACGGTACGGTATTTCCCTCAGTAGCCAGCAAGAGGCAGTACAGCTATATATTTCATTAGAGTGGCTATGGTTGTATTGTCTTTGAATACACGTTTGATTGGTGCTCTCTAATTTGCAATGGGATTTAGACAAAATGTAAATTATTTTGCTCAAAAGTATCATGATAAATATTCAACTGTCTTGAGATTTTTAATGAACTACAGACTATGTGATACAGTAATCTCTTGTGTGAAACGTCTCTTTGTGCACAAACCTTGATCTATCTCATGAACCAATAATTATGAGGGTCGAGGAAATTATTACAGGAGTTCCTTCTACTCTACTATTCCCTATGCATGAAAATGTAAAAAATTAGGAGTGTTTTTACAAGCATGGATTAAGTCTAATCTAGTACTATATATAATTATACCTTCAAATTAATTTCTTAATTTAAATACCAAGTGTGGTCCACGTACAGAGGCAGCATGGTGGCTTAGTGGTTAGAGACACTGTCCTTCACCCAGAGGGCCCACGTGCAAGCCCCTTTGTCAGCATGCACCTGCCCTGCTGAAGTGTCCTTGAGCAAGACACTACCAGCTCCAGCTCCCTGTCGAGAAGGAAAGCAATGAAAATGTCCCTATAGGGCTCAGTAAGGTATCACATTCTTATTTTTTAACTATCCTCGACATGAGATTCAATATTTTCTTTGCGAAATAATATCATTATTTTGTTATATGAGCTGCCAGAATGATGTAGGTCAGAGGGAGATCATTGAAAAACTACAGTACCCACAATACACCATACCCCACCCCCCCTCCAGCCCTCCACACCAGCATAGCTGAGTCTAGTTCCAATAGGTTGGTTGTATCCTTGTTTTCATCCTGGACAGCATCCTGCAGCCTATCTACCAACGTGTGGTGGGCGAAAGTAAGGACATGGTGAGCCTACTCGCACCATCCCGGTGTTTTGTAGATCAGCGACAAATGAATCAGCCGTTGTAACATATTTGAACGGCACCCCGGTGTATTTGGATGCAAAGTCAGCCCACAGACTGACAGCTCGGTCCTCGAAATGGCACGTCTTTTGGAGAAAAAGCCTATTTGATTACGATGGACCTCTGAACAACCGACTGACCCGCAAGAGTAACGACTCCCAAAAGCGTTTTATTTTCTCGCGAAATTAGGTTGCGGACATTGATGGTCCAGTACTCGGATGCAATCACACGCCCATGCGACGATGTCGGTGGATGTTGCTGCCTTCAGTGTCCAGGTTAGGCTACAATAAATTAAATTGTTTTTATATATATTAAAAAAAAGTCTTGTTAAATTGGAGCAGAAGACGCGAGCTTACTTGACGACGACTTAATTGACGAGGATTATTGTTAAATCAGCTATATTATTATTATTACTATTATTATTTTTATTATTATCATTATTTTAAAGATGGTGTGTCTCTCTATTACTGACATAGCCAAAGATAACATGTTAGCGAAGAGGACCCCGTCATCGCCTTATTTTCATCACGTCAACTCGGATCAAAGATACTGTAATTATTGCGACTGAAATTGCAATGTCCCCTCGAAAATCTTAGTTGAATTAAATCATCTTCCTATTGCTGTCGTGTGAGGGTTTCGCTCTTTCACCTCCGGGACATCTCAGTTGGAGATCTCACCCAAAGTCGGTGACATTGAGTCCACAACTCCACTACGAGGCTTTTGATTGATTAGGCAGCTGGAAGTAATAGGCGAGAGAATAACGATAAACACCGTGCTGTGTCAAGTAAAGAAGAGTCTACAGGTTTCACCCTCTCACGGACATGATGACACACGGTTACTATGTAGACCATCATCCGAGACTAAACGACTGAAAAAGGCCGCACAAAAATGTACCGAGGCGGGTTTGTTGTGCTCGGACTTCAGTGGATGCTGATCACGATGGTGCCACTTTCCGGCGTAATACCGAATACCTGTAATTCCCTATCTTAAAATGGACGTATCTTTTTTTGCTAAAGGCTATTCGGGGCCATTGAACTGGCTTATGGTTGGCCGTGCATGTTAGGATTTAGCCCGGACCAGCCTGTCAGGATGTAGGGAATACATCCGCGGATATTTCTAAATACAACACAGAAAGAATTCAGCCTATATCCAACGAGATGCCTGTCGGGGGAGGTGCATCCAAACTGTGCTTGATAGAAAATGACGAGGACCCGTGCTGGAGGATTTGACTCAGCTGAAATACAGACTAATTTGATTCCAGGTTTTATTGGCAGCCCATACTCCTTACCATTATCTGAGTGTGCTTCTCTTTGTGAACCTGTTTTGAACAAGGTTAGCCTTGTCTCTGAATCTGAGTCGGGACAGTTGTTCTCAATGAGCTGAAATGAAGCACAGCGTTGATCATCAGGGCAAAACAAACAGTCAAGGACTTAAAATTGTCAAGACACCATGAACTCAGACTTTGTATTTGCTGCATCTAAATGGAGAATATAAGCACTCTTCTAGGTAATGACAGTAATGTAGGAAATTAGTAATAAGTATGTACTTGTTTTATAAATTGTGCTAAGCAGTTAAGACACAGACGTGAGATCAAACTGACGGCATCTCCATGACTTTCTTGAGGATTTTAACAGAGCTGCTGTTTCTTTGATGAAAGTGTGTTCACATCTCCTCAGACTCCCCGGCAGCTTTCTGGAACACAGAATTGTGGAAACTATTAATTACGTTTCTCAGGGATACACTGATGGAGCTGCTGTGCTGAGTGTCATTGTTTGACCTGATGAACATTGTCCCCGTGTGAACTGCCTTTGGGAATACATGTTACTTACACACTGCATAGCAACAGCACAGCCAGCGGTGACAGGACTTGGCACCGTTTCAACAGCGAGGTATGGTAATGGGAGAGAGGAGTTTCAGCTCTCTGATCCACTGATCCCCTCTCCCCTCTGGTGGTCGAGGAGGCCTCGTCTCAGTCAATGGGCCCTGTATGGATTTTGTGCGTAAGTTGACAGAGGGCAGGCCTACAGCGCCAACCAGCAGCCGGGCCGCCATGGACCCATACGGCAGAACGAGCAGCGCAGCCGGCCCCCTGCCTTGCACCAGCTGTGGGGGCTGCTGCTCCCCGCCTCCCCCATGCCTCATCCCCCCTGAGCCTCCCTCCTCCGCTACCTTTTCCTCCTCCGTGCCCCCAAATATGACCCCCCCGCCGCCGATGTATCCCGCCCCGGCCGTGCAGGTGGAGAACGGCAGCAGCTGGAACTCCTCCACCATCTCCTCCTCCGGTTCCCCAGACTCCCACTCTGGCAACCACTGCGGGGCCACCAAATCCAACCCCTACTGGACGGCAGTGTTTGACTACGAGGCCACGGCAGATGAGGAACTAACCCTGCGGCGTGGGGACCTTCTTGAGGTCCTCTCCAAAGACTCCAAAGTGTCTGGGGATGAGGGTTGGTGGACAGGCAAGATCCAGGACAAGGTGGGCATTTTCCCCAGCAACTACGTCACAAGGAGGGACGCCGCCAGCTACCCGCAGCTAACCCCAGAGGGCTTAGTGGCGGGCGGAGTCGGGGTGGGTGAATGCCCCTTGGAGATTGACTTCACAGAACTACTCCTGGAGGAGGTGATCGGAGCGGGCGGGTTTGGGAAGGTGTATAAAGGAGGGTGGCGGGGAGAGGAGGTGGCAGTGAAGGCCGCCAGGCAAGACCCCGATGAGGACATTAGCGCCACAGCGGAGAGCGTGCGGCAGGAGGCCAGGCTGTTCTGGATGCTCCGGCACCCCAACATAATCGCCCTCCGCGGGGTCTGCCTGCGGGAGCCCAACCTATGCTTGGTGATGGAGTACGCCAGAGGGGGGGCTCTGAACCGGGCACTAGCCGGAAAGAAGGTTCCCCCTAGGGTTCTGGTGAACTGGGCTGTCCAGATTGCCACGGGGATGGACTACCTGCACAACCAGACATTTGTACCTGTCATACACAGAGATCTCAAGTCCAGTAACAGTAAGTCCTTTGCAGCAAACCGGTGTGATTTATCCTCTGTGAAAATCTGTGATAATATATAATTAATACACTGACTGGTGATAAAAAAACAGCAGCAACATAAACACATAAAGTAAAGCGCTAGGAGGATGAATAGTTTCAGTCCCTAGTGGATAGGACGTCTCTTACATCAAACCCAAGTTTAAGATTCTGTATCCACTGAAAACATTTCCTTGGTTTGTCTGCATGTTGAAATCAGGAAAGACTTTATCGTGATACTGAAACTGATATGTTGCACAACTTACAGATGTAGTGGTCATGACTATTAGATTCACTATCCAGTTAGGGCAATAGGAACTCCACTCTGATAAATGGGTGGAGTCCAGTCCTCTCTTTTCTCTTTTCTCTCATTTTCAGTTGTTGTGGTGGTTTGACTAGTAGGTATTGCCACTTAATACTCATACAGACATTTTGGGGGGTTTGACAGATAAGAAACTTAAAATTGAACACAACAGAGAAGCCTCAGTGGAGAGCCGGTCTGCTTCTGCTTCATCTCTCTCTCTCTCTCTCTGCACCTCCTCCTCTTCGTCCTCCTCCTCCTGCCTCCCCTCCTCAAGGAGAGCAGTTCTGCTCTGCAACTCACTGTGCTATTTTTGGTCCTTTGTGCTACTTGCTGTTTAAAGACGCAGTTGCAGTTGTTGGTGCATCAAAGAAATAACACACTGTGTGCATTAAAGTGTGTGTGCGTGTGTGTGTGTGTGTGTGTGTGTTTATCCCAAGTGAGATGAGTGATGGGGGATGGGGTGTACAAATAGGGGTTGAGTGTACAGGAAGCTGACTACGGGCTTTTTAAAAGAACTTACTGTAGCTTAAACACGCTCCCTACTGATCACTCAGTAGGTCCCGATGTGTGTTACTGCTTGTAGACTCATTCTGTAGTATCTACTGTCTCACACTCACACACACGTATCCCATTCCCATCCCTCTCTCTCCCCTTCCTCCCTGCGTTGCTCTAACAGTAGTGATGAGGATCTGATAGGTATTGGGCAGCAAAGCCTTGGCAGCAACACCATGAACTCTGCCTTTCCAGGGTGACATGGGTGCCACTGTGTTGTTTAGTCACACAGCTGCTCACTGCCGTCAGTTTCCCCGCAAAATGTCAGTCCCCTTTACTTAGAGTACCCTCTGTGTGCAAATAATAACTAGAGACTGAAAAAATGCGGGGATGTCTTCCTCCAAATGATGAATCTTGATGAAAATGTTCACTTGGTAATCGTTCAGTATCCGATTAGACTATGACTCATACACAGAAGGATGTTTGCATTACCCTGGCGATGCCCAGAGGGAAAGACGGGGAAGAAAGAAAGGGAGGGTGAGAAAGGAGAGAGGGTGTCTGAGAGAGGAGAGAGAGAGGGATTGAGTCAAAAGAAGGGGGATTGGGAGAATAAGAGGGAGGAGTATTATCAGGTTGGGGAGAGAAATGAAGCTTGGGGACCAGAGAGAGGAGACGGATGGGAAAGAACAAGAGAGGAGAGAGCGGGGGATAAACAGTGGTTCATCTCAGTTTAGGGTTTCACCTCAGCTCATTGTCCAGGTGCGCTAGTCTCAGGTGTCCTCTTCAAACCGCCGACCACTTGGCATCACTGCGGTTACAGAGGAGTACAGGCCCCCGAGCCTCCCCTCTGTCTTCCATCACCCAGGCTCTCAGTAAACACGCTCCATACAGCACGATGCATCTAGCGAGGTTTTAACGCAGGAATTCATTTCTGACTCACTCGGATAATGTCTTCTATTTTTATCCCCCTGTCAGATGAAGTTGTTTGAGGCGTGTCTTGTGTGCTTGGGCGTGTGTGTGTGTTTGTTTGTTTGTGTGTGTGTGTGTGAGTGCATTTTGCGTTTCAGCCTCAGAAGCGTTGTTGTTGGGCAGGCCCAGAGTAGTCGGCGAGTCAGTCCGTGTAACTGGGATAATCTGATTACAGTGACCTCCTTAGAGTGATGCCACAGCATGTTTGTGGGTTGGCAGGTCGCTGCCCTCATGGTCATGCCTTACCTGCCGCCCTGATCCTGGATCAGCCTCTAGTTTCACAGAGCATAGGGCACCGGTCCTTCTGGGTGGGTGTAAGCATAGAGTTAAAACTAGCAGAGTGGATGTCAGCAGCCAAAGCGTTCCTGATAGCTGTATCTATGGCTCTGGCTGAAGGTCTGGTGTCACTAGTGGCTCAACTCGTTTTGACAGCTATCTATCACCGACCCGTTCTTGATTCAATCATCTGAGAAACCTTTGCACCACAAATAGCACCACAACATTTAGTAAAGCTCTAAACATGATTAAAACACAAACATTATAACTTCAGTTTCATTATTGCATGCAAGTTTGGGGCACATGTCCTATGCATCACTGACAGCCACTGACACTTTATACAGACAGCTACAGAGGCCATGAGTCAGCCGCAGGTAAGACAATACAGCCTAGCTTGTCACCTGTTGCTAGCCCCAGAAAGGCCCAAAGCTGATCTAACATAAGGGTTTCCCTGCGTGTCACTGTGGAAGTCACTATTAGGCTTCCCTTTGACAACTAATCGATAATATGGCCTACGTCGTAATTCCACAGAGTCCTCATGTTTAGGTCTCTGTGAATGCAGAGACTAATAAAGAGGCAATGAAGACCTAGAGGGGTTGACATTACCTGTTGTTTTGGCTGCTGTAGCTTCAAATGGAAACCATGTATACACAGTCAACAGTAGTATGACTAGAGAGCCCCGCGTCCTAAAGCAGGACGGTCAACTTTAATGTTTCCTTGTATTTAATTTACGTAAAAAAATAAATAAAAAGAGTAAACAAATTAATTTAAAGCAAGGAAGTGGAAGTGGCAATTCTCCAGCTCTTTGTTTGGTTGTTAGGGTGGACTAAGCATTGCCACAACATCAACAATAGCACCACACATAAGTGCTGTAATAGCTACTTATCAGATTAGTAAGGGGAGATATGGCATATAGTCACTGTCATTTAAAAGCCTGAGTGTGTGTGTGTGTGTGTGTGTGTGTGTGTGTGTGTGTGTGAGAATGTAAGACTGAGTTTGTTGAGGAAAGGATTAGAGTTGTGGCCAGTGCCGGCTGCTAATCCCTTAGAGAGACAGAGTGGTGAAGGACTAGACTGTGACTAACAGGACTAGTGTGAGCTAGCAACAGGACCGGGGCACAAATGGAGAGAGAGAGAGAGAGAGAGAGAGAGAGAGAGAGAGAGAGAGAGAGAGAGAGAGAGAGAGAGAGAGAGAGAGAGAGAGAGAGAGAGAGAGAGAGAGAGAGAGAGAGAGAGAGAGAGAGAGAGAGAGAGAGAGAGAGAGAGAGAGAGAGAGAGAGAGAGAGAGAGAGAGAGAGAGCTGTACGGCAGCAGCATCTAATAAAACGAGTCTTTCATCTTGAAATGTTGATATTTTATAGGGGTGGATTTGAGGAAGGAACTTTATAGTCTTTGGCCTGCGTGGTTTCCCTGAAGACAACAAGACATGCTGTGTTTTTGTTTGTCAGTGTGATGTGAGGTTTATGTGTTTCATTGAGCTCGTCTGCTTAGTGCATATGTGCACATGTAGGCCTGTGTGTGCATGGAGGTGGGACAGCAGGACACTGTGGCGCTAGGGCAAGGGAACACACACTCTCACACACACACATACACACACACACACATGCAGACATATACGCACACGCACTGCAACAGAGCAACAATGACCCCATTCTCACACAGTAGCCCAAGACAGAGTGAGAGCAGGGCTCACAATGGCAGGAGTCACAGCAGGGGGGAGGGGGCAGCGACGACAAGAGATAGAGGGAGCGAGGGTGACTGTAGACCTTGAATGACAGAGTAGAGAGACAGAGGAACGGGCAGGCAAGGATGCACGGATAGAGAAGTAGGCCCTGGAGGTTTGGTTGGGGGAGGAATGGAGAGATGGATGGGGGGAGGGAGGGAGGGAGGGAGGGATGAGCGCGGGACTGGAGAGAAGTGTAGGGTCAGTTTGAGAGGAGGTCATAGCGCTCTTGTTCTCTCTCTGTGAGCCAGCTACAGATTAAGGCTAACAGTCTTGATGTAGGCTACACTCATCTACTATCTGTGTGTGTGTGTCTGTGCTGTATGCCTCATTATATCAATACACTTCAAGTAGTAGTTCACTCACAAGTCAAACACACAAGTTATGCAACCAAAGGAGAACTGCACCTTCAGGGTTTGATCATCTGACTACAGTTAAGAAGAAATGATTATTTATAATGACAGCTTGGTCATAATAGATATACATAGTCAAGTCATGTTATGTATATTACCCTAAGGGGTCATTTACATTTACATGAGCAAAGTGTTTTCAGTAAGTGTGCTCCTCGTCTTTGTTTGGGTAAAAAAAAACAAGTCCACCCTAAACACCTAAACAGTCATTGGCGATGCACCTTGTATTTCTGGGTCCATTTTGTTGTTTGGTGGTGTATTTTTCTAATTCCCATGGACAACTGGCCAAACGTAGACGACGTGACTACAGCTGCAAGGGAGTTTGATCAGCTATCTAAAACATCAACGGTAAACTTCAGGTTTTGGTGTCAGTCCCTCGGAGTCAAAGAGCGAGGCTTTCTGTCTAGACTCACCACTTTGCACCAACGTTCAACAATCATACAGGGAGAAAGAAGTCCATCGTAGAAGAGGAAGAGATACCAATTTCTCCAGTAGCCTCAATAGACCATAATGCAATGCAGCCACAAGACATGTTGCGTACGATGCTCGTTTTTTCTCCACTGGAAAAACTGCACTAACTATGCTATCGCTCTCTTCCCCTGAGTACACCAAAAATGTAAATTACAACACTTGATCACACAATAACGTTGCATTGAACATCACAGACTGATGATAAATAGCAATAGCAGTGTGAGTGTGAATAGGAGTACACTACTAACAGATGTTTGTACTACCTCACTGTTAAGGGAGAATACTGCTGAGTTTCAGTATTCAGAGAGAGAGAGGGAGGGAGAGAGAGGGAGGGATAGATTCAACCTTTCCAAGCAATGACACCAATCAATGGTCAGTATGATTACAAAAGAAAACACAATCACACACACACACACACACACACACACACGCACGCACACGCACACCATGGCTACTCTCTCCACAGGTCAATAAACAGAGATGAGGCCTACCAGTAAACTGTGGTGACTCCCTGCTCTCTTTACTGTACTGCAGCTCCACGGCTCCCTGTGGACGTTCCAAGCATACTGACACACATTTACACACCTTCTTTACACATAGCATACTTTATGAATTAAGTTATATGGCCGAGTTATATTTTTTATAATAAATACTCCAGAATAATGTGGATCAACAGGAGTGGTTATGCATACAGTAGCTTGCCTTTGGAAATAGGCGCAGAGAGTTTTAGTGTCACGTGATGGTCTAAATGCTGTTTCAGGGGCTTTTCCATCATACCAACAAAACAATTATGGGGGAAACATTGGGTACTTGTATTTTTTGTCATGAAAATGGTCAAATTCAGTCTATAAAATATCGGCATTGGTACAGGGCTTCAAAAACACATATCGGTCTACCCCTAATACACACACACACAGACCCAGACACACATTTCATTCGACATGGTGGTGCACAGCAACATCTTTTCTTTACATAGCAACACCACACACACGCACACACACACACACACACACCGACTGGGTTGATGTGTGTGGTGGCTGTGGACTCGGTGTAAACGGCTGTTAGAGCACCATTGTTGCTGGCCAGCAGCCTGGCACGGGGAGTGGGGAGTCAGGCCAAGCAGAGAAGGCACTGGGTGTCCCCCAAGCCAGGAGCCCTTGACCCATTATCATAGTCAAGTCAAGTAGAGGACACTTCATGAATATGACAGGCAGTAGACTGCATGTGTAGTATACAGAGCCACGGGGCACTGGCAGCAAAGTCATGTTTTATTCAGGGTTTACAGTAGTTACTGGAGATGCGTATACATGTAAACATGTCATGTTGCACAGCAAGAGTATATTCCACTTCAGTTAATTCCTCGACAGCCGGTATCCATCTTCAACTCATTAAAGTTAGATTTGTTAAATACTCCATGAAACAAACAACAGAGCTCAGTTTTTTTTTTAACATATTACACCCTGTGCAATAAATGCATTATATATCAGCATGCTGTGCAGTGTTGGAACATCAGGAGAGCTCTCCATCCAGCTGGGTTTCTGTGTACTGCAAAATGACCATTTTTACAATTCAGTCCCAAGATCTTACTTAAAAGTGAAAAATACTGCAACTGGGATGAGATAATTCCACTTGTTTCCAATGCAATTCTCTGGAAACAACAAGGCAACAAGGTATCAACAAGGCAGAATAAATCAGATTATTCCACTAGTACCAAGAAAATGACACTTGATTTAAGAAAATTGTGAAAAGTGAAATCATCTTGCTTCGTTGGAAGATTTTCTTCCACTTGTTTTAAGAAAAATATGATTTAAAAATTGTTCCAGATTAACCCAGACTTGTTATGCTTGGTATGTTCTGCAGCATGGTGTTGATTGCTTGCATCACAAATAGAAGGAACAGAAAAATGACAACTGAAACATCTCAAATTGTCACATTCAGCGTAGCATGTGCAGAATAGATTTGTTTTTTCTGTTGTAACATATATATCCCAAACTATAGCAGTTATCTAACTGATCTTACCGATCGCTCTGTGAAATTTGTTAGAATAATGGCTGCATGAAAGTGAAATCTGTCTTGGTTAAAAAGCTCAAACCTTTGTGAATTTCCACACCCTAAGTTACATACCACACACACACACACACACACACACACACACACACACACCGTGCAAAAAGAGCCAAGGGAAAGCCGCCTCATTTAATACCTCCATCTCTTATGAGAGAGAGGCTGCCTGGTCACACGAATCTGGCAGCTGCATTTGTGTGGAGACAAAGTGAATGGCTTGAGGGTGAAACTGTGCCACTGCATGGCTCAGGATTAGAGCCCGAATGGCCTGTGGTGGTACAAGTTGAGCCAAGCAGGGGTATCAATGACATGGGAGCATACTCAGTACAACCTCCATATCAAAGCATGGGGGAATGCAGAAGACCCAGTGATATGGTGCACGGCCTGCTCTGCAGAACTGCTCAGCATCAATCCTTCTTCTTAATTCAGCGTTGATGTTATACTGAGGTGCTCAAACTGCAGCAGACTCATGACGGTTGTATTACAGGCCTTCGACTCTGTTTCATTTTATATGACTGGACTGAATGATTGTGATGCCTAAACAACAATTTTAAATGTGTTTTGAAACTAAATTATGGATCTGTGTTTGAATTGTTTGTACATATTGGAGCAAAATAGACCCGCATTTTGAGTTATGGTGGGATTGGAAATTGCTAAGAGATCATCTTTGTGTTAGTACCATCTCAATCCCAGATTGGGGCTATAAGGCTGTATTATCAGTTTATACATGGTGGTTAACCTGCTTCTTTTGCACATTGAAGGACGGTGTCTTAGTGTGAATGGACCGTTGCTGCTTGAACTCTTGACTCTTGACGGAGGGGAAAGGAGGTGTGTGAAAGCCAAAGAAAAACAGAGACCTATTGAGATACAAAGACATGTAGTATGTGCTGCCAGGAAAATGACAAAAGCTCTCCCTGCAGTCATCTCTCTTCTCTCTCTTCTACCCATCTTACTCCATTTCTGCTCCGTCTTGCCTTTTCCTTGCCCTTCTCATCCCCCTCTCCTCCCTCTTTCTGCCACTTTATCCCGATGTTTCTTTCTTCTCTTCTGCCCTCATTTCTGTAGCTCTCTTCTTCCATTCCCTTCCCTCTTGTCATTTTTTCTCCCTCTCTTGCCTCCTTCCATCTCTCTCATCTCTCATCTCCCCTCCCCCATGCCTCATCCTCAGACAGCCACGCTTTTGACTCTCCCGTACACCCCCCCCCCCCCAACCCACATTATATACACACAATCTACCTCTCAATTACTCCCTGTCGTGGTCCCTTCACCCTTTCTCCTTCTTCTCTCCATCTCTCTTTCCATCTCTTCTCCCCGGTGTGTTGTAGTCTGAGATGATCACAGCCAGGCTGGCGACAGCTGGAATGGCAGACAGTCAGGGAGTGGGCACCAGTGGAGGGAGGGGATGATGAGGGGTAAGGAGGGGATGAAGACACCGAGTCTTAGGGGCTTGGGGATGGTTACTTTTTTGTGCACAAGGCTGTGATCTTTGCTGATGTAGAAACAGAGACTGGGCCTGAGGGGCGGGTGACAGGCTGCTTGCTGCTCTTTGTATAGTATCCCACGGGCCCGTATCTTGCCACAGTCGGCTTCTTGCCGTGCCAGTCAATGTTTGTAGCTCTGGTTACCATATTTGTCATGCTGTCATACTATTACACACCAGTGGAGATGACTGAGACTGGTGCTGAGTTGGTTGTGTTTTGCATGAGCAGAAACAGCAGGTATGTAGGTGCGTGGGGATGGGTGGGTGAAAGAGGGTGCTGAGGCTTTGGGAGCTCTGGAGCATTGGAGGGAGGAAGCAGCTACTCCATAGGGGGGTGTTGGAGCATGGGACCTGATTTGCTGACTTGGCGCCACGGCAACAGCTGTTCCACCCTGCAGGCTACACCTGTTCCTGTATAGAGAGAGAGAGGGGGGGGGGGGTTGAGATGACAGAGACAGAGGGGGAAAGAGAAGAAGGAGGGAGTGGGATCAGAAAGGCAGAAAGGAGAGGGAGGTATGAGACAGACAGACAAAAAACAAGAAAAAGAGGACAACAGGAGCTTCATGGGGGCATAAGGGCGCTGTGAGACTCCCGGCTTCTCCTTTCCCAGCTTCATATTCTTCGCTTGTGACCTCTGGCCTTGTTACCATAACAACAGCTTAATGAAACAGCGTACTGAATTGGTCCTCAGCCAGAATAATATAAGCAATTTAAGTTAACTGGCTGAGCCTTGTGTGCAGTAGCACTTATGGTACCTCTTTCAATTGAATTGCTAAGTGATACTGGGATATAAGAAGTGGTGCCAGAAGTGGCATGATGATTTATTTATTATTATTAAGAGTGTCATTAAGAGTGTCATTAACCTCCTTTTTTATCTTAGGTCCTCTGGTTGCTTACATGTTACGGTTCAAGCACTGAGAAACAGAGTCCAGTGTGGCCCTTGTATGCTGGGATAGGAATATGGTTTTGGTTGTTGAGGCCACAGTGTGATCATTTTTTCTGAGATTTCTTATTACTTTTCCATCCATCTAACTACAGTAAACAGTTGAATACATCCATGAACATTAGAATTTCACCTTTGTAACAGTTATGTTTTTACACTGTTGTTTTTGAAAAAAGGTGAAAAATCTGCTGGTAAAATCATCTCAGTAAGAGTAAGAGCTCCAAAAACAAAACACATATTGGTACCTGACTGTGAGCTTGGATGTTTTTCGCATTGACTTTTAGTCTGTAAGCTGAGAAAGAATATGTGGTTTAGGTATTAACAGGCCAGACTGGCAAAGGGAATGAGGGAAGGTCACTTTCAAGAGTTGCACTGTATTCATCTGGATAATGTGCAAGGCTTTTCTCCAGTTTCCCCACATACAATCATTAGTTACATTACTTATTAGAATTATTACATGTCTTGTGAGTTGATGTGGGGGGGTCAAAATGTGATTTTTACATGAATCTATTACCCCATCTGTTCCACCTTACTCACTCTCACACCGGCCCTAATATCTGTGGCCTGAATCTCTTCTGCTCTGGTGGCACTGTAGGCCAATGTGTCACCTGTGCTCTATGCACTGACTAACCAGTCTGGAGGATCATTAGTCAGGTGACAGGCACTCAGCGGTTACTCTTCTATCAGCCCGACGTTTAAACAGTGACTGTCATTTCACAACACTCAACTGGGGTCAGGGTCCAAGGGTGGAGGAATGGACGGAGGGAGTTTCAGGGGAGGGGCGAACAGAGAGATGAAAGAGGTTGTTGAGAGTAAATCTTTGCGCTCAACCTCTTTTCATACTGAATACTGTCATGATTTTCCCTTGTTAATAGATGGTGAATCACATCACATTGTATTAAACATGAAACATGAGACATGAAAATGATTTGTCACAGTGTGATTGTCCTGACGTAGATGTGTTGCTGACGGTTATATGACTTGTTTCAGACAAGCAATCTTTCATAATTATGTTCCAACCATGCTGATAATTCCCATAACGCATGTTGCTGTGGCAACCGTGGTAACCAGGGAGCTCATTAGTGATCTTTCTTATGTATGTATTTCCTATGTTCTTATGTATGTTGGCTACTTTGAGATAACATTTGGGAAAAGCTGATAACAGCGCACATGCTAACCCCTGTATAAAAGCCATGTTGTCCCTGAGGACGTCTTTTTTTTATTGTGATCATGGGTACTTTGGTGCCCACGCCCTCTCCGGTGGCACTTCACGTTAATCCTAGTGTTTCATGTATGGATGAAGTGGAGGTAGTCGTATGAATGGCGGTGTTAAGAGGCTGTGTAAAGATGTTCTTGAGGTGTGAAGGAAACATGTTGATACAGGCTATATAAAGACGTGTGAAGTCAGATCATGACTGGTGCTGTAGATATTACATCGGGGGGATGAGAGCCAGAGTGGAGGCAGGTGCCGTAGCTTTGCTCACACATACCGGCAAGCGTGCTTCCACTCAGTTTCCATCTTTCCATCTCTCCCTGTCACTTTGTCTGGGTGTGAAGTGGTCCACTATGACCATTGCATGTTCTTTCCCTCTGCATTTGTGTAGTGACCCAATGTAGTCTATTTGTATTTGCTGAAAAAGGAGACGTAAGCCAAGGTTGGTGTCTCATCTCGTTGAATGTAATTGAGTTCTGAGCAGTAAGTAGCATCATGGAGATCATGCATTACGCCCCCCCCCCTTTTGCATGGGAGTTCCTGCACTAGTCAGGAAACTCCTAAATGCCCAGTGCCTAGGTAATCATTCACAACTCCAAATGTATAGTGTGATATGCTCCATTGAAGGCACATATTTCTGCAACTTGGGCAGACCCACATTCTCCGCCCTCAGCGATCAATTTGCCATCAGCTTCACAAACAACCCAGCCTGTTTTCCTTACACCATCAACGCAATACGATGCCCCATCAGTATTCAAGTCTCTGGCTTGGATAGCCCAGTACTATCTATAGCTACTTTGGGTATTGTCATACTCAGTGCTCCCTATACGTTGTGCCCTGAGTTAGTTATTAACTGCAGCTCTATATTTCTGATGGGCTCCTGTTACGGCTGCAGTTATAAAGGCTGGATCATCACGTGTTCCCGTCAATTTGCCATACCTGCGATAGAGCTGAAATTTGGGCTCAACATAGTTTTCAAAGGTTTCCTTAGGCTTTTGTATTCTCCCTATGAACAGTTGGTACAAATTCTCACGTGTTCCTACTGCTTCAGACACTTTATTTCTAAAGGTATCAATAGCTTTCTCAGCCTCCTCAGTACTGTTGAATAGTGTTACCGCCCATGCATCTGCGTTGTAATCATCAGTGATGGGATTCCAAGCTGTCGCTGGGCACTTGGCTTTACTCAACAAAAACACATCGTAAGGATGAAGATTACTAACTATGGAGTATTCATTTAGCTTTTCCCAAAACTCAAGATTCGGGTCCGTCAATTTCACGTCTGGCAATTCCTTTAAAAGGTTTTGCAGATCTGTACCTGACAGAGGGGAGTGTTGGAGTAGTATTCCACTAACTACACTCTCGGAGGGTTGCACTACCCCACTCACAATCCTACATGACGTGTTGCGCTATGTTCTCATATTCAATCACAACAAGAATTCATTCAATACTTAATTTGTTCTTTATCAATTAACTGATGTGGGCACAACCAGGACAGCTTAACCCTGTTACTGAGGTGATAGTGCTTTCTATTTCATTACTCAGCGAGTGAACAATGAAATATATCATTTCAGTCGGTAGAGCATGAGACTCTCAGTCTCAGGGTTGTGGGTTCGATCCCCACATAGTGTCAATTGTAAGTCGCTTTGGATGAAAGCTTCTGATAAATGACTGTAATGTAATAATGTAATATAATAATTTGAAAGTCACTCACCTCAGTTTAGGTTTCCCAGTCTGGAAGATATTGCACATCCTGCCGACAACGCCATATGTTAGGAATGCACTTATTGTAAGTCGCTTTGGATAAAAGCGTCTGCTAAATGACTGTAATAATAATAATAATAATAATGAATTATTTCCTGGTCGTGGTGATGATATTTAATACAGTTCAGCGCTGAAAGGGAGAGATATCCGACAGCATCACTTCCTTTATACAAACTCATCCATGTACTATTCTACCTAGATCCTTTCATCCCCTCTGTCTGTCCTCCCCATGTTAATTGAGTTGGTTTGAACATGAATCTGTCACACCTTCCTCTAGACCTGTGAACACCATGTCTCTTGTGCAAATTTACAATTGACTAGAGGCACCCAAAAGGCCTGTATTATTATATATATATATATATATATATTTATTTATTTATTGTAAAAGAGATTCAGTCTTTCTGAATCTCTGTCAATCTTACTCCATCTCTCTTTTTTTTCTCAGAAATAGACACGCAAACACACACACACACACACACACACACCGAGAAAGAGAGAGAGAGCGATCGAGCCCCGAGGAGGCAGCTGTCCCTCACAGAGACAGTGGTATCAGAATAGAAAAGAAGGCTGGGGGATGACAATGGCTTATTATCACTGTCAGCAACCAGCCCTTATTCCCTGTCCACCACACTTGGTTGGAGACTGTCTACTGCACAGACACACACACATTACATATGGAAATCTCTGTAGACTGGCTCGGGGATGGTCACTGTGATCATCGCTTTATCACTGAAACTGGTCAATTATTCCTTTAAATTTGTTTGGTATCCTTTGTCATGTTGAGAGTATTTGCTTGTAGGCTGCTAGCAATATTTTATAAAGAGTACAGCGTCTGAAAGGCACACCTTGATCACGTGAGAAGTGTGTGTGTGTGTGTGTGTGTGTGTGTGTGTGTGTGTGTGTGTGTGTGTGTGTATGTGTCTGTCTGTCAACAAAGGCACCGCTGTGTGTATTGCCTTTCCCGCCACCGTTTGCATATGCCCGTAGATAAGAGAGAGAGAGAGAGAGAGAGAGAGAGAGCAACCCCCACCTAGCTCCCAGAGCCTGTGAACTGTGTACACTCCAAATATTTCCATAGCCAGCCCTCACACGGAAATGAAGAAGGAAGTACATAGAGGAGAGGGGGGGGGGGGTAGAGAGAGATAGAGAGAGATATGAGCTTAAAGGCCAATGCTGGGAATTTAAAAGGAAAAAGCTAAATCAACATCAGAATAGACCTTCAAATGATCCTCCAATCACCTTGTATGAACATCGTAGTCACTTAAACACACATACACACGTTGCACACAAGTGTGCCTTAGCAGGAACCTGAATAACACACTGTTTGACCACACCTGTATTGTAAACACGACTGTATTATTGAACATGCACACCATTTACCGTTTGGTTTTGAGTGTAGTATCAGGATCCATTTTCTAGGGATTTAGAGTAAGAAAATGTGTCAAACTGGATTTCATGTTTTAGTTCTCTGGATATCGCCTCTTCTTTCAAAATCTAATCAATGTCTATGATACTATATTTTTTCCCTGACGAATCCAGTTAACCTGAATTACATTTCATCATTTACCTACAGTATATAGTATGTCCAGTGTACTATAGGTCTGATGAGACTAACAACCTTTCTATGTGTGGTGTGTGTGTGTATAGTCTTAGTAAGTCACTGTCTGATGTGTACAGAGGAGTGTAGGTCATATTTGACTGGATTGAAGGCACGAAGGCACAAGGCGACACCAACTGTTCTCTCTGTTTGCTTGTCCCGCTTTTCCTCTACCCTTCCTTCCCTGTCTCCTCCTCCCCTCGCCTCCTCAGTCCTTATCCTGGAGCCACTGGAGAGGGACGATCTGAGCGGGAAGACACTGAAGATCACAGACTTTGGCCTGGCCAGGGAGTGGCACCAGACCACAAAGATGAGTGCAGCGGGTACCTATGCTTGGATGGCCCCGGAGGTCATCAAGCTGTCCCTGTTCTCCAAGAGCAGTGATGTGTGGAGGTACTACGCTCTCTCAGTTTATTACCCCGTTCCCTTGGTTTGTACCCTCTTAGTGTGTCAAGGCACCCAGTTTGAGAACCGTTGTCATTGAAGATCTTCTATCATATCAGTGTAGTGTTGTACATTCCTTCAAAGCCATTTTTATATGCTTTCTTCTCTCTCTTCATAGCTTTGGGGTCTTACTGTGGGAGCTGCTGACGGGCGAGGTTCCATACCGGGAGATAGATGCACTGGCGGTGGCTTATGGTGTTGCCATGAACAAGCTAACACTGCCCATCCCGTCCACCTGCCCAGAACCCTTTGCTCAACTACTGGGAGGTAAGCAGCACCAAGTCACCAAGCATACCCGGGTCCTTGTGGAGAACGTTCTTCCTAAGTTGTCTTGGAGAAAACAGAGAACGTGAGCACAGAGAATACATCTTAACA
This sequence comes from Hoplostethus atlanticus, assembly GCA_034670405.1. NCBI lineage: Eukaryota > Metazoa > Chordata > Actinopteri > Trachichthyiformes > Trachichthyidae > Hoplostethus > Hoplostethus atlanticus. The sequence continues at coordinate 11,244,172 of JAXDDX010000003.1, read as the reverse complement.
GACGTCGCAAGTCTGGTCACAAAGTTGATGTTCATTTTCTCAGCGGTTCTTGCAGTGAATCTTGGGGCTTCCCATTCGTTCTCGCCGGTCAAGTCTCAATGCGATGTATCGTACTTCGGTTGTTAGATATTACCTCAAGTAGGACAGAAGCATTTTGAGACTTTTTCACTCACTCTAGGTGGTCAGAGCCACTGAGTTTGAGATGCCTTGATCTTTGTGGTTACTTTTACTCTCCATCTTGGAGCTAAGAGGTATAGTAAGAGTTAAATGAACAAACACCACCTGACCAGTTCCATTAAGTTGCTTTTTATCCATCCCAGTGCAGTCCTATAACTGTGCTCTCGTGGGCCAAATTCCTCCTTTCTAACCTTGCAAATAGTCCCAGCATCATTCTGTTAACCACGGCAGGCATATTAACAGGCTCTTGTTTTACAGTTCAGGTCAGTTCAGGTTAAACCCGCCCACATTCAAATCCAAATTGCCTTAATTCCCTTATTCCCAAGCTACTTTTCTTGATGTGAAACTGGATAGGTTACCTGCCCTACTACATGCTACAAAAGACGGCAATTGCAGTATTTCTCATATTTATCAGCCAAACCTCAAAGTCACCTCCTTCCACTTCCCTCTCACTCTGTTCCTAAAGCTCTTCTCCTCCTCATCCTTCTCTCCCTCTCCTTCATCTTATCCATGTTCATCCGTTAATCTCTCCTTTGTCATCCCTCTCTACTCCCTCCACTCTGTTTATTCCTGTCACCATCTCACTTTCATCTCCTCTCTCTCTCTCTCTCTCTCTCTCTCTCTCTCTCTCTCTCCAGCCATACCTTCTTCTCCTTCTGCTCATCCTAATAGTCTCTTCTTAAACCTTTTTTGTTGTCTTGTTTCACTTAGTCATAAAGAAAACAGTGTTTTTGGGGTGCAACCACTCTCAGCAGCAGTAGTAGACCACTGTGACTAGGGCTTGTGCATCTTTGGTGTTATAACGTAGTTACGGATGCAGATCAGGTGTAGACCATGTTCCCATGTTTGGCTCATGATCGTTGCCATATGTTATCCCATCTTGGTCCCGCCCACTTCTCCTGTCCCTTTCTGCTTGACTGCCAGTGAAGCAGAAATATGAACAAATATCAAACAGACCATTCATTCCTGGTTCAGCTGCACCAGTGTCCTCTACCCCCCTACAATAGACTTCATCATGCATTGATACTCCTATTCTTAGGTGGAGGTTTAGTGACTGGTATTCACTGTTCTACACAGGCCCCTCAATGGATGCAACAAAAAGCACAGCTATATTTTACTTGGTGTTCACCAATACAGAATACCATTACCAGCTCATATAGGTTCCAGTTACTATCATTTATTAAGTCACCTTTTGATTCGTTTCTCTTTTCTCTTTGGTTCAGAGTGCTGGAGCCCAAACCCCCACAGTCGGCCCTCCTTCACCAGCATCCTGATGCGACTGCTGGCCATCGAGCAGTCGGCCATGTTCCAGATGCCCCTGGAGTCCTTCCACTCCTTACAGGAAGACTGGAGGCTGGAGATCCAGCAGATGTTTGATGAGCTCAGGGCCAAAGAAAAGGTGAGGAATCAGATGTAGTGCAACACCTAGTGGGCTACAATGGACTGGAAAAAATTATTCATAAGTACAAATCAGAACTAGTGTGGTTTTGGGAGGATACATAACTGTAAATATTGTCACATAGCATATCTAGGGTGGAAGGCATCTTAACACGTCACCATCTGCCTGAGGTGTTTCTGCTAATTGGAATTACCTTAGCAACCACCTTATTGCCAGAGGTGTTATGTTGCTATGCTAACACTGCATCTTATTGTAATTCTCCATTATTCTACATCAAATACCTCCTCTCCTCTCCTCTCCTCTCCTCTCCTGTCTGTAGGAGCTGAGATCCTGGGAGGAGGCGCTGGCTAGAGCAGCTGAGGAGCAGCGTGAACAGGAGGAGCAACTGAGGAGGAGAGAGCAGGAGCTGGCGGAGAGGGAGATAGACATTGTAGAGAGAGAGCTCAACATCATCATCCATCAGATGTACCAGGAGAAACCCAGGGTCAAGAAAAGAAAGGGCCACTTCAAGAAGAGTAGATTACTCAAGCTCGGCAGAGATAGCAACTGCATCAGTCTGCCCTCTGGTGGGTAGAAGAGAGAACTGCAATCATTATGTCCCCAACGTTTTAAACCAATGGATCAGGGGCACAACGTTGACAGCTTCCTGGTTTGATGTCATTACCTGTTACATAGTGTAAAACATCTCAATGTAAACACTTTCCAGTTTGGAGGTTAAGGTCACATGTTGCACTAAGACGTCAACCTGTTTTATGCTGCCCCTGGTACATTGTGAAGCTAAAGGCAACTTTCTAACTTATTTAGACAAAGTTTCAATTTTTTTTTTATCATAACCACAAGAACATTTCAGAATTTAGGTTTGTTTTTATATAAATGTTTGACAGACGACTCAATTGAATGTAAGTAAAGGCATTTTGCATTTCTCCTCCTTGCATTTCTTGCTGCAGGCTTTGAGCATAAGATCACAGTGCAGGCATCTCCTAGTGTGGACAAGAGGAAAACCCAGGGGAGTGAGACCACCACCCCTCCTGCCAGCCCAGGGGTCATACCCAGGCTGAGAGCCATACGATGTGAGTGCACTGTGTTGTGTGTGTGTGTGTGTGTGTGTGTGTGTGTGTGTGTGTGTGTGTGTGTGTGTGTGTGTGTACCTGACAAATGACTGAGATTAATGTATGTGAAGTGATTATGCATTCTGTGTGTGTAAGAGAGTAATTTTATGTTTACTTAATGTTTTATGAGTACTTAATTTGTTTTTATTGTCCCTCAGTGACACCAAGTGATGGTAGTAAGACGTGGGGCCGTAGTGCTGTGTGTAAGAAGGAAGACCTATCTACCAGCAAGAAAAAAGGACGCACCTGGGGGCCCAGCTCCACCCACCAGAAAGAGCGGGTGGGCGGGGAGGACAAGTATGTATACACCCTGTTTACATACAAATACGCAAACAGGCTTTTATTTTGGTAAATGTTTCAGACTGAGTTTTGATGAGTGATTTATCTACAACACCATCAGTTTAACGTCTCTCTCCTCGTAGACTGAAGTCACTAGGTGAGGGGTGCAAAGTGTGGTCGTCCAGTGCCCCTAACCTGGGCAAGTCCCCCAAACATGCACCCATGACTGCCGGCTTCTCCAGCCTCAATGAAATGGGTGAGTGTTTTTGCGTGTTTTCCCATAAGGGCGCATTCATACCAAGTGTGCTTGGAGAAGTTTAATCGAACTCTGGAGCATTTATTCCTTTTGTTCAGTTTGTTTGGGCTGGTGAGAACAATGCCATTTGAAATTGGGTGCGCACCAAGTAACCGCACCGAGACGCCTGAAAACATGGTTCTTGGTCGTCTTCCAAGCGAACTGTTTTATGAGTATGTTTTTCATTGTGTGACCATTGTTCCATACAGATTTATGGGTGTAAGGAGACGGATGTTAACATCTGATATCCAGCAGTTTGGAAAGTCAAGCATAACAAAATGAACCGAGGGCAAACTGCAGTTTGAACTGATGCTCATATTCAGCTATTTATTTATGTGATGGTAAATTACAGCGAGAGCACAGACACCTCCATTAGGTTTAGCTGAAGTTACATGGACTGGAACTGGATTGGTTTTGATGACTCTTGCTCCCCAATTTCCAATCTCAAGGGACAATAGGTTATCAAGACACCAATAAATGAGCTCCTGACTTTTGTTATTGGGCAGCGTGAACCTAAACGAACCAAATACAAAAGAAACTTTTTAACTATGGTTTGGACCAAAGACAGTAAACTATAGGTGTGATCGCACCTTAAGACAGTGAATGTAAGATAAAGAGCTATGCATCGCTAAGCTGGTGCTGAAGACAGAAATCAAACACCAATCGGAGTCATCACACATCATCCTGTTCTTTCCTCTCTACCCCTCCTGTTCTCTTCTACAGAGGAGGGCTGTGAGTTTGAGGAGTCACCTGGGTCCTTAATGCCCTCAGAGTCCAGCAGTAACGGGGCTGTGGAGGATACAGGGTCGCTGTGGAGCAGCCTGGGGCCCGGCGTGGCGCCTGGTGTTGGAGGGTCTTCTACAGGCTGTTTGGGGCCCGGAGGCCTGGGGACAGGGGCGAGCTACCAGGACTCCCTCCGCCGCTGCAGCCAAAGGAAGAAGAGCGATCTGCTGTTATTAGGCTGTGCCTCTCTGCTAGCATCTGTGGCCCTAGGACAAGACTTACTACAGCTGGGGAAACTGCAGGTAAGAAGAAGAGAGAAATAGATAGACAGGGAGAGAGAGGAGAAAGGGAGTGAGACTGGCAGAAGTTACTGGTGTGGCGTGAGCCAGGCGCAACTAACTGAAATGTTTGAAAGGCACGTGGTAGGCAGGAAGGCAGGAAGGCAGATGGCTTTCATGAGTGTCCCAGTCACCCCCTTAGAGGGTTTTTTGAGCTGATGCCCTCAAGAGTAAAAGAACCAGGGGCTCATTCATCCCCACTGCAATTAGTTTGCTCAATTTTTGAATTCATTTCTTACTTTCTCTACCTGAATAACAACTTTATATTTTGCATTGATGATGTGTCTGGTCTCAGAAAGTGATATATGTCTGTATGTCTGTATCTTATGGTGATTAGATTTTATTGTTTTTTATGATGTGTTTTTATTTAAAAAACCTGTCTGCAAACAAAACAATCCTTACAGCATAATAAAGAATTGAATTGAAATATACATTCAGTATCCACTTTGTCAGGAACCTTCCCGGTTTACACCAACAGCTCAACTCCTCCACATAATGAGTGACGTACAAATAAAGCAGACGTTTAAAGCATGCAGACAGGGTCATCCGGTTCAGCTGCTGTATTGAGTATCAGAGCGGGCAAGCGTGATTGAAACAACTTTGAAGTGGCGGTGCTGTGGGTGAAAACACACAAGAAGATTCATTCAAGTTAACAAGCAGGCCACAAGCATGCAAATAACAGCTCAGAATAACAGAGATGGGCAGAAAGGCATCTCAGAAAGCACAGACCATCAAATGTTGAAGCGGATGGGCTACAGCAGTAGAAGTAACACACTCCCTTCAGCTAAGAACAAGGAGAACGATCACCACCCTACCGCTTTTTCAAGTGGAAACTTCCAGCAGTCACGAAGAGGACATCGTCTCCAGATGGTTCCAGGAACGTGACAGTGACTTTAGTTTACTCCAGTGGTCTGCACAGTCCACAGATCTCAACCCAATAGAGCAGCTTTGGGATGTTTTGGGATGTGGAGGCGAAAGGGGGTCCCGCCAAAGTGGATACTGAGTGTACAGTGAGAGAATTAATGAAAACAATTATTATATTATGATGAATGAAGAAGAGAGCATTAAAGAAAGAGCATAGTGTATGTTTCAAAGGCAGCATGTATGGGAGGGAACTCAATGGACAAAATGGACACATTATCCCAGACCCCTGCAGTTAAATTGCTCCTCCTGTGGTGTTTTAGCTGACCTGGTGATATTGTCTCATGGCTAGACATCAGCTCAATAGTACAGCGTGTTAAAGTGATGATCTTGTGTGAATACAGGTGCTTCAGGATGAGCAGGACCTCCGAGAGGAGCAGCGTAAGAAGAAGGAGGGTCTGTTCCAGCGGACAGGACGTTTCCGTCGTAGCACCTCTCCACCCAGCCGCAATCTGTCCCTGTCTCTCTCCCGGCATCATGACTCCGCCCTTCCCTGCATGGACCCCTCTCCCTCTGTCACGCTGCTCTCCTTGTCTTCTCTGTCCGACTGCAATTCCACCAAATCCCTACTTCCTTCTGACCCAGACGATTGCCCCTTGACCCCTAGGGCGGGGATGAAAATGCCAGTGGCGCCTCCAGCCCCTTCCCTCAACCCACTCCTAGACCTGCGGGCAGAGAGCTTCAAGAAGGAGCCCAACCAGTCGCTCACACCCACTCATGTGTCTGCGGCCATGGCCTTGAACAGGGGACACAGACGCACCCCGTCCGACGGGGCGATACGCCCCCGCGCCCAGACTCTGGGACATCGCAGGACCCCGTCAGATGGAAGCATGCCCATGCCTCCTCCACCGGGAGGACCCAGCATCACAACACACAAAGGTAAGGGACATCTGCACAGGGTTAGCATTTGAGATGTATGGTGCTTTTTCCAATATTGATACTTCATGGTCTGACCAGTTTGACCAATCTCTCCTTCGGTTTTCATTTGCCTTGTCCAGGTGCACAGAATACCCTGGACATCCCTCGCCTTCCTGACCCCACCTCCATCTTCCCAGTTTTCCAGCGCCGCAAAGCCCCCGCGCCACCTATCCCTGACCCGGATCCCCTCTGCCTCATCAGCCCCCTGGAGAGACCCAAGACGCTGGAGTTTGCCCCCCGGCCCCGGCCCACCCCGGCTAAGGTGAGAGCCGACCCCTGGAAGCTGGGCTCTCTTTCCCGGACGCTGAGCTCCTCCCCAGGCAGCAGCTGCGACAGCCCCCTTGGTTCTGGGGACAGCAGCGCCAGCGCGGCAAAGCCCAACTTGATGGACATGGACGTGGAGGGCCAGAGTCTGGACAGCACTGTGCCCCTGTGTGGAAAGCTACCGCCTGACACTCTCTGTGGACAGCAGCACTCCTAGTGCGAGAGGGAGGGTGAACATTTCCAAGTCTACTAAGTTTGCATACAAGCCCATTCCAAGACATGACAGCTCGGCCTTGTCGCAGTCTGAATAAGGAATGCCGGCTGATGTCTGAGGCTAGAAAGGGCACACTTTCAATTCCCTTGATGTGCAAACATCCCAACTTGCTTGTCATGTTTTGTAGCCGCTTATTGGAAGCCATCCCATTCCTGCAATATTAGTGCCCTAATGAGGCTCAGTGCAAAACCCTTACAGCAAGCCTTTCCCTTGGGGCCCACTAACCTACACACCTCTAAGGGTCCTAGAGGCCTCGTCTAAGCCTTGTAGTGTGCTCGCCGTATTCTCGGTGCACACCCACTTACCTTCCCCAGCAGCTATTTCCCCCCCCCCGTGGAAAGCCATTGTTAACTGCTCCTTGTTCACTTGGTCAGGTAGTTGCTTTTCTCTCAAGGCTCAATAGGTGAATTCAAACCTTAAAAAGCCATTGAAGTTCCCAGAACTCCACCTTTTGATTCGATGTCCATTTCTCTGCATCTGCCTGTGCTTTGTGCCTGTCTAGCTACCCTCCTATTGCAGTGTCATTCCACTCACCTCTCCCGTTTGTCTCCCACTCCAAAGACTGGACCATGGGCAGGGAACTGTTTGAGTGCTTCAGTGTTTGACCTTAACATTGATTCTCTTGGAGGTGCTGAGACACAGAGGGGCTGGACTAATTATACATATGATTCTTAAATGAGAGTGTCCTTGTTGATATTTTGCACGCATACATTGTAGCCGTTTGTCCTGCAGGTACACAAACATCTCCCATATTGTCTCCCTAGTCAGACCTCTAAGAAGTGCCCTGCTGCATCTAGTCGTTTAGTCATTGCTCTTAATAGTGTAGCCAGTCAAAGGGCATCCTCGTTACCGCGCCCTGTAGCTTTTCTGCCCTTACCGTTTTCTCATATTTCATCTCTCTGTATCTGCGCTATTGTCCTCTTCCCAGAATGACAGACAGGAACAGGGAAAGCCTTTTTTTTCCACAGCACTGGTGGACTGGTTATCTTTTTCCTCAGCCTTGTACAGTAAAAACAAAGAGTTTATTTTCTCAATGCTTGCACCATTCCTGCCATAACCTTAGCAAAGCATTTTCTATTGGTTTTGGCAGACCAGGTGTGTTTCTCTTTGTGTGTATGTGTGTATACTGTACAATGTTAATGTGTTGGATGAATGCAATGGCTTGGTTGTGCGTGCTGGTATTTTTCAGTTCATGTTATTATGTGTGAATGATTTCCTGTACATTGTACGTAGCACTTCTTTGAAATGAGACCACGGGATGCTACACACATTCTCATCTCTCATCAGTTTGACAAAAAACATTCTTCATTAGCAATCACTACCACTCTGTATGGATCCCCTCTGAATGGAGATGGACAGCATACCACAAAACAGAGAGCCAAGGGAAATGTTCCAATTTGATCCACTCTGCAATACTGAGTGATAAAAACTACTTGATTCCTATAAATAACTTCAATCTCATGTTCATGACCGTGTGGGAGCTTGATATTCTCCCTTCACCTACTGTATTGAACATCAATGGCAGTTTAAGAGCCATGTTGTGCAACTAGTTTGTCTCTCTGTGGACTAGTGGACTTGGCCACGGTTGACAAATCAACATCGAACTCTGCTTTGTCTCCGGAGTTGTTTTGGTAAGGTGGATACGAGTGCAGTGCTGCTGTCAGGCTGCTGTAAGGAGCTGGGGAAAAGGCCCATTGCTATTGTTTTTTTTAAATTGCACAGTTAGTTTTGGCTGCAGATGGTATTTACTTGACTGTGCAAATTTCTGTGGGTGAATGTTTGTGTGTGTGTGTGTATGTGTGAATATGCGTGTGTGGGTGTTGTTATTATTTGTATGGGATGATGACAATCCCATAGGTACAGTAGAAGAGTGAGCCCAAACTCATTCTCCTTGTGTGGTTAAGAACACTGAGTATTTATTAAATTTACTGTTATTATTGAAATAATAATTAATTATTGTTATTACGATCTTCCCGGGATATCTGTATATATTTGTTAATATAACACCGGCAAACCAAGGAAAACCTAGGAAACTACTTACTGATACGTCCATGTACAGCTGTCTCCAGTCTCAACCTGTGATATTTCTGGGTTAAATGAGGAATACGTGTGAAATGTGATGAATGATTGCCCTGAGAGACAGAATAAAAGACAAAGAAAGATGCCTCAGTGTCTCTGCTATATCTATTTTTTTTTTTCATCTCATTGAGGGTCATCAGATCCTGTGGTGTCTATGACTGCTGACATTATCGTGTTAAGCTGTACACAGCCAAGAGGTGCTTGGTCCCCTGTCGTATTAGCAACATTTAACATTTTGTAGTGCTATGCATGAGGACAAAGGCTGCTGCAGCAACAGAGAAGATCCTCTAGATGTCATCAGAGTGTCCTATGATGTCATATCTCACAGCAGACAGCCCTTTCAAGTCTACTGTAAGTCTACAGGTAATGCATTCCTACAGTCCTGCATTCCTACAGGACACTTCTAACGTAAAAGGCAGACGAAAGTGCATTCCTGCAGAAAGAAAGCAGCGATTGAAGACGTTTATTATTAACTACTTTGAAATGTTAGTGAGGAAAGATATTGTTTTTTATGAATACCGTACAATATATCATATTTGACATTGCTATCACAAACGTTGGAAGCAAAGACGACAGCAGGCACATATAGTTTTGAGACACACAGACACACAAATCCTTATCCAGTCGACTGCTCTGTCTGTCAGTGAGACCGCCAATCAAACACCCTTCCAGACGCCAGCCAGTTGCCTAGCAACCACTCTTCACTTCCATGGTGATGCTATTAAAAGCAACAACAAAGAAAAGGAAAAAAAAGGGATGATGGGCCTGAAAATGAAGTGAGGAAGGGAGAAGACCCAACAGAGAAGATTTGATAAGCTGTGTCCTTGTGTTGTGTGGTGCGTTCACAGTCCACGTATAAGACAACACAATATGTACATGTTTCTGAATAAGTATCAGGAAATTTCATCTGTTTGCAGCTGCCGCATAACCTCATCCCTCTCTCTGGCTTTAAACCTGTGGTGTGCTTTACAGTAGCAGTGACTCTCTTATGCGTCTCACCTTCCGTCTTTGCGTCTTTCCCTTCATCTTTTTTCTCAACACTGGTTTTCCACCATGTGTCTTTCCTCCTGTATATCCATCTATTCCCCTTCTCCTCTCTCTCAGGGAGCCATTAAGCTGGGTAGTCAGTGGTGACAGACAGAGGTGTACCTGGGTGTGGTGGACATCACATATGCCATTTGGAGGACGCTATTAAACTACACAAGACCACAAAGAAGGTGAGGTGAGATGGAGGGGAGAGACAGAAACAGGAGAGATGGACAGTGAGAGATAGAAAGTGTGTGTGTGTGTGTGTAGTATTTTTGACACATATTTTCAAGCAAGTGAAGATGTGAACAACTAACCATAATGCCTGCCAACCTGGAGTGTATCTACATCAACGGACACTCTTGTTTTCTATGATACAGAATCTTTATCATTGACTATACTGTATAAAATAAGTGATTTGAATCAAGTGACACCGTTATAAATTATTGACAGTGTAAAATCAAAACAAATGTTATGTAACTTGAACCCTTGGTTTACAAAATGCACTTGACTGTATCATCTCTATTCCTGAGATATCAAATGATGAACCTCAGGTTATGATTTTTGGAATGGAACTCGATTATTATTATTATTCGATTATTATCAACAAGATCCCAAAGAAGACATTTTGTGTATAGTACAATGAAGTCGTATGACTTTGAGTGCCAACCACACCACAACTTTCCTCTTTTTTTTTAAACTTTATTCATAATCTTCATTTACCAATCAATAGTGCATTCCCAGGCTAGCAGTTCAGTAAAACCAGTGGTGGCCTCTGATGTTTTGATGTTGAGTACTGAATGGAAAGGGCCTCTCGGGAGAGGCAAGACAAATTGAAGTCATAGCCACGATGTCCCCAGCTTCAGGTCCCTCTCTCTCGATCAACACAGGCAAAAAGAGTGGAGTTCTTCTGTGCTGTGGTGCAGTAAGACGTCCCTCAGAGTTCTCCACACCACCCATCCACTCCTGTGTAACTGGTTGTCCTACTTTATAGAAATGGACGCTTCGGGTGAAAGGTCATTTGTAAGGGTTCAAAGGGCATTGCACAGCAGGTTCTGGATCCCCTAAAATAAGGGGCATCAACAGAAACACCAACAAATACAGACACTGTCACAAAGCAGCTCTGTGGGGAGCTAGCAAAAATTATCTTTCCTTTCTCTTGCTTTCTTTTCTGTTGATAAAGTAATTCAGTAAAGTAAAGCTTTTCACAACCATAAATTTTTCAATTTTTGTTCTTTTTTTGTACAATTGTATCATATATTCACAAAAAACTACTTTGACATTTGACAAACATTTACCTCAAATGACATCAAAGGAAAGAGCAAAAATAACAGCCAGTATTTACTTTTCCATCTCTCTTTTTTTGTTGTGCTTTTTGTTGTTTGTTTTCAAAGCTACACTGATGTATAGATCAGGTGTCCCTATCTCTATTTTCACAGACAGTGCGTTGTCACGTTATGCTCACAATAACAGGCTCACAGTCAGTTCTACAATGAGAAGTAGTCACATGTAGAGCTGTGGCAGCTAGAACTGATCCTGAGCCTGGTTTTATGTGCAGCTAGTATCCCTAGACAGTTGTACACATTGAGCTAGAATGACTTAGCACATTGAGACAAAAACAAGATGGCGGACTGGTGCCATGGAGAGAGGACCATGGGAGGAAACCTATCCCCGAGTGGCCCGTGGGTGAGTAGACTCAGCCCAGGCAGCCATGGAGACCAACCCTGAAGGTGCTATTCCTCAATGTTGTTTGTTCATTTATCTCTTCTGGGATACTAGGGGCATGGAGCTGAGAGAGGAAGACAGAGTCTGAGAGAGAGAGAGAGAGAGAGAGAGAGAGAGAGAGAGAGAGAGCATCTAGAGCATCAAGAGTGAAGAATGATTCCACACCTGATGTTTTAGCCCTATGAAGGCAATCTTTCCATAACTTTTCTATTTCCACATAATCCTATATTTTCATTGCAAGAGTGACATGGAGCTGCAGCTGTTTAGTGGGGCTGATGATGGCCTACTTCTGCCTCCACTGGAGCCTCTCTGTATCATGCTGGTTTCTTCAACACATGGTGCCGTCTCTCCAGAGTCCCATTGACACACTTAGGTCCCTATTTCCCTCCTATCAGGTCACAGGAAAATGGGGAGGGAAATCTTTTACTGCATCTTTCTTTGATTTTCTCTTCCACCTCTTTGAATTTCTTAAGCAGTGGAATTGGGTTTTGCCTCTTACTGCTCACCTTGGCCAAGGCAGCAGGTGACCCTAATCCATGAAGGACCCCTTTCTGTATACGGGATTCTTATTTGATGGCTATTCTGCTATGGTGATCACACTCAGGACAGAATGGATAAAATGGAGGTATGAGAGAACAGGTTAGTGACAGCATGCCATGACAGAAAGCAATAGAGCAGGTACTATCCCTATCCCTTAGATCTGAAATTACTTTCTCTGGAGCCACACGTTACATGCAGGAGGTGGGCTTGCACATAGGAAGAAGGAAACTGGGTTTCATGGCATCGGACACTAGGGAATTAAGGTCATGCTTTCATAAACTGTCAGTTCAACCTTCAGAACAGGACACGCAGATATATGACTGGGGTAAAGCTATCATAAAAGCAATATTGGCATCATTGATGGTTAATCTTCACAAGTCACAAGAGAAGCAGTGGCAAACTATGTTCATGTATCTGCACTCTTTAGCCAAGGATATCCACAAACCACATCGTCAGTTGTGTTGTCTAAAGCTAATGTGTATTATCTGTCCTCGCAGACAATAATTGTATGTTTTAACAATTTTCTGAAATGAACATTTAGCAAACACAGATACTGTATCTATTAGAATACACTAAACTGAAAGCGGAGGGGATCTGGAATCTCAAATGGCACACTTTAGTTGATGTGTACTAAAAGCTGACTGGACCAAGATGATGGTAGAGACTGTTAGGACAGATGGATGTGATTGTTTTCCCTGCACTAACACTGCCCAGAGTCTCTTTAGTATATTACCAGTGTCTGGGAAGCTTCAGCATTAGCAATAAAGGGTTGGCCCTCTGGCATAGAAATGGCCGTATATTTCTGGCTATAGAGTTTCCAGCTTGCTGTAGAACTCAGAGTAGAGCTCCATGTGGCCAATGACAGTTGATGGAACTCCAATTCCATTGGCTATTTTCCATTATGACATCATTAGCTGGAGAACAGAGAGGGGCGATGTGAGGGAGGGGCTTCAGCAGTCTTGACAACAACAACACATGGCCCAAGAGGGGTTTTGGACAACAGATTCAAGACACCAGTTTCCACAATTAGACACCTGATAACAGCAGAACAGCAAGACTGCTGGAGAATTTTGTCTGTTTGCTTTGTTCCTTAGAAGGAGAAAGGTCGCACACACATTTGCTTTTAACAACTGATTACTAAGAACGATGAACACCGTAAGCAAATTAAAAACCTTGATAAACTTAGCAAAGGACAAATTACAAACACTTGAATTAGCCCTTGAATTGAAAAACAGTCTAGAAACTGAGAGGCATCCAAGAAAAAAATAGAACAACAAAAGATTTAGCTAGTATGTTTTCGTAGTCTGGGTAAGGGGTAGTTTGGGCCCGAGTGAGCCCTGTTGTGACAGGATAGGGGTTGGATGTACAATCAAATTGGACTATGGTCTTGATATGTGTCACACACACCCCTCACTATCCGTTGCTTGTGCTCCAAAAACTCCAAAACTGCCTCCACACACCCCCTACCCTCCTCCCCACACTGTCAAGCTTCCCAACCCTGGAATTGTCTTCAGTGTTCAAAATAAGACAGAGTGAGAGAGAGCAGAAAAAAAAATGCATATTTTTTAAAAACATTTACTAAATTACGCAAATGTCCATTATTCATATGTTTTTAAGCTCCTTCTTCATTCCACCACGATGACTGTTTCTTATGAGTATAATACAGCATTTTCCTTTTGTTTTTGTTTTTTTTGTTGGCTTGACTTCATCGAGGGAAGGGAACCACAGCACCTGAGGGAGAAGGAGAAAAAAGAAGGGGAAAGAGAAGGAGATGGAAGAGGGGGGGGGTGCAGACAGAACTTGATATGTCTCCCGTTCTTGTCCATCGTTGGCAGGTGTTTGGGTCTGTCTCATCCATGGGCTGTGCTGTCAGGGGTCAATAGAAGAGAAAAGGAGGCGGAGAGAGGGAGGGTCGATGTAGGGCGGTTCATAGGTCAAAGGTTGAGGGGATAGAAAGGTGAAAAGCGTTAGCCCTAGGTCTCTTTGTTGCTCTCTCGGTCCCGCTGTCCACTCTTACTCATCTTCATCTCCGTCAGCTGGATGTACCGCAGCACGTTTGTGTCTGTGATGAAGAGAGGGAGAGAGAGTGCAATAAAAGATGAGAGGATGGGGTGGAGAGAAACAGAGAAACAATAGGTCACATTTGTACTTCAATCAATACTATCTATTTCATTATTTCAGACCTTAGGTCTCATTGATGTCAAGGGCACACTGACTTCGGTTGCAATATACACCTTTACCCTAGGAATAAAGACCTCAACTGGTGCTTGCACTCATAATACTAATAACTCATCAATACTAATATCTGCCTATCTCGTTTGTTTTGCAGTCACATTATATGAATCTAACTGACTGTACAGTTTATCCCCACCTGTGGGTTCACGGTTCTTGGCGTCACGCAGGTAGCGTAGGGCACATTCATAGTCACCCAGGTGGTAGAAGGCGATGCCAGCACGGTACATGGCCTTGAAGTGGTCTCTCTGGTGGACCAGCACCTTCAGACAGTACTCCTTCACTCGCTCATAGTTTACCAGTTCTGACTGCAACAGGCACGCTGCAGGTAGGAAGGAAAAGGGAGAATGTGAGGGAGACAGAGAACAGGTTAATAGTATGAGATTTTATAATGCTTAATATTTGATTGTAGTAATTATAATAATTCAAATTAAATAATTTTAAAAAACTATCAAAATAGTAATTATAATTTAATTAAAGATGGTTTTATAAATGTTGTAAATTATAGATGTTATAAATAAAACATTATTTTCCTACTTAGTCCACGTAAATAGCTTGTGTCTGATTCAGTATCATATTAGCAGGATAATATGTCTAACACGTGATAGGGAGGCATGAGTGAAAGACAAAGGGAGAAAGGTTTTGCTGACATCCCACTCTGTGCCTTTTAATAGAACCACAGTGAAATTTAGTCACCACACTACTTCCTCAGGATGGCAGTGAGTCAGCTATAAATAGCCAAGCCACAGTGGAAATCTAATCATTTCTAATACTAAGACACAAAAATTGTGCAAACAGTTTGAGCCATGGGGCAAAAGAGTAATTTCTCTACATCCTTCTGTTGAGCTTGCTGTTGAGTAGAAAGAGCAAAAAAGCAAAGAGAAACTTTAGCGTGATGGGTCAAATACCGTGAGGATGCTTAAGCCTTATTTCCCTGACTTAGCAGATGTGTTGTAAGTAGTGAGGGCAGGAGGAGAGGAGGAAAAGAGGGATGGGAAAGGAGGATGCAGAGATCAAGTCAGCAATGGATACTGCAGGGGTCATGTGGGAACACATGTGCGAGAGACTGAACGGTAACGTCCAGTATCAAGGCTAACTGAGCTGAACTGAAACCAACTGGCTCACTACTAGTTAAAGTACTGCCATAAAGGACAACGTAGAGTACTTAGGAAACACTTGTATTGCAGTCATCAATCCTATAGATGTGCCTTGCAGCAGCCGTGGCGATTCTCAGCTGGTCTGAGATCAGCTAAGGTCGGGATAACTTCATTAGTAAAGACACACGCGCAAACACACTCACACAACCAGACACACACACTCACACACACACACGCACACACACACACACACGCACACGCACACGCACACGCACACGCACACGCACACACACAGCTTTTAGTCCAGCTAAGCTTTTAAATGCCTGCTGATGGCTCAGATATCTGATCACCCAAACACTATTCCTCTCGCAATCACAAAGACATGTGGTTTTAGCTTCCATCTTACCTTGAGAATATCTCACCACCCTTGTCCCTTCATACATGTTTGTCCTTTGATTCACACTTAGTTCTTTCCTCTAACTCCATGCTTTTTCTTTCTTTTTCATTCTGCTTTTCATCACTCCTTCCCCCTCTGCCATTATCTCTACCCGATATAGCCAAAGAATTCGCTTTTGACATCGCTCCCATCTCCACCCATCCATCCCTCCAGCTTGCCTTGGCTTCTACTGTCAAATCTCCTCTAACACTCCCATGCCACCTTTTCCCCCCTTGATCTGACTCTCTGTTAACCCTCCCTCCACCCTTCCTCTATTCTACCAGTCTGCCCTTGACTCAGACAGCTCTGTGAATAACACGAGTCAAGGCCTATTAGCTGGGAGGCAGGGTGAGTCAGGAGTGAGAGAGGCTGCAGTAGGAGGGGGAGGGGCAGAGAAACGCAGAGGGGAGGCTAGGTGAAAGAGATGTGAGACATACGGAAGACATGGGTAGGGTGAGAGAGAGAGTCCTCAACAGGGGGAGTGTGTTAAAAGCAGTTTGTCGCACTACCTGTCACCTTCCCCCATATTTCACAGATGTCTCCGAGAAGGTGTGTGTGTGTGTGTGTGTGTGTGTGTGTGTGTGTGTGTGTGTGAGAGAGAGAGAGAGAGAGAGAGAGAAATGCAAAAGGAACAAATTGGGCAAACAATCCAATACAGAGTGAGAAGTAGTCAAGGCCCAAGTATTTTATCAGATGAGCAGGAGTAATGGAGCTTTGTCAATCACATTTGGCCTTGCCCATCAACAATACAAGTGCACAACACTAAATAATTCACCATGGACATCAGGGAATGGACCCATTCAATACCGATCAATAATGTTTTGGTATTTAGTGGTTGAAGTTACATATGGCAGTGCATTTTGTGTGCGTGTGTGTGTGTGTGTGTGTTGTTTCACTCCCTCAAGACACAGCTTTCTACATTAAACCCTGCATGCAATGATAATAGGGGTAAGTAGGGGCACACACACATCAAGACTCACCTACACACACACACACACACACACCACAGTACTGGGGAGAACAATGGCGAGCTTGAGAATCGTCTTATTTTCAGGAAGGCTCATGACTCAGCCCCACTGACATCACAGAGCAGAGCCAAAAGGTCGAAGCAGTTTCACATTCTCAGTCATCAGGAGGGCCCGTCTGCAAGGCTCAGTACAGCGGCAGCCACCTCAGATGCCCTCTACCGCTGTTGCACACCTCTCTACACACACAATACTCCTTTATTTGCTTTTACAACTGTCCAACTACGACACAACTCTGCTCTTCTCTCTCCATATCCATCCATCATCGTCCTATCGCACTGGAGGTTAGCGGAGCTTTTAGGGGATTCGGTTACAGTCCATAATGGCCTAATGGCTGACGCAGGGTTCACTTGCATAGTTACACAAACATACGCCCGTCGGAGCAGATACACACACACACACATGCACACAGCGGCGCAAATGGATACACAGACGACACAGTCAGTGACACAACACACACGCATGCGCGTACACACACACATACACAACACACACATAGGTGATTGTAAAGAAATGGTGGATGCAAGCAAGGGTTGGAAATGACATGACTACACGACCACACAGACAGACAAACACACACTCACCAGCTGATGATTGTAAATGAACAGGTTGCTGCAAACAGCTGTTGGAGAATAGATGACTACGCAAACAACAACACAGACACACACACACACACACACACACACACACACACAAGCAACGTGCACAAGTGATGACTGGCCGGCCGCGCCCAATTGGGCCATTAGGCAGATGGATGGCATGTCAGAGGAAATGTAGTGAGTGTGGTGAGGTGCATTAAGGGTGTGATAATGACAGGATCATCAGGAGCAGGCTGGGCAGGGACAGAGATGCAGACACAGACAGAAGCCTGATAACACCATGGAACAATATCACTGGAGCCTGGGAGTCAGAGTCAGAATTTAATTGGTCTATATATCAGCACCAATGAGAGAAAGACTGACAACAAGGAGCCGGTGTGTCTGTGGGTGTCTGCGTATGTATGTGTGTTTGTCATTATGAAAGCGATGTGAGTAGTAGGGTGTTGGAGTGGTTAGGGACACCAGCAAGCATCCACCCACGGCCACTGTTCTGTTCCCGACCCTGCACTTGGACCTCCCTGTGGGATGTGTGATAAATGTAGAGATCAATACAGTATCATGTACATTGGATTTGATTAAAAATGCATTACTCCCACAGGTTTTTATGAGTGTGCGTGACAAAGAGATGAGAAATAATGTGATGCGACACATAGTAGCACAGACAAGGCAACAGGTTAAGAGAAACAGGAAGTGTGGGAAGAGTGTGAATGAAGCACGCCATGTGAGGAGAGGGACAGAAGAAAGCGCCGGGTTTCCTGGCGGTGCTGCGACACTGAGTTAGTGTCAGTGTCGTGGGTATGAGTATCTCTGTCTCTCTAAGGAGCCTCTGTCTTACTCTCATATCTCTGAGTGCTTCAGCAAAAGACTGGGCAGATTTTAAGGAGGGGCAGAGCGAGATGACACGCAGGAGGAAAATGTCTGAATTTACTGGTTTCTAATCCCTTTTAAGGAGGAGAAACCCCAACAGGTCCAATGACAGCTGTCAAGTGTGAGTGTGCGAATGTGGGAAAGGGTGTGAGGCGCTGTGGCTGTTCATGTGTGTGCCTGTGTGTGTCTGACAATGTATGCCTGTCTATGTATGTGTGTAAGTGTGTGTTCATGCGTGTATGTGTGTGTGTGTGTGAATGCTAGATGAGAGGTGCAGTGAGTGGGAGTGGTTAACACATGCTCAGGAACCCCACTGGTATGCCTGAAGCATCATGTCTCAAAAACAGAGCCTGCATAGAGACTGGCTTTCATTTAGCAGGGAGAGAGCCAAAGCCTGGGGAGAATACATATCATAAAGAATGAGAGAATAAAGGGAGGAGGTAGAGATAAGAGAGACAGGGGGCGAGGGAGGACAGACATTGAAAGATCGTGCTGGCAAAATAAAATCCTGAAAGAGCCAAGTGAAAAAAAATGAAAGCATAAGGACAAGATAAGAAGAAAGATCAAAATGAGGGCAAAGGAGCATGGAGAGACAGGGGGAGGAGTTGAAAGTAGTAGAGAGTGGAAAGGAAGGAAAAAATGGCAAAGTGTAAAATAGGAGAAAACTCAGCAATGAGTGTCTTCTCCTTTGCCTGATGAGGAGGCCATTAATCTCCCTCTTTGTCTGTCTCTTTTGTCCTCCTTATCTCGCTCCCTCTCCTGTATGCTACATGTTTTACCCCATTTGTTGCTCTGCCTGCTTCCTGCTCTCTTCTCTGCTATTACCACAAAATCCATCTGTCCTGTCCCTCCCTTCCATCTTGACCCCTGTTCCTCTCGATTGCCGTCCTTCTCCTCCCTCCTCTCCTCCCTCCTCTCCTGTCCCTCTCAGTCACACCAGGCGTGAAAACACGAACTGGCTAATTTAAAGCCACTCGTGGCCGTGGTGATTAGCCTGCTGTCCATCACCCTGTAATTAGTTTCTGCGGGAAGATAATGGCAGATGGAGGGACCCATCACTCTCACCGATGCTCTCTCTCTCTCTCTCTCTCTCTCTCTCTCTCTCTCTCTCTCTCTCTCTCTCACACATTCCTTCATCTGCATCCATCTCTGACTCTCATCCTTCACTCTTCCACCTTCCATTCCCTGACTGTGTCCCTGTACACCTCAGGGTACAGACCAACCACTGGCCGACTTAGCCCTCGTCCATCACTGCCTTGCCCTGCCCTATCCTACCCTACCCTCTCACGTTTCATTGGATCTCGTGTCTCTACACATGTGGTCCTCCTAGACACACAAATAGACATTTTCGTCATCATTGCAATTACCTCAGATACATTCTCAGATACCATGTAGATTGTCTCTCCAGGCCCACTAAGAATTGCTCTGCGTTTAACGAAAGCCTCACCCTGTTATTGAGCAGGACAGGGCTGGAGCTGCTAGCTCCCTTTATCGCGAGGGCTTGTCTGCACTGACATGACACAGCATTATCCTCCACCTTCACTGGGCACCTTCTGCATATTTATCACACACTTTCCCATCTTCTCATCTTTCCCTTGCCCCTTTGTTTACCTGTCTCTGTTGTTCTATTTCTATGTCTTTGAGAAGCTGCTGCTCACCTATCACCCTTCATTTTATAGCCATTGCAAAGGCTGGTTTATGACGCTGTAAGCTTTCTATTCTATTCAAGAGTTGGTGAGGAATATCAGTGATTGATTGCTCATTCTCTCTTAAGAGGAAATATACATAATGACTACTGAGATTCATTATTTCCAAATGATGATTAAAGCTCATCTTGTCATCAAATAACATTTCACTTAAAACAAGTGGTACAAATGATCTCTTTCAGTGTGTGTGTCACTGCAGTGGAAGACTAATGCAGCCGCATATGGTAGCAAGAAACTCATAATTAGATAGTCTTGTTGCTCCTCTTTGAGTGTGCAAATTGACACGTTTCTCTGTGCGTGTGTGTGTGTGTGTGTCTCAGAGGCCTCCCTATGCCTCTTAGGGGTAGTCTGTGAGAGTAGAGTGCCGGGAAACCTGCCCGACAAATGAGTCAATGACTATTTTAGATGAGCAGAACAATGCAGAGCAGCACAGATTGATAGTGTAGGGTGGGATATAGGGAGGACCAAGGGTTTGAGTTTTGGAAGACAAAGAAGTGGGGAAAAAGGGGTAGAGGGTAGAAGACTGGAGTTGGACGGAAAAGCACCATTCATACCCCCTACTGATACATCTGGCATACCGTATGATTTAGGTTAGAAACCCAATCTGTCGCTCTTTCTAAAAGGTGCTTTTCTCCTGTTTCTATTTGCTGTCCTCGGATAGAGTTTCAGCATTTATTCCCCCCCACGCTGCGCACACGCTCCACCCCTAAACCCCTGGCATGTTGGTTCGCTCATAACACTCTCACAGCCTGTTATCCTTGGAAACTGCTGGTACATCAAACATATTTGCATGGATTACCCACAATGCAACAGTGATCCTGGGAGTGAAGGGAAATAATGTAGCCAGATTATTCTGTTAGATCTCTCACAGAGAGGAAGAGAGGGAGGGAGAGAGGGGTTTTTTTTAAAGGAGAGAGGCCAGTCCACTACCCATACCATTTTTTCTTTATTGATAAAGACAGTAGAAACATTGAGAGGAAAGACATAGTAGGGGAGACAAAACAAAGAAGGTTCTGGTGACATTTTATCCTGGGCTAGTAGGGGGACATTTGGTTCCAGAGTGAGGGTTTTAACCAGCACACCGGTCATGCAGATGGTGCTTTTAACCATAATCATACAATGTGCACAGTGTATCCAGGAACGAGATTCATGGTAGGGAGTTTACCCTCCAACTACAGTCCTCTAGCCTCTACAACTCTGCCCCCCTGCCCTTTTCCACGCATCCTTGTCTTCCAAATCCTAACTCATAAATCCCAAGGTTCTGGCCCTCCCTATCTCCTGCCCTACTCTATCAATTTGTGCTCGCCTGCATTGTTCTGCTCACCTAAAATAGTCGCTGACTCAGGATTAATGCTCATCTACTTAAATATTTATACAAGTGAGGAAGCTATCTACCCTATGACTTCAGCAGGGATGAAATCAGTTATACTCTCCATTGCACACTGCAGTTTCCAGAGCTTATAGAATAAACAGCATCTTCTTCTCTATACTATAAGCCAGTGGTTCTCAAAGTGGGCTTATGAGATCCCCATAAGTCTTTGTGGGGGTCTAGGCCCTCCAGAAAAATGAACAACAGTTGATTGATTTCATCTAACACAATGCAAGGTTAGCTGGTACAACAGGTTCTTGGCTATACACCTTTCTATCTAGGGGCAACAGAACCCCTGTTCTGTGCTGCAATGTGATGCATTGATTTGTTACTTTACTGTTTTTGAGCGCCATAACAGAATGGATGATTTTATACTGATGCAATAGTGTTATAGTCTGAGTAAAAACAGCCATTCAAACAGTAGAAGAGTGGAGTGGAATAAAGCACAGAAGAGACTTTTATTGGGGTTATGTCTGTAGCTGAACTCCAAGCCAGAGACATAATTTTGTCGTCGCCCGCGGCTAGGCCATTAACTGGTTGGTGATGTCATCTGTGGACACTGGGCAGACACTCGCCTTAAGCTCAGTAGGTCAAAGCATCCATCTGTAGCTATTGTTTTCCACTGGGGCCAGACACATCAGTTCAATTAACTCTGACAAAAAAACGTTCAGGTCTTATATTGTCAAAAAGAAAACATTGATCCATAACTCAAAACTATATTTTTATTTTTTTGTTTGTTTGGACAAGCTACAGGCTTTGTCCATTAGACTGGTTACAAGATAGATGAGAGAGCTTATGGAAAGGTCAACAGAGAACATTGCCAAATGGTTTGGCTCAGAATCTCACAGAGTCAGCCTTAATCTGCTGGGTCCAGTAGTAAAACTATTCCAATAAGTACCTTAAGTAATTTAATGGCTAAAGCATGAACTTTCATAATTTCCCAAAATGATCACAGCAGGAGTTGGCAACAGCAGCCAGTTGTGTTTAGAAACCACTCACTAGATCAAAGCTGCAAAAGCACACACTTTATGTACCAGTCAGCACTTAGTCCAAACAACCTGTACCAGGCTATTTGATTAGTATTTATAACTTCTACAACTTAAAGCAGCCAACAAGACAGTAAAGACACACAAACGCACACGCACAAACACACACACACCTAAATTTAAACCTCATATCTTACCTCTTACCTTAACCTTAAGGTGCAGTCACACTATGCACCAAGATTTGTGAAAAATTGCTTTGCCTCTCATTCATCCTTCCATTGAAAACCATACAAAGAGCTAATAAAAACATAATTTCCGGTGAAATCAGATGTGACCAATCTTTTACAATTTTCTTTCCAATCTGCGGCTGATTTTTGTTTATTTCTCTCTGTACTGGTGCTAACCCAATATCGTCAATCTGTCCCACTGAGGCTCATCACAACACAATCCCTTAGTGCTGGATCAGCAAAACAGGATCTACACAACCTTTACATTTCAATGCCATCACAACTAAGGACACGCTTTCAATGTCAACCCTAGGCAGTGCATGTAATGAAGTATTCAGTGTCAGGCCAGAGCAGGCTGTGTAGGAAAAGCTCAGATGGGGACCAACATGGAGCTCTCTGGATAAATACACACAGCCAATTGGTTTACTCTGCACTGTCCGCTGGAGCACAGGGTGTTAGAGATGCACAAATAGCTCTAGTAAATTCTCATTACTGCTGGCCTGGCTTAAGACTGGATGAATATTCTGCTCTCTCTGTCTCTCTCTCTCTCTGTCTCACTCTCTCTGAGGGTGTCGAGAGGGCATCTGTTTCAGTTTCCTCTGAGCTAATGCCTTGACTTTCAACTACAGACAAAAAGAGGCTTTGACAGCTACTTTGTATTTAACCCACAGTTTTTCTTGTTTCCTCTTTTTTCACTTCTTATCACAATCGTTCTCTCTTTCTCTCTCTCCATCTCTCTTGTTCTATCTCTCTCTCTGAGTCCCTCCCCGTACCCCCTCCTTCCCTCTCTCCCTGACAGATGACTGGATCTTATTTACTGGTGTGACAGGAGTTGTCTAGGCCTGTCAGGACCATGATATAAAACAGCTCGCTCCGGACAGGATTTCTCAGCATCATCCTCCTTACAATGGAAATAAAATGCTTTGGAAATGCAGCTCTGAAAAACACCCTCCCTTCACTTCTTGGAGGTCATAGAGCTCTAGCAAAAACATCTTCCATTCTCTTGCTCTCCATCCTTTCTTCTCTCTCTCCTATACCCTCTTACCCTCCCTCCACATTCCCCTCCGTCTTATAATCCCCTCGTATTTAACAGTTCCTTTAATGTTCTGTCCAGTTTTTCTCGCTCCCTTGGCTTTACTCCCTCCCTCATTTCAGCCTCTGCCTCCGTCCAACTGACTCACTGCCCCTTCCCCCATCCTTGTTCTCTCCTCAAAATCTCTCTCTTTCTCTCACTTTCTCTCTCTCAGCTGTAAGGCATTAGAAGAGCAGTATAAAGAGTGGTGTACAGAACAGTACAGTGTGAGTGGTACAGTAGAGGGAGTGCCAGTTGTACCCCCCACAGCAATGCCATGCCATCTGCAGCCCTGGCACACAAAGCTCCCACGGCTCCCATTCTCCTCCGGCCACCCCTCCAATGGCAGACGTATGCACAGAGGAAAGAAAAAAAACAACCAAACTTCCCCCATTCCCCTTCTCACCCTTGCATGGCATCTTTCTTCTCCTCCCCCACTTCCTTGCCCTCCTACATGCACATTGTACTATCGCCTTTCTCCCTTCTTTTCTTTTCTCCAGTGCACTGGGCAAGTCCTCCCTGTTTCTCTCCCTCTCGCCATTGCTTCCTCTTCAAACTTCAAACAGCCTGCTTATACAACCCTACAATACTTTTCCCATTTCTTCACCCTCTCTCTTACATTTCAACTCCCCATCTTCTTTTACCCTCCCTCCATTGCGTCCCTCGGTGACGTGGTTGGCAAGAGATAAAAGGGAGGAGTTTTGTGCTCTGTTCTGCGTTTTTGTAAGCAAGGGTTGACTGTACAATAACAGTGGGTTATGGCGGACTGGTGATAGCACCCCCTCTGCAGTGTTACACATCACTTACGGTACTCTATTATAGATCAGCAGCCCATTTATAGAGCAAGAAAAGGCATAAAGGCTGAGTGGAGCAATATCTGTGAGGAACTGTGTCTTATGAGTGTTTTATGAAGAGGGCAGGGTTCTCTTGTCTTTTGGTTCAGAGGGGAACAGATGTTGACGCTATAACAACAGACTCATTAAAGCCTTATTACAAAGGGTGCCTGCAAGTCATGGTTCAGAAGTTCATTGATGGCCTCAGTCAAATGTCTCTGAGCACAGGATACATACTGGGACACACACACACACTCGCTCACACATTCAGAAATGGTTGTATTGTGCAGATTGCTTTAACACCTGAGCTGTTTCCTGATGAACTATGTGCATCATGTGAGAATGATCCCTTACGCTCGTACTGCACGGCTGCAGCTACACATAGATAAACAGACAAATATACTATAATATAATATATAATAACCCTGTAGTCTGTCCCGTGTTAGTCCCTTTACGTATAGCTTGATGCAACAGAGTAGTCAGTGGGTGTAGATGCAGAGCCCATCGAGGCAAATGCTTCTTTTTTAATGTGACAAGTGGGTGGAAATTGCTGGATCATCATCACGGTAAGCAGAGCAACTGGGAGCTGCAGCAGTTAAATAAAAAGGTGTTCGGTGTTACGAAACAAACGATTCCACTCACCCTCTCCTGCTGCGTCTCTCCCAAGGCTGTGACTTATGACTCATTCACAGATTGAGACAATCGGGAGGAACAAAGGAAGATTTCAGGCAGAGATCAGAGTGAATAGGAGTTAATGAAAAGACAGACTGATCCCACTCACTATAGGAGCAGATGTTGACGCTCCCTGTTTGATTTTCTGTACACTTTTTCATATTGCAGACATAACTTATTGCAGAAAGCCACCTAAATGGCTTTAAACAAGACTGTCTCAGTGCTCTTTTAGCAAACTAAGCAAATGTGCGGTCTAATTGTTGTTACTGTTGTTAGAAGCTTCTTGTCTTTATGTCCAATACCATGATCGATATCACAAAAAAGAGCAAACAAATTGAGGTGGGAACAAATTGTGGTCACATCTGGTATTTCTGTATGGGAACAGTGTGCCTCAGTATGTGTTTGTGGTGGGTGGATGGATGGCTGAGGCCGACTGGCAGGCAGGCTGCCCCTGGCCAACATGTTGCACCACTGTGAGCCGTGACAGACACAGACGGTGGTGGTGGTATAACCCATTTAGATACAGCCCTACAGGGACACAGTGACTAGGGGTGCCTTCTTAACAAGGCCAGCAAATAGGACATTCATCATCCATCGCCTCTCTGCTCGACAGAATCAGGTAACATTACTGTAGGCACTGAGATTTCTCTGTTTCCTCGCCTTTATCCTCCACCCCATGTAATGTTATAAACTCAATATTTTTCTCCCTTGCCAGCATCCTTCCTGTAATAATCAACTCTTTCATTTCTGAATAATTTCCTCTCTTTCTCAAATACAGTCAGTATTCTGCCACGGTTATCCTCCTTTCATGTTTGCTCCTCTCCCAGCTTGTGTCTTGTATCTCAGTGTGCTCAGCTGGTGGCAGAATCACATCAACATTTGGTAGAAACTGCTCACTCTTACTGAGAAGCCACACCATTTAAAAGGTTACTGTGACTAGCACAGGACACAAAATGGAAAAAGGAAAAGCTTGTCCTTGTCACAACAAAGTCAAGAAGACAAGCGAACGCACAATGAGATAGACAGAAACACACACACACACACAAACACACAAATGCACATGTATGTGTACATGCACAATTAAATGTGTATGTATAATACCAATACCAATACACACCCAGTTACACAAGCTCAGCAATGTCAGCATGGGCACAGCAAGAATGGCAGGATAAGAGCAACCACCCCCCATGTCATGCACACTCGCCACACCCCCATAAGCTGCTGTGCCTCAGGCCTATGACTGCTGAGATAAACAGAATAACATATACACACACACACACACACACACACACACACACACACACACACACACACACACACACACACACACATAAACACACGTGCAATCACTGACACACAATCACTCACACGCACATGTGCACTGAGTGGCTGGTGGTGCTGCTGCCCTGCTCCTGTATCATGTGGAGTCTAAGACAGCTGGCCAATCAAATGGCAGCTCCTCACTCGTAACCACAGGGGCCCACCTTCTGTCCAGCAGGACTCTGGGCAACAAGGTGGAGCAGCACAAGGCACAACACCTACAGTCGGATTGTTGAAATGCACTCGATGACATTTTTTATTTGAATTAGTCTGAGACTTCTGAAACTGGATACTGTGGGATGTTTTGTACATGCTAATGCTAGTTACCTGTCGTCTTTCTCACTAAATTCACTCCCATTTTGTGGAATCACCTCATGATTACTGATGGCATAGCGCGGTTGAAGTGAGGTCTGTGTGTATGTGTGTGTGCATGCATGCAAGTGCACAATACTGTGTGAAGGCAGTAGGGAGGGTAAGAGGTATTAATACAACAACAAGGAAAAGGCCTGTGATGGTTGCCATGGTAAATACGGCCCCCATTCGTGTGCTAGCAGTCCCTTCCTCCCCTCTTCTCTCTCTCTGTTTTGCTCTTCTCCACTAATTCTCTCCATGGCTGTTTTTTCTCTTTCTCTCCCTTCCACCATATCTAATCGTTTCCTTCTCTCCTTCCTTCTCCCCTCTCTCCCTTTCTGTCCCTTTCTGTCCCTCATTCTATCCCTATGCTCCATTCCCCCCCTCTCTATCTCTCCTCCCTTTTCCCTCCCCCATCTTTCTGTAACGCCAGAGTGGCCTCCCTACAGGCTCCAGACAGGCCCTGAACACTGGGTACAGCAAGGCGACCTTCAGTGCATCACGCCAGCCCAGCCAGGCGGGATAGCAACAAAACACAACATCACCACTGCCACAGCCAGGCAGCATTCATGACCCAATATCATAATGCTCCGATTAGTAATGATGGTTTTTAGGCAGTAAGGCAGTAATTTCAGGGGGAAATGTCTAACTGTATCTATGTGGTGTTTTTTATGTTCTTTAGTATTTGTTTCGATGATAGTTATGCAAGTTGATTCAAGTTAGAGGATAAATAATAAAATGTGTAATTTGTAAGACTGCTCCATCTCACATATTCCATGATCTAAGGCTAGTAACTATAATTGATGACTAATAACTCACATCTGGGTATATAAAATATCACCTAACAATGGATTAGATACCATTTCTCAGATTTTCATTTGTTGGGTAGGTTATCCTTTTTCTATTATTTTCAAACTCTGAATAGATGTTGGTTCAGTACCTCTTACAAATGATATATGTGTAGTTTCAAATGTCTTTGACGTACCCCTTTCAGTTACTTGACTGGAACGTCACAACATGTGAGCATTGGCTTGATTGGAGCATATGAATGTTGGCACTTAAGATGGAATATAAGATGGAACAAATATCTATTAAATTCATTTGTTGGGAGCTCTAGTGGAAGTCAGTTAACCTATAGTAAGCAACTGCGAGGTGATGTCATCAGACACACACAGACTCCACCTATGGGATGGGGTGTCTTCTCACCTCAGAGACCATGTGAAATGTTGTTACAACACAGCTGCATGGTGAACTTGGGTCATACATAATGTGATGATGGCTAGATTTCCATTCCATGCTTCCAACCCTGTGTGTATATTTATTCCTTTTCCTTGGGATGCCTCACTCACACTTAGTACCTCTCCCACTGCAATAACAGCAGATGAACATGAAATCACAGGGGTTCCCCTTTGGCTACAGAATAAAACAGAAAAAAAGAAATGTATTTCTTAATTTACCTGTGCCATTTGTACAACGACTAAGCTGTCATGGCTTGTTTCACTATAATGCACTAATTTGGTCAGACGAAAAAATTAAATTAAATCAGCACCATCCCGCTGTCCAACGGTTATGATTGATACTGCAGTACCACGTATGATTTTAGGCTATTCCTGTTTCTTATAACACCAACGTTATTTTGCAGCCTCTGCAGAAAACAAAGCTGACAGATTTATCTAGAGCCTACTCCTTGTGTGAACCCCATGAACCGGAACGAACAATGGTGGCAGCAATACAGGCTACAGCAACGCGCTTTCTAGGTTGAAGATCTCAGTAAAGGAGCTGTTTCACATCCCACTGCTTGTGGAAGTGGACCGGTACCGGGCCGCTCACCTGTCAGGCTATCATAGCACTCGATCTCCGTGCTTTCCACGGCTTTCCGCTGCTCCTCTGTCAGCTTGGCCGCGGCTTGGTTGAGGAGGTTGACCTCGGAGCCCGTGGTCCCGTCGACGACGTGCACCCCTTTTAGCTGTAGCAGAGCCCGGTGGTACTTGCCTATCGCTTCCCGAAATTTCTTCTCCTTGTAGCAGCGGTGACCCTCCGCTTTGAAGTCAATGGCTTTCTGGATCTTTGCCTCCATCTCCATTTCAGCCGAACCGGCTCGGTAACCACCGCCGCCGTCTCCTCCGGCGGCTGCTGCCAGGCTCCGGCCACCCGTCTCCGGGTAGCTTTTCAGGCTTTTTATAGGGTGCTGTTTGGCTTCCATCTCTCTCAGTGGACGCGACTGGAGCCGGCCATGCTGATCTGACACGAAGGTGTGTTTTGTCGGAGAGGACTGTAACAGCGTGCTGTGCATAAAGGATGCGGGCTGGAGCGGGAATGACGGCTAGGCGGATGGCCAGGCAGGCAGCGACAACGAAGAGAGAAGAGCCTCGATAAACAGCAGGCAAAAGAAAGGGAGACGTCTCCGTTGTAAATATCGTATTTGGCAAATAGACCTAAAAAAAATTAGGAGTATAAATAGAAGATGACAGAGAAAGGCCTTAAATAATTAAATAATAAATAACCGTCAATTTTCAAACCGTCAAAATTTCGTCGCTCTGAACCTCTCGCGGAAGGATGCTCGGGTTGTGTGGAGCAGCCTCCGAGGCACGCGCAGCTTCAGCACCATAGACAGAGCACACGATCCCCTACCGCACAGCATTGTGGGAAAAACAGGAGTCGTGAGGCGTTGCTGCAGTCAGATTTTGCATGGCAAAGCCGTAAAACGCACAAATATGTTTTGACACGATCGATTATTTGTCAGAGAAGTAGCCTTTTGGTACAGGAAAAAACCAAGACGACTACAAATTCTAAACATATCCTATCTCCTTTCAAGAATTTATAGGTTCTCTGCTTATTTATTGGACTAGGCAAGCTTTATCGAGGTTCAGTGTGATAGGTCTATGTCTAATGACTATATTTTTACAGATTTACAGATTACGTCACTCTGACCCCATTGTTTGGAACTGGCCAGTAGTCACGCATCATTCAAAATAAATAAGCTTTTATTTCATCTGTCAAAATGAATTCCCAAACCAGAACACTTGATCACTTCAGTTGATACGATTTTCAGGGAGATGGACAACTGGAGCCTGCAGGGTGGAGGAGAGCGACCTCAAGGGGAAATAGTGTCAATTACATTGATTTTTGATGGGAATAATCTGGTTAACCTGTAGCTTGTACTGTACAGCCTGTAGCTCACCACCCAACCATGTCATCCATGCGTGTTACGCCCTTTTCTGCAAAGGCAGTCTTCTTTAACATTGCTGCATGTCTGTTAGCTCATTTATCCCGATTTATTGTGGCCTAGCATTACTGGTGTACTTGTACCATACCACCTACTGTGTGATTCAGCTGGTTCCTATGCAGCAGTGCTCCTAGAGGAATGTCATATGAGGTAAATTCAGTCCAATGGCTGAAGCCTCTCAGGTAATATCCTACCAGTGACATCTATATTTGTTCCCTGGTTTATGGAGCAGGGATGTGTGGTGCATTAAGATTAAGATTCATTAAGATTAATTCCTATTCCTATAAACTATTAATAGTTTATATATCAGATTTCAGGAAGTGCTTTTCAAAAGGCATTAAAATGAAGAATAGTAACACTTTTAGATAAGGCATAAAAGTAAGTTCTCTAATTACAGGTATTGTGAGATCATAACAAACTGTGACCGATTTCATTTTTTCCCATGTCATGTTTCCCCCTCAAGGAACCCTGGGTGTCCTATACACAGTAGCCTATGTTGCTGGCTTTTGTATTGAGGTAGCCATAAAGATTCAACTGCATCAGTGATGAATATATAGTTAGATATGGATACAAAATCCCAGGCTGTAGTCAAGAGCAATCCTCTGATCAAACATCACTAACATGCAAGGATTTGACACACACACAGAACATGCTGAGATCATGCAGAGGTAATCTCATTGTGAGAGAAGTGGCACTTTAACAGGTTTATTGATAAATGATCAGTTTAAAGTGTGTTCCCTAGAGAACATAAATATTGACTAAGCTCTCACATGCGATCTTATAGGTTTGAAGGACATCAAAATGCCACTGACGTGCTTTGGAACTTCCCCTTCAGGGAGACAACCGTTAGTAAATAAAACAGCAAAAGACATTTGACCTTTTTCTTTTTTAATTACTTCATCAAATACACTTTTGTGTCTTAATGTTAAAAAAACAGCGGTTCTTAGTGTGTTGTATCAGCTGTTGTTTCTTAATGTTAAAAATCACAGTTCATTGTGTTTTTCCTGTCATGATCACTCATCTCAAAATCTGTACAGTATAACAAAGTTCTGGTGTGAAGTTTCAAAGACAAAAATATTATATAAGTCATATTATTTAAGTGTCAATGGCCCATACTGAGTAGGGTGAACTGATGCTATCTATTGGACTTACAGTACAGTGGGCCCCAGTGGTATTTCAGGGTTTCTTTACATGTAAAACAATGTCCACTTATACATATAAATATATGGAGCAGAACAGGTTTTCTGCTGTGAAATAAAGTCTACCAAATCTGGAAATTGCATTTCAATATAAACTAATAATCTACTGCCTTGGCCTTCAAGTAGGTGGTTATACAAAATGTTCAGTACTATGGTAGAAAAGTCGTGGGCATAGAAGTGTCTCCACAAATGCAAAAAACGAGGTGGTGCGGTGCTTTTTCTTGATTCAAGTGTTCTGAGAGGTTGTTCCGTGTCTTTTCATTTCCTTTTTCTAAGTCCAGGGTTCAAATACAGAAGGCTTTCATCAACACCTTTCCACATTTCTCCATCGCCGAACTCACAAAACATGATAGAGGAGGTCATTTTGAGGTGGTGATGGGTAACAGGAAATCATGGAAAGACTCAACATTCACCCGTTTACAGCCTTATGATTGTAGTGGTGGAGTGCTGTCCTATGTATGCAATTTGTCAACCCAGTGTTAAGGAATTAACTTACTCTGGCTTAAGTGTTACATTGAGGCTAAAACCCCCAAACCCTTACCCTTTACATCACACAATTTCTTCTGCCAAGTAATTAACTTTCAGGCAGTTACCAATGCCATCATCCATGTAATGCATTCTGGAGGACAGACCATTTCTTATTGAACTATTCAACTAAATGCATTCTGGGGGACTGTAAAAGGAGGAACGGCTTAAGCAGCAAAGACTCTAAATTCCCTACACGTGGTGCTATGGGGTCATATTAAAGCCACCATCACGGTGGCTTGGTGGTTGCCATGCTTCAATAACACAAACATACTGAAACAAAACACAGTGAGAGTGGAGATATGAGTGAAAATGATAAATAGTTTTCTGGTTGAACAATAAAATACAGACAGATTGAGAATTTAATTCCTGCAGAAACCTGAAGTGAATGGCGAGTTTGGATGCCACAAAGAGGTGACGATTCTTCATTTGGCAGCCTCACTAAAGTGTTTAAAAAGAAAATTAAAACTACTTTTTAAAACAATAAGCCTCAAAACCACAATGCAGCATCTATTCCCTCCATACACTTGGGCTGATTGCAGTTGTACAAAAAAACTTGGGTTAATATAACAATGCTTTGCATTGAGTCCAGCATCTAGGGAAATGGATGCAAAAGGTGGTGATACAAATAAAAAAACAACAACACTGTATAGAAATAGTCTTAGCTATTTTCTGGGGAGAGATATCAGGAACCCATGTGTTAGGTCTTCTTGCTGCCCAGTCTCTTGAAGACACTGATAGACCCAACGTCCATCTGGGCCCCCAGGCAGTCCGCCCCTCCTCCTCCAGCCCCAGTGCTGCTGCTAACCTTGGAGCTTGCCAGGGCTGGTCTTGCCAGGGCTTTGGGCCTGGTGCTGGTCACCCTGTTGTCCTGCGTGTCAGCTGGTGGAGGGGAGGCAGCCGTGCTTGGGTGTGTGGCAGGGAGCTTGCCCAGTCTCTGAAGCACACTAATCTTGGCGGGGGGGAGGCAATCAGGGGAGGAGGAGGTGGGACAGTCAGAGGAGGGTAGTTTGAATTTGAACCCCAGGCGCCGGAGGGTGGTAGGCGCAGATTTTGGGGCGGGCTCTTTCTTCTGGGAGAGAGCAGGTTTCTTGAGGACGCCCGCATACTGGAGGACAGAGCCTTCTCCTTCACTGTCATCCTCTTCGCCTTCATCCATGTCAATTCCAACCATCTTTCCTGCACTTGGCTCGTCTTCCTCTTCACCTGCTCTGCCCAGACGACTGAACACACCGGAGGGCTGCCAAAAGACAAGCATTATGAGTAAAGAACTAGTCTATAGGCGTAGATCCAATACACAATGAGCTGTTGAGACACTTCGAAAGGTCTCACCTTGTTGTTGCTTGTTGTTGTGTCTGCTTTTGATTCAGCTCCAAGTCTCTCAAATACAGAGGTCCTCTTCAAACCTTTTCAATGAAGAGATCAATAAGTAGTTACAAAGTGCTGCAGAGAGAATGTGACAGCTTCACAAACAGTGACTGTAAAAGTCTACGTTCATATTTCAGAGCACAGAGAACTCTATTGGTGCACAGCAACAGTCTTTTGCGTTAACACTAAGGATGTTTCTTAAGACGTTTAACTTTAAGATAACTCCAATGACAACGCTATACTAACGTGATTACACTTACTGTGAAGATGCTCTGCAATCTTCCACATCAGGATGTCTTATTTTCAAATGCTAAAGCAGCAGCATCAAGCCACACAGACAGCCAGAATTGGACTGGAAGTGAGGTCATTTGCCTTCAAAATACAAGTGCAAATCTGTCACCTATGAGGTCCAATTCTGCAGGCTTTAGGAACAGTTGTGCAATAGCAACAGATTACAATGTACTTTGTCAAGATATTAGACATCCTTCCAAGTTGCCTGGTCTAAGTTTTCTAATCAAACTGTACTGACTGTATTTTAGCACAGATTTCCCTTTACATATATTCACCATTTTCATATTGGAAGTTGGTATTACTCCAAAACATTTTTAAAGTATGGCAACATGGCTATAGTATTACTACATTACTAATACACCTTGATGTGTCCATACACCTTGATGTGTCCACACATTTGAGTCTTTGTTTAGGAGGCTTGCTCGAGGGCGTGTCGTTCTCAGAAATACTGTGTGCATCAGCCAAGGACTTCAGAGAGAAGTGGCCTGCACAACAACATTTTTGGACTATGCACATTTTTTCTAGTGATTTGGCAAACGTGATTAGCCAATATACACATGCCATAGATTACTAGCGAATTCCTGCCATGAAGAAAGTGTATGAAAAGTTCAAATATGGTCTGGTTAAATGTAGCCTATCTGAAAGAAAGAATAAACGGAACGCAGCCTGATAGAGGGGATAGGTGACAGGGGGAGAGAGAAGCATTAAGAGAAGGGATTAATGCCAGAAAACAAGGGAATGAAAGTCAAGCAGGCACCGTTTTGGAGTATGGATTGAGTTGATTCACAGATTTTGGTTTGTAAGAAGTCAATTAAAATTTTTAGTATTTAGTAGTGGTTTGGTAAGCAAGCGGAGCATCATTGGTGCCCAGGCCATTGGGTCAGGCCTACCTTTCTTGGCCTGCTGGGCCAGGATGCGGCGTGTGCGTGCCGTGGTGCCTTTGGGCATGTTGATGATGTACTTGCCTTCCATCTCGGCTGTCACACGCCGGTGCTTCACCACTGGCAAACCATTCCCCTCATCTGCTGGCTGACTTACAACTGAAACAAAGCGGAAGGTAAACGAGAGAGAAAGGGAGAGGCAAAAAAAAAAAAAGATTGGACTCATGAGTCAAGAGACACAAAGATGGACAAGGTGGTTACAGAAGTGAGACAACAAAGAAATGCTTCAGAGAGGAAATGGGGGAAAGGAAAGAGAAACTACTTATGGTGCCTACCCGTTTTGCCGCTCTTGTTTGCCTGTTTGTTGGACACTGTGACAGAGAGGCGGTTGTCTGGGCGGCGGGCTGGAGTGCTTGGCGGGGAGTCGCGGCTCAAGGCGTTGGCAATCATACGAGTGGCAGCTAAGACAAAACAGAAACATTATTCCTATGTAGCCTTTATTTAGTAAATTCCTTCTGAGAAGGGAACTCAGACACCCAAAGCTTGTGACCATAGGTGTGGGTCAGAACGAAGATTGAGCAGTAAATCAAGAGCTTTGCTTTGTGGTTTTTGCTAAAATAAACCAGTCACCTAAATATACTTTTGTTACTGGGACCATTTTGTTATTATTTCTGACCAAAAGCACCCGAAGAGCACAGGAGGAAGAGCTATTGAGGATCACTTGAATATCGGTCCTAGAGTGTGCTTATTAAATGTGATGGAATTTGAATGAACAGATGAAGAGATGCAGATGTTTGCCATTGGTGGAATCACTACTTGTTGATTTTAAAATTATTTTTGCAAACATGGTTCCTTGATTGTACTCAACCATATGTACAAAATGTCATACTGACTGGAAAAACTAATATGGAGATATGGGCAATATTTGTGATAGGCCCCGACCTTTCTAAAATTCAACAGTTAATGACTCTAATCGCTTCTGATTGGGCCGATATAAGTCATTATTGTATGTCAGTTCAATAAATCAGTGTAATATATTTGGTGAAGATAGATCAAAAATCTAGTTGCAGGAAAGGAGGAACCGTTCTCTTCAGATTTGCCCTTTAATTTTAGCACCCATACATGCCTCTATGTTGAACAGTTGCTGTGACTCTAAAAGTAACTTGAAAATAAATCAATATAAAAGCTAATGACAAAGAAAATCTGACCCTGGTCCATGGGTCCAATGTAGAACATCAAATGTAGTTACTCACGGGTATTGGCAGTTCGTCTGAGCTCAGCTTGAACACTGGTCTGTCCTGAGGAAATGGCCTCAGTGGCCATTTTGCACATGTCCTGTAGATGGAGGAAAGAGATACAGACAGAGGGGTAATGTTAGATTCACATTCTATGACTATGTCACAAGAAAAGGTCTGACCCCTGAAATGTTTTTTTCCTTTGTGGGGTGAATTTGATTGTAGTGTAAAAGATGTGTGAATTAGGAAAAATCACCAAATTTTCCAATCATTGAAAAGGGATTAATGCAAGAATAACCCTTCCTTCATGGAGTGACAACTAGTTTGACTGGGTGGCAATGGTGGGAAACCCTTTTATTAAAGCCATAATAACCTAGAGAGTGTTCTTTACGGTTCTTTGATGGCATTTTGCTGTGCCTCATAGCTACTGCATTAACGTCGTGCCCATAATCACAATAAAGACCACGCTCTCTGGTATCATTGCTATAATACTAGTATTGGTGTCATGTAGCATGACTCAACAATTCAATTTCACTTTAGTAGCTTATTTTGTCATTTGGTAGACCAACAT
Source organism: Hoplostethus atlanticus (assembly GCA_034670405.1). Lineage (NCBI taxonomy): Eukaryota > Metazoa > Chordata > Actinopteri > Trachichthyiformes > Trachichthyidae > Hoplostethus > Hoplostethus atlanticus. The sequence goes on along the minus strand of JAXDDX010000003.1, from coordinate 11,208,017 downwards.
TTTCTTTTGTGCACTCATCTATGAGCGTGTCAACACTGAATCGTATAATTTCAACATTTATTTGAGAACTAAAAAGTTAGTCTGATCTCACCTGTCTGTAGACCTGCTTGGCATGTTTAAGAATGCCAATGATGTCGCCAATGACCGTGATGCCCAGGTCCATCATGATCTCCTTAGTGAGGTCCATCAGCATGTTCTTCTGAATTCTGCAGTGAGATGAAGAGTCAGAAAAATATAAGGGGATGACATGCTGAACTAAAATCTACTTCTCAACCAACTGTTTCATTCCATTTCCAAATGGCTTCCCTACAATCATGTAGCTTTTATGTAATTCAAGTTACCTGTTGTCCACAAAAGAAACAGCATAGGTAACAGCCAGGCCAGCAGGGATCCCTGCATCCTTAAAGAACTGAATCCACTCCGAGGTGGCTGAGGAGACAGAAAGGATAGGAGTGTTAAAAAAATAGTATAAAAAATAGATAAATCCTTTGATGTTTTTTCTATCCATTTAATTTAAGAATGTATGTTTCTTGGCTGCATTTTGAAGATTAATGACCATAGTCAAACAAATTTGGCCTCTTCCGAGGTAGAGCAACATCCACAATAAAAGGTTCTTGTTAACATTGTGAGCTTCATTTGGACAGAGGCCTATTGGAAAATGCCAGCGGGTAGAAGTAAACCTGAGGGGACAGCATGCTGCAGATAACCATGGCCAGCTGGGAGTTATTTATAAAACCATGATGAAAAGCCTTGTGAGTACTAACGCTGAAAGCGGTGGTCCACAGCAACTACCATAGAAATTACCCTTGCCAACATGCCTGACTATGAACCGAGAATTGTATGATGACTAAATTCACATTTGCCACATTAACAGTGAGTAGAATAAAAAACGAATTTTGTTAATGTTTGTTGTATCACACTACAACACAGGGATCTCAATAGGGCTATTTAGAAAATGGTCCAATGAAGCATTTGATGTAACGGTAGTCTACATTATATACATAATATCTACCAGCATATATGTTGATTTATTTCGGCAACGCCACTACCAGACGGTAATTTGTAGGGACTTTATGAACCATCTAATTAGCTAGCAAACGTTAGCTAACTAGCTGTCTCTTATAAGCACGGTGTAAGTGACAGTAAAATCAAGTAGTTTGGTCAGTATTGACGATACAATACAGAATCAACCGAGTCTCAATACACGGAGTTTCACATACACGATTTTAAATTGGGTATAGCTCGAGTGTTAGCTAGCTAAGTTAGCCAGCCTTACATGGTGAATTGATAAGACGGCTAACGTTAGCTAACGTCAACCCATTCAGAATTTAGAATCGCTAATACGTTGCATTGCGCTTAATTTCTTTGTTGTTGTCTGGTTTTAAACACGCTTAGGTCCAATCAAACACAACCCGCTCTATGAACGAAGCTATAATAGCTGGCTAACATTAGCTGGCGTTAGCCTTCTGCCTTCACATACGTATAAATAACCCGCTAACCTAGCTTACAGTTAGCCCTGAATTAGGCGGACGCTATCGGCTCCTATAATATCGAAAATCAATAGCCCTGGGTTGTAAAAACATAGGACAGTGTTGTGATTGGATGCAGCGGTCATAACAAATAACGACATAGCAAAATATTTTAAATATCGCCAAGCGGGCACCCTTGTTGGCTGGGCCCTTATTCTCTCACCTGTGGTCACGGACGCCATGTTTACAAATGTGCGGCCAGCTGCATCCGGGCGGCTCGCTCTACCCGGTGACGAAACTTCCGCCAGAACAGAAAATGTCCGTGTGCTACATTATGACCTCTAGAGAGCGCTAGAGACTGCATTTGTGTGTGTGTGTCTGTGTGTCTGTGTGTGTGTGTGTGTCTCTCTCTCTCTCTCTCTCTCTCTCTCTCTCTCTCTCTCTCTCACTCACTCACTCACTCACTCTCTCACTCACTCTCTCACTCACTCACTCTCACACACACACTCACACACACACACACACACACACACACACACACACACTGCAGCTTTAAAAGGTTATTAAAAATAAACGTTAGTAAACTTATATTAAGGTCAAAACTTAATTAAGGTCAATTATTCAAGACATAACCATTATAATATGTTGTTTATTGATGTCATTTCTTTAGGAAAATGAAAGTAATAGGCTTAACCATAATTAAAGGGGACAGCTCACTCAGCTTTTGCATCCCATCAACAGCGAGAAAAGAACCCCTTTAACTTTAAGGGTAGCAAAACGGGCCAGAAGCTGAAAGAGTGAGACAGCACCAGAAACAGAGCAGAGATTACAAAAACAACATGGTAGATTTGCTTATAGTTTGGTCCCCTTCAGGAGTATAAACCAATGTAAGTGAAGATTATAGGGAAAATAAACAGTATAGTCCCAAGTGCAGAAAACTGTTGAGTTACATTTAATGAAATATGCATTGAACAGGTACAAATGTAGTTATTAGAGCACCTTTATTATCTAAATTAAGTGAACACCTGTGGGTCCTAAATGACATCAATTTGACAATGTCACCTCAACATCCTTCAGGACAAGGTTTCTTTGGGCCTTTTGCTGCTGTTGCTTCAAAATGTATCAATGTAAATTCATCCATATGTTTACTCTATTTCTAATTGAGAAACAATTGCAACATTTCCTTCACAGGGAGAGAAAACACATTTGAAATACACAAAGTTACAAATAGTGCTGAAACTTTGAGATAAAGACATTGATTAGAGACAGAGCAATGACTCATTTGAAAAGAAAGAACCTTGTCTTTACATATAATCCAAAATAAAGAACAATATTTTTTAGATAGTTTGTGAAAGATAATTCCTTCATAGGGATGTCGTCTCAAAAGGTCATTCACTCAACCTATGATCTGAAGTAAATGTTACAGAAAGTAATATGAATAACTATACTATTTTAACGGGTTTTAAGGGTTGATAATTAAAGCAACACATCATTGCACTGGACATAGTAGCAGAGAAAGTGCTAAGGCCTAAACGTTTGGGCCTCTAGAGTCAGTTAGAGCACTCTGTGATCTTCAGATGATTTGCTACATAATATTTATCCAAGAGGATAATACATATTGCATTTCATACACTGCAAAATAAGAACCTGCGAGACTTGTGGAAAAATAAATACCTAACAACATCCACCCCAGAGTAGAAAAATAGGAAAGATCTGGTTCAGTTAACTCCATTTTGGCTATTATATGGGCAGGTATAGAGGTATAGGCAGGTTCTCTCTCTGACCAGTGGTAGTCAAACATTTCTCTTCCTTTCATCTTTCCTTTTCTCTCTTTGCTAATTCCTCAACAAGCAATTAGTGATTGCATTCTGAAAGGTGAGGGCAGATTTGGACCCATGCCTAAATAAATCAACTTCCAGATATTAAAGAAAATAGTAAGTATGATGAAATGTGAATGGGGGTGATTAATGGCATATAGTGCAGGTACAGTACAAGTCCCCTCTGTAATATGTATATAACACATAGAAATTTAGCAGGTAATTGATTATTATATTCATTGATGAAATCACAGAGTGTTCTCCAGTTACTGGGCTTCCAGAGCTTCTGCTGCTGGGAATTCACAAAATCAACATATCACTGGCTTCAATATGGAATAAAGAGTCCTGACAGGACAACTCAAGCAGCGTGTTCTTTTGTCTGGAGCCTCAGCAATAGCAATGTGTAATCTTCCACCGTACAATGTGACATTGCCTCATCATTATCAGGACATGTTATATACTATAAGTAGCACCACAAAAATCTATGTACATGAGAACTAATGAATATGCTTTATGCTTATTCTGACCCCAGATCACATTCATGTCACATTTGTATTGTATTGAGAATTCAAATGGCATCTTCAACATCTGTATAAATATAGGCTTTACTCAAGAACATTAAAAAAAAAAAAAGAGGTCTGTCCTTTTTCCTGACCACCGAGCGCCACATTTGAAAGAAAACCTATACCATTAAGATAGGCATTTTGTGAATCAAATGTTTAATTTCTGAAAATGAAACTGCTAAATTACCAAATTTCATTTCAATCTCTGTGCTTAACTGCATGGTTGGTAAGGACAGGAAGGGAGAAATTTAACTTGGTGTTGACATCAATATCAAAGCTAAAACTTTGCAATTATCCTTCAAATACACAGTTCAGTTGAGAAGTGACAATGTTACTGAGTCATATGATTGTCTGGACATGAAAGATCTGTCCTTAAATGAAACAGTTAAGTCATTATGTTGTAATATGAACACTTTAATATGCATCTTGACATTCAATAATACTAGTTTTCCTCATTTTGAGTCGGCTAAGTATCAAGTGGCATTGATTCTAGGTGTCAGTAGCTTTGGGACAGACCTCACAGAGAAAACAAACAAACAAACAAACAAACCAAAGGCAAAAGCACTACCTTCTAACATCATAAACAATACATTTAATGTTTCCTGGATAGTGCTTTATACTGTTTATAAAACATATAAATACACGTGGATAGAGGCAATGAGATCGTGCTTCATGTTGAGGGACAGGGGAGTACTTTAAGTTTATTATAGTTTTTAGTTCTTTAGAAAAATATCCATTTCAAAACTAACCTTAATAACACCTCATCTTGTTCTTCATTGACAAAAATATCCCATTTAGATCTGCAAACATTCATACTTTACAATCATGGTACATACACTTATACATACATGTTTCCTGTATATATGTATATGCATATAGGCTTACAATTAGATTTTTTGACACAGAAAAACTTTCATAGTGCACAACATGCCTCTAAAGTTGCCAAATGAAAATACAATAAAATAATGAAACAATAATAGTTACAATGCAATAATAATAGTAACAGTTCCGAGGAAATATCCCTATAACAAAACAAGAAACTTTGGCAGCAACAGTACAAGTGAAAGCAGAGGCCAATGCAAAACAAACAAACATAAAACGAAAAAATATATAACAATTGTCACTCAAACATATAGGAAAATAAATGGTACGAATTCACAGGCAAAGAAAGGATGGTCACTCCTCGATATCACCCCACATTTTGTTCCCCTCGGTTTCCAGGTCCTGTTTTGTGCTCACTCACCACATCAACCTCAATAAAGAAAGAAATAAACGGGCCAGGTGGCTCTCTCGCAATAAATGCACCCCCACCGTGTCTCTGTTGAGGGAACAGGGGAGGCACAGAGACCACTGAACCCAATGCTGAGGTTGTCCCAACCACCAAAAAAAGGCCTCTCTTCTACATCAAGGCATTGGTTCACAACTGGATTCTTCTATGGAGCTAACAGACTCACCCAAGTCTCAGAAAAGCTCCGTGTCAAACAATGGTATCCTGACTCAACGTGACATTACGCGTTATAATAACCACCACGTGTAGTTATTTTCTCAAAGTTACACTCACTACAGAAAATCCCGAATAAACGATTGTTGATGACAAAACATATAATAATATTTGGCCCGAGTTTGTGTGTGTGGGCCCATGGGTGATGAGGCTTTGCGGTATGGAGGTGGTATTACGCAGGGTAAGAGTAGGAGGTCACACTTCCACCCAGTTGGCAAGAGCAGGACTTTTTTCATTTATTTTTTTTGCTTTGTTTTCAACATTTGGTTGAAATCCTTTCTCCATCACCCCTCAATCAGCCTCTCCACCTTGGCTTGAACTTCATCCTGCTCGCTCTCCCTCCATCCTCATTTCACCAGCATCACGCCACAAGCTGCGTCTAATTTCCACCGTCTGAACATCCATCAATGGCTCAGCAGAAGACAGTGGCATCCGTCTTGTATTTTGTGTTCATCAATTGACTTTTTTACAATTGCGGTTATGTGCGTGTGTGAAATCTGTTCACTGTAAGGATTCGCTTTGAGCAATGCACTCCCAAAAGGCTCTTCTGTATGGGAGTTGCGTCCATGTCCGTGTGTGTGGGGGGGGGGAAGGGGCGTGTCACTCAAGGTCCCAGGGGCTGGAAGGAGTCTTCGGGGTCTCGGAGGTCGGAGACTTCAGAGAGAGGAAAGACACAGAGACAGAAGTGGAGAAACAAAAATGGGTAGATATGGGACGCATGGTAGGTAGGCAGACGGCAGAAGACTTTTAAAAAAACGAAAGGAGAAAGCACAAGATATAGCGGAGGCTGTGTGATTCAGATCCCCAAGTTGCCAAGTCCCAGCACATGAAGAAGCAGAGGGAGTCGAGCAGATGAGGAAGGAGAGGTGAGCAAGAGATCAGCAGTCTGTCCCACACAAGAAAAGACCCTGAACAAAGCGTCCTTCTTCCCTATTTCAGCTTTGCACAAATACATTCAGCATGAAGAAGAAGGGAGAAAGCGATGGAGAAGGATGAAAACAAGAGCACTGGAGACCGACAGAGGGAACGAGGTGGGGACATAGGTGCTTGTGGGAATGTAAGGTGAACTTCTGGTATTTTACTCAATGCACTGTACATGAAAAAGACTGAAAGTTCTGTCGTGAATTAAGCTATCTATTTAGCCAGAGCAGAGGACAGTTTGTATTCACTTATCTTGTCCAGTTGCTTTTATTCTGTTCATAATAACAACAAATGTCTTGTTTATGCTAAATGTTGGATACTGATCTAATTGAATATATGTCTTATGTGCACTTATCAGTTTGTATGGCTCTTTATTGGAATGCATGTAAGAACATGTAAACTTTAATCCAATCAGATATGAATGATTGTTTTTTTGCTGAATCTGAGAGACTGATTGATACTGTGCATGTACTTGCCTCAGCCTCTACTTCCAGCGATCATAATGTATGTGCATGTTGATATGTGTGCGCGTGTGTCTGTCAGTCAGTCAGAGTGCCAGCAGCGAAGGCGAGTTCAGGGAATCAGATGACTGCTCGCTACTGCTGTTCCGCTGGTTGGCACTGACCCCGCAGGCTCCCTCTGGGTAGGTGAACACAAATGAAGATGTGTATGAGGGGTTGTAGCTGCCAGTGGCCGCACCGTCATGGCTACCACCACCACCACTGTCGCTGGCCATAAGGCACGGCCCGCCAGGTGAGCCATAGAAAGAACTAGAAAACGCTACCTCCTGCATCATCCCTGGCTGAGGCTGCTGCTGCTGGACTTGCTGCTGCTGCTGCTGAACCGGCAGCTGGGACTGTGTGGAGGCCGGGTGGGTTGTGTAGGCAGGCGGCAGATAGAAAGAGTCTTCCTTCACAGTCAAGCCCACAATGGAGACATGCGGTTGTAGGGTCTGGGGAGGGAGTTCGGACTGGGCTGGAGGAAGTTGTGCTGAGCCCTGCTGCTGCTGGTCCTGGTATGGGATCTTACAGCCTGGCTGGTGGGCCACCAGGACAAACTCCAGACGCTCCTTCTCCTTCTGCAGCTCAGAGATCTCGGCCTCCAGCTCGGCCTTCTCCTCCTCCAGTATGTCTGTCTCCTGTGGGGAAGGACAGGAAGAGAACAGAAATGGAAGAAACAGGCGTGAGGGAACAGGTGAGGAAATGGAGAGGGATAGTACAAGAGGAGGGGGTAAGGATAGAGGAGGGAAAACGAGGGTGAAAGAGACGGGATGGGAAGGTTAGATATACAGAAGTTCTACTTCAGTATTTGTGGAGGTTGATGTAGCCGCTCCAGTAGAAATACCTTGTAATACAAATTCCTCACCTACAGCTAGATATATATAATGTAGCTTATATAATAGCTCATTAATTAGGCCTAAAATACTGTAGGCACAACAGTCTTCACAGTTATAATTATCCTCACCACAACTAAACATCCCATTACTATTACCCTCTCTCTTACACACACACAAGTATTAACATGAACTGCCATGCTATGGCGGTAACAGCAATTATGATCATTATTCATTCTGATAGTTATAACAGTGCCAAACTCACCGACTGTAGTCTATCAGTGAGTTCTCGTCTGCGGTTTCGGCATTTGGCAGCAGGCCAACTTGTTTCTCTCTCGTCGAACACGTCTCTTCTCCTCCTCCTCTGGAGTTAGCTTGGATGAAGAAAGACACCAAAAAGGATTAAGATAAATATTTTGTCTTTGTTCTCCTTGAGAATTGAGCATCAGATAAAATTTGATGAAATTGGATCATCCTGGATTTGATACTCTTGACACCTATATCAGTAACATGACACAACAGAGTATGCATAGCATGCATGGGGCCACAAACAAACTGATCAAGCACAAACACTTACTAACACACCAACATCTCCATCGTCACTCACAGACTCGTCTCGTGTACGGCGGCTACGGGTTCTGGACTGGCGGGAGGGGCCTGGGGCTGGCCCCGGGGTGTCTGAGCATGTAGGGGGGAATCCAGACCCTGAAGAGTAACTAGGGCCAGGCATGTCATAAGGGTCAACCAGTGACACTGGCTGTGTCATGGTGGAGGTGCCAGTGGACCCACTTTGCCCAGAGGCCTGGGAGGAGATAAGGGTTGGCTGTACCATCCACTGCAGGTCCTGGCTGGTGGTGATGGCGGTGACAGTGGGCACAAACGAGCCGGGCATCTCCCCTCCGACAGTGCCACCCGGCCCGCTGCCCACACCACTTAATCCAACTCCAGCTGACACACACTCCTAGCAGGAGACACGCACAAGTAGAGGGCTTTAAAACAGTAAGTCCATGTACCTCAGCAACACATGTACACACAAACACACACACAAACAGAGACAGAATATAGGGATGCACAAGCTGATGTGCCTGTATGTTTATCTAAAACTTGTCATGTAATAAAGTCATTAGTTGCTTTCATCTGAATGCTTATCATTTTTATTTCACTAAATTGAGACATCATGCAAACCACACCAGATCAAGTAGACTTAAAGCTATGAAACAAACAATGGCAGTATATTTATTAGAACACTAAAAGTTTATTTTGCAGCGTAATCACGGGTTAATACAAGAGAGGCCTGTGTTACTTATATCTCAACTTTTTCCACGTTTCAGTATAATAATAGACTGAAAAGCTCAAATCTGTCCCCAGTCTTTTGCTTTATTTAGACCCGAGGCGGGCAGTGCTGCCAAAACGAGCACTGGCTGTCATTAATATTCATATCAAAACGTGTAAGACGGAGGGACAGGCGGCTCTGAAGCGGCCACCTCCACCAATCATATCGCAAAAAAGCATATCCCCTCCTTCTTCCTCCTCCCCCGTCACACCCCCGGTGTTCCCCTTAGCAACGCGACGTAACACTCCAAAATAGAACGCATTGACGTCACGGCGAGGCCTGAGAAGAGAGAGCGTGGAGAGAACCGAGTAGGGGCGGAGCTCCAGCGCTTACGTACAAGCGTTCCAGGGCTTTGTCATCCGTTCTGCGGCATGCTGTAAACCTACCTACCACGTTGTGGATCTTATAAGTGCCGATGGAAATATCAATTTCACTGATACACAAAGCGGGGAATATCTCAACGTTGTCTTTCAAAGAACACAAGTTTATAGCCTACTGCACCTAAATAATAACGAGAATAAAGTAGCATTCTCAGTTCCCTCTGTAACAATGTTCTACGCAATGATATTTGCAATGTGTTTGCAAAAATATGCACACTAATTTCATGCCGATAAAATAACACAAGTAGAATCTATCATATCAGCCATATAATCAGTGCATGTGTTTTCTGACCATAGGTCTGAACTGACCTTTTGCATTGACAACTATTATGTTCAGTGGCGATCGCTTCTTGCCTTGGTCATGGTCTATTGCAAACGTGGATATATCATATTTTAATTAACTTACCTGTGGAGCACTGGTAGTCGGCGGGCTCCCGAAGGAGTCCACGGAGGAGAGGTACTGAGACTCTATGGATGGAGACGAACTTCCACGGGATCCGCTATCGAGGTCGCCGGGGAACCCTTTGAACATCTCCCGGGGGTGGGCGAGAGAGACCGTGACACCTAAAGTTCCCGGAGAGAGCGCGATGTCACTTGCAGCGGTGGGGCAGCGGCACACACAAGATTACAAAAGGGATACTGTAGAAAGAGAATGACTGATGTTACAAGCTATATGAGCTGTAATGACATTTCCATACGCCGGTGGGCTATGTTGTCAAAGGTCTACTATAATTTGACGGCCGTTAGCCCTGTACCCTATGAGTAAATCGAGATTTGCTTCACCGGGTTTTGCCCCCGGTTTTCATTCGGTAGGTACCAAGTTGTCTATGTTTACAAAACAGGACACTTCTCCGTCCGGGAGCGCTGACGCAAAAAGCCGGACGGGCGCTGTAATTAACCCACCTAGTATTTGAATAAGCCGAGGGTAGCATTACAGATAGTCTATTGAAGTTACAGAATAGCCCAGATGAGAACCATGAAGCCAACACTGACTTACCGTTGCCGATGTTTTTGCTATTCCCCGGTAATATGCTTATGGTTTCTTTCCAAAAAAGTTGCATGAAGAAGGTAATCCAGTTCCCCGCGTAGGGAAAGTGTCCTAATTCCAGATGTTACAGACTCCGTTAAATCATAGAAGCTCTTTCTTTTATCCGTTTATCAAATATGCAGTTATAAATCCATGTAGTCTGTTCACTATAAACTGAAGAACGTTAGTTTCACGATCCACAGTAGCAAGTCTTGTCTTATGAATGAATCCATCCTCGCCCAGTACGACCAAGGCATTTCTAGCCACGCCTCGGAGTTCCGCTGACGTACGTGCCCATATATGGCTTTTTTTATGGGGGTTGTGCCTTGGTGTTGTGTTTGGTATCCTTGGTGACGTTGAGGGAATCCCTCTCCCACTGAAATGGACTAGAAGCTTACCTCGCGGACGGATAATAATAGAACTTTTACTATCACAACCACGAGATATTTCTCACCGTCTGACAATTTCTGAGAGGAAAATTTAAGAAACTTCTCGTGTGCTACACATGGAAAGTATCTATTTACAATCTATCTACAAGTGTCCATCTACAATGGAATATTATGTTTTTCAGGTCATGGCTCAGTCAAAGCAAAATAAATGAAGTTGCCTACCTAGTGCCTAAGTATCCGGGTTATGTTTTTTGGTTCATTCACTTAGGCCATACATAGATATATTATTTATAAGTCTGTAATTAATGGCACATTTTGGCTTCGACATACCCATTGCTTTTTTAGATAGTCCCTAGATTACAGAAAAGTGATATACATACCTTATTCACGCTAAACCAGCCTACATAAATGTTGAAAAAATGCAGGAACGTAAGTTAAGTAACTAATGGTTGGCCATTACATGTCCTTGGCCGGTTTATTACGACACTGCAGATTTCGCTCTGGGAAGGAATCCCGTCAAAGGAGGCAAGGGAACTCCTGCTGCAAAGTTTCTCATGGCACGCCTTCGGGAGTCCTCCAATCTTGAGAAGGTTGTAGGCTACGTGGGATGGGAAGGTAGACTATTGTTTAATCTGAGCACTCCCTAAAAGCAGGCCTTTCGCTACATTAGTATCGAATTACTTTATATTGGAAATATATTGAATTACATATGGAATTTCTGTTGTTAAAGGCATATTTCAAAAATACCCTCAAATCCCACCAATGTATGAATTGTATATAAAATTGAAACTTTGAATCAATTTAAAACCTATTTCACAAGGAATCTCCCCCAGAACCGCAACGGCAGCTTCATTCAACACACAAAAACTGCGCCAACCAGAAAATATGTAAACAGAACTGAGAGACAATGAACAGTGGGCAGCAGTGACGAAAACCGGCGACATGCACATGCTGTCATTGCAAACATCACCCAGTCGAACAGAAAGTGATTCATTATTATAGCCTACACTGCTCATAATTTGCGGACGCCAATGGGAATGTGACAGGTGGGAGGTGGGGGGGTTAAAGCGGACAAACGCGGGAAGAACGGGTGGAAAATCATGAATGAAAAAAAATAAATAGGCCTACGTTTTTACTTGTGATGTCGTAAAATGTCACGGGCGTGAATGGTAGGAGAAGGAAGGAAGAGTGGAGGATAACAACATTTAGTCAGCGCTATAACGTCAGAGACGAGGATGTTGAACGTTGAATGTTATGTCCCGACTGGGTAACCGGCGCACAACCAGGATGAGTCAATTGAACTTCATGGGAAACAATTGAGGTCAATACCTTATAACGTAGGTGAGCAGAGTGAGACCAGAGTAAACGAGAATAATAGACTACTCAGCAGGGGTCAAATAAGGAGGGAATATTAGAATTGGTTAGTATTTCCACGTAAGGTTAATCAAATGGAGACATGTAATTGAGGTAAAACCAGTGGCGGGGACCACGCGCTATCCTTCTCACCACGAGTCTGCTGCATGTGTGTACAGCGTTCTGTTACCTTGGATACGCCGTTACATGTCTGACGCAAAGACGTACAAATTTGGTCTTTTTTTGTTATGCCGCCTAGCAACTGGTTTCCGTGGCAACCAGTTCTGAGTGACAGGGAAAAGCAGACAGTAGAGAGAGCGGCCAGCACACAATATGGCTTCCGGATTCGTTCTCTGCTTAACATATCCGAACATACTACAGCGATTCTTGTGGTTGTAATTTCGATTTCACGGAGAAAAGTCCAACTGCCATCGTTGCACCCGACAGTGGATCTGTTGTTTTGCACTTTATAACATCAGACAATTTGACAGACTAGACGTAATATCGTTGGAGTTACCTAGAAAAACTCAAGCCTGTCCTCGTAGTGCAAAATGCACATAAACTGTCAACATTTGCTAATAAATGAGAATAGTTCCACAGGAATATCTGACTAGCTTTCTTGTTTACGTAGCAGTGTAAATTGTGGGTGTAAATGTCGCTTGGCTGGACTGTACAGTTACAGCTCCTCCTCCGATTTTTCTCCTTGAGTGTATGTTATATTTACAGCTTGCTGTGTCTGGGATTCCTGCAGAGCCAGGTTAAAACACAACAACAAGTGTTGTCTGATGCCCCTAGTGTGCTTTGTTTTGCTTGCCCCTGTCTCTTAGCATACTTTCGGGAAGCTACTAACTTGCACTGTGCTCATGAGGCCAGCCCCTGTTTCCTATTGGAAGGCGGGATGTGTTTGCCCGGTCTTCCTGCCCAAAATATTTGTTACCAGGCAACGGCCAGGCCTGTCCCACTTCAGACTGGTGTTGTTTACACCCCTTCTGGCTCCCTTCCCAACATCATTACATACGTCTCACAGGCTTTCCCCAGCTCACTGAGAGAAATTTGATCTGCCCCTTTCTCTCCAGCTGGCCAAAGGACTGCCCCTCATGCCAAAATAAGTTTTCCTTTCAACCCCTCAACAGTTTTCTTTTGTCTTTGTCTGCTGTAACCTCTCACTCACCTAGTCATTCAGAGAAACAACAGCTGAGCAGAGAACATCGGGAAGTTTGTTTAAAAGAGATTGTTTTTAGACAAGCTACTGCATGTTTGACTTGACTCTGGAGTTACCCCTTGGCTGAACAGCAGTAGAGCTTTGCTTTACATCTGTTGATAATCTATCAGATCTGCCCCTGTAACCCTTCTATTCCCCATGTATTCTCTTGTAAATCCATTCATTCTTTCTTGGCAAAGTCAAAGGCTATCTTGCTTCCTATGTAAACATGGTTTGTATATATTGCATTAACTGAAATACATGGGAGCTGAAATTAATAAGGTAGAGCCCTTAATTTCTGAACATTTTAGTTCAGATTGGCCCTCAAACTTTTGAACTTGAGATGTCCTTTTTTATTTCTGCAAAGAAGAAATACACTTGTGTACACACACTTGTACACTTCCTCAATCTTTCAGCAAACCAGCATGCCTAGCTACAAGCAAAGAAAGACTTAAGGCATGAGAGGACCAGGGAACAACAGCTCCCACTGCAGGTTACAACCCAGCCATTAAGGGTTTCCCAATGAAGCAAGAGCAGAACATACTATTTGATGCTTGAAAATGTTTTATTAATATGAATTAATGGATACATACAATACAAATATAAGCATTTTAAGTGTAACCTTTGTTGGGGGTGTATTTACCTTTTTGTGTTAATACAAACAGGGAAATCTAACATCTGACTTCTAATGTTCAATCAATATTGTGACCCAAATGTTGACTGCAAAAACCTCTGAACATGATTCGAATTACAATTAGAAGACAGATGTTAGGTGCCTACCTAAATATTTGACTTATATTGCTCAGTTGGTCTTTGAGTAATAGGATGACAAGAAAAAACATCCAATTGTCCACAGTCTCCCCCTTCCCGAAAATACAAGAAGGGCACTTTAAAAGAGAGCTTGAAGTAAAATGTGTTCAACCGCCCCAAGTTCTCCCACACAACCTCCCTTCTCGGTTCTCTACACTGGCTCCCTGTAGCAGCTTGCATCCGTTTAAGACTCTGGTGCTAGCCTATAGGGCAGTGAAAGGAACAGCTCCTTCCTACCTCCAGGCCATGGTCAAGCCCTACACCCCCGCCCTGACCACTTCACTCCGCTGCCTCAAGGTGACTGGTTGCCCCGTTGCTCAGAGGCCCCTGCCCCCACCTCTACCTGGTCACAGCTTCTTTTCTGTCCTGTCCCCACAGTGGTGGAATGAACTCCCCATTGACATCAGGACAGCAGAATCGCTGCCCGTCTTCCATCGCAGGCTGAAAACTCACCTTTTAAACAATACTACAATACTACCCTGACCCTTCCTCTCAGCATGTGCTTATTTGTTTTATTTATAAAAAATAAAAATAAATAAAAATATATATATACAGCTTATTGTACTTTTATTTTAGCACTGGTTATGCTCTTAGATGCTTGGTTGGGGAGGATTCTTTTTTTGCCTACCTACATGGAATGCACTTATTGTAAGTCAATGGATAAAAGCGCCTGCTAAATGTGTAATCATAAAAGCATGTGAAAAAAATGAAAACAGCAGTTTCAAAATTGATTACTGTAACAAGACACTGATCTCCATGATACTAATGACCTGTAGAAATTAACCTTGTAATTTAAAGAGAAAGCATTGGGGTGGTGTCTTAGTTGGCTACTACACATAACATGTAACAGCAACATCTTGGGTTCGAATCCCATCTGGAACGTTCATCGCATGCATGCCCCCTCTTTCTCCTGTCCTTCCTGTCTCCCTCTCAACTGTAGACCATCAAATAAACTACATTTTCTTTCAGAGTTGTTTGTGTAGGGAGAAAGTGCATGGGCGTTTGCATGGGATTAGCATGTGTTGCACATGGGTTCCACATGTATTTACATTTGATTTGTTCCAAAAACACATATTATCACATGCAGGTCATGTTAAAAGATATGCTAACCACATGTGAAATAATGGGAAGTCACACATGTCATTAATACACATCATATGTGAACTCACACATTTTCATGTGGACAGTTCACATGTGATCACATGTTAATTTGTGAAATTCATGTGTTTTTTCTCTAAGGGATAATATTTGTTAAGTACGAGTATTACTGTAAATGAATATTAGGAATACCACCAAATTAATATATATATAATTGTTGACTGCAAGCTGTAATATTCAATTGGCTTTCTTTTACTGTTTTTGTGAATCCATTCACGTCAGCACTGAGGTGCAGAAATGAGAATGGATGGCTCTATTGTATCATGCACTGCATGGGAGTTGGGTGCCTAAAGTTAAATGCAATCAGTGGGTTTTAGTATTCCACAGCTCTCTGTGACTCAGACACAAGCAGCGCATCAGTCCTAGCCTACTTTCAACAGGCCCGCTGCCAGACAGAGATGCAAAGTGCTATAGAGAGGGAGGGACAACTGAAAGAGGATGAGATGAGGTTCAAGAATGCCAAGTTCATTATTCCCCCTACTCACTCTCTTTCTGTTGTTCTATCTAGCAGTCTTTGTTTCAACCTTGCTCTCAACCCCCCACTCCTTCTCCTTTTCTTACATAAGGAGAAGACCAGTTTGAGGTAAGCATAAAGGGAGTGAGTGGGTGAGAAAAAGGGATTGATAGAAGGTGGGATAAAAATAAAAGAGAGAGATTGGGATAGCAGAGAGGACTGCATGTGCCCATGTCATCCCCCTCACCTCATCCCCTTGACCGTCATTGTCCTACTGTGCCCACACACTACTTTGCTCCTCACTGTCACTCTCTCCTCGGCTCCTCACCCTCACTCCTCACCCCTTTGCTCCCCTCTGACCCACATCACCCACCTATACTTCTGCTCTTCATCCGCGGACTCCTTTGTAGGAATATGTTTCCTCACCAAATTAATCAATACTTTCCTTCCTTTACTCCCCCCTCCCTCCATTACACATCAGCCTAGGCATACTAACCAGGCATGCTCTCCACACAAACTAGGGCAGAGAAATCTTATCAGGGTACACAGGCGACCTAGAATTGCTAACCTGGCATGACAGTGCCGAGATTGTACAGGGGGGCAAATACATATATAATACATTTTTGAAAATTATTAATTACATTATTTTTGAAAATGATGTAAGGGAAGTGAAATATCACTTGGCTATCAATATATCTATCTATCTATCTATCTATCTATCTATCTATCTATCTATCCATCGCTTGCTTACTTCATGAGCTAACTGCTGAAGTGTTTTCATAAGAACACTGTCTACTGGAAAACATAGGAACTACAATGATACTGGTTCAAATTTTATCAGCAGTGTAATCTGTTGGACTGGCCCAAATCAATAGTCCAATGTAATCAGATTGCTTTCGGTCACTGTTGGGTCACTTTGCCTTCCAAAAACCATAAAATATGAAGATGAACTGACAATTTATTCTTAGCACTAACCAAGGCCAGTGCTGAAGGCCATTTCAACACTAACATGTATAGCTGCTAACCCTCACACATTATAACACAGAACATATTTTAGTAGATATTTTTTCTATTTTTTTCTATTTTCATACATTTGGGCAGTTTGTTATTCAAGCAGCCAAATTTATCATACATTATTAGTTTTTCTCAATTGCTTTGGCACATTTCTCGAAACATTTTTAAAGTTCTCAAATTTGCAAATGGTAACAAAGAATGAGAAATGCTCTTTCTGTTGTGCACAAGTAACAAAATGTTGTGAAGAATTTCACATATTGTTTTGACGACTTCAACTGTCATTCGAGAATTTAGCTAAAGCAACTGAGAAAAACTGTATTACTATTCCAATTCAGTTTAATAAATCAAATTAACGTTACTGTCGTTCTACCATAGAAAAAATGCACAGTCCACTCTGCCAAACAGAAGTTAACACTGACTATTATTTATCACATCATAGCTAAGCACACCATTGATCAAACTAAGTGATTAGTATCGTACATAAATTGAACGTTAAACGACCAAGTCTTATTTTTTCACCCATCTGGTGTTTTAACCACGATTCAGAATTGATGCCTGAAAAGTTTAACAGCAGTGTCTAAAATGAACACTGAGATCATTTCTGTGTGCATGCTGGCGTCTGCCCTCTATTTGTTGACTGGCACAGAATTCTGAAAAGCTACCAAACTGCTGCTGATAAAACAAGACAGTGAATAAACCATAACATGCCATGTTTCCACAAACACATGAAAGGCTCGAAATGTAATATATATTTTCAAAATAGAGGCTCTGCCAGATACCAAGTTAAATAAGGATAGATCACATTGAGATATAAGCCATTATGTGATAGGCCATGCTAACATGCAACTGTCAAAAAGAGTTTCACTAATCATGCCAATTTGGCCATAAACCTACCAAATCTTATGTTACCCGATCTTACTAAACAAAGAGTTGCATTTTTCTTTTTTGCATTAATGACAACCCCCATTGGTTGATTTCCTTACTTGTTATCATCATAAGTCCAATAATGCCATGCAGCAGCTTTGGTGCAAAACAAAACCCTAAAAAAATCATTGGGGAAATATCTTTCATCCAAGGGGCAAATTTATTTTGTATGTTTCACAATTATAGGATAATTGTGTCCTGCAGAACAGTTAAGATATGTTAAAGAGAGTGGATGGTGACCCAAACACACATGCACACACACACACACACACACACACACACACACAGGACTTAACAATGCATTATGGTATACACAAGAGCAAAAAGTGAAAGGTCAAAATTCTGTAAGAGTGAATATGGAAGACCGCAGCTTCAAGCTGTTTCAAGTTTATTGGTGTTACAAAGTTGGACTTGAAGTGAAAGTTGCAGTGAACGACGGGTTCACTATCATATTGACCTTGACATTTCCCCCTCTGATTGACATAGTCAGTGACTGTAGCACAACTGGCTACTATTACAACACTATCTATCTCTACAAACGGCCACGGATGTAGGTAGCATCGTGACAGATAAATTGCAACAACGGGATGAGAAACAGAAAACCGAGGAAAGGGGAGATGCACTGTAAATGCAAATCCAGCTCTTGGCACCTTAAATTATCCGTCAACAGTCTTCTCATCTTGTAAATAAACACATACAATAAATATAGTCTACATCCCATGCCAACATACACTCATATCTTTAAATACCACAGCTCTGACGACTGAGATAGTACTGCTCATCGACCAACGCGTGAGAGAGCCCGGGCTAAATTTGCAGCTTGGTAGCCAATTTACGCAATCCTCCCTAGTCCCCCTCCTGTCTATACAATATCTTAAATCTCACAGTTCTCAACCATTCCAGCCCTCTCCAGATGCCACCCCCACACTATGCACTACAACTCTAGCGCTATTCCTGTACACGCCCCCGCCACTATGGCACAAAAATACCAGCACCTTCAAGAACAGACGCCAAGCCTGTCAGAGCATCATCACATCCCACAGGACAGCTGGGGGAAAAGGGATGGGGAAGAGGAGGGAGAATGGTGTGAAGAGAAGACGGATGAGCAGAGCAGGTGAGAGGATGAGCACAGCTGCTGTAGGCGGTAAGGAATCAATTAAAGGAGATTCTCTATAACGGAGGGAAAACAGTTCACAGTTAGGTCAGTGGTTTACATTGTGTTATTTCAGTCACTGTGTTGCTGATAGCTGTTTCTTGCCCTTTCAGTATGACAAGTATCCTCACAAGGATAGACAGATGAGGGAAATCCTCCAAAGTGAGGACATTTTGCTGGTCTGCACTTCTTGAAGGGGCTATTTTAGGGTTATTTTAGGGACTTGGGTTGAGGGGTAAGGTTAGAATTAAGATAAGGTTAGGGTAAGGGTTAAGGTTAGGCACATAGTAGAGAGGGTTAAGGTTAGGGTTAGGGTTAAGTGAAAGAAATGTCATCAGTGAAGATCCTCACAAGTATAGTAATACAAACGTGTATGTGTGTGTGTGTGTGTGTGTGGTGTGGGGGGTCTTTATGAACTGTACATACACTAAGTCTTTCTGTTTACCTAGCCCACAGTGAAGCAGAGAGGAGATGAGAGTAGATGAGTAGCACACCCTGCTACATCTGTACTGTGAGTCCTGTGAGGCCTGAGATAACTGATTTTACAAGCCTGGGCAACCAAAGCTGTCACAGCTGCTCATCTTCTACACAGCTCCCTCAGCTCAGAGACAGAGGGAGAGGTAAAAAGAGGAAGCACAAGGATCGAGAAAAGGAAGGAAAAAAGGAAGAGAAAAGGATCAAAGGAGATAATAAAAGAAGCTTATTTAGAGGAAATGTAAGAATCACACTTGATGGGTACTGCCTCTCTTTCACCACTCTGCCTCCCTTATTCTCCCCATTCCTTAGCTTCCTCTTCCCTCTCTCTATCCTAAGGTAGATGGATGGTTGCCGAGGGCAACCTGCATGTAGTCACCTAACGGTCAGCAGGACACAGTGTGTGAGCAAAGGTTCTATATATAGAAGCATGTGAAGAAAGGACAAGAGCATGTGCGTGTTTGCGTGTGTGTATGTGTGTGGCTATGAGAGAACAGACAGTGGGTAACAAGGAAGGGGGAGGGCAGATTGTGAGGCTGAGACAGTTACTAGAGAGAACAGGCGGGAGCGAAAGAGTGAGGGATGGATGGAGGGAGTGAGGGAACGTAGCAGAGGAGGGGGCGAGTGCGTGTTGACGCTGTGCGTGGCGTCAGTGTGATAAGAATAGAGATGGTGCGTGTAGCGCTGCTGAGACATCACCCGCACGCCCTCAGTGGGGCAGGCTGTACTCACGGTGTTTGTGTTTGTGTCTGTGTCTGTGAGTGTATGTGTGTGTGTATGCTCATATGAGTAAGCTGTTAAGGTTGCAGTAGATGTTTTTATATTTTAGTCGTTAAAATGATACAACATTTATTATTTCATTCAAGCTTAATTTGTGGAAATATTTTATTTTTATTTTTATTTTTTCCACCATCCGACAACTTTCTCTGCAGCGGGGAAACATTATTCATCATTGTCATGACTCAAAATGCTGTAAAACTATCATGCTCACATAATAATACAATAATATACATTTCATGCTTACTTTCATGTGTGTATTTAGGTTATGAAACGATATTGTGTTCATAAAAAAACACTTTGTAAAAACAAAAGGAATGAGGACATATGGTTACAATCACTAGAACCGTAATTACTCGTAGAAATCATGCTATTACTGTGTCTACACTACTAGTATACTGATGTTACAAAATGCTATAATCAATAGTATAAGATAAAGAAAAAATGCCAGTAGCGTAATAAGGCATGAACTGGTATAGTCAACAGTACTGCTTTGTATTAAGGCACATATAAGAAGAACAGTTTTGAAGTGATAGAGGTGATAGACGCCAACACATCGCTTGTTTTGTAGAACATCAAGTTCTCATCCTGTGTGTGTTTGTATATGTGTTTGTGTGTGTGTGGGAGGGACACATGACACTGCTGTGGAGACCCTATTTATTCACACAGTCAGGAGTTGAAGCAGCCACTGTGGAGGAAGGATAGAGAGCAGAGAAAAAAAGAGAGAAGACGTAGAGACATAGAATCATGACGAGCCCAGGACAGACATGATCAGTTCTGTAGATAATCTACAATATCTTCTGAAATAACTGGAAATTGAAACAACAACTTTCGGTCTTCACATATTCATCTGTCGATTTACAGCAGCACATGATCAAACAATAAGAATCAATTTCAAAAAAAACTTTCATGGTTTGGAAATTGAAACGTGGCCACGGCCATGATTATTGGCACCCTTTACAAATCACAATCCAAATCGATTGTGTCTGTTCTGCTTCCCTGGTTGTCTCTGAACATGGTGAAGAGAAAAGAGCTGTCCAATTATTTCAGAAGATATTATTGTACATTATCTGCATAAAACAAAAGGGTGCCAATAATCTCGGCCAGAACTGTAAACATGTAACAACTGTCACATACGTAGCCAAATACTCACAGAATTGATCCCTCTGTCTTTTACCTCTTGACTGGTCTCTGATTCATACAGGTCTGGAAAGAGGAGACGGGACAAACAATTGAACAATAAATTCCAGTTTTTCAATTATTTGTATCAAAATCCTATTACTTTTACTTCCTGGAAAATCTTTTGAACAATCCTGCCCCCTATCAAATTAAACTGTCTTTCTCTCCCTGTAGTCTGTCCCCACGTTATGTCCTGCCCCAACATCCTGTTTCAACAGGAAATATGTCAAATTAGGGAAGCAAGATGCTCTAAAAATGGTGTTTTACTGTGACTTAATTACAGAGTGTCCATAAAGGAATGTGTGTGTGTGTGTGTGTGTGTGTGTGTGTGTATTACCAAACAGTTTGCGCAGCCTGGCGGCACATGATACAAAGCCATGGAAGGGCATGTGTAGCTCTCCAGATCCAAACCGCTCAGACAGCAACTGAACTACCTTGCCATCGCACTGCATTCCTGGGAAAGAGAGGTGTGGTGTGGTAGAAGGTGCCAAGTGTCAAGTCATATGACAGTAGCATTGTGTGTGGTGTGTGTCTGTGTGTGCGTGTGTGTGTGTGTGTGTGTGTGTGTGTGTGTGTGCATACCAGCAGCATGTAGTGCCATACTGAGCTCAAAGGGGCTCATGGTCCCTGAAGAGTCCTCATCGAACTGGAAAAAAATGGACTGGAGAGAGCAATATCATAAGGGGTGATAATAATACAACCCCCCCCCCCCCACACACACACACACACACACACACACACACACACACACACAGAGTGAGCTGTACCTGCAGGTTGCGCAGATAGGACAGCAGGGATTCTGTTTGCTCACGGCTGAGACTACAACGCCCTTTAGTCTGACAGCAGAGTTAAGGACACCTCAACAGGACAGAGGAGAGGACGACTTCAAGCCCCTTTAGTGGCAGTGGTACTAGTGGTAGTGGTAGGAGTAGTAGTGATAGTAGTAGTAGTAATAGTATTAGGTATAACTCACAAAAAAGACTATTGACGGAGGAGTGAAACAACTGGAGCTGTATAATGACATCAATGTAAACAAGAAGTGTGAAGAAGTCCAAGGAGACCAGAGAGTGAGTAATATCAAACCCTGTAGCAAGGACAAAAGGATACATCCTCTCCAAAGATGAGCTGTCTGCACGTCTCCAGTGGCAGATGGTAATCTTTCTCAAGAACTGCAAATGAGAGACAGAAAGAGATTGACGCGTTGAAAAAAGAAGGGTTTAAGTGGGATTAAGCTCAGGAAAAGTGAAGGTGAGGGCAAGCATAGTTACTTTTATTGCTTAATTAAACCCAGTTTACTCTATCTGCAGCTATGAGCTCCTGTCTAGACTGCTGGTGACCTCTGTGGTTCCATTATTGCAAGCTGAGAAAGGGCAACATGTTACTGCTTTACTCCCATCTAGTGGCCACCAGAGGAACTACAGTGTCAAAGATCACTTGGCCAGTGTTGAACCATCTGTCTCTGCCATTCTCTGCTGTCGCTAAAACATGTAAAATATGACACATTGGAATTTCTAACCTGAGTTGAACAGCTTCATGAGCTCCTTAGTATCGATCCTGTCATCCTGAGAGGGAGATACAACAGGTTGGTCAGGTTGTAACCTTTAACTGTAAGGTAATGCAGCTTGACACAAGTTTAGGTGAAGGAAGAAACTAATTCTTACTGGGACCAGCCAACTCATCAAAAATCTTCTGAACTCTCACGCGATCCTCTGGAGAGGACGGCATTGACATGACCTATTAGGCATAAAAACACTCATAGCAAACAAAGACATTTTTCTTTAGGTAGGTTGCTATTGGCTAGTGTTATCGATGAGGTCAGAGAACTCACTGTGAGGAAGCCAGAGGAGCAAGTGAAATCCTGGGTCCTGGAAAACAAGGATCAGCATCATCAGTGTAATTCTTGTCAGCTATACTTTGACATATACTCTTGGTATAATTGGTTGCTGATACAATTTGGTTTCCGGGGTCAGCCGTCTCAGTAGCCTTGTGTTGTTGAGACCAAGTTTAGAACATAGGGGAACTAGGGATGAGCATAAATGCAGGTACAGGGTAGTGTAGGTGTATAATTCTGTTTGGTGTTGAGCGTCTGAACCTGTCTGCTGTTGTGTTGTTGATTTGCCCCTCTTTGCTCATTTCCATATTTCACCTCCGACCCCTCCCCACCCCATGTCCCTCAGCTCCCCTCCCTCCTACCCCAGGGTGTTTCCAGTCTTGGAGAAGATGCGGAGGAAGAACTCTCCGGGCTGGTTGGGTCGATAGGCGGAGGCCACGACGACGTAGTTACCGGGATCCAGATGCAACTTCTTCCACACACCCCTGGAGTGGGGAAACACACACACACCATTTGTACTACTTGATTATAACAAAATCAACCTATCAGCAAGAAGCTTAAATCGGATTGTGTGTTCAAAACGACATACCTAGTGACAGGACTTGTATTAACTGACAGTTGGGTGATTTGAGAAATAAGGAATATTCTTGTTTTACTTCAACAACATGTTGCTCTTAAGTACCGGGCCACGATGAGCAATCTCTTCACAGGAACTGGATAAAAGCACCAGCCGTAGTATAATACATGTAGGCACATGTATACATTTCTCTCACAATGACTGTTTTACCTCTGAGCCTGATATTTCCCAGAGCGACCCACAGGGCGATTTTTGATGAAGAAGTCCTGTGCCAGACACGTACCCTGAAGCTGTTATAGTGAAAGAAAGTTTAAGGATATGATATATAGGATATGAAAGATTATTATAGTATTAATTCAGGCAGATAATAACAAAAATACTAATCATTTGTCCAGGAAGTACTCACCTCAGGAGGAACCTGCAAAAAAGGAGAAACACAAAGACATCTAGGAATTCAGCCAGAACTGGAATAATCACACCCAAAGATATCAAGACCCAATATATCGTATTCCTCAGGTAAGCTAATGGGTTTTTTCTCACCCTGTAGATGTGGAAAGCCATATAGAGGAAGTGGATTTTATTCCTCTGCCTCCTGTCCTTCTGCAGGAGCTCCAGCAGCACTGTGCATTGTTTCCCTTTCTTCTTCTGTTTCTCTGCTCTTTTCCTCTCCTCTGGAGTCATCTCCTCATCATCCTCGTCATCTTCATCATCGTCCTCATCGTCCTCATCTGGTTGGTCCTGCTTTGTGAGAACCAACTCGAACTGGGGGTTCTTCCAGAATGATCCTGAGAGAAATGGGTGGGGCGGGAGGGGGATTAGGCCGTGAGTATGATCCCAAAACTGATCCACATGATTGGTGTACACAAACATAAACATACGGCGGTATCTGCGGCTGCCGCCAGCGGAGCTCCCCACTACCCACAAGCCTTCATGTGCACTGATGGTCCAGGCCGATGTGGAGGCGGGTGAGGCGGGTGAGGCGGGTGAGGCGGGTGTCTCGCCCTCCAACAGGGTGTCAGGATTCACACTGCACAGCTCCACCACGTCAAACAGCCGGCTGAAGTCCTCAGCACTGATCCTGATGGAAGGACACACAGCAGAATGGCCAGCTGAGTTACTGGTGCCTTCGATGCGAGAGTTAGATATAGTATCATGTGAGACGTGGTGCAGTGCTCCTGGTGCGTTTCTAAATCTGTTACGTACCAGAACTCTCCATCTTCTTTCTTTTTCAGCTCAATCCTTTCCTTCTCAGCGCTGTCCACATCATCCCAGTCGTTAGACCTACGATTACACACACACACACAACACAACACAACATCTGGAAATGTTACGTGATGCGCTAGTGAAATTACTCTCTCTTGCACACACACACACACACACACACACACACACACACACACACACACATACACACACGCAGCTTCCTCACTTGTCACTCCAGGGTCCACGGTATTCCACGAAGCCCCAGGGGTTTCTCAGCCTCAGCAACGAAGTCTCCCCTGATGCCTTCTTCACCTGAAATGAGTAAACAGAAACAAAATGTTCCACGAATAAGGTTTTATTTACAAAAGGTTATAAGGCTTTGTTTATTTTGTTTGCCTGTTCTCCGTATTACTGCACTATTTTAATCCATAACCAGCATATTTGGTCAGAATGCTTGAAGAATATAGATTTAGATTCAGATCAGATTCAATTCGATTTGATTAAACTTGATCCCCGTGGGGAAATTGGATCATTATGCTAACACATAATATTAAAGATGATACAAACATGACAACAAAGCAACATATTGAGTACTGGCCTTGTCACTGTCGGTGATAGCGTAAGCATGGCCCTTAACCAGCCCATCTGCTGTCACTTTACCAATGTCACGGTAGCTACTGGCCTGTGAAAACAAGGAATGAAAGTCAAATGGAACTATAATATATATCAGCATATCCCTGTGTGTGTGTGTGTGTGTGTGTGTGTGTGTATACGTATGTGCATGTGCATACTGATACCTGTATGAAGCAGCTAAGCAGGCTGCCGCGAGACAGGGCCGCCGTGAGAGACCTCCAGAGGACTCGAGGGGTCCGAGAGGAGACAGGGAGGGAGTACGCTATGCCTCCTGTGAAATCCTCCATCCCCTCCGAAATGTTACCACCCTTCAGACTTCCATAAGACCCAGTTAGCCTAGATACACGGGTGACAAAGACATCCTAAGTGGGCTTGGATTTTTTTGTGAAATTAACAATTAACAAGCGTTTCTACATTATTGCAGCCATACAAAAAAAAAAAAAAAAATAAAAATTTAAAAAACAGTGTGGGTGATCTCAGACATTACAACCCAGAGACATATGCTGGTAGTGGCAACTGACTTGGCATAGGCCTTCTCCACCAGGGTGCTCCAATACTCGTTGCGGGTGTGAGAGTAGCTGAAGAGCAGACGGCCTTCACGCACTGGCAGCCTGTCATCCACAACCACTTCCACCCACTCACCATACTGCCAGAACTGCACAGGGATAGACAGAGGGAGAAAGAAAGGTGGAGAGAGGAGGCATGGGGTAAAAATAGGCAGAGAGACGAATGGAAGAGGAGGTTGGGAGGTGGGAGGAAGGGGGGTTAGGATGGATGGAAAGAATTGGGAGGACAGTGGGGAAGATAATGAGGAGGATTGTTTCACAATGCGAGTGATACTGAAACACTCTTGAAATAACTAAAATAAATCCAGATGTGTGAGACAAAGAAGGTACCAGAGGGAGTGTGGCAAGAAACTGGAAAATAGAGAGAGTGGGGGTAGAGGGATTAGGGGTTGAAAATAATAGAGAACGTGGCGCAGGGAAACAAAAACATCAAAGAGAGACAAAAATGGAGCACAGGGATGAAAGAGAATGAATGAAAGAGAGATCAGCCAGTCAGATCTGGCGAAATAAAACCCCCGGGCATGTAAAATGATGAGTTAAATAAACCCGCTGATCTGAAATCTGCTCTTTTGTCTGAATTAATTTCTCAAACAACCTCCTGAAGCAGTTACTGGTCATGAGTAGAGGAGAGGTGTGTACTGAACTGTTGGCTGTGTGTACACGGCAGCAGCCAAGAACAGGCCTGCACTGGCCCTTCATAGTTGCAGCTGTGTGTGTGTGTGTGTATGTGTGTGTGTGTGTGTGTGTGTGTGTGTGTGTGAGTGTGTGTGTGTGTGTGTCCCAAGGGCCAGTTGCATGCATGTTAAGTCATGCCACATACTTCCTAACAGGTCCAAGGCTCTAAATGATTAATCACTAAGTGAAAACCATGAAGCTACACATCTGACTCCTCTGCTTATCTGCTTTTATAAGACTGATACTGTATGTGTAATAATATGATACTTTATTGATCCCTGTAGGGAACCCCCCCCCCCCCCCCCCCACACACACACACACACACAGGCAGGTGAGAGTTGAAGGCCTTATTGTTCTCTACCTAATAAAGTTCAGTTTGCGGTCTGGCTTTGCGTCTGCTCACCAAGGATAAGTTAGTACCAGTTACTCCAGTTACTCAGACTCCAGGACTACAGCACAATAACTAAATAAGCAGGAATCTCACTTGAAATGGATAACAATCAAATATAACAATCAATAATCAAACCAAGAGTGAATCTAATAAAACATGAATGACTTCGGTGACTCAATAATTTATTACCTTTAATTAGAAATGAAACAAGATGCTGTTGCCTGTGTTTCACACGCACATAACACATATGTCATCTTTGGCCACTGATCAATGTTATTCTGGTTTATCACATCAAATTGTTCTGACTACAAACGGTGGGAAATATGGATAAGAAGAAGCATGAGACCAGGTGAGCTTTCTCTGTGTGTTTGTGTGTATGTAGTTTTGTGCTGGACAGGGGCAAACTAGGAATGAGTCTCAGCTGGCTGAGTGGCCGTGGGGGGGGGGAGGGGGGGGGAATTAGCTATTTCTCATTAATAATAATAGGTGGAGGGAGTCGGAGGCGTTGTGTAAATCTAATTATTCTAACATCCCACAGTAAATGGGACGTCTCTCTCTCTCTCTCTCTCTCTCTCTCTCTCTCTCTCTCTCTCTATCTACCCATCAATGACCTCTTACTTACCCTAAAATGGAAGATTCCTGCGTAGGATTCAGAGAGGCTTTGTTTGGCTGGTACCACCTTGACGAACAGTTTGGGGTGCATGGTCAGGCAGGACAGGGAAGCTAGGAGCCAACAGTTGCCTGGTAGACATGGAAAAACACGAACCTGTCATGGAGAAGCATACGCACAAAACACACACACACACACACACACACACACACATACACACACACACACGCGCTTGTGCACACTTGAGGTACATTCCTGTCCGACAGTAAACATCTGTTCCGTGTTCTTCCATGTATCTCTTAGCAGTGGCGAAATCATGGAAATCACCCTGGAATACAGTTTTTTACGAAAATATAAAACAGAGACAGATGGAAGGAGGGGGAGGACCCTGAACCCAAACACTAACACACATTCACATGTACACAACTGGTGACACAGACCATCAATCCCCAAATCCCAGAGGAGGGCTCACTGTCACGCACAACACCATGAAGAAACATGGCCTCCCAGTTCCCCGCAAATGAAAAACAATTAATTGATCCTCTCTGGTTTGGGGACTGGGGTAGAGAGCCGCCCCCTTCGCTGTGCGTTTGAAGTTGGGTTCCCGGGGCTGTGTGGTGTGGACAACGTGGTCTGGACTGTTTACACTTTAATCAAACCATAGGAACACAGAAACCCACCAACTGAGCTACAGGGAGTGGCTATGTTTGGTTTAATGGATTTATATCTCCTGAGACGTTACGCAAGGCCTGTTTGTGGGCAAATCGAGACAATAGAACATCTCAGTATCAACCTTCATTCCTGGGAAAGGGAGCTAAGACGTCGACGGGGGGATTTAAAAGTTGTGTTCAAGCATCTCTCACATACTCACCCAGCTGTCCCTGGCAGATATCAGTGGTCCCGGTTGTTCCCTCCACAAACACAGCATTCTTACTGATCTCCTTCAGAAATGCAGGGAGAGGGGGACAGTAATTGCAATATGCAATAACAAATGTAGTGCCTACATTTATGTTCCACGCTTTTCTATTCTGTTCCTTCCTGTTCACACATTTTATCTATCTGCAATTGAAAAAATCTGCCCAGTCTTATTCACTCTCAAAAATGCCCAGCTTCTGGCTTACACTAAGTATTCATTTTATCTCTATTTTGTTACACAGTGCCTTCCTGTTTTCCTTCTGGGAAAATGCTCCAGGTAATAAGTTCCTCGGATCTGAGCCACACCTGGGTGAATCACTGCCAGCTAAACATCTGACCACCAGCAACACTGTTCAGAGATTTCTTGAGAAGAGCAGAGCCCATACAGAAAAAAATACACTTCATATTTACTTCAGAATGTTTAGAAATATGTTTCAATAACAATAATGGTCAAAAATGTATTTGTACTTAGCTGACATTTGTTTTAAATATGTTTTGAAAACATATTTTGGATATACTTGCTGGACGTAAGTGCAAAAGGATAAATTGTAATTCTAAAATATACTTTAATCTACATGTATCAATACATTTTTGGTCAATGTATGTACATTTTCAACATATCTCTAACATATTATGTGTTTTTGTAGGAAGTTCTAACCAGACAAAAAAACATAAGTGAAACTATTACAAGTTTACACCACAATTATTATGTGGCTGGTAGAATGCCAATACCACTGATTGGTCTTGGACCAGGGTGACGGTGGTACCTTTGGTCGCAGCCACTTGATCGCCTTGTTGGGGTCTGGGTCTTCCGGCATGCCAATGGATTTCTGGTCAGCTGCAAAGGCTGGGTCAGAAAATAACACACCAGACTCGAGACACTCATCCTGGAGAGTCTTGAAGTGCTGGTTTCTAAATTTGACTGGGTTTGCAATGGAGCCGAGAGCTGCTTCCTCGGTCGGCATCTTGTCAGTGAGGAGTTCTTGCAGAAGTTGAGGTGGATGATTATCAATCCCCCATTCAAGATGAAAAATGACCGAATTGCATGAACCCACTGCTTAAATACAGTTAAAGCGCACACCCACCGAACCAGCAGGGACACTCGGAGCGCCTCCTTAGCTCTGCCCAGCCCGCAAAAGTATGCAGAGCGCCGGAGGCTTTCGTGAGCTGGAGTCGGGCTAATGACATGGTGCCGAGGACCTCGCTTTGATCTGGCTTATTTATCGCCCATCACCACGACCATTTTGAGTGAGGAGGGACAGAAGTCGTCTATTATATGGAAAGGATAATAACAGTTCACTCGTCTACATGACAATTTTGTTTGTGTGTGTAAAAAAAATGTGTGACTCTGTATGTGTGTGTGTGTGTGTGTCTGAGAGGGGGGTGGGGATTATTTGATATTTGAGAGGAAGACTTAGAGAAATGCCTTACCAATTAACCATTTATATTGATCACAGATCGATAATGGATTTATCATAGTGCCGCTGTCGCAGAACTGGAGGCCCCAGAACCGTCGCTAGGTGGCGGTCGTCTCCAGCTGACAGAAACCTCTGAATTATTGGACTACAAAGCGCCCAAGCTTTGAGGCGGATCTATAACAAACTGGCCAATGACGCGATGAAGAGAAAGGCAGCTTGAAAACGACCCACTCATGATGAAAAACATTATAACGCTCCTATGATTTTCCTACAGGGACTTATAGTGTCTCTGTGACACTCAGCGGAGAGTTTATTGTGACTTTATCATATTTTTTTTTATCTCCTATAAGTATAATATTCCAATAAGGAGCTGTGATATTTGTATGTATATATCCTAATAAAATGTATTATGCAATTATTATAGCTCTTTTTGGTAAGGCCAATAGTTTTGTTAGACCTGGCTGTGCTCCTGAAGTGGACAGCCGATTATTTCTAAAAGCTCCTGCATTTGCATCATTTCATGTGGATATCCATCTCCAGCAAACAATTGTCTTGTGGGGTGCACTTGCATTGTCCCCAGTAGAGCTCTCCCAACCTCTTCAGTGTGTCACAAGCCGTTTCTCCATCACACGCCTGATTACATCGACAACTATGCCACTAAATGTGAGATGACCGGTGCTAAACAAACAAGAAGAATAGCGACACAGATCCGTATAATGGTGACCATTTAACTCCATTCACAAGTTCTCCATTATCTCCGTATGGTCTTTGAGACAAGGATTATAGGATGCCTCAATAACAAAGGTCAGTGGGCCGCCCTGGCCATGCAGACACTCCCACACCTTCAGTGACCTTTCTGATCCCACGACCCCGACACTGGCCTCCAGTCCTCCATGGAAGAACTGCTGCTTCCCATAAGGAGAGAGCAGGATGTAGGACACCACTTACTCCCCCTTCTAGTTAACCTGCTTTGTCCCATCTCATTTCATGCTGCATCATTCGCACAGATGAAATTACTGAATTGTGTATCTGATTACTTATTGTGTGTCTGTGGTCCTCAAAAGTGAGTTTATAGTGATTTTAACTTATTTTATCGCCATAATTGCCCTCTAATATTCCAATCAGATATTATAAATAGTATAAATATTATTTTGTATTATTATTATTATTATTATTATTATATAGTATAATTTTGAGAAAAAAATGTACATTTTGAGTAATAAAATTGTGTACGTATTGTGTATTATGCTCTTATGGATTTCAAATACCAATAGGAAAACAAGCTGTCATTGTAGTAATGTCTTGACATGTGGAGACATTTGCATTTGGCGTTTGAGTTCATCTGCCCAAGGCCTCCAACACCCTACAGGGCAAATATGCAAGCATTTTCACATGACAAGACCAACCGTATGACTCGCGGTGACTGACTGTAGGTCAGATCCAGTTTTTCTGGGCAAGTAAGAAAACTGACTGACCTGGATGTGTGTGTGTGTGTGTCTTCGCGTGTCTGCATGTGTTTGCCTGAGAAACTAAATGACTGTGTGTCAGGTTCACAACGAGGGTCACCAGGTGCAGAGAGAACATGGTAGTGTGTGTGTGTGTGCGTGTGCGTGTGCGTGTGTGTGTGTGTGTGTGTGTGTGTTTGAGAGAGGGGAGAGACAAAGGGAGGACCAGACGGTTTGTCATAGAGTGGGTGGACATGAAAGTGAAGATAGTGAAGACTCTTCTTAGTAATAGTGTTTGATGGTCCGTTAGAAAAAAAATCCCATCCTCTTGGTTTTGGTTATATACTTACCGTCCTGCTTGCTATAAAGTTAAGGTGTAAAGAGTTCATGTTACTCATTTACCAGTACACAGGATGTAATGTGAAAATCCCTCGTGCCATAATTCAGGGTGAGCATTCACACAGAAGCCCACGTCAGAATGATCCACTAACCCACAAATGGTTACTGTAGAAATATCAGGTTACACTGTCACAGACCATCAGAAATCAAGCTTCACTTACTACCCACCTAATTGAAATGTCACAGGGTTGAGTGTGTGTATGTCATTGGGGTTATCAAATGGGTTTCTCCCATCATGGTTGTTTCACTGAAGGGTCCCACTAACCCACTCAACGCCAAGCACAGCTATAGTCACCTATACTACCCTGACCTCACTCTTAGGCGTATCCGTAGTTCCCATCATTAACCAATAATTTCTACACTTGCTATTGGTCTCAGCACCAAGAGGCTAATGGGACGGCTGACCCCCTGTGGCTTGGAACAGCCATGAGGGTCATGTGAGACAATTATACCAAGCTGAGGGTGGTGTATGACGACCAGTCTGGATACCAGAGCTATACTATCATATTTTGGACTCCAGCTGATCTCCTTTCTTTCAGCCACAGTGTCTAAGATACAGGGAAGGGTTAGGAATATGGTTCTGCTACCAAATCAACCAGAAGGTAGTATGGCTTAAATTCACTAGAACAATACCAATAATAATAATAATAACAATTATACTAATAATAAACACTTTATTTGTGTAGCACTTTTCAAAACAAATGTTACAAAGTGCTTTACAGCATGAAAAAATATGAAAACACGATTGAATAAATAAAATCAAGGGGCATAAAAATGTAAAACAAGGAAATGAAAAAGACAAATCAACAACATAGGTGCAAGAATAAAAACTGAATGCAAGATAGAACAACGAAAATAAAAGTGTCAATTACAAAAAGGGATTTTTGAAGACTTAAAACATAAAACTGATTCTGCTAGCCTGATCTCCTCAAAGAGGGCGTTCCAAAGCCCTGGGGCTCCCAACGGCAAAAAACCTGGTCACCAACAGTCTTAACTGCATAAGGGGTTAAAAGGTCTGATGTGCTCAGTATCTCACGTTGTTGAAAATCTGCTGCGAAGCTACAAACGGTCTCTGTCCATTTATGATGCACAAACTTTGTCTGGCCATTGACTTCGTGTTGATTTCAGCCCATATTGCAACTGGCACAGAGGCAGTTACATATGAGGTGTTTGCCACATCTGGTGTATGTGAGCAGGTTTTTCTATGTGTCTGTCCACTAAGCAACCGTTCACAATAGGACATAACACAAAAAACAGAACCCTCAACACATCCTTGGGATGAAAATGAAACCGTGACCTTGACTTAGGAGGAGCTTACTTATTAGCAGCTACACAGCATGTCTCAGCCCTCTGACGGGTTTGGTTTTTAAATGTACTCTCACCATCACACATGGTAACTAGGTCTGCATGTTGTGTATCATTCTCTTCCTCATGCTGAACAAATAGCAGAAATCAATAAACTTCCTCCCCGTTGTTTATTTTCCATCGCACATCCAACCCGTATTCTTTACACAAGCCACATACACATGAACTGACAATCCTCCCGTGGCGCTCCTCCTCAGTGATTCAGTGACATTATATAACCCCCATAAGAATGAAGTCTCCTTGTCTTTCCCTCCACTCATTATGTGAAGGTGTTGAATGGCAGACAGAGACAGCGGATTGACGGATGGTGAGCCCGAGCCCGTGTCGCCTCTCACACTCTCACTGCGAGGGGTTAGGAGGGTGGGAGGGCAGGGAGGAGGGAGGGGAGGCGAAGGGGTATAATTCCAGGGTTCAGGTTTCACTCTGTGGCCGTTGCGGGAGGAGGGATGGGTGAGAGAAGGTGGAGATTGTGGGAACGTGTGAGGATAAAGAGCAGAGAGGGAGTCCTGCGGTTTTGTCTGATCACTCCCAAATGCATCTTTCTCTTTCTTGCTGCCCTATCTCCGTCCGTCCTGTTGATGATTTAATCCTGAGCCTGTCTCTGCCTCCTCAACTATGCTGCCATCCTCACCCCCCCTCTCCTTAATGATTGGGAGGAGGGGACGAGGGGACAACAGGAGGGACTGCACAGACAGTGGAGGCTTCATACAACGTATGATGAGAAATGTAATTAAAAACCCCAGTTAATTGGCTTTTGACATGATAAAGCACAATCTTCTCATACATAAAGAGGCTCTGATGGCCACAGGCTTGCCCTGTAGGAAAGTACACATGCAGCTGATAGCATAACATTCCCTTTGTTGTAAGGATTTTTGGGCGCTAATCTTATTATATTTAATCAGAATGAGTGTTTGTGCCACTATTGCCTCGAGATTGCTGTTAATGAAAGTTGAAGTCTATGAATTCCATGACTACCCATAAGGCCGAGGTGTCAGGCAGTAGCTCAGTCAATACTTCACTGAAAAACTGAAGCATGTTTTTATTAGATTCACCCAAGTTCATGTGAGGGAAATGTTGCATAGTAAAAGTTGTTTCTGTAGTATATTAAAGACTGCTGTGACTGTGACAGCGGTGGTTACGAGTTTGTGTGTGTGTGTGTGTGTCCTCCGGCTGCTTCTCTCAACTCTGGACCAACAAAAGCCTTCTCTGGTGAGCTGAGACGCAACTATTAGATCTCAAAGTCCACATAGAACCGCCCAGGGGCAGTGACTGGTCAGAGGCGCACACACACACGCACATAAACGCACACGGTCAGCCGATAAAGTCGGCCTCACTCTCCTATTGGTGGATGGCTTGCATTCTGATAAAACCCTCATGTTGTGATTGGTTGGCTCGGGCAAAGCCTGCTGACCATTGGTCTAGCCGGGGTTAGTCACTGGCAGCAGTGCTCCAACTCAAAGAGGTGTGGACTGGAGGGAGTGAGCAGGAAGACAAAGGACAGTTAGGGATGGGAAAGATATCCATTGCTGTAGGGGCTCCTGTGCTGTGTTCTGCTGTGTATCACCTTACCTTACATAATTGGGTCCATACGAGCACCAAATGGCGCTGGCTGGAGCGGCCGCCAGACAGGCAAGCATAGCTACCACACCAGGAATCCAGAGAGACCAGCAGAGTAGGTTACCTCTCACCTGTACCGTCCTCCCTCCCTCCACTCCTCTCTCATTTTCTCTTCTTGTCTTTGTGGGGAGAAGGAGACAGACAGACTTATCTGGGTCCAAGGGGCCAGTGAATGGCTTCTGTCTTACTTCCTCCTTATTCTCTATAGCACAATGGTAATTGGTAGTAGTGGGCGTGTGTGCATCTGGTGCAATGCACCCCCCCCTCCATCTACCCTGCCCCCACACTGTTGAAAGCTCATTAAAAGACCTGCTGTTAATGAACTAGAGGGATCATAGAACTTTTCATTAGAGGGGGTGGGGCTAAGGCCAGAGATGCTGGCGCAGACGTTTCCATGCCCTTAAAATGGAGTCAGCAATTATCCCAACCCCTTGACACCCCCAACACCCTGCTCTGCCCCCTAACATGCCCACAAACACCCCCCCAACATATCCTGAGAAATTCTAGTCACCCATGTCCCATCACAGATCTCTGAGCCCATGTAGCTCTCACAGTCTGCATAATGACAATGTCACACACACACACAGAAACACACACACACACACACACACACACACAGTGAGGGTCTCTAATCCAGAACACTCACATTAAACATTAATAACTCAGCGTTGGCTGTGATCCTCAGAGAAACAACACACACCGACTAGACGACATCCAAGTAAGAACTAGAGTTACTTAAAATAGTTTCAAAGGCTTGTGGGATCCAATCTGGGGACCAGTATAAAAACCAAGGAACGCAACCACAGGCGCAGATACAGACAGGCGCATAGACAGATACACAAAACACAATACATGTTTCGCCTCAGTTCTTTATTGAGCTTCCTCATGACAAGGTCAATTACAAAACGGTGTCAAGTTTACAAAGACAGTGGCGCGGTAGCCTCACAATAGTCAGTGTTCAGCACG
Organism: Hoplostethus atlanticus; assembly: GCA_034670405.1. Lineage (NCBI taxonomy): Eukaryota > Metazoa > Chordata > Actinopteri > Trachichthyiformes > Trachichthyidae > Hoplostethus > Hoplostethus atlanticus. Next base: position 11,172,176 of record JAXDDX010000003.1, on the reverse strand, counting down.
GAGAAGAACAGAGACAACCAGAAATGCTGGGAAAACAAGTTGAGGGTATGAAGCAGTGACAGGCAGTAAATAACAATAATGGCAACAGCGAGAATGACTGTCAATCTATATACAAAATATTGTCCCTGATCAGTTACACTCCACTCATCCCAGATCAATCACTCATATTCACCCCCATCATTAATTTCATACAAAAAGCACATAATAATAATAATAATAATAATAATAATAATTTTTCTCAAAAAAAAAAAAGAAAGTGTCCAAAAATAGGGGTTCCCTGACATGACTGTAAATAGAAATCAATAATGGTAGTACAAACTCATCACAGTAGACACAAAAGAGTTGGTAGCACTGCACTTGACAACCTTGTCCTATTATATTGCCATGTGAAAAAAAAAAAATAGATATCCTGATGATACGCTAGGCTACCCATGGTTATCTTGTGTTCCTGAGCTTGCATCATTGTTGTTGACTTACGATGACCCGGTGGACGTACAACACAGTGATTATGACTAGCTGTGTCATGCTATGGACACAAGATCATAGGACTGAGGGTTCAAGTAAGTGTCACCAGAGAATTTCCCTGTATACACACACACACACACACACACACACACACACACACACGCACGCACAAGTGCTCGTTCGGTGGTACCCACAAAACTCCAATCAACCAGCCATTACCAAACCTCTCAACCCTGTAGCTCAGCAGTGAACAGATTTTTCAGTTACACAACCACCAACATGCAGCATCCATAAATAAGGACTAATTCAAAACACAGGCAAAAAGAAGAGTACTGAACGTTTCAAATGGCTGCAGAACATGCATAAGCTTCAAGCAGTCCAGCACAAATGTAAACAATGGAAAAAAGAAATATTACCGCCACAATAATCCAACAAGTACAAACAGAGAAAAAAAAAAAAAAACACACCCGTTTCACATGTATGTAAAATGTACAGTTTTTCTGCATAGAAGCTAAGCACGGAAAACATCAGCAGATGAGACTCAAAAGCCTCATTGTTCACATTTATATTAGAACAAAAATCATCAATACATACCGTCACACAGTCGGGAGCACAACCTTGCTAGGCCCCGCGAGCCATGTAAACATTACATTAAATGACAAGTGTTGTGACAACCAAGCGGCTTTAAAAAGAAGAGTAAGAGAAACTGCAGGCAGACAGTGTTTGGATTTGTTTCACCTCTGTCTGTTCAAACATCTTGAGTCTTTAAAAGGTCTTCAAGACAGGGAACCAGTAACAGCTAGGTAGCACGATATGACTCCACCCCATCCACCTCCCTGCTGTTTCATCATGAAGAAACATATCAAAATCAACATTGCTCTTCTTCTAAGCCTCCTTATTTAATAGCAAAAAAAAACAAAAAAAGGTTTTCATATTATCTGACATTTAAGCTCCAACTGTGTTCACATCACCTGTCCAGTGGGTCACCAGAGGGATAACATGCTTGTCGTTTGCCTCCTGCAATGCAACATGGTGATCAATTTCCTGTGTTCGTGTGGACTGTGGTGGTTCACTTCCTGTTCAAGAGTTCTGGTAATCTCCCTAGTTAATGTCATGGCCTTGTTTTGTTCTGTGGTCTAAAGTAGGCACTTGGTTTCACACAGTGGCTTTGCATACGCTTATGAACATCGTGGCAGGTTGGTATGCACCTCGATGCTGACAGAGGGAAGGAGGAATGGAGTGGGACTTGCCTGCTGCCTTCTATAGTGCTGCAGCTTCTCCTTTAAGCTGGATTCCACTTTGACTGTCAGTTCAGTTCTGGAACAAGTTCATTTCATTTGCATGGATGTGTTAAATCCTCTGCAGTGCTTTTGAGTATTTGAATGTCTACATCAGAGTAGCCAAGGCAGGGAATGAGCACGGGTCTTAGGGAGCAGTGGTCAAAGCCAAGCCCGCCGCTGCACTGCCCTCGGATGGGAGCTCCTCCACTATGGCTGGACTCCCGCGGTTCTCCCCGTACTCCGCTTGGCTCTGCTCCTCCTCCACCACCATGCTTTCCACCATATCGCTCTCCATTTTGTTCTGATCCAAACTGGCATCATCCTCCTCTATTTTCACCACTACTGCTTCCTCTTCGGCTTTAACAGCAGCCAAGGCGTCAGCAGCACTGGCCTGTGCATAGGCTCCTATGCTCGCATGGCTAAGACCATGAACCTTCTTCAGATGTTTCTCCAGGGTGGCGTAAACAGTAAAGGGTACCCCACACAACTGGCACAGGAAGGGAGCCTTGGCTCCGCGGGCCCCATGGGTCTTCATGTGGCGCGTTAACTTGGAGCTCTGGGCACAGGCGTAGTTGCAGAGGCCACAGCGGTAGGGCCGTTCACCGGTGTGGCTGCGCCGGTGCACCGTCAGGTTACTGCTGTTGCGGAACTGTTTGCCACAGAACTCACAGGACTCGTTTTTCTTTCTCTTGCCACCTGAATTGCCATTAGTATTGTTATTGTTTACTCCACTGCTTCCACCTCCTCCTACACTCCTCCGCTCGTTCTCCTTCTGCCACTCCTGCACAACCTCACTGGCTTTGGTTGAGTTCCACTCTTTCTCTCTCGCTATGATCTCTCCCCTTTCATTCTCCCATTCCCCAACTCCTCGCACTCGGTCGCCCATCTCTGGCCGTTTGGGCGTGCAGTTGCCACTAGCAATACCACTCTCTCCACTACCCCCCGTCTCCCCACTCTCCAATGAGCCTTCAGAGGGGCTGGCACAGGGAGAGGTGTGCTGAGGATCCCCCTGTGCCTCTGCCTCCTCCTCCCCTACCTCACCTCCCTCTCTCTGGCGCTGGAAGAGCCTGAGCAGCTCCCTGTCTGACGGTCTAGCCTGGGAGGTCAGGGGCCTCAGGGCTGAGCCTGAGAGGTGCTTGTGTAGAGTCAGGTCCAGCTCAGAGGGGCCCCTGGGCCCTCACTTCTGCCCCACCACTGACTATCCCCTCTCCCACTATTGCAGCTGACTGCATCGAAAACCTTCCTCTCATCCCCTGCCTCCCTACTTCCTCCTCCAGCACCATCTCCATCGGCTCATACCCAGCTCCACCTCCACCTCCAGCCTCCTTGCGGTGGCTCCTCATGTGACGGGCCAGCTGGCCGCTCTGGGCAAAGGCCTGGTCACACACTCCACAGTGATAGGGCCTGTCACAGGCATGGGTTCTGCGATGGGCAGACAGGCTACGTAGGGACTGGAAGCCCTGGCCACACAGCTCACAAGGGAAGTCTGCCCGGTGGGCTCCCAGTCTGGGGGAAGGGAGAAGCGCCTGGAGGGGAAGAGGATGGAGACAGCACCAGGCCTCCAGAAGGGCCGGTAATGGTGTTATTGTTCCCCTCAGCTAGCTCCCTCAGCCGGACAGAGAAGTTCAGAGCCTGGTTACTGGAGGAGGTTGAGCTGTGTGTCTGAGGGGGGTGATTGAGGCGCAGAGCAGAGGGCTGAAAGGCAGAGGAAAGGGCTTGACTGAGGTGGCGTGGGTCCAGAGTGGCTGCAGCAGGTTTGTGGTGTTTAAGACCCCCTCTTCTTCTTCCTCCTCCTCTTCTCTTTTCTTCCTCATCCTCGCCATCATCTTGGTAGATGCTGAAGGAGTGTGTGTGCTGAGCATGCTGTAGGAGTGCCCATGCAGATGGGAACACACCTTCACACTGCTGGCAGGTAAAATAGGAGGGTTCCTTGATCACTGCAAAACACACAGAGATGTAACAGAGTAGAGTTACTCATTTTAGTTAGTAACTAGGCACTTAGTGCAAGTTAGCAATGATTACAGTGTAAAATATCATCTTGCCCTTTAAAGTATTTAATATATGAAGCAAAATCATAGTTAAAGGTTATAAGAACTGAAAATGTCTGACGTATCAAGGTCAATAAAGGCAGAATCCTACAACAGCATACATTGATTGATTGGTAACCTTTATCTAAACCACAGAAACACATTGTGCAGACTATAGAGACAATGATTCACATGGAAGCAAGTAACAGTAGGGTGAAGAGCCATGCCAAGTGATGCAGAGGTAAGCCCCAGATCGGGGTATAAAGGAGAAGGTAGAGTGGGCAAAGGGCCCAGAAAGAGGGTAATGATAGGTAGGGAAGAAAACGCTGTGGAGGATGAAAGGCCAATAGAAAGGGGAGCTGCGTCGCAAAGTACATCTGGAGATATTTTTATATATGGATAGCTTTGTCTCCTAACCGAGAGCCACTCTCCAATTAAGCTGCAAATTGCTAATTAGCAGAACGTAGAAAACGAACGCTTTATGCAAATCAGGCACTGACTCAGCCTGCTTGACAAATGAGGCCTTTCTGCATAAATCAGAATTGGAGAGACGATCCCCAAATTGAGGGGGAAACACTTCTTTTTTTTTTTTTGGAGAGGTTCAAAGCCGACTCTGGTATAAGCCTCTTTCATGTTTCCTCAAGTCAAATCCTTCTGTATTTTACTGGAGGGGGGAGGAAAGAGAAGATGAAAAAGAAAGCAACTGTTTCTTTCTTTCTTTCCTTCTTTCTTTCTTTTCCCTCTCGCTCGCTCCCTCCCTCGCTCCCTCCCTCCCTCCCTCTCTGTCTGGAGAGGAGCTCTGGTGTTCTGTCCTTTAACCTAGCCCGAGGAGAAACAGAGGAGAAGTTGAGATACTTCTGTAAAAATAGGGTGAAGAGTGAGAGCAAAAAAAAAAAACAGATAGGTAGGTCAGGACTCGGGAGATAAAAAAAAAGAAAGAAAGAAAATGAGATAAAAAGATTACAATGTGGTGCGGGGGGCCGAGAGACACCACGGAAATATGTCACCCCTTTGGATTGTACTTCAGACCCATCCTCCAACCCCGGCTCTCGTCTCCCCTCCGCCCCCAAACCCTCCAAATCTTTCCCTGAGGGAGGGAGGGGGGTGCTTTTGTCTCGGGGTCCTGGAGTGAAACACAATACCCAGCCGGTTTCTCTTTCGCTCTTTTCCTTGCTCTCTCTCCCCTCTCACTCGCTTTTTTTTTTTTGTAAGGATTCCCATTTGGCCCGGGGTAGCACTTGAATATTAAGCAGAAGCAATAACTACTAATTAAAAATGCAGATTGGCTGGGAGCACTAACGAGCAGCAGGCAGGATCTCTTTTCCCTAGGGAGGCAGAGGGAGGAGAAAAGAGGGAGGGGAAGGGGAAGGGGGGGGGGGGCCCTTCTAGAAATTGAAAGAGGGCAAAGCGAAAGAGTGTGTTGAAGATGGGGGGGGGGAAGAAATGGAGGGGGGGAAATGTTGGATGAGAAAAAACAAACAAACAAGGAGAATAAATAAAAAGGAATGAGACAGATGCACACAGCTCTTCAGTAATCCATCACACTCTAGCCCCCCCCTTTCTCCTACACACACACACACACACACACACACACACACACACACACACACACGCACGCAGACACACACACACACACACACACACATGATGCAGGACCTGTCTGTTGTGGGATAACTGCTCTTTCACTTTCAGTAATCTCAGAAGCTGAAGCTGTTCCAGACCGATGACACCCAACACGTACTGTATGAGACTCACTCAACGCACCGTTGAGTAAAACACAACCTCCTATTACGTCAAGACGGCCTGTTCACAAAAAAACATATTTCTACCCCAAAAATAACCAACCTCACTACATACCATTCAAAACCACAAACTAAGTCGAAGAAGAAATCAAAAAAACAACAACAACTCTAAAAACTGGGCATAACAGATTAGATTACAATTATGAACTAACTCATAACAAATTCAACCTACATTTGTTAATAAAACTTTCATCCAAACTTATCTACTTTTACATTATTCAAAAACTGTAGTGCTCTTTCCCCTTGGGTTGTGCACGTGGTAGGTTTGTTGTATAACCTGTGGGCACCACATAACCAAACTTGTGTGTGCAGAGAGAGAGAGAGAGCGAAGAGAGCGAGAGAGAGAGGTGAAAAACAGATAGAGAACAACTGAAATAGAGAAAACAAGAAAGATTGTGGACAAACGGAAACGGTGCATGTACCAGTCCCCTGAGCGTTACACAAAGGAAGGAACTGTGAACGTGTGTGTACATGACAGAGAGAGTTTCAAAATGTGTACGGGTGCTCATACCTAGCAAGTGTGTGGCAAGACGACGGCCATTTGCAATCATTTAGAACTTTGCCTACTTCACACACAGTCCATTTCACACCTACAGCGCGACCTTCAGATACATAGGATCTTTGCAGTCAAAACACAATGCCAGCTATACAGTATCGGCAATTGAACATGACATTTCTCGAAAGGAATTTAAATGAGAATTCATGAACTGCTGATTGAGTTTTGATGGGCTTGACTCCCACCGTGACATATTGTATTTGGCACGACCATCACGGTATCGGCAGTCCCTCTCTGAAAACACACCCAACAGCTGTGGAAGAGCTGTGAAGAGAAAGCCCTTTGGAAAAATCTAAATCAACAACCATCTACAAGATACTTGACTGCAGTCTGAAATAACTGTGTAAACTGTGTAACATGGATTGAAGAGGAAAAAAAAAAAAATATGAAGAAGAAGGAGATAAAGTAAGTAACTCTGACTATCTAATGGATTCCCAGGAGCTCAGGTGGCTTGGCCCAGGGCAGAACAGTGGGAGACAGCAGAGGAGCTGTGTATGATGCAACACCCTCCATTAAAGTGTCATGACGGAGGCACGCTACACGAAACATGCTCACAGCCACACGTCAGACCACTTTGTCCTGCAAGGTGTGAGCTGCAATCACCAAAATGTCAACCCATTCAAAAACGAGCCTCCTGTTTGGATGGAGTTGAAAACAACAACACACGGGTATTCCCTTAAGCCTAGCGAACCCACCAAGAGGTTGTGTTGTTGGCTTCTGTCAGAGAGAGAGAGAGGGACAGATAAATGTGTTTACCTGGCCATTCCACCTAAGAGACTGACAGTCAGGGAGATGGAGAGGAGCTCTGGAGCTCAGGTGCTCAGTGAGGAACCCTCAGGGACCCTTAGCGCCCTCCAAACACTCCTGCTGCCTATCCTTTCCACACAATTAGCCTGTGCGTCGCTAACTCACCCAGGTCTGCTAATGGCAACGGCTAGCTAATGAGCTGGACTGGAGAGGGAGGGGAACAGTTGTTAAAAGAATGGGGTGTGCAGTGAAAAAAAAAACACACAAAAAAAACAAAAAAACAGAGTCACTAATTAGCAACCTGCCTCCTTCAAGCACTCACCTGTTTTGTTAGGCTCCGCCTTCACCTTCACCTTCACCTTCATATTGGGCTTTTCCCCCCAGGAGCTGTCCCTGTCTGCCCCTCTCCTCAGCTCGATAAATCCTGCCCCTAAATCAGCATTGGTGATATGCTCCTGTGCTCGGCTGGCAGGGGACCGAGGCGTGTCAGCGTGAGGGCCTTGGTTTCGGGAGCGGCAGCCTCCCTGTTTGTGCTGGATGAATGCCAGAATGTGGGCAAGGGGGAAGGCCTGGCTGCACTGCCCGCAGGTCAGGAGGTCACGGCCCTGATCACAGACTCTGATCTCTGGAGGGAAAGACCTCTCCTCTAATGAAGATGGGGCTGTGTCATCCACAATCTCACTGGCATCTAAGAAAAATGACAGGTAGAAGAAGGGCGAGAGAGCAGAGGAATTTAACGAATGAGAAAACAAACAAACATTCAAGTTGATCAAGCTGAAGCGTTTCTTGGGCAGCTTCATCTACATGGCCATGCTCTTGTAATCACTGATCAATGGCACACGTGATATGACACTTTACTGGAACAGACAAAAAAAAAGTCACGGTATTGAAAGTGCTAGTTTCACTTACAAGAAACCTTCCCCCTCTAAAGCAATGAGACCAATCTGGTCAGCCAATATTGACCACTTCCTGTAGCTAACCCAGAACAGATCAGCTCCTCGGAGGCTGCTGAGTGAAGGGTAGAAGAGTTGTCCATCTCATCAGGCACTAAACACCTCCATTAATATTTTTATTGTCATGTATTACAAATTCAAAGTGTTGATTTAAAAATGCATTATTACAACCATGGCTTCCGGCTTTCACACTTTCTTTCTCACACACACACACTCACACTACAACCACCCTACTAGGCACATGTAGCCTGGGTTTCTCAACAGGAAGTGGATAACAATAAAAATGACTTAAGGTGCTAAGATAAGGCCCTGTACCTATTTTTTTTTTATTTCACTATCGCTAAAGACTGTTGTTAGAGCAATGGATACAAACATGAGAATAATCTGCCTCAAGCCTAGGTAAACTTTGGCCGTTTCTAGGAGTCATCTCTAAACTCCAGTTAGGGCTCTTTTAGTGGGGAGGGGAGGGAGGGAGGGGTATTGCTCAACGCGGTCATGGGCACACCTTGATGCCTGGACTGGATCCACCTGCGCGGGCTAAGCCGGCCAGGATACAGGACAGGTACAGACAGTACAGTTGAAAGGTAGATCTCGCCAGTGGTTACTCAAAAATGTCACCTTTCCTGTTTCAGGGCTGCGCTGTTTGTGCAGACATGCAAGGCGCGGCTGCACTCACAGTCAGGGCCTGTGGTCACAGCAGACACGCACCACTGGTCTCCGTTGAGAACAGTGAAAAACAAACCGTTTTTTTCCCCCCCTCCTTTCAAAAATCGTGAAGAGAAAAAGGGCAACATATGAGAACATTATTTCACTGACTACATCTAATTAGTCTATCAGAGATATGAAGCAGGTTGGACACTGTGCTCAACTCTCATGGCTCCTGTCTTGAACAACAGCAGCTGACCTGTCCCACATTCAGAGAAGGAAGCGGTTAAGCGAAATTGCCTCAGACAGGTTAGACACGACAAAGTAGAGCAACTGAAAAACCTGATCAATAATCTGGGCCAAACGAGTTGGCCAGTTCGCACCTATAGCCTATGAGAATAAACCTTGACCCAAAAAAAAAAAACCACTCACTCTCCTAAATAAACCCTCGCGAAAACAACTATAGTAGTGCGATAATAGTTATTAGAAGGATACTGTACAAATATCACAGCAAAACTATAAGTATTATAGTGATACCATAGTAGATAAAATATCATCAAGTAAGATAAGGTCACTGTAAACTTCACGATTGAGTAGAGGACACGCTATAAGTTGATATAGTTAAAGAATTAAAGAATAAACAACCTACAATGATAATTAACAGAATGACATGTTTACCAGGACGAGAGACAGGATATAACCCTCCCAGGTTCCTAGTCCTTATAAATCTAAATTAAGAGTCTTCATGGATATAAATTTGCGTCAATACGCATCCAAACCTTGCGCACAAACTATCAAAAAGCTGTTACCTGAATTTAATCGAGAAATATCACAGCCCTCGGGAATAATTCAACATGTGCCCATATCGTTACACTGTCTTACCTTGAATTGCATTCAGGTGCTGCGGTCGGCTTCCAAGTTTGCGTCTGGACATCGTGTCGGTGTTACCGCGCCGCTGGGTCCAAACCCTGGCCGGTCCAAGTCCGTCTCGTTAGTCTGCTGAGAAGTTGACCAAGTCGCTCAAAACCAAGTGGCCGACTGTTCGACTGCACTGCCGGGACGTCGATGAGACTCGTTATGAGCAAGACAGTGTTCAAGTTCATGCTGTTCCCCCGCAGCGGAGGAAAGAAGGGGGGCATGGGCGACGGTAGGCACCGCCCGCCGCTCCACTCCTCTGAACCTGACCCCGCCCTCCCAAATACGGTCCGTAAACACACAACCTTTCTAACGCTCTTTCTCGCTCTTACACACAGACGCGCGCACACTTTCTATCTCAGTCGAGGCTTCCACAGGCAGCAGCTGGGAGTTTTCATAGTGCTCCTGTACAACAGCACCTAACTATGTAGGAGCTTCCCGAGGAGGAAGTGAGGGCTGTTCACAGGTGTCTCAACCCAAAGCAAGCGGAACAATCATTTCTCCTTTCATTGACTACACTTTTCCCGGGCATAGGCTACAGTGTGGGTATGTGTGGTGGGGGGTGTCACCTGCAGTACGTGTGAAGGGGGGAAACCCCCCGAGGGCTTGGCCTATTCAAAAACCTCAAACAGCCCAAACCATCTTCTACAGCCCCAGTAAAGCGGCCTGTATGGTAGCATGGCCAAACGTTACCCACTGTGATGTTTAACGCAAGTTGCACTGACATTCAGAAACCAGTACATCTGCTCAGTGCACATGGCTACAAAGCAGGGCTGTGTGGCGCCACCTAGTGTTACAAACGGAAAACTCTCTTTTCCAAGCACGTTGAACGTAACACTTAAAACAGAAAATGGTTAATATAGGCGTCTCACAAAAACAATTCAGTCCACAGTGGCGAGGAGACAGCACATACTAGTGTATATAGTAATATAAACTTAAGTGCAAGTCGGGTGATTAGGGTTTCCGTTAAGTTTAATGAAGCTACATTTAAGCCTTTTTAAGACCATTTTAATGCCTCTGATAATGCAATCCAACACAAGTTTGGAAATTTAAATTAGCATGAGAATGAAAATAATATATCAGTCAGAATTGACCCAACTTCCCCACATGGATCAAATCTCTTAAAACTTTAAATTTCTCCCCAGAAAAACAGACCAAGAAACCACAGCGTTTATAAGACTTCTAAAACTGAAGTTAAGACTTAATACTTTAACTGTATTCACAACCTGTTAAGGCCTTGAGTTTAGATACTGTGATTTAACACAAGCCTGCAGGTACTCTAGTTATCAAAAAAGAAAAATGAACAAATCAATTTAATGTCCATTTTATTTGGAAGATTCCACATAATTCTGAACAAAAACTGTTGCTTCAGTTTACTGGTAGGCAGAGGGGACAGTGTATAAAAAGACAAATGTAAGCATTCAGTCATTTTCATTAATAAATGAATTTAGATTTAATCTGTTTTCTCATTTCAAATGGATGTGATGGATAGAAACAGTCTGTACATCAATTCATGTGACGTATTTAAAAAGGGGCTGCAGTATGTCAGAGAAAAGAACATCGGGGAAACGAGGATGCGAGTAAGGGAAAAGATGGCGTTGGGAAGTATCATACACCTAGAATTACAAAAAGGTACAAATGTGTCTCCAGATGGGTCAACATCTAGAGAGGAACTGATTTGGATCACATAGTATAAATGAGAATGCAGAAGGAACCAGAAACTTATTTAATACCATATCTTCATATGATTTAAAAAAAAAAAAAAAAAAAAAAAAAAAAAAAAAAAAAACTGAACAGAACTCAGCTTGGTATAATTGATCACCTAGTATCACAATCACAATGCGACACCCCCTGTACAGATATAGTTCCATAGAATAAACATATAGCTTTGTAAAATCAATAGCAACCAATAGCCAGTCAGGCCATCTGCATTATTTCACTTAATAGTCTATTGTATTGGACGTGTGTGCCGATGATGGGGATCAGGGATGTATGGATGCATCTGTATTTTTCACTGGTCAGCCTAGTATCGGTAGTACGGGCTCCTTGATCGGGACCGCGACCTCCTGGAAATAAAGAGAGGGGCTGATTGAGAAGGATGAGCATGAGAGTATCAATCAGCATAGGGCTAGGTGTACACCACAACATATATAATTGTCTCCCATGTCTTAATGATCGTGAAAACATTTATTGTGGTTACTTTATAAACTCCTTCAGAGAGATACATCAGATGGGCAAGTTTGAATTCATGAAATTTGAGTATATTTGTGTGAGAAAAATTGACATGGAAAGGAAATAGAGTCTCTGAGATAATGCTCATGCTGCATGTGAAAACACATAATTCATTCTGGTTTATCAGAGCCCTGGGGACTCTCGTGAGGTCTAGCATACCTTCTGGATGAGTTGTGGTCTCGGCCTGAGGGACAGAGGACACAGAGTCAACACACGAGCACGCCAGAGAATTTCAATGCCCATAAAACTGTCAGAGGCAGGCAGTGAGACTCAGAGGCTTAGTATATTAAATATTTTGGTTTCTCATATGTGTATGGATTGCAAGACTGCACACACAATAGACACCACACAATTATTAGATTAGATCCACATGCCCGCTGGTGATCAAAAACCTCAACTCTTACCATATTTAGATGGGGAGGGTGAGTGACTCTGCCGTCCATACTGTCTTTCCCACTCATCCCTCTCTTTCTCACGTCTCTCTCGCTCCCTAAACACAGAGTTAGGTCAAACAATTGCATAACACACACACACACACACACACACACACACACACACACACACACACACACTACTGCCACTCACACACACAAACAGAGCCTTACTTCATGCGTATCTTGCGCGCCATAGCCCGTAGTTCTCCCTCTCGCTCCTGTAAAACAAACACAAAACAAAGAACATGTTGGACAAGACATTATCCGTCTCTGCCTGACTCTCATGCATTTGTGCAGACAGACAGACAGACAGAGAAAACCCACAGACGGGCAGAATAAACACACCTGTCGCTTGTTTTCCTGCTGTTGAACCTTCACCTGGGCTGCTTTCTTATCCGCCTTGGCTGTAGGATGGGGGGGGGAAAAAAAGATGTATCCATATTGAATCTTGACCTCACTACTTTGTATACATTATTATTATTATTATTAATAATAATAATAATAATAATAATAATGTATACATTGCATCTTTCCACAAGTCCTGAGGTCTGTATGTACAATATGTGTATTTCTAAATGAGTGCACAAGTGTGTGTGTGTGCGCTGGTACTCACACTGCTTGTTGAGAGCCTTTTGCATGCGTAGCTTCAGCTTCTCCTGTGGGGTCATCTTGGGCTGTAGGTGATACAACTGTATTAGCACACTCACACAGCCAGAGAGAGTGAGTGTGTGTGAGATCACAGCTATACGATTATTGTACTACTGACATTTGCAGGTGGAAGCAAAGGCCGGAGATGCATCAATTACATGTAATGCTTGTTGCGTGTTGTCAACATGCACTACAGGCCGAACAGGCTATGTGTGTGTGTGTGTGTGTGTGTGTGTGCGTGTGACAGAGGCAAACTGTGTTGCCTGGAGCTGCTGTAGGATCGTTTAGTACCGGATCCAGTTAAACAAACCTGACCTTTCTATATGTCCAGTATATTTACATATATGATTGGTGTCAGAGTGGTTAAGGACGGTTGAAGATAAAAAAAAAAGGTCAAAAAGGTCAAGCCAGTTTAGGTCAAGTGAGTTCAGACTTTCAAATTTAGAAACGGCCAGTGGCGTTTTCTCACCGACACACCCATCACTGAGAGAAGCTCTATTTGCCTGTTTGACTATTATATTCAAATCTTCTTTTCCAGGAATGCAGTGAGAAGAGAAGCCTGCTCAGGAAGTGAAACGGTCCAGAAGGTTAGAGATAAAAATCTACGAGTGAATATAGGGTAAATTACTGCGTTTTGTCAGGTCTTGAATATGTATGTGGGGAGTTAAATATTTGCTTCCAAGAGCCAGTGTGTGCCTGTTCCAGACAGAGGAGGATCTGCCGCGTGTTCAGACAAGCCCAGGTACTGCTGTCCAGAGCAACACCCCCTGGCTTTCAACAGAACAGCTATCGCTATTAAATGATCACTTTGGCAGTACTCATAGGTTAGTTATGAAAAGACACATGGTCATGAGGGAAGGAAGCCATCTTAAAAGCACTGAGCGCTGGCCTAACTCTTTAGGGCCCCGGATATATGATATAGTCCAGGTTAGTTCGAGACTATAAACAGATAGAAAAAGGGAGCATTCTCTCACCCACACACACACACACACACACACACACACACACACACACAGACAACCCACACTAAAAGTACATTCAAGACAGTAATGACTTGATAGGGTGCCTTAAATATTGGTCCATACTAGCATTCCACAGAGTTGTGAGCATAATTAGTCATTTGTCAGCGTTGGCGAGTTCACAAATTCTTCTCAACAAAACCTTGAGAAGATGGAGAACGGCGCTATGGCAATGCCAAAATAGATTGACTTTGATCGCAGCACATTTCCACTTAGAAAAAAAAAGAAAAAAAAAATTCACATAAATTTCATTCTCTGTGGGAACAACAGCTTCTACATCCCAGTCTGGTGGACAATCATGTCAGCCTGTCAGGGATGAGGGAGGCGTAGACTTTAGCAAGAAACCCAGCTAGATCAAATTCTTACTGACTTTGGCAGCTCCCGTCTCTTTACCACCCGGAGTATCAGGCCTGGAGAGAGAGAAGGGGTGAGAAGGAAGGACAAAGAGAGATGTTGTCTGGGGCACTGGAGAGAAGACATCACAATTGATCAAAAAACAAGTAGAGGACTATTGAAGAGAGACTATGTGCATTCACTAGGGATGCACCAATGTGGTTGTTTGAGGCGGATTCTGACCACAGATTTTCTAATAATGTGACCGGCTGGTCAACGATCCCATCGCCAATGTGAAAATGTGATTTTACCCGGACTTTCTCCTAACAGTACATCATATAAAAGTGCACAGAAAGCATAGCAGTAAAACGTCCAATACAGCACTGTGTTTAATAGATTGTTCTTATAGCTGCATGACCTTGCTGGCCTAACATTGCTGCTGGTAGTGCATGAAAAAGGGTTTCAATGAGCAGCATAGACTATGCCTTCAGTCATTACACTGCTTCCTATCAGAGAGGCAACAAAATTCACAGCACAGCGACAGTAATAAGAAATAAGAAAGTAATATATGTGAGCTGTCAATGTTTAACAGTTGAAGTGAACAAATAATCAAACACGGTTCTGTTCAGAAAGAAATGAAATGATGGTCCCTCCCTCTGCTGCGCTCCCACAAATTCCCAACTTAATCAATGCCACTTGAGGAAGGAATGAGCCATTGAAAAATCACAAGCCCATATTTAGTTAGCATGAGCATAAATAATAAATGTAAGTCTATGATGTGATTGGGCCGTTGAAACTGAGCTAATAACCTATTTAGAAGTTGATTATGATCGGCGCATCGCTAGCATCTACCCCTCTTGAGGTGTTACAAGGTATTGGCATATGTTGGCATCCCAAATGTTTGTGTAGCTTTGCAAACTCTGTCCCTGCCTGAATGTTTACTGTGGCAGACTGGGGGGAGGGAGGGTGGTAGGCTCGGCTGGACTCAGCGGCTGCGGCCAATTAAGGCTGATTGCAGCCGGGCCTTCCACCCTCCCTCCCTCCCTCCCCCCAGTCCGCCACATTTACATTGTCTTCTTACTTTCTTAGCTTGTCAGAGAGGGCAGTGGTAGAGGGCTGGGCCCCTCTGTGTGCAGGGGAGGGGCTGTGGTTGGGGCGACCTGGGGGACTGGGAGGGACTCGGGCTGCTGCTGTCCCCCCGCCGGCGGCCTCCGGAGCTCCGACCCCCTCGCCTCAAACTGCCCCCCTGCCGCGAGCTGGAACGGGACCTAGTGGAAGACGAGGCTCAGCTCACTGCCATGTGCATTACAAAACAGCAACTACAGCACCGGCGGGTAATATCAACCAGTCTTACTTTGTTCGTCTGCGTGCCGTGCGTCTCCTGTCCCTGTCTCGGCCCCTTTCTCGCTCTCTGTCGCGGTCATTGGAACGAGATCGTGTCCGGTCACGCCTCCTCCAAGATCCAGCAGATCCGTTCCCTCCTCTCCCTCGGGAGCGAGAGGTAGAACGCCGTCTTGACCGGGATCGGGTGCGGGAACGCCGCCCATCCCTCCCCCCACGTCCTCGCCGGGTGCGGCGTGAGCGGGAAGAAGAGCGAGAGGAGGAACGAGAGGAGGAGCGGGAGGAGGAGGAAGGAGAGCGACTGGATGAGGATCTTTGTCTCCTGGACAGAGGGAGAGACAGGGCTTTAGTAACAACACCATCACAGCAGCTAGCCTTTCTCTAGAATGCTAACAGCACTTTTGCTTTCTTGGTTTTAGTAATCTTGCTTTCTCCTCTGACTTTAAGTACAGGTAAAAATGATTTCAGTCTTTTGCATGTAGTCCTTTAGTCCTGTTCATTATTTGACATGCATTATCACCAACTAGGAAATGTGTGTCACAGCATACAAATAACTCACTCCAACACATGCTCAACTAAATAGATCAGATCTGCTACTTGATAATGACATCATGCACTGATATTTCACGTGATAGACTACACTTTAAAAGTGCGTCATTCTATCAATAGTTCTAACAAAAAAAATAAATCTGTGCTCCACTTCACCTACCACAAAAATCAATCAGTATACTTTCTGCTTCAACAACTGTGGTCATGTCAAAGGATAACAAAATGTCAGGAGAAAACAACCAATGAGAAGCCAGGAAGGGGAAAGTTACCGACCGGGAGCCCCTGCTATGACCTGCGGGGTGCTGCGAGTTGGAGGGGGCATGGCCAGAGTGAGGAGCAGTAGCTTGCGCTGCAGCGGAAGCCTCCTCATCGCTGCCTCCGAAGCTAGTGATGAAGGTGATCTTCTCCGGACCAGGAGACCGAGATCGCGACCGTGACTCAGAACTAGATTCTGACTCCGGTCTGAGAAAGATAAGAAAACCATCCATGTTACTGACAGGGCAAAGAGCGTTCAAATACATACTGTATATGGAATGACGGCTCAGGAAATGAAAAAACAAAAAACAAAACAGGAGGCCAACTCACCGTTTGTAGGGGTCGTACGTTGGGCTGTCTCTCCTGGCATAGCTGGAATACAAGATGGCGAAGGAAGAAGTTAGGTACGTTTGTTACATTAATTCTATTTTTAAACCACCAAATATGGGATAGCTACCGAAGCGTGATGCATTCACTTGAGAAAAAAAAAAGTTTGCCCTGTTTTTCTGAATTAACGAGACACCTCAAAATCCTGCGAGAAGCTCTCACCTGCATGGAGTACGGTTGCTGCTGCTCATCAGCCTGACCCTCTAACAGTGCTATATGATGTCAAGTACGGGGTCAATACAGGTAAGGTATCTAAGGTATTAGTTAAACTAAACAAGCGGGACATGTTTGCTTCCATGAAATCGAGCTCACAGGGCAAACATTTTTTTCTCAAGTGAACACATTACGCTTCCCTAGATAGCTGGACGGTTGGCAAGAAAATAAATTAAAAGCACAGTATGAGGTTACCTGGGTGGGCTGATCTGTCTACCTTTCAGTCTCTTCTCTCTGAACTCTCTCCTTTGTCTGCGAGAACGACGGCCCTGAGATCAAGCATATCGCTTTTAGTAACAAGTGCCAACACGGGCAAAAACAAGCACACACTTCAAAAGGTTGTATCTTACAGAGTACATGGCCTTCTCTGCCTCCAGAGCCTTGGCGTGTTTGATGGCCTCCACTTCCTCCTTGTCTTTCCTCAACATCCTGATAAACAGGCAATATGTTAATGGTGTAATAGTAATGTTAATAGTGTAAAATACTGAAGTTGGTTTTTTCCAAGTTGATATTTTTAACTGACAAAAGGTTTTTAAGCTCACATTTCTCAAGGCCCAATGATGTGATGTAACAAAATCTACCAGTTTTTAGATTACTGAGCAACTAGCTTACAGTTTCATTCCGTTGTAAGAACTTGAGACAGTCAGAGGTCCTGTATTCTTTCAAAATTACATACATGCTTTTGCTGCCTCCTTTGAGAAGGGACATGTTGCTATAATTGCTTAGATGTTACCTAACAAAGTCTCCTTCAGCCATTCCATATGGGGTTGCCATTTTATTCAGGTCCAACACCTGTTCCTGGTTGAGCTCATCAACATCCACCTCCACATCTACACAGACAATGCAGATTTTGTAAACACAAACAATTTAAAATAGTAACATGCTTAATAATATCCATGCAAATGTACTGCTCATGTTTAACGATTATTTGCAGACACGGTGTTGAATGTCCTCTCTCAGAACAGGTTCTTGATAGTAAGCAGTTGGTAGCAGGTGTAGGTTTGGAAAAACAAACAAACAGGAAAAACAAGAGAAACTTGCACACTGAGGCAAAATAGGAAAAATCCCATCAGGTCTTTGTCAGGGCTTAAATGTATAATTGATTACTTCCAGGTGTCTTGCTGATTCTTTGGAACTGATGACAGTCTGAGGACTTAAGTGTCTTATTTTGCTTTGGTGCACTTTTTTGTTCTTTTTTTTAGCACTCCCCCCCTTTATCAAATCACACTACTTATCATCAGTTGGTCTCTTTGGATTTTTTTTCTATTGTGCTAACATTTCAATAACAAATCATTTCCTAACCAATATCTGGGATGCCCTCATCCTCTTCTGATTCACTGTTCTCAGAATTGTCCTCATCTTTATCCGACTGGAGTTCAGGTTCTGCCACAGTGCTGTCTTCATAGGTGTAACCAATGGTGGCCTTCTTTTCAGCCAGTCTGCACAAACACACACAAATCAATATGCAGCTATACGCACAAGTGATCCAACACACAAGGAACCTATAGCCCCCTTTCATTGGTCATTTAACATGCCCTCCTCGACTTCCTCTCGGTACTTGGTGATACGTCGCACATCACAGCAGGCCTAGTAATTAATAATAATGATTACACAGCGCAATGAGTAATACTCATAGATGAGTTCATTTTAAAAAATAGGTTTCAATTTTCAGAATATTGTTTGTTAGTTTGTAGACTTACTAATTGTTCGTTCTACCGTGGCGGGTCATGCACAGAACATTACAAATAATCACAATGCATTCTGGGCAAGATGCGCTGCTGAAGTCTACATTGTTATTGATTTGCTCCCTCAGTCCTCAAACGTTCAGTCTCCAAACGTAGGAAGAACGTCAGCAGGGATTCCCCAGAGGTGAAGTCGATGAGGGCATGTTAAAATGACAGAGCATTTGTTTACATGCACAGTAGCAATGGAAGACAACCATTTTTACTTGGAACTCACTTTTTCTTCTCATCCTCATTTGGTCTCTGCAGGCCACCATAGAGCTCATCCAGGTAGATCTGGTACAAACACTGCTCCTCGGAGACTGCATGGGGACAGCAGGGAGTTTAAGAGCACAAAGCAACTGCAAAATATACCCACTGGGGGAAAGGTAACAAGGACGGCCTATTATAGCCACACAGTATGACGAAATATAGAACACTGGAAAGATGGATGGGGCACACATTTTAATTTGTGTTGTTCACTGTCAATGTCGTTTCTGAAAGTGAACTGGAATTTCAAATATTGTTGAAAGAGCACATCAGCTATGTAGTTTGTATTACAAGAGTTGGTGAATAGATACTCACTGTTGGCAAAGTCATTTTGCACTAAGCCTCTGTAGCGCTCATAATTGCATTTCCTTTCTTCAGACTCCTGCTCTGGGGTGCTGAATAAGACAAAGAGTACAAGGCTGTTTTTCACATTCGCTGAATACTCTATTCTCACTGTGATGAGTATTTTTGGCTTCTAGCTCAGGCAAAAATATCTTATAACTTTGAAGCAGTGCAGCAGAAGAAATTAAATAGCTGACCTCAATCAATATAATGTTAAATTACTTCCACTATTACTTTTCATGTTTACATACAGTAACAACTGGCACCTTATTAATTTTACTTACCAAAACATTTGCTGGTATGCAACTACATGTATTAAGAATTTATAAAACAGGGGGGAAAGATAGCTGTGTAATGCTCCACATATTGAACAAGGTACAAACTGTACAATTGCTATCAGATGCCCTTAGCTTTTGTTTCCCCATTTTTAATGCTCTGTAAAAAGGCCATATAGGACCCAAAAACATTTGTTGAGCTTATATACACACTTCATACACACAGTATATTTATTTCTGAACACATTAGGATAGATAGTGGGTGGGTATTTAAAGCATACAGGTTTGTCACAGAACTAGCACATACCAGCAAAAGCAGAGTGGTTAAAATGCATTATGTTTTAATTGACTATGAGGTACAAAAATAAAACAAAAACCAACTTCTCTCTCTCTCTCCTTGGTGCATTCATTTCTTTTCCAAGCACTCACTCTTACATGATCATTCTATGGTATTCATGACTTTTGCACTCCTTATTTTTGGTTGCTTGTAATATTTGATAATATAGAACTGAAGCTTATTCTACTGGTGCACTGAAGCTTATCACTCTGGATAAGTGCTTCTGGATAATAGCAACAGTTAAATGCCTAAAATGTCCATAACAATCACTGTATCTTAAAGGAGACTGTGTACAAAAACCTTTTTTCCATAATTGATAATAATTTAAACTATTTTGTTATTTGTTTGTTATTTGTTATTTGTGCTGAGGAGGACGAAAGAAAGACGTACAATCACAACACAAGGCAATTGTCAAACTATATTCATACTAGACAGTGTCTGGTGAGTGTGAGGTGTCAAACTATATTCATACTAGACAGTGTCTGGTGAGTGTGAGGTAGTCATAAGACTTACACAGTGTTGAGCAGCGAAGGGGTGTAGGGGGGGATATAGTCCAGATGAGCCCTGACGTCAAACCGGTCAATCATGTTGTTGGCATCTCCTTGCCATGGCATCCTTATGACCAAAAAAAAGAGGTACAAACTGATCAGCAAGAACCCACAAGCACTATGTGTGTGTGTGTGTGTGTGTGTGTGTGTGTGTGTGCGCGCGCATGCGTTCTCACATGTTGATGGGGCTCTCTGCAGCCAACGCTACAGCAGGATCCAGATGGATCTTGTAAGCCCGGCCATGAACCTGAAGAAACTGAGCCGGATCTTTTTTCTGGAGAGAGCGACCACCAGGAGAGGGAGAGAAAACATGTGTAAGGCCCCACAGAAAGACTTTACAAATAATTCAAGGGTTTCAATCGGAAAAAAAATATACATCCATTTAAGAGTTTAATTTTATGATTCATAATTTCACAAAATAGAGCTGATACAATCCTCAATAATATTTTTTCTTAAACAAAAGTCTTAAGACTGCTGTACTTAAATGATAATTCATCTCGACTTTTACTGTCACGTCAGCAATGATTTTACCTTCATTGTAGGTAGTTATACATGTGCCTCGTGCAGAAAAACAGAACTTAATCTACAGACTTTCAGCATAGCTGCAATAAAGGTGACAAAAGTAACTGCTCAACACCAAAGTACACTTGGTTTAGCTAGAGGACAATGTCTCTTACTATCTTCTCGTAGTACTCTCTTCGACGTTCGCCCCGGCGTTTGTAGTCTACCATCATGCCGCGGAGCTTGCGCTCATGTTTGCGGGCCTCCTGCCACATGATGGCTCCGCTGGGGGTGGGGGCGCGGCGGGGCACGGCTGCTGTAGAGAGGAATAGAGGATGGGGAAGAAAGGCATGGGAGAGAGGATAGAAAGGTACAAAGGAATCAAGGATCGAGAAGGAAGTGGGATAGACATGGGAATGAGAGGGAGATAGAGTGAACAGGGTTTATTTCTTTATAAGTTGCATTGCACAACAGAGCCATTCTCAGTGATTCCATCTGTGCCTCTGGCCTACATCTTGACAGTAAAAAAAAGTTTTATGTGAGTTTAATGGGCATTTTAATTTATGTTAATGAAATTGAGATTGATATTCTAGGAGCCAAGTGGCCTACCTAGGCCCACTTGTTACTTTGTTTCCACCAAAACAAAAGTAATATCACTTTTTTTTGGATCTTATTACACCAACAGAGAACCTAGTTTGAAGTAAATCCTTTTTTCCCCCACTCATGTGTTCTAAACATTTTGAGCTGACCCTGACCATGGTGAATACTACTTGGTCTTGCTGTGGAAACGTGATATTTGCATGTAAAACAGCTGATAACCACAATATAGCGCAATGAATGCGTGCCAAACAAGACACCAATACATGACAGCACATTCCCGTTAAATGAACCCATATTGTAATTCCCATATATTTAAAGTCCCTTCTCCACATAGTTTCTTAGATTCTCAGCTTTTACTGCCTGGGACATGTTTAAAAAATATATGATTCAACCTTTTCCACAGCTAATGGGAGCTCAAATGTTAAGCTTAATACGACCCCATCTGTTTTTGTGAACTCGATAATGTGTTTGATGGTAGGTTAGCAGCTAAGCTAGAAATAGCTAATGCTATTTCTTGTTATTGGTATAAAACTAAATTATCAATGCTACAGTATTGCTCGTTCGTTAGTGATGGTAACGAAAGGCAAATAACTGAATTTGGTCTGATTAGAATTTTCTTGCTATATCTGACTGGCTTGCAAAAGGACTGAATAGGCAATGTTTTCAAAGTTAGCTGTTAGCTACAAGACTAAGCTAACATTCGGAGCGGCCTGAATAGCACATGCAGGGCCTCTGTAGCTAGCTATAGCCTGCTAGCTAGCTAGCTTCTGCACCGCTTTATACACTGTCTATAGCTCGCTAGCGAGCTTCCAAAGACGTTAGAAACGACGCGAGTAGCACGGCATTATCAAAACGTACAAAAGGCAAAATACGGTTGATAAACGCACTCAGCGTCGTTTGGCATTCGACTATATACCTGTTTTGTGGGCCACCAAAACACACTTGGGTTATTTTGCTCAGCTGAGGCGATGATGGCCGAATGCTGTCACACCTCCTTCCTTTTCCAAACTGTGTGGTTAGTAGGTAGGTAGTTAGTGGGAGTGTGTGTGTGTGCGCGCGCGCGCGCGCGTGTGTGCGTATAGTCACTTTATAAACTTGGATTTGATGATTCTTAATATAATTTTGCATCACCTAAAATTGTTGCTATGTTTTCATTTTGTTTTGGATACCTGTTTTGGATGTTGATTTTAAACTATCATTGCAGAATTTTAAAAGCCTTGGAATACTTTTTACTGTTACTATTTTATTACTGTTTATTACTACAGTTACTGTTATAATTGTATTAACTTATCATCAGCGCACTCTGTAACTTTGTTTTGAAAAGTTCTTTGCCAATAAGTTATTCTATAGTGATAAGTAATTATTACTATAAATGTTGAAATTCATGCAGCCAGTATGTGTCCCAATTATCACTGATTATCTAGGAAATGATCACTAACAATTGAGGATATTCACATCATTCATCAGCTGGACTGGATCAAAGAGTTGGGGCATCAATGGTCAGTGACCAGTAGTATTATTGATCTTTAAATTGTGGACTTTGCATTACCTTTTGTGGCCAAAAGATGTCCCTGTAAGACAGGATAGATGTCCATGTCCTGTATGTCCACCTCATCTCAAAAGTGCAATTGTTTTATGAGGGTGGATTCGCTCCAGATAGCTTGGCAAATTAACTGAGCCATCTTAAAAACCTGCCTCTTAAAAAGTAGAATTAAATTCTTATAATCAATTCCACATAGGTCTTTGCTGAAATGCTAAAATGTTTATCCGAATGACAACTCAAACAATGAAATGTGACCTCTCTGCTGAATGTAAACTTTCTAATGGGTGGGCTGGGGTCCTACATCCTGGGGCTAACAGCAGGTGTAGAGAGGGCCCTATACATACAATACTGTGTGTATGTGTATACTCTATTTCCTACATTTCCTCCTGACCAGGGTGGCGACAGGAAGCCCATGTTCATTTCCAGCCTGCCGCGGTCTGCACAGGGCAAAGGTCACATTCATCATATCCATTTGCCCGTTAACTGTCACTGCTGTGGCCTCTCACTCACTTTATACCACATCCCTTCCTCACATACCGTCTGTCATTTTGTTGTGAATTTAGCAGTTTAACATCAGCCTGGCATGTGCAGTGTGGGAGGCTTGGCTTGCAAAAGGCACCCTTGAGTAGGAAATAGTCCACCCAAAGACACAGGTTGCAGGTTCCAAAAACAAATTTTATTAACAAGTGGGGACGGGAGAGGGGGTCAAAAGGAACTCAGGTTCTTCCCAGACCAGGGTATATACTCTTGTGGGGGCACAGTCAGCAAGCAGTGTCTTCCAGGGGGTAAGCAGAGGGCAAGGGGTGAGACACACTGGGGAAGCAAGGGTCCACAATCCGCAGTTACAATTCCCCTTCCACAGTTTGTGGTGGCGGTCCAGGGAACCCAGCAAATCAACCACAGTCCAAGATTGAAACAGTTGTGGTCACTCCCACTTACTGCACCACAGCTCCGGTTTCTTCCTCCAGATGAGAGCAGGGGACTCTGAGACTGTTAGGCATTTATACAGGCAAGGTAATCATTGAGATGGGCTGCAGCTGTGCCGTATCCCCAGGTACCGAACAGCTGCCAGTGATAATTACTACCTTGCCCTGCCTCAGTGTGTGGCGGTACGGCTGCTGAAGTCTCTCCCCGGCCTGTGGAGAGTGCCCGGCCCCTAGTGGCGCTCCACATCAGACATAATGCGAGTTTTTCGCTTACGCTGATTCTCACAAGCCAGCTGCTCTCAAAACAGACAAGTTCCTCATTACAGCACTGTCATCCTCTAGGAAGACTGGGGTCAGTCAGGTGGTTTTCCATTTGTTCCTGGCGCTGTTAGCATTATTGCATGTGTGAGTGTGTGTCAGAGAGTGCATATAGTGACCCAGTGACCCAGTCATAGTGGCAAAGAGCCATGTAGTCCATCATGGAATATCCTCCCGCTGGCCTCTAACAATGATAGGAACAAGAGAGCTTGTCATAGCATCTGAAAAGTACACACACACACACAGAATGAGAAGAATTACTTCCTCTTGTGAACACATTATAAACAGTAAAAAGGAAAAAGAGATTCAGTTGGTAAATGCACTTTTATTACAGTCCACATGTGCTGGCTGTTCCAAATGGAAAGCGAGATAGGACAAACAGAGCAAAGTAAAACAAAAAGTGACATTCTCAGACCAAACCACAGTACAAAAAGGTCATCAATATGTACAATATATTTATGTACAAAAAAGCTATTTTACACACAGGTAAGAAAAAAATCATACATCTTTGACAACTGTATTATTACAGAGACGCAGTACAGGCAACAGTGTATAGTTTAAAATCAGTTTTCACAAGGATCATGAGTATGCTCTATCTTTTGACAAGTATATCAATTTATCCATATTTTTATTTTTTTAAAGGACATTTTTGAATTGAACTCGTTGAAATCTGCGGTTCTGTCCTTGATCCCACATACACAGATACTACTCTCTCTCTCACACATGCACACGGACACACACAGACACAGGAACACATAAGTGTTAAATAAACACATCCATCTCTCTCTCAGTTGAAACAGAGGTCTAAACAGTAACATCCAGCAACCACAGGGCATCACGGACTCCTGGGAAACGGGCTTGGAGGCTCCTACTGAAGGTGGGTGATCCTCTAGGACTCAATATTCCCCCGAACACAGAGCATCTCAGGCACGTCATTTAGTCACCAGGTTAATTGTAGCCTTGCAGTCAAACCAAGTGCCTGCTGCTGATTTCAGTTTTCAAAATAGGCTCAAAGACATTAACACATTAGACTCAACAACTTAGCAGCCTTTGCTCCTAAGGGGTCTGCTGATCACCATCTGAGCTCATAAAGATCACAGGCTCACCGCCCCAAAGAAGTCAGAGCAGGCTCACCATCACCACTACTGCAACAATGACGCAGCGCCAGAGGCTGCAGTCCGTGGCCCTGTGAGCGAGAGAATGCGAAAAAAAGGCGAAACTCCTCAGAAGCCAGAGAGTTCAAAGTTCAAGGGGGTCAGACCTCCAGTTCCTGGTTGTCTGTGTAGTGGAAGCGGTTCAGCTTCTCCCTCTCACGGTTTGAGATGTCCAGTTTGGCAGCGTGGGCTGGTTTTAGTGCCGGGGAGGGGTGTGGCAGGGCTGGGGAAGGAGGCAGGGTGAGTTCTATCTCCTCGTAGCACTGTGACACAGGGGCAGGAGCTGGGGTGTGAGCGAGTGGGGTGGCAGGGGGCAGGAGGGGTACGGGACGGTCCACATTTCTGATGAGGTTGACAAACTCCCTCTGGTTGTTGATGCCCTCTTCCTGTGGACCGCCTTGTTGCTTTTTTCGCCTGCGGTGGAGGTGGGAGAGGATAAAGGCGCAGGAAGCGCAGCCACAGACGGTTACAAAAGCTGACACGCCCACCAACACCATGTAGAAGCTGAACCCCCCATGCGTCGTGTCTGACATGGCACCTAGACACATGGAAGGAGAGAGGCAGGGGCTAGATGTCAAGATTTTCTTATAGGTACACATACTTTTACACACACACACACACACACACACACACACACACACACACACACACACACACACACACACACACACACACACACACACACACACACACACACACACTTCCCTTACCTGGACAGTGTTGACCAATGCAGGGGTCCTTGAGGCTCATGCACCCATTACCGTAATAACCCTCTGGGCAGGCACAGATATGCCTGCCCTCTGTGCTATGGCATGGCACCCCCTGCTGGCAAGGGTTGGGATTGCACATATCCAACACTATCTGGAATAAGGGAATGAAGAAACAATCAGAAGGGTAAGAGAGCCTGCTAAGGACACACTTTCTTGTTGTACATTACTTCAGTACTCAGTCTGAAGCAGTTTCTTTTTTGCTATTTCTGTTAATCCTCTGCCGTAACCCATTAACCTACATAGGTTGCCTAGTGTCTCCCAAAGCGGGATCCTGGGACCTCCAGGGGTCCTTGAGGCTTGAGGGTGTTACATGGTGAAAGAATGTATGAATTGGGGTATTTCAATCATAATTTTCAGTCTCTCAACTGCTCCCCATCTACTAAATCATATCCAGCAAAAAACAAATAAATCTTTTAGAGTCACAAAACGTAATCAAGTAGAAGTCCTTGAGCTAATATGAATCTATATGGGGTCCTTGGAGTGAAAAATTTGGGCAACACTTGCCCTTGACCAAAACTGAAAATGCGCCCACCTCACAGAACAATCCTGAGTATCCCATAGGACAGTTGCAGGTGGCGGTCCTTCCATCCTCCACACATTGCCCTCCATGCAGACAGGGGGCGCTGTCACAAGGATTGGGGACAGTCTGACAGTATTTCCCAGAGAAACCAGGCAGGCACACGCATCTAGACCCTGAAATCAGGTCCTAAGTAGGACAGCATAGATTGCTAGGTGTAAATATGACAATGTTGTTTATAAACTTTATGTGAACAATGTGGTTACATGTAAAAAACGTGTATATGGAGAGAGAGAGAGATGATGATGATGAAATGGGGAGGCCAGACATTGAAGAAGGAAAAGGGAGGGCTGTCGCAGACCCACAGTCCCACCAAGGGCCTTGAAATATTTGGCCATCTAAAAAAAATATTACACACATCTGGAGAGGAAATAATAAAAAGGAGAAGCTTTAATTCCTGAAGAAGGACTTGGGCCTTGGGCTTTAACGCAAATTAAAATTATTGCTTTTAATCATTTGTTTCCCATTAAATCTGATTGAATTGACAATGAGACGAACAAAAGGAAGATACACAGAGAGAAACCCACACAAGAGATAAATGAGACAGAGGCAGGAGCTACACATAGCCAGGACTCTTACCTCACAACGTCCTCCATTCAGGCACAACCCTTGGCAGCTGCTGTTTCCTAGATATCAGAGAGAACCAATGATATTAACCCATCACATAGATACATACGGTGCTGCACAGTGCAAGCAAGTACGCTGATATTTGATGCTATTTCTTTTTCTTTAATAATAATATTATTAAGGACACAAGCAAAGGCTCAAGGAAGATTGAAAATGGGGGGACTGATATGTGCTGTAGGTCATGGGTCAGATTTGAATCCATGATGTTGTGAATGTGTGATAATGTGTCGTATCACTGTGCAACCAGGACGTGACACTGTGCCTTTGCAATATGTCAGCACACAGTGATAAGAAATGATGGTCAGAAGCAGCACACAAGCGTCAGCACTGTGTTGTTAATGTGTTTCAGTGATACTCCGTGTGTAAGGTGATTGATGGGGTTCATTAGACCTACAAAATGATCTACTGCACAAGGACTTTGGGCCCAAGGGAAAATGCTGTTTAAACACAATCCTCTGAAGTTCTTCATCTTTCACTACCTGCCACCTCCCCTCTCTCCTCTCCTCTCATACTCACTGATGTCACAGTTAGGCCCCGCCCAACCAGGAAGGCAGTCACACAGGTATCCACCAATCAGGTTGCGGCATGAACGGGCATGAACACATATGCGCATTTCACACTCATTGGTGTCTAAAGAGAGAAAAGGAATTGAGAAAGGTTACTAAAATAGAAAACACTGGTGCATGATTCCAGCATTTCATCTCTATCACTGCTGAACGGGGACATTTAAGGGGCAATTTCCCCAAAAGTCAGCATAGTCCTTTAAGCTCTACTCCACATTACGGTTCAAATGACATGGGCTTTTGAAGGCTGATACAATACCAATATTTTTTGGATTGAAGCTGCCGACAGATAATATTTTGTACCAATATCCAGTATATATAATTTCAAAATCAAAGCAGTTAAAATGTGTCTCACGCAGCTCCCACTGAGTCCCTGATAATGTGTCGCTTAAATAAAGTTAGATTAAATAAAAATTAAGCTCAAGTAGAGAGTTGAATGAAACTTTGATGTGGCGAATTGCTGAGCTTAGGGAGGGAGAGTACCTCTCATAGTAATATCATAGTACATTTTTCACAATATTTCCTTGGAATGAAAACCCTGAGAGAAATATTCTGATACCGGTTGATTTTTCATGTTTCTACCCAACTCCCCCTGCTGTAATGCTGCATCCCACCCTCTGTCAGTTTGAGTGTTAAACCCAGGACCCCCCGAGGGCCGGCGCTGATAGCGGCGAGAGCAGGATTAGACTGTGACACTGGATGAATAAAGAGGAAGTAGTCAGTAGTTATAGGTAATCTGAACCTGTTACTGCCAGTGAGAGTCCCATTAGGATTTAGCACCAGTGGCACCAGGGAGAAAATGAGCTATGGGAGGAGGAGGTATGTATAGGAAGGGGGGTGTTATCTATCTATGGGAAAAGCCTGGGGATTCTGCTCAGTGAGTACTTACCGATCCACAGGAGGAAATGGGTGGAGGGAAGTAGGCTAATAAAAGAGTGAAACTAATAGAAAGTATAATTGCCTGGTACCATTTGGCCTCTCCTGATGCTCTGCCTATAGGCTAAGGCTATAAACTCGGTTTTATCACTTTTGTTGGGAAACTGTGTGTGTATGTGTGTGTGTGTGTGTGTGTGTGTGTGTGTCTAAGTGTATGTTATACTGTGAGCTATTGAACTGTGATGTGGAACCACAAAGGATTATCAAGTGTCATAGTGACATATCACTGTAACACAGAGGAATAGAAGAGGCTGTCATCCTGAAATATGTCTCCTCTTTCACTTCATGAGCCCCAAGCCTCTGTATGTGTATGTGTATATACAGTGTGTGTGTGTGTGGGTGGGTCTACGTGTATATGACCTGACTGAATACAATATTCCCTCTGCTGTACTATCTAACATAGCATCCCTTGGGGAGGATTCTTGCCAATATGAGCGTATGTAGCCCAGAGAGACGTGACAATGCACTGAGAGAATACAGATTCACAGTGAAAATGCATTGATGGGAGAATTAACATGCCGTTGGCTTTTTCCATGCATTTAATTTGTACATTTCTCAGTTCAAATTGACCACACAATCACATATTGCCCATTACAACACAGGTTTTATATCTACAGAAACCAGCTGTGCTCAGTTGGTTTCAATTCTAAGAATGGGTTACTTAAAGATAAATAATAAATATCATATTTCTCATTGATACAGCACTGTGAAATCAATTGTGGCTTCATGATGCTAAAAATGACATGGTCCTCATCACAGTAGACCCAATGCATTATACATTAAAAGCATTATATGACAAAAATCCTAACCCTAACCCTAGTATATTTACAGTGGTTACCTGTTAGTTTAACAACTAAATTCAACATTTTACTGATCAGATGTGAATAGGTCGGACCTTTCATTTTTATTTTTTTTATTTTTTTCATGTGTCAGACCTTTTATAAGCTGGATCACAGCTTGAGGTATTTGGTATTATACCTCAGGCTGAGGTATGACCTTTTCATAGTCTCTTTGCCATCAGGGATAACAGAATTTTATGTGTTGACCTTTGACCTTTGCTTACATTGCTTTTTGCTTTCACTGTTGATTTGATATTTCTTTTGCTTTAATTTGCTCAAACTGCTTTGTAACTGTGAACTTGAACTACACAGATAAATATTATTATTGTTAATAGAAGCAGTGGAGGAGGGATACCAGGTCACCTTAATAGGAGTTTATTATTATATTATAGACCCTTCTCAGCATACGTCATCACTGTGTACTAACAGTAGAAGGGGTCTATATTGATAGGTAACTCCCGTTTAATCTTGTAAGGTAAAACTGTCATACTGACCCAGTTGGCAAGTCCTGCCTGTCCATCCGGGGGGGCACAGGCACCGGTACCCCCCAGGAGACTCCTGGCACGTCGCCCCACGGCCACATGGGCTCAGATCACACTGCCTCACCACTGGGAAGAGAGAGAGCAATAGTACATGAGCCAGTTGTCTGTGTAATAGAAATGTGCTCTTGTGTATGAATGTCAAAGAGATGTTTGTATTATGTGTTAGCGTGTGTGTGTGTGTGTGTTTCTGTCTGTGTGTTGGTGTGTAAGTGCATGCCGGCGTGTGCAGTTGTGTGTGTGATCCCAACTGTTGTATTGGTATGCGGATGCTTTGGCGGTCTGTGTTTTCATTCCCTTTTCTCCTGCTTTGGTTCCTGTGCAAACAGTGATAAATAAAATCATCTGCTGCATAGTTCACACCTCAGAGCTTAGAGAGAGAGAGAGAGAGAGAGAGAGAGAGAGCGAGAGAGAGAGAGAGAGAGAGAGAGAGAGAGAATGATGGGAAAAGGGAGACAGCGGGTATAATAGAAATGGACAGAAAGAGGGAGATATCCTCGCCCGGTTCCACTCCTCTGAAGAGGAATTGAAAACAGATAAAGAAACAGAGGGAACGTGAGAGAATGATATTTAAAGAGAAGACATAAACACAGAAAGAGAGGGAGACAGAAAGAAAGAGCCAGACAAAGAAACAGATGGAGAGACAGAAACGGAGACCACAAGGCGTAACTAACAAACACACATGGCATATTTTTACAGTAGTGGCATCATGAGTTTTCCCATGCGTTCCTCCGTTGTATACATCTTTCACTCAACAGCCCTCTCTCTCATAACCTTTTTCATTTACCCAACCCTTCAGGACAACCATTTTCCATCCTGACCCTGACTCCAACTCCGGACAATAATAACTCGCGGCAGCTTTCCCAAATCTAGACAGAGAATTCATAACAAACAAAGAAGCCTTTAGTTTCTATCTGTTATGTACATAAATCTCGTCTGAAAACAGAGCTGTAATGTGCTGGTGATTGCTGGTCATTCCCTCCCAGCCAGACAACCCACTCACTATGTGTTCCCCGGAGAGTCTCCCCCACAGAGAGAAACCGAGATAGACTGCCTCGCTAAGTGTTAGTCGTGTTGTTCGCTGATGCCAGTGAGAGTGAAATCTGTCTGGAATGTAACTGACTAATTGTTTCCCGTCGAATGTGATCAATTTTAAAACAAATCGGTGAGACTAGTCCTTTGCAACTCTCCCTCTCTCACTCGCTCTCATGAAAAAGTTTGTTGTTGACGTGTGTTTATGTACAACCTGCAGCATAGTTTATCTTAATGGGGGTGAAAGCAGAGGATGTGGAACACTGCAGGTTTATACACAGAGCTCTGACATACTATACCTGCATCATCCAGTTACACCCACAGCCAACACACTGTACAGGAGCTCCAACCTCTCCCTCTTGTCTCACACAGTTGCACACAGACAGATCACATGATCTCTCACTGAAGCCACACTGTTATGTTTGGTTGTTACCCAGCAAAAATACATTTTGACCTTTATTCACCCTCAAAACATTGTCTTCTAAGCGGTGTGGGCTCCTGTGAAGTAGCTGCAACAGTGGAGTAGCGGCCACAGGGTATTCAAACAAACAGTTAACTTGAGCAGGTTAGCTGACTGGCCTAAAGGGAATCTCTGTTGAAAAAATGTCAATCTCAAAATACACCCTGACAAACACACACACTGTCTGGAACAAGGAATCAATAACAGGCATCACTGTCAGTCGAGTATCAGCCCCTGAGAGTAAGATACTAGATGATCAACATCTGATGTGCTGCTGTAACAACAGGACTACACAATAAAACACACTTAACTCAAAACTTCACCTCCGTTTACATCGAATCAATAAACATCGACCAGGGGGGTTTATATGCGTGTATATGCACATACACACATCTGAGTCACACACACACACACACACACAAATAGGGAGACAGAGAAAGACAGAAAGAGAGCGAGGGACCACCAGAGAGAGGGCGAGAGAGAGAGAGCACTGATTGCTGTTGATGCTGTTTGTGTTTTGTGTGAATTAGTTTCCTCTGGCGGATTGATTAGAGTCACTTACTGGCTTTGATCCAATAACTACCAATCAAAGACAATCTCACACTGCATCCCCTCAGCCATCAGCTGTGTGTGTGTGTGTGTGTGTGTGTGTGTGTGTGTGTGTGTGTGTGTGTGTCATTGACAATCACCATCTGCGCAGGTGTGACCGGTCCAGCCGTCGGTACAGATGCAGCTGAAGCCTGTTGGGTCCTCCACACAGGTGGCCCCGTTCAGACAGGGGGACGACAAACACGCATGCTCCACTGAGGGGGAGGAGGAGAAGATGGTGGAGAGGGCGGGAGGAAGGACAGGACGGAACCGTTATAAATCATCATTATTAGTCTTGGTGATTTGAGGAACACAATTATTTTACTGCACTTTGGCATCTTATCAGCGAGCGAAATCAAAGGTGCAGCGTTTTCCTCAAAATGAAGACCTCATATCGTATAATGAGGATGTTGCTGCATGTGTGTGTTTTGAAGAGCAAGATGAGGGATAAGCAGTGATGACCACCAATATGGATTCAGATGAGGTAAGCTGACATGAAGTTGGAACCATGCAATGACAATAGTAGAGCTGCAATAAAGTTGTGTATTGCTTGCAAATAAAAACCATAAAGTTTTGTGCCACGAATCAATCTCCCTTTGTACTGTAAAGTAATTCAGCAGATTTCCTGTGATATAATAAAGAATAATAAAGGCAGGTAGAAGCTGCCAGTCTTCTCAGTGATGGTCTTGTTTGTTTATGATACTTATGCTACTGTCTCAAAATGAAGGTGGTAATGATACACACAGCACCTAAGTGTCGCTCCTGTCACCATCCAAAATGTTTCATTGTTGCTGATACACCAATATTATATTATTATTAACTGTAGAAACTAATTGTGCAACCTTACATGGAACGTTGCAAAAACATGCCAAGAAGATAGTAATCTCTGTCCCACGGTGAAACCACACTCACCAATGTCACAGTTGCGCCCTCGAAATCCTTCTTGGCACTCGCACTGGTATTCGTTGGGCTCTGTGTTGGCACAGGTACCTCCGTTCTTACAGGGCTGGTGGGTACCACAGTAGTTCAGATCTGAGGCAGCGAGAAGGAGGGAGGTGGAACAATGGAGACAGGGAACAATGGAGGGACAGGAAAGAAATGGAAAATTGAAAGAGGGAGACAAATAAAGTCATAGAGTAACATTTTATATTGTAGGTCAGTACACGGGACAAAACAACAGAGAGAGAGGAAAAAAGGCACAAAGGAAGGAAGACAAAAGAGATGGATACAGCAGCAGAGTGCCGCATACTGTAACATTTACTAAGCACACACACACACACACACACACACACACACACACACACACACACACATATGTATGTATGTATGTATGTACAGATGTAGAAGACAGAAAATCACATACAGGTAAACAAGCTTTTTAATTAATAGAGAACACACACTATTTCTCTCTCTCTCTTTGACACACACACACACACACACACACACACACACACACACACACACACACACACACACCCTCCGCTGAGAGTGAAGTGAATCCAGGTCGGCACAGTGTGCTTAGAGTGCAGGCCAGTAGCTGCAGGGCATGTTGTCTCTGGTGTTCAAGCTGATTAAAGCCTTGCTGTCTTTAATGATCTCCATGCCCACAGTGTCTTTGTCTCACCACGGCCCTTTACATGTCACTCCTGAATGGAGAGGAGCAGCTTAGGACCCCACCTAGTTAAGCAGCGCCCAACCCAGCCCCGCTCACATTCGTTTTACCCAAGGCTATCGCCTTTCCCCTTCACAATACACCACCCATGGGCCCTTGTGTGGCTCCCGGCTCTCACCCTGGGAAGGGGGGTATATACTGGGGCTGGTGTTGGGAGAACATTGCTACAACATTGTGGGAAAGACTGAAGAGTGGAGGTGGGAGTTATGAGTAAGCCCTCAGGGAGTTGTGGGCTATAAAGGGGTGTGTAGAACCACACCTGACAATATACACACCATGTTTCTCTCTCTCACACACACACACACACACACACACACACACACACACACATACACCCTGAGCAATTTGATTTGACCAAGATGTATTGCAAAGCATTTAGGAGTGTATTAGGTGCTTGGGAGCACCTCTATGTGTTTGTTTGTTTGTTCATGTGAAATGCTTTTTGCAATGCGCAGTGGGGGATTATGGTGTACACTGGTCGGGTCGCACAGAGCCCCAAGGCAGTACAGCAGACGTTACATCAACCAGCTCTAGGTCGGTGTGCGGTACGTCCACATACCAGGAACTAGCGTAACTGTAATGGCTATGTCAATGCATGAATGAATTGTTCAGCGATTCTCTTAGTTACAACAACACTTTGGTGTTAACAGGTGGAGTTGTTAAAGCCAACGTAGTTTCACTCACTCCCCCACCCGAGCACCTAGAAAACGGTAGTGCACGTTTTTTTTTGAAGGAAACAGATTAACAAACTCATCTAGTTAGCACTTACCTTCCGAAAAATGGCCATACACCAACTGTGACATACCACCAGCATATTCAGCTAGCCAGGGGGTTTCTTTTACCCTTACACTGAAAGCACAAATCAATGGGTTACATCTACCTTTGTCACACAGCAGTCCTCCCCAGTTGACGTCACACACACACTGCCATGGCTCAGCGCAGCTCCCATAGACGCAGCCAGGGAACGTCAGACACTGGTCACACAGAGGGCCCTGCCAGCCGTAGTGACACCTGGACAGGAACAGGAAGAGGCGCATGATCCATTAGCACTGCATTTAGATCATTCGTTGGTTTTCTAGTGCCAGGAAAGTGATGCTACGTCAAAGTGTTCCTCTGACTCACTTGCATTCTCCGGGTACGGTACAGGAACCGTGGATCTCGTGGCACCCCTGCCTGCACACCGCTGTGAACACAATACACACACACACACACACACACACACACACACAATCAAACACGTTAGAGAGCAGAATCTGCAACAATACAACACAGATAAGTTTCAGTCTATTGATGAGCTGCTGAGAATGGAAACCTACAAGATAAACAATGACAACACAAAGAGTAGACCCAATCAACACTGGTGGGAGACAAAATAACCAATAATCAGATGTACAAAACACACATTTGACCAGACTACATAACATTAGCAGTGTGTGGAAGACATGATGTGTTAATCACTGTACCCGAACCTTTCTGAGTAATATGATTGTGTTGTACACATCTCTAGTGCTAGTGTGAGGGGATCCTAACTGTTGCATTACTGTGAGCCCATACTGAAGGCCGACCCCATGAGAGACTCAAGAAACCTTTAACACAGCACATATTGTTCAGTCTAGGTTGTAAATAACCTTGTATATGTTTAGAAACGACCCCCCTCCTGTCTTTCCCCCTTTTATAACCACTGTTCAGTTCTCTGGCAGATACCCTATACTGTGTGTATATCTCTCCTGAGTGCTCAGCTATTACAAATAAATATACTCAAGTAAATCACGACTTGACTCTGAACTCTTAATCTTTAGTTAACGATTTTATTCAACACAGTGTACGGTGGCTTGTGGAGTAAATGTCACCTAATGGACCTCAGAGGGATGATGCTGTATACTGAAATATGTGGCTTCTAGCTCTGTGAAAATTACTTCCATATACTTCCATAACAGCAATGTTATGTCAAAACCCTACAGGTGGAGAACAGAGCATGTTCAGTAACTCATAGGGAGTTAAGGAGGGACCCTGGACAATGTCTCCCACTTCCTGCTTCTCTGCAGTCCAATCAGCAACCCGCTGAGGGGGAAGTGAGACGAGTTTGGCAGAATTGAGACAAGGGCGGGATGGGGAGGCCTACAGGATGTCATTACACCGGCTACATGTCCTTCATGGCTCCCTTGGTTTCCTTCTTTAACTCTCAACTTTGCAACACTAATGGTCAGAGGTGACAGGAGTTCATCCAAACGATGAGTCAGAGGCAGATATAGAGCAATCCGCCCCACACTGTCAAACAAACTGTCGGGTGTTGCTGATATTCACTGACGTACTAGGTCAGTATAACATGCTGAGTGCTGTCAAGACTCTGACTAACCACTGATGGGAGTATATATACATATACATATATCCACCATTTGAAAATGACACTGGCATGAAAGTAGATGGGTTACTATTAAAGTTAGAATCAGAGTTAAAGAGTCATTTTAACATCTTTCATTGCAAAATAGATAGAAGGTTAGAATGGATAAAACAATAGAATCATTTGTGGTTTTGAAATATTGACTGAAGGATTTCAGGTAGCAAACAAGAGGATTTACAGTGATTTTAGAACTTTGTTTGGCTTGAAGCTTGAAGATGTTTTAAAAATGTTTAAAAAAAAAAATTACCATTGTAATTTAATAATATTTACCATTGTAAATAAATAATAAATCTTTCAATTTCATTCATCACCTGATAATAGTACTTGAGTTAAACAAAGTGGTGTTTAACCAACATATAAGTACTGGACTGGCATGAGTAGTGATCTCGGTTAGTGCATTAATATGAAAATCAACTCTTAAGGGGTATGCGGTACAATTGCTTCAAATGTGACCAAGCCAATCAGGACTTAGGACTGGAACTATCCATACAGGACACATGATGACATATATAGATGTATGTACCCCATCTCACCTTCTCTGCACTCTGATCCAGTCCAGCCTTCCTTGCAGACTTTAGAGCCGCTGGGGTCACAGTCAAAGTGCCCAAAGAAGTCGTCCCGGACCCTGCAGAACTTGTTGCAGAAGGGTCCATAGTAGTTGGAGTCGCAGCGGAAACGCAGCCGGTACTCCAGGCTCAGAGACCGTCCGTGGTGACGGTAGGTCTGCCATTGTTCACCAGGGTTCAGCATGGAGGAGAGGAGAACGCGCTCAATCAGCTGACCTGAGGGAGGGGAGAAGACAGAGAGAGAGAGAGAGAGAGTTTATGAAACAGATAGGTCTTTACGGTTCTGGCAGCAGCAACAGTGGTTTGTTTGGAATAAATAGAGGAAGAAGTGTGTAGTTAAAATAGTCAGCGATAGCCACCATGTCTGAACAGACAAATAAAAGACCTGTATCAAAATAAAATCCAAGGAAAAAGACGTCACAGTACTGGTTTGATTGTTAAGTGACTGAGAAGTGCAGTGTAAAAACACTATAGGGCGGGATCACCAAATAAAAAAATATTATTATTAAAATATTTGCTTGTGGGGGTAAAAATGGGGAGTCATTTCAGTGGGAGCCAAGCTGGAGAGAGTGACACTGTATTAACTTCAATTTGTCATGCTGCGGGAGGCCCGGTGTCACCTCTTGTCAGGGGGCCCCAGAAATTCTAGGAACACCCCTGGGTGTAAGGACAGTGACGATATGAGCAGAGTCGATGTAGAAAAACAACGGGGGCTCCAGTATGAATAGGGATGGAGACAAGGGCAAACTAAAGGACGAAAGAAAAGCGTTGGGACCTTTAGAGAGGAGAGAGTGAGGGGCAGCGAGAACAGCCTACACAATAGAAAGAGCCAGCGTTGTGCTGTGAGGGGGACTAGGCCTGGGGCAGCGCTGGGCTGGTGCTTGTGACCCCTAGGGGATTTCCCAGAGGGGCTGTCATCCCCAACTCAGTTATAATCCTCCCCGACAGGGTATTAACACACACAAAGCATGAGAATGTGTGTGTGTGTGTGTGTGTGTGTGTGTGTGTGTGTGTGAGTGCGTGTGCGTGTGTGAGAGAAAGTGCTGTGTGTCTCGTTGTGTGTGTATTTAAGAGATGGGGGGGGGGGATAAAGGGAAAGATTGCAAGATAACAATGCAGAAAGGGAAGCCTTGTTGTAAGCAAGTCAGCAGTGAAGAGAGGGAGCATGAGAGAGGGAGGGAATACAGTGTGTGTGTGTGTGTGTGTGTGAGAGAGAGAGAGAGAGAGAGAGAGAGAGAGAGAGAGAGAGAGAGAGTGAAACAGAGGCAAACAGAGCCAAAGAGGAAGAGAGGCAGCTAATAGCACACACACACATAACAAACCTCCTGATGGAGAGATGAGATCACCGTGGTTTGACACAAAAGAATGAAAACACTGGCTTCTTGGCTAGTGTGTGTGCGTGTGTGTGTGTGTGTGTGTGTGTGTGTGAATGGATGGGTGAAAGGGGAGAGGGGACAGAGCAGAGATTGAGGGTGCCAGTCATACCCCATCCCTCCACCCCGTCCTCTACTGGCCACTGCCTGCATGACTCTGAGAGTCAAAACGCTACTGCAGTGCATTGTGGTTTTTCATCATTTCATAACTCTGACAAGTCAAAGAGCTAATTTCATCATCACCGATAGTGTGCTGCGCTGCCAGACAAGAAGAACAGAAGAGGTGGGGAGAGTAGAAAATGTGACTGCATTACCACTCAGCACAGCAGGGAAGGTGTATAACAGAGTCTGATTTCCTCTCTAATGTGATTAGATGAGATGGCACAATAACGAGGGAACAGCAGCAGACAGAGAGAGAGAGAGAGAGAGAGAGAGAGAGAGGGAGAGAGAGAGGCACTCAAATACTGGTGAAAACAGCAGCAACAAGGCTAAGCATAGAGAAGCCAACACCCCACAGCTGCTTTTGAAATCACACTATACACAAAAGCAAACACGGATAAGCGGACGCACACAGGTTGTGACTGTGGGTAGCAAGGAGACTTAAATCTCTCTGGCCTCTGGCGTTATTCCCCCACTGCTTGGAATGAGTTGAGTGAAGTGTTTGTCCTTGACAGTGGCAGACAAAACACTGCAGGAGAGAAAACGCCTCCCTCTGACTATTCCAAATCACCTGGACCCACAAATCAATAGACCTATGGAAATCTATAGATCAGCAGGATAGCAGGTGTGTAGGCACCAGTGTCTCCCCCTCTATTTGATGCTGTGTGGTAATTTTCATAGCAGTTTTGATTCAGCCTTGGTTCTAGTGCAGGTTCGCCTGATATAACTGTTCTTATTTGGACGCTTCGCTTGTTTGTGTTTTGTGAGGAAACTGGGCGAAATTATAATGTTTCTCTAGCAGTGATGGCAATTTTATGGCTGTTGTGGCCGACAACTGCTAAGTCAGTTAAAACACTGATGCCCCACAGGCACATAACACATTTCCACACAAAATGACATTATAAATATGGGGATAGAAACAGAGAAGGGAGCAATAAGAGAGAGGGAAAGGAAGAGGCGATAAAAAGTATAGAGAACTGACACTGTTACTGAGCAGACAAAGGATACACGTAGATACTCAGTGAAGGTCATAGATATTCAAAGCAATTGACGTCATGTTTTCTCACTATTTCCAAGGACTCTCATTGTCAGTTATGAAAGCTACATTCAGGCTCAGTAATCCTTTCTGATTAGCAGTAGGGCCCAGCCTGTGTTTGGGTTGAGCTAAGCTGCCAGCCTAGTGAAAGGCTTGGGACCCAATGTAAGGGCTGTCTTAGGGAGCTCAGGGGAAAACGGCAAGGTACCGCAAACACACTGTAAGAGCAGCGCTGGAGGGCAGAGGGAAGGAGAGATGGAAGAGGACAGGAGATAGGAAAACGGAGGAGAAGGATCTCTGGTACCGTTCCCAGTTTCTCATTATCTCTCCACCCATCTTTCGGATGGGACTGCGGTCCCTTCGCCGGTCGGGAGGGAGGGGAAGAATGGTAGGATGAAAGGGAAGACTGTGGAATGACAGGAATGAGGAAGGGGAGAGGAGCATCTCTGTGTGTGTGTGTGTGTGTGTGTGTGTGTGTGTGTGTGTGTGTGTGTGTGTGTTTACGCCTGTTTTTTATAGAATGTAGCTCACATTGCCTGTCATGGAGCTTTTCCTGATTATGAGGAGAAAGAACAAGGAGAAGAGCAGGAAATTAAAGGGTCCAGATGAAAGACCCTCTAACCTTGCACGATCACACACTCACACACACACACACACACACACACACACACACACACACACACACACACACACACACACACACACACAGGCACAAACGCACTCACACAAAGGATGTCTTAGTATGCACAACCACACATACTGGTATACACGGACTCATGCACTGTTTTGTCCTATGCAAAGCTTGCTTAAAAATAACTTCTCCCTTTCTCTCTCTTCTGTCTGAGACAGAAGAGACAGTGAGAATGGGGCTGGGGGCATTGGGGGCATTGGCCAGGAAGGAAGAGGTGAATCATGGTCAGACATAGACATAGTACAAACACAGACATACTTTTTTCTACCTATTTCTCTTCTATTCTGTCGCTCTCTGTGGGAAAATATGTGAATCTCACTCTTTACAATTTAGTCTCTCTCTCTTCTACATT
This sequence comes from Hoplostethus atlanticus, assembly GCA_034670405.1. NCBI lineage: Eukaryota > Metazoa > Chordata > Actinopteri > Trachichthyiformes > Trachichthyidae > Hoplostethus > Hoplostethus atlanticus. The sequence goes on along the minus strand of JAXDDX010000003.1, from coordinate 11,131,659 downwards.
CCTGTCTATCTACACATGCACAGATGTAAGGACGTGCACACACAGACACACACACACACACACACATACACACTGCAGCTTCACCTGATTCTGATGTCTCATTGTCATGGTCCACAGCCTCCAACACCAGAGAGAAGGACTTCTGCAAAGAAAACACAGAGAAAAAGACGTTTTACAATCAAACATGTTGCATAAAAATTGATAATTTTTTTTTTTAGTTTAACAACAATTAAAGCAACAGAGATTAACTGTTCTCTCTCTCTCTCTCTCGCCCTGTGAGCGCATATGTGTATGTATGTGTGTGTGTGTGTGTGTGTGGTGGGTGTAAGCCTGCAAAAGGACGAGCATCAGAAGTGATTCACTGCCCGGACGAGCCGAGGCTGCAGCTGGGTGCTGATTCAAGAAAACCCAACCTGCAGCCTTGCAGAAGGGAGGGAAGAGGGCGTTACATCACTGTGGGAGGACATCCGAACCCCTGTTTAGCTTCATGAACAGAGCTCTTGGACTAATGTCTGCTCCTTCATCCTAAGACAACGTTGTCCAATCTGCACAGGGAGCACTCAAGCATGCAGTTTGCTCCCGAGGTCATTGGACAGACAGGGCAGTAACAGTATGCAGTTTTATTTGACTAGATATCTATAAAGTATTCAGTGCCTCAGGTTTTGTGCACTCATATACATTTTTTTTATCTGGAAGCTATCGCACAGAGCAGTAGCAGGGGACTAGACTGCCAGACATCTTTAAATACCCATTTTGAGTTAACAGAGATATCACACTCTGGAGAGATAACAGAGGGCAGATGTGTTGCTTTCTGTTTTCCCTTTTTTCAGTCTCATTCGTTCTTTCCTGTAGATCAGCAATGAATAATTCAGACCCTACAACTCTCTCTTCTCTCTCTCCATCCCTCCCTCTGTGAAACACACCAGCGCCTGTCATGCAAATCACTCCACACTGTGCATTGTGGGAAGGGTTCTCCTAAAGGGCTGCATGGATGTGTAGTCACGTCTGAGAGCCCACTGCCAAGGGGTGAGTGGGGAGAGGGAGGGTAGGAGAGACAGAGGGAGGGAGGGAAAATAGATAGGAAGCTGGTGATGGGCACAGGAGGTGAGTGAGGTGTGAAGCGAAGGAGGCAGATGTGGAAGGCGGTTAAGGGCAGGGGGTCAGAAGCAATGGAGGCCTTCAGCCAAAGGCAAGCATAGGATACACCAGGAGTAGAAGAGAAGATGAAGGGTTGTAGTGAAGGTGCAAAATGTTAGTGGTGCGAAAATTGGTATGGCGGAAAATACTGAGTAAGGGATTCACTTCAAGTGCAAGTATATCCAGTGTATGTGTATTATGATAGACGAGGAGAGGACAAATATGAAGGAGAGGAACGGTGAGTATGGTTATTGTACAGGAGGAGAAAGGGGACCCAAGAAAAGGGTAGAAAGGATAATTATGAACAAAGAGGTCAGAGGGAGGTGCTCTGCAGAAACAACAGAACAGAAAACAAGGAAAAGATAAAAGGTATAATAAAAGAAAGGAGCCGTGATAATAAAAGGCCGTGAAGGAGGTAGAGAACACACACACACACACACCCACACACACACACACCCGGTACCTAGCTGTGTTAGTGCTAATGAGAACCGAAGAGATGTGCGAGGTGGCAGAGGGCAGACAGCCCACAGAGGGACCAGCTGGAGTTGCTAATCTTCAGCTTAAAACTTTCACCTGAATTTTTTAATTTGTGGTTCACACCTTGAGAGGCTATATTAAGAAGAGTGTCATAAGAAAATCAGTATATTCCATATTCCTCTTCTGCAGTGGGGTGGTTGAGTGAGAGCATGCTGCTGCCACTACTGTCCACTACTACAACATGTACACATAGCATTACCTCACTGGGGCTGCTCACAGACATCTTACCCTTATCATCTTTCTGATCGTCCCTCCCTACTTCCCTGACTCCCCTTCCCCTCCCCCTTCCTTCCATCTACTGCAAGTGCCTCTCCCTCTTTCTGCCCACGCCCTCTGTGAACTGGCGTGGCAGCAGGCAGGTTAAGACCTGTGGGAAGTCCAGAGCTGTTCTTCTTTTGTTCTCTTTCTCTCTTTGTCAGTATCTCTCACCCACCCCCAACCCCAACCCTCTCACCCACGCATGCACACAGCCAGGTAAGTACGTGAGTCATCGATGCAGGAAGGGTGTATCTGTGGTCAGCCCTGTTACTAAGGATGAGGTCATGCATGGCAGCCTGTAGGGCCAAACGAACCATGATAACAACCCTTGATAAAACTCTGATTGCGTGTGCAAAAAAAATGGAAGGAATCACCAAATCGCTTCCTGAAGATCTTTCCAAAATACACACACACACACACACACACACAAAATGTATCATACAAAATGTTGGCAATTAAAAACAGCAAGATGAAAGTTTGTGAGCGCGGCTGGACACCATTAGAGGCCAGGCGGAGTGCACAGCTGCTCAGGACAAAACAATGCTCAGAGAGAGGAAAACCAAACAGTAAACAACACAGAGCAGAGACGTGGCAGTCAACAATGAAGTGATATTTTTACCTTGTTGTGACACAAACAACATCACAGTGATATTTGCGGCATTTGAAGTGATGACAGAGCCGGGGAATGACATAATGGGAAAGGTGTGTGTGTGTGTGTGTGTGTGTGTGTGTGTGTGTGTGTGTGTGTGTGTGTGTGTGTGTGTGTGTGTGGACTGAGCAGAGGAGCTGGAAGATGGGGCTGAAAGAGGACAACACTCCCTCTAATTGGTGATGAGAAATATATAGTAAAAGTACATTATATAGTATTATATTTTCTTCACTCGTGTCTTGTATACTCTTCACAAATGAGAACTGTGAATGATAATAGTAAGATCTGAACCTTGCAAGCAAAAAAAAACTACAAGTTTCCACTTGCAAGTTAAAGCGAAATACCAATGAGCATCAGTTTTTTGGAAGAACAACCTGGAAAACAAACACCGAGGGAGGGACTGAGATGGTATGGCCTCACAGAAGCACATTTCAAAAGACAGTCTTCCATTCATCTTTGATTGATTTTCTAGTTTGTAGTACTAGAGAAAAGTTAGCAACGTAAATACTGATTGGACTGTGCTAGAAAATAGAACCAGTGTGAATTCTTCCACTGGTCCCCTTCAGGAAGTATGACACCAAAAAGGCTCATGACTGAGTTCCTGCAAAAAAGATCTATCTCTAAGTTTGTAGTGAATTGTTGGCATGATGGTTCAAAACCTCCTTCATAGTGTTTTAGATCATACAGAAAATAGCAGTCACAGTACAAACCCACTACACTACAGTACAAACTTTCTTTGAGTTTAGTTGACATGCCCATTTCATTAATGAACATGTTTGATCATCAAATCGTCCTCTTCAGCCTTCCTTGTTAAAACCAAACTGCTCAAGGTGCTCTGCGTGAGGGAAATGGCAGTGTGGCAGGCAGGTCGGGGGACTGAGCGAGGCCAGGAGCGGCCCAGCTGGTCGACGGATAACCTCACCCTCTGTGTCTGTGTGTGTTTCCGTAGACGCTGGCAGAAGAGACTGGGACTGAAGCACACGGGCACACAGCTACAACTGGGCTTCCTGAAACCTGACAATGCAGTTTGTTCTTTTATAAACTGCTGGACTCGTCTCTGAAACGGAGAACATTGTTTCAGCACCAGTGCGTTTTTGGACTGTGTACTCTTTAGCTGCGAAATGACAAATGTGGAAGAAAACTTTAATATACTGTATGACATGAGGAGTACACATATGTATTAACAGTAGTAGTAGTTGCAGTACATATATGCCATGCTGTATTTGATTCATGTAAAGTTCCCAGGGTACGGGAAAAGCCTAGCACCGAGTGTCTCCAAGTGATTTGTCCCCCAACAATGTTTTTCCTATGCTAGTGACCTTGGTACTGAGACCAGAGGTAAACCAAAAGGGGCTTGTGTAACTTGTAGGTATGAAGATCCTGCTCACTCTTAGAGGGGCAGAGAAATGTTTGAATGCTGCTGGAGCTGGATGCTGATTTCTCTCCATGCTGCAACATGATTAAATGGTCACTATGCATTCTGTATTTTTTCAGACCAAATACAAATTTGTACACAAACCTAATGAAATACATGTGTCAAATGCTCAGGTGGGGCCACTGTGGAACCCGCGGACAAACCCACTTGGGCCCCATATTGCAGCCCGTGTTTAACCCACTTGGGCCCCACGTTTCAATGTTGGCTGGGACACTGCTGTGGTCAGGCTCAGCGGCTATAAGAGACCATTTGAGTCCCTTATAAATGGATACTTGATTTTCCCCACATCTATGGAATGCCTTGAATCTCCTCTTGCACAACTTTTTCCTCATCCTCCCATGTAAATCACTTCCACTGGACTGAATTGTGGATTGTTCTCTCAACAACATCTGAGCCTGATATCTCTGTGGGTTCAGGTCAGCGACTGGAGCTCTGCCTCCTACAAAAGAACAACACATTTCAGGTCACATCTCCCTTGCGTTGCCTGTGGTGACCAGGACTGATAATCAGTGGGCAGCCAGTGTGCAGGCAGAGGAAAACTACTTGTTTTCCCAAAACAAGACATCAAAACAAGAGAATTAAGCAATCATAAATCATCGCCCCAGGCTGTGAGCTGTCTGGTCGCCTGTCCCTTAGCCTCCAGTCTCACACCACTCTAACAGGGCGAAATCTGAGGATTAGAACGGCTACAACAGACTATGCTAGTTCAAACCCCTACACAGACATTCATGATGGCGTGCCAAATTCTGAATGAAAGTTTAAAAAATCAACTTTGTTTTCCAATTCTCAAGAGCTCATCCAAGCTCATTCCTGTTGGACCATTTCTCCATCGCTGCCTCGACACTCCTCACTCCTCTCACCTCCAGTTCTCCAGCTCTACCCCTTTTTCTCTATCTTACCCTATCCCTACCGGTGCCCCTCTTTCTCCCCCCCTGCCATCCCTCCCTCCCTCCCTCCCACCATCCATCTCTCTCTCAGACATGGGCAGGGTAGGATATCCCGACAAAGCCAGGCTGTACAAACACAGCTCTACGACAGGAAGAACTCCCAGCCCTGAGAGAGGAATTTCCCCTCAGAGCTCACACACTAATACATACTCACACACACACACACACACACACACACACACACAGAAAGCATACATACCTAGTATACAGGCGCATGCACATGCACTCAATAACACAATTCAAACAAGCAGAAATAAACCAATTCCCAATATTTTCCCCCCTCAGGACCCTCTCAGTCACCCCTGATAAACATTGCGACCCTGTTGAGGTGGAGATTGTAGGCAATGAGCGTGTATGTGTTTCTCAGAGACACACAGCTCATCATTTTAGACAGCAGAATGTGATGGCATTTGCTTTAGTTATTCAACAACAAATAGCATCCAAAGGCATCCAAAACAAAAGGACACTGTAGAATCAGACAAATGCACTGAAGCCTTTACGCACATACAAAGTGTTCATGCAGTCACTCACATTAAAAACATTAATGCACTCAGACATAATGAAAAATGTTGTTTGCATACACACAAGGTGTAGAAGTTAGCAAGTAAACATGCCTGTGCATATGATGGAGACAATTCAATTTTTTTCAAATGCTTTCTACAACTTTTAATATTCATACTGAGTCTTCCAGATCCATTACTGTCTTCACACAGATGGCAACATTCACTATAGTATCAGTAAGCGAACATAATTACAGACTCTGTCTCTCTCACACACACACACACCAAATACACATACAAAAAACATGCAAAGCGTTGTCATGACAGCGGCTGTGCCTACGCTGGATAGGATGGCTGACACCTCACCTGCACTACAAATTAGTAGTGCAGGTAACCACAGTAACAACGCTATTACTATGCCGGTGGCAAAGCTCTGGCTTTACATCAAGTTACAACAGGTACATAAATATATCAAACCATATTGATACTGCCGCCATCTCGTCAGTTTCATGAGGATTGAAGAGCACGGCCTGCAGTCAAAAGCTAAAAGGATAACACGGTTCAGATTAGATTCCAGCTCTCTGAACAGAATCCACTGAGGCTCCCCAAAGGTCCACAGCGCAAGGAAGCCTCATATCAATGTAATTATTGTGTTATTGATTGACTCTGGCTCACAATAACAAAGAAAAAATCAATTTCTTTGAACCAAGGAGTGGATAATGAAAGAGAGAGGGAGCATTACTGTGGCTAATTTGCGAATTTCAAACGTCGCTGCAAATATTAGTCAGTGTGACTCATCTCTCTGCCCTCAGGCGGATACACACACACACAGGTGTGGAATCAGACCCCCTGAGTGTATCCATCCACCCCACCCTGCTACCATGACCCCGGCCATTACATCTCTCTGTTCTCACATTCTCTCCATCTCGGTGTTTTTCTTTCATTCTGGACATTAGAAAAGTCTGATTAGCATCAGACTTTATTTCCCCACTCCTCCATCACTCTTTTCCCTCTACCCCCCCCCCCTTCCATCTTGTCATCTACCCTCGTCTTTCTCCGTGTAAACTCTCTCTGTCCTCCCTCCCCTCTTCCTCTCTCTGCATCCTCTCTCCCTCGCTGTCTGGCAGTCACATTCTTGCAGGGTTAATTGGCTTAAACAGAAGTATGTGATTCCAGGCTACTTCAAACGCTCTGGAACAACAGAGCCCTCTTGACATGTATGCCCCCCCCCACCCCATCTCCATCCTGTCCCACTATCATCTCCACATTTACCCCCCCCCCCCCTATGATTCCCTCAGCAGTGTGAGTAAGCCATCATGACACACTCCCTCCCCTATCTATGTACACCTCCCCCCTCTGTACCACCTGTGCCTCACTCTGAGCCCCCCCCCCCCCCCTTCCTTCAGTCAGCCTCCCCTCAACAGTCAGTAAGACCAACTTTACCATCACCCCTTATCCATTAATCTCAACTATGTCTACCCCCCCCCCCCCCCCCCCCCCCTACCCCTTCAGACAAACTGCCCCCCCCCCCCCCCCCACTTGCCAGCTTCCGCAGGAAATTACCTCGTCTAGCCACTGGCTGCTAAACATCTACGGCTGTGTACATTACGAGTGAGAAAATAGAATTGGGAATGGGTCTGGGAGTGTGTGTGTGTGTGTGTGTGTGTGTGTGTGTGTGTGTGTGTGTGTGTGTGTGTTCTTGTATTTCTATACAAATTTCTAGCCAAATGTCTTATAATATAATATAATATAATATAATATAATAATAATATATGTATAATAAAGTCTTATGTTATCTCTGTTATCTCATTTTACTTGTTTGCTTCATAAGTTACAAGCTACTGTTACTACTTTACTCCAGGTTTCATGTGCAGGTGGAGAGAGTAATAGCGATAGAGCTAGCTGTTGCCAGTTGAGAAAAAGTGAGAGTTGCACCCCTTATGGAAAAACCTTGTGGCTGCATTGCATTATGGTCTAATGAGGCTACTGGCGGTGGAAGAAACTGGTATCTCTTCCTCTTCTAGGATGGATTTCTCCCTGTATGATTGTTGAATGGTGACTCTAGAAGCTCGTTGAGTCTGAGTGACTGACACCAAAACACGCTTGCAGGCTGATGTTTTAGATTGGTGAAAATGTTTCTCCTATTAAACTCCATTGTAGCTGCTCTGGAAATATATACGTTTGGCCAATTATCCACAGGAATACAAAAAACACACCACCAAACAATAAAATGGACCCAAAAATGAAAGGTACATTGCCAATAACTGTTTTTAACAGTGTTGAAGACAGACAGACAGACAGACAGACAGACAGACAGACAACAGACAGACGGATAGATGCATGGGAGAAGCATGGAATTTGACATATATTGTAACACTGCCTGCTCTGTGTATAATAATCCACAGAGATATGATGTGGCTGAACATCACCCGAGGGCAGTGACACTGAGAACAAAGGGTTTATATTTACAGTGAGTCGGAGCACTGGCTTATAGGGGCAGACGGAGGGAGAGAGAGAGATGGTGGGTGTGTGCGTGGGAGAGAAATGATGGGTGAGTGACTTTGGAGGGGGTATAAGCAATGAAAAGAGGGCACAGAGAAGGGGAGGGGGGGGGGTAAGGATGGGAGGAGGGCCGCTAGTGTGAGAATGGAGATAGATCAATGGTGCTGAAGGAAGGGTAACTATTTGCTGTAATTGCGCCAGTGCAACCACTTAAAATGATGTGTACCTGCGACACACACACACACACACACACACACACACACACTCACACACGCAAAAACTTGAAGGTGATCGTGTCAATCTGGGTTCCTCTGTCTCTTTTCAATTCCAATAAAAAGACTCCTATTCTCAATCCAATTTGCACACAAATGAAATCATTAAAACACGCCTCCCTTGAGTCGTTTATCCCTGGGTTATTAACTTATCTCTAAAAAACACAAGCTCAAAATCCTCATGGAATTAATCATCTTGTGTGTGCGTGTGTGTGTGTGTGTGTGTCTGTGTTGTGTGTGTGTGTGTGTGTGTGTGTGTGTGTGTGTGTGTGTGTGTGTGTTTGTGTGTGTGTATAAGCCTGGTGAATTCATGTACAGGATCTGTGTGTTTGAGTGTGATGAAAAGGTTACAAAGAGAAGCGTGTGTGTGTGTGTGTGTGTGTGTGTGTGTGTGTGTGTACACACATGCATGCGTGTATGTGCACAACAGTATCAAAACACATGCAGGTATGCAAGGCTGTGTAGGAGAGTCAGTTAGGGGACAAAAGAGAGGACACACAAAAGATTGGAGGAGAAAGAGTGAAAGAGAGATTCAGGAAAGAAAGAATGCTCTAACTGTGCTCTCTGTCTCACTCTCTCCTCCCATTTCCCTCCAGTGACTTCCCCAGCTCGGCTCCCACACAACAGGAATGCACAGGTTACCCCGCTGTGTGTGTGTATATATATCCTATATAATGGTATGGAGCAGTTTTTCCCTATATTCTTTTTCCAACTGTGGTGGTAGGAGTGCAAAGCCATATCACATAGGAGGATCGGGGGCCATCCTCTCACGGGAGGAACATTTTTATTATAGTTAGAAAATTACTGTTAGGAAATATGACTCAGAATACATTTAAGATTAAGTTGACTTTGTGTCAACTTAATCTGTGTGCTATAAATAGAGTGTCTGCCTCTTTCGTAAAAGAGAGTAAAAATAAAACTACTGTGCAAATATTTTTAGCATGCTGGGAAATGATCTTACCATGGTATGCCGCCATGGGAGAAAACATTCAATTCAATTCAATTCAATTCAATTCAATTCAATTCAATTCAATTCAATTCAATTCAATTCAATTCAATTCAATTCAAATAGGAACTTGCAGTCTTTGTTAACTTACATGTGATCTACCTCACATGTATCTCACATTCATGGATGCTGTTAACGTCGTTCACATCCAAGCATACAATTATGAACTCCATGCACTGGTGTGGTGCAGCTCTGGTAATAACGCCGTGGAAATATTGTGAGTATCTGGAGAGCCCTGGGCATCGTACACACTTGACCTTTGACTTCAGTGTTTACTCACAAGACAGGCTCACACTCCTCTAATGGGCTGGTGAGTAATTAACAGTAGGAGAGCATGTCAGATATCTATTGACTGTAATTATCTTCCCCTTAAATTGAATTGGTACTCGGCTCTGTCCCTGATAATATTTACATGCTGTACGTTTCATCTCTATGCAAACAGCTCATGACACATACAGAAAGGAAATAACTACATCTGAAAATGGTTGGTGTGCATAGGAGCCTAATGTGCACAGTAAACACACACACGTGCCGACACATACATATACTCATTGGCGTGCACACACACACACACACACTCACACAGCTGAGAGAGAGTCCAACCCGGTGACAGCCAGCTATGGCCCCTGGCAGTGAACCTGACTGTGGATCCGATTTAGGGGCCCAACACTTGAGATGAGGATAATGAATGGCGTACCAAGATCAAGAGATGGGGACCTCACTCCCATTCACTTTAACAGTATTTCTATAGCACCTATCATATTGTCATTTGTCACAGGATGTTTTTAACAAAAGACCGGGCCTTCACTATTCCTAGATAAAGCAGTCCTGAGTGACAAAGGGTAAGGAAATGTCAGCTTGAGTTCTCACAATGCAAGGTAAGTAGTGGTCTTGCACTGGATCCAAACATGTCACAAATTACAACCATATAATGTTGAAGAAAAAGCACTTCCATTGAAGCTTTGTCTCGATGTGATAACCACTCAGTCATTACTTTTGTAATGTGTACCTGCCGACTGCGTTCTCTTTACCTATTCTCTCATCCTATTTCATTTGTTCCCTGGTTAGTTCAATCATCCCAGTTCTGTCAGATAAAGAGAGTCATCATGAACAAAACAGAGCACTCTCTTGGCAGCTCTCACTATTTTCATTCTTCATCCAAACAGATATATCACTGGAAACACCAAGAGAGAGGGATTTAAGAAGTGGCCTCACAGTTATGAAGTCTTTGAACTTTCCCCATCTCTGCAGAGGCGCCTGAGCTAAAACATCCCAGACCGCTGTGTGTCTGTGATTCTATAGCTGGGGTCAAACTGGAGCCAAATCCCTCAGCCGATCTACGAGATTACTGACGAACAGGAGGCAAATCTGGCTTTAACATCTGTTTGAAACCAGACAGGTCAAATAACAGACAAGTGTTTTCACATGATCCGATGTCATTCTTGCTTTGGTATGAGTTAATGGCTCAGAGGATTTTTCTGCACATAATGCGACATTGGAAAAAGTTTCATAGTTTCCAGTATATCTAAAAAAAACAACCTTTTCAACTCTTTGCAAACCCACAAAAGTCATCATATGAGGTGTCACGTTTTCTGTTGGTGAGTCCAGGTTGGTCCACTGACTCTGAGAGGGCGCTGAGGGTGACCTGAAGTTTGGTGCTGTCACAAATGATCTTATCAAGGCTAGAGTGACACAGGACCCACGTGTCAAAAACACTGGGATTGAATTCTTCCTCTTCAATTCAAAAAGGTGAGACACCACCACAGGACCATACAGTAGCTGGAGCAATAGCAACATGGACATACAACAGCTAGCACAGACTAAAACACCCAGGTAATCTTGATAACATATACATGAAATATACACAACGCAGTGTGTGTGCACAAACATACACAAACACACACACACAGATAAATACATTTCCCTGAAGAGATTAGTGGGAGAAACAGTGAGCAAGTGAGGGAGGGCAGGAGACAGAAAGAGCTCACCTTTCCTCATAATGACTATGCTCACCTGTTCATCCCCTCACCTGGGGCAGGGGGATCAGAATACTGCCTGAGTCCCCCCCTCCATCTCCCCCTCACCTCCCCCTACCTCCCAGAGATGGCCAGATAATGTGAGTCTTTCAGCTGTGCTTCCCTCCATAGAAATGCACCGCCGCTGCCACTGTGTGTCCCGGTGCTCTCCCCTGCAGCCCAGCCCGCCCTGTGGCCCGGCCCTGAAACTGATCCAGATAGGCTTTCTGACTGAGAATTTTCTCACACTCATACCTGCCACTCACACACCTCCCCAGCGTGGACCGAAAAAACAATGAGAGTGTGACACACGCACGTGCACACACGCACACACACACACACATATATATATGCACAAGCGCACACGTATGCACACAACACAAGATAAGGGAAGATAATTGGCTCTGGGACATGGAGTCTCACAGGTAAATGGGCTGATACTAATCAAGAGGAAGAAACCAAACCCAACTGTGTATAACATTCATGTGTGTGTGTGTGTGTGTGTGTGTGTGTGCGTGCTGTGCATGCGTGCAAGCATTTGTGTGTGTGTGTGTGTGTTTGTGTGTATGCAGGTCAGTGTGTCTGTGTGGATACATTCGGGGTGTGTGCTTTACCCTCTGTGTGTGACAAAGGGCGAGCCAGCGAGCATGACCAGCTTCGACAACTTCACTTAGGCTTTGCACAATATTAAAAACATTATAATGATAAAAAATTACAAACATACCGCCTTCTCCTGCTATTTCTGTAATACTTTCATTGTGAGCAACAGGTCATTCTCGCTGGGAGAGGTCACTTCTTCCAGGCAATGCCAACAAAAAAAAAGTGGATTACTCCTCATTTTAAAGGGATTGTACTCTCTCTGGCTCTGGCTACATTGATAAACACGCGTTAATTGCTGAAATGAATCCAGGAAAAAAATGCCTAATGGGCGAGGATGGAGGGATGGATTGAAGAATTGAGAAAATGGATTGATCGAAGGGAAATGAGAGCTTTGCCAGTTAGGAATATTAGCATCTCTTGATGGTATCAGTTAAAAGCTTTTCACCATCCTGCCCATGGCTGCCCCCTCCCAGTGTGAGGCCCTCAGGGCTCAAAAGCAGACAAATAAAACAACATATTTGTGAACAGCAATAACCCATTATGAGCCAGAACTAACAAGCCCTACTCTGTTTGGTCAAGAGGCTTCTCCCCTCACAAGGTCTCAAGGCTCTACTGTCCTTCATCCCTTCTCGCTTATATTTGTTGTTTCTTTTCCCCTTCTTCCTACACTGTTAGGGAGAAGCAGGGGAGGAGAATAAAGAGAAACAAAGAGAGAGGGAGGGCTGGAGAAGGAAAGAGAAAAGTGGAATTAGATAATCGATAGCTCTATCTCGGCCAGACTCGCCTGCTGTTGGGCTAATGTGCGATTAATTGGTCTGCTCTTTAATGAAGACACAAGTCAGAGCGGCCAGTGGCTTGATGTCTGATATGGACCGAGACTGTATCAGACATCATGGGGGGGGATGGGAGGAGAGGAAGGACAGGGGGAGAAAAGTTGCAGGGGAGGGGATGGAGAGAAAGAGACCAAGGGACAGAACAGTTGAAAGAGAATAGTGAGTTTGGGGAAGATATGTGTATATGAAATATGACGACACAACATTGTAAAGTTGTACATGCAATGTTCTGCAATATTGTGCAGCTATATTTCACATTTTATTACAAACTAAAAATCTAAACAGAGCATCCTGTGCAACCTTTAACACATAAGAAAGCGAGTGTATAAAGTGTATAAAGTGTAAAAGCATGTGAATCTTCCTCTAAGAGATTATCATTGCTATTCTACTCTAGCCTCAGTTTGAGTGTGTTGTTGTACTTGAAGCTTAGCCTGTTTCCCTGGTAACCATACTGATAACTAGCGCTGTTACTCACTGGCCAGGCGTATTTGAAGGGAATGACAATGTGTCCATTACTCCCATCCCCTCCTCCTCCTCCTCCTCCTCCTCCTCCACCTCCTCCTCCTCCTCCTCCATCCATCCATCCGTCGTGACCTCGATGGCGGAGCGATTGTGAGTTTCCACCCAGGGTCCCCGTGCTGCCTGAACCAAACGTGCAGGTTCCAGTTGGGATCACGCGGGCCTGGTACTCCTTGAGGCAGGCTCGGAAGAAAGTATCACACTGGTCCCTGGGAGAGCAGCGCTGCCCCCCACTGTCCTGGAGGTCGCAGCACTCTCCGGTCTGCAGCAGCCCGTGGGGGTTCTGGAAGTGACGGATCTGCAGCTCAAACATCCCCACCGCACACACAGCCTTGGAGCAGAGTTGAACAGAGAGGTGAGGGGAATGAGGAGGAGAAGAAAAAAAGAGAGAGTAGCATTAATGTGTCATCCATTACATAAACAAGCAGAGTGCATGGAAAGAAAAGCTATTACAGTATACATATATTCTCCCTGGTATGCAGAGATACAAAACCACCAAGTACCAACAGGTGAAATCAAACATTAAGCCCCCAGAACGCAGCATGAAAACAGCAAGAGTACTGATCCACCAGATTATATTTTCTCATGCTTGTGTCTTTGCATCATTGTTTACAGTGAAAAGGTGATGCTATTTGGCAACACTCAGCAAAGTAAATTGTCTGCGAATTTATACCACGGATCCGGTGGTTCCACACCACACGATCATGTTTTTGTGTCACTTCACGGTGATACCAGGTTGCTGAGGGTGATCTGATGTTTTGGTCCTGTCACAAATGATCCTATCAAGGCTAGAGTGACATAGGACCCACATGTCAAAGACACTGGGATTGAATTCTTATTTACAATAACTGCGTGGCAAAAAGTGCGGCATCACCACCGGACCTTACAGCAGAGCCTCCAGACATATTGGTGATGCTGAGAGGAGATAATGAGGAGAATGAATACACCTGCTTGAAGAGGAGTATCGTATTGTATTGTGCTGTACTCTCTAGTTCTGGGAATCTGGGGCTACATGCCTCTTCTGTATCATCTATTATGTTTTATCAGCATTACAAGTCCTCCAAAAGATAGCGAGAAAGAAAGGAGATAACATTGATTCCCCCAACTCCTTCTTCCAGCCAACAGAGAACAAAAATCGAACTCTTTCTTCCAAATGGACAGATACACCCCCTCTCCAGCCATCCTATCCTCCATCTACCTGTTTATCTCTCCATCCGTCTCAATCTTCCCCTGCCTCTTATTTACCTCTCTCCTTCTCTTTGTCTGGGTCTTTTACCTTTTACCTCGCCTCTGTCATGCACTTCACTACACTACACTACACCTTTCTTTCTTTCTTTCTTTCTTTCTTTCTTTCCTCTGTGTCAGTACCACTCCCTTCTTTTTTCTCGATCCCTCTTCCCAGGGGACGGCGACTCTGGGAACCTGGCCACAGTCTCGCTCTCTCTCCTCCTCTTTTCCCCTCCTCCCTTCTTTCTCTATCTGGGAACAAGCTGTAACTACTCTCTTTCTCTCGGCATCAGCTCTTCTCTGCATTGTTGCCATTCTCCTTTTCATCTGTGTCTCTTTCTCTATCCTCCCTCCCAGAGTGTGTTTGAAAATGGGTGGAGGGGACACACACACACACACACACTCACTCACACACTTTACTAGGGCTAACAAGATCCCCCGAGAGTCTCAAAGAGCACCAGGGTCAGGTGTGTGTGTGTGTGTGTGTGTGTGTGTGTGTGTGTGTGTGTGTGTGTCACTGTCATAGTGAAACAATGCCTGTAGCTGTATACACAAGAAAAAAAGACACATAAATCAAAAACCTTTTGGCGTTGCTGCAAAACCAATTAAGTGGATCTTGGGAAATTAAACCAAAATATTATCATTATTCATTATTATCATTATATCATTATTATCACCCAAAGCCACAAGCTCACACTGTTTCAGTCACAGCTACCAGGTCAGCCTAAAAGAGACGGAGCCAGATTGGGTTTTCAGAACCAGAATCTCATTTGGTCCATTGCTGCTGGCGTGGTTGTGTGCCCCCCTCCTGCCCCTGTCTCTGAACTAAAGGGGAAGGAGGGGTAAACTCTTCCACATCAAAAGGCCTGTGGAGATACAGTGCCACTCATCACTCCACATCCTCCTTTCTTCCTCTCCTCCTCCCCCTTCACTGAGCCATTCCGGGCATACCAGTATTTCAGCGCTCAATGTAACTGGCTACTCGGGGAAAGAGATCTCAGCCTGGGCTTGGACCATCTCTGCAGGAGAGCCTTGGCCATTAAAGTTTCATTACACCCAAACACACTCCTTTCATCCACACGCAGCGCCACAGGGTAGTTCACAGCCGATTCCCTCCATCAGAGGATTAGCATTGATGGATGGGTACCTGGGCTCTATTTAACCATGTAAGTTAGGTCACACTGAGTAACCGTTCTAACCTATTACCCCCGTCTGCAGGGTTAAGGTTAATTCGCTTTCAATTCATTAAATTCAGGAAATGGATTTTCTTCAGTACTCTCAAAATGGAAATCTTTTTACCATAACAAGGTTCTCATATCCGGTCAAAATGATTGAGAGTGAATGTCTCATTATTATGTGAATTGCAGTTTCGGTTGAACTGAGCAAACTGAAAATGAATTAACACTAACGCTGCACAAGACACAGTTGAAAATCATATGTGGTAATAGTACAGTGTGACAATGCAGTATTATTATGCCTTATACTGCACAGCATGCCTCATGAACAATGATATTGAACGACAGATAACTGACAAGTAGCCTCAGTTGTCAGCTGTTCAATTTTACATAGGTGTAGGTGTGTCTTGTATTGGCACTGATAAGGCTTGCCTGCCTTCTGCATTATGAGTGGTCAACCGCACAGGACCCAGACCTGTGTGTTTCACACTGCAGTGCAGTCAGAGAATGGAGGGAGTGTATAGCATGTTGTTCTTCAGCTGTGAAGCAGAGGCGTTGCAGAGGTGCAGAGAGAGACATGTGGAGCTGCCTGAACATTCACACGCCCCAGAGTTACTTGGCTGTGCCCCCTGGCTCCACACCCACCCACAAGTCACACATGCAGTCTCTGTACTCATTGTAGAGAAAACATGCCCTCACCACACCATGCACAAACACAACCTCCACTTCAGCACCTCTGCTACTGTTTTTAACGTCCTGCCACCCAACCATCAGGCTGGTGCCCTCCGTGCCTAATAGCACGCAGGGCAAACAGGAAACACATTTGGTCAATATTTTACCTCCATGCTCCATATTCTCTGCATGATGTTGCTGTGTGGGTATAGAACTTGAGCTTTTCCTGCTTCATATATTGTGGAAAATGCTTTTGGTGCTGATGCTCGGCAGAAGCATCTATCAAATTCACAGTTATCACAGTTGTGCTGATCACACTGTGCTGATCATTGCATAGTGGCAGGATATTTACGGATATCTATAGAGCTCTCTATACGACACCAAGGAGAGGCTGAATTCATAATAATATATGGTGTGAAGCAGAAGGGGATACAGTCAGCAAGAGCCTGACAGTGAGAGATAATGTGACAATGCAGCAGTAAGTTAGGAAAACATGCTCACTAGGATGGAGAGGCAGAGAAACACAGATGCCAATAGCCATTAACCATCAACAACAACGGACTTTGAATAATGGGTGTAGGGGAAAATAAAAGTCTTCCCTTTTGTTCTTCATCATTACATTGCGGTGGCATCATTGTCCCCTCAAAAGGATTAAGTCACCAGTGTAGTCCCAAAAAAGTCTATGCAGCAGCTGTAGGTTGCCATTACCCTTGACTTGTAGGTTTGCCATGATGGACTACCCATGTAAATCTATGCATCTCCTCTAGTCTGTACAGCTTCACTAGACAAAGTAATCCTAATCCTGAACAAACTGATGTTAAATAGTATGAGGGTTTTTACTCCATCGTGCCCATGGACCAACAAGCGCATCCCTAACCAAAATAAATCACTTTGAGTTTATAGTGACCTTATCGTTCTTTGCGTTTAATTTTGATTTCCTGTGGCATCACTAAATTATTCCTATAATATTCCTTTGGGAAGTTGTATTTTTGCTGTGATATGTGTATCATATCCCTCTCAAATGTATTATAGGATTACTAGAGTTCTTTCTCGTAGGGGATATAACACGCAAGAGGGCTGAAACAACAGGTGGGCACAGCGCCATGGGAGCAGGGAAGGGAATGAGGGCAATAGAATAAGGAAGGGACAGTGTGGACTCGATTATTGACTATTGAAATAAACCTAAAGTCAGTCGCGGGGTTTAAGAGCCGCCCAAAATAGTACTTAATCGGTGGCTTACCTGTGGTTGCACTGCGAGCGCGACGAGAAAAATCACAGTCCACTGTAGGTGTGGATGTCCTCGGTCTCGGTTGGTCCTCATGTCTGGCCTCCCGGTGATCTTTGCGCTTCCGTTTCTGGGATCTACCCGACTTATCCCGTGCGCTCTCTCCGTCTCCATCTCTGCGTCGGGGGATCGGGGACCTTGGGTGTTGCGCGCTTCGCCAGTGTCCCCTCGTCCATGCACCTCTGCTCCTCTCTAAACCCGGTAACTCTTGGGCAGCCAGTTCATCGCGTCCAGTTAAGAGAAACCATAACTATACCTCTGTCTCCACTTGGATTTATCCCCCCCACCCACCACCAACACCACCACCACCACCACCTGATCACCCGGTCCCTTGTTGCGGTGTCTAGGGTGGATTTCCACTGGGAACAACAGACTCACCCAAGCACACACACACACACGCGCGTACGCGATATTCCGCCCACTACCTGCGTTAAGAGGCTTTAAATGTCCAATCTGCCGGCTCACTTGACTTGAACTATCATCCCAATTAGCTGACTCTCTCTCTCTGCTTCTGTCTGTCTCCCCTCAAGCCTGGTCCACGCACAAAAAAATTATGTCCCTGTGATCAACACACCTAAACTATGTTTTTTTCCTTTCTGGTGATAAATGTATATAAGCAAACAACTAAAGTCGACTCTCTCCACCGGAATGACTGCATTTCACTTTCTTCTCACCCAAACCGACTGGTCATTGGTCAGTCCAATCCGTAGCCCGGCTGCAATAACGTCAGTGTGGGAAACAGAGAGAGGGAGAGGGAGAGAGATAGAAAGATAGATAGAGAGAGAGAGAGGGAGAGAGAGAAACGCGAGAGTATGGAGGGTGTGTCCCGAGGCAGGGAATATCCGTCTTTGAGCTCTTGTCCGGTTGGTTCCCAGCTCGCACCAATTCTCTCATCTCTCATCTCTCTCGTACACTTTCAAAGGCAAGAGTGGCCTTGCCTATCCAAATGTTTTTTATACATATATTTCACATTTATGCATGAGTTTATTATGAATACGTTTCCTCTCCCTGGTTCTCCTTGATGTCACCTTTGTAACAGAATAGTGTGTCCACCTCCGGTTTCAGGCCTCTGGTAAAACAGCCCACATCAAAGCTCAATTAAGTATCTTTCAAGGTTTTGCAGAGGCTCGGGTGGCCTCTCTGAATAGAAATGTTTCTATGGGCCTGCAGCGTAACGTAATTAGAAAACTGTTTGTGATGAGGAAATGGAATCCATTCACTACCAGATCCCAATCAGTCCAATGGGCAAAACAAAGCGCTTAGTCTTTAATTGGCTCCAGCACTGGGTTCAGATGTGGCCCACAGTCCCATGCCCGTTACATGGTTAACTCCACTTTGTAAGTAAGGTGTTTATAATCTACTGTTTTCACAAAGCTCAATTACTAAACATTGACTGGTGCAATGTGCAGGCAACCGACAGGTTCTTGCCTGTGAAAATGTGATTGTCATGCTCATTTACCATTAAGCCTGCCCCGACATACATACATTCCACTGCTTAATTATGCCGCCTGCTATAATAAACGGGCGAGCGGATAAATATAAAGGAGAAGAGTCGGGTGCGTCTTTTGAATATTGGCACCGGTCACATGGCATATTTTCCACATCCAACTTTCAGTCCTCATCTGTTAGACTCAAGACCCCCACACAATGTACCTTCTTTATCGGAGGGAATCTAATGAGATTCTCCACTGCCCCCCACCCTCCTCTCGCAATTCCTTCCCTCCATCTTGAGGTCTATCGTGGGCTTGTTGCTCAAGAGCTTCCCTGGCAACCAGTGGTGTTTCCGCGGGCCTGACACTCCGCCGTGACCCCGGGACAGAACAGAGGGCTCTTGAGGAGCACGGCGTTGATTTGCATTAGAGCAGCAAGAAACCCTGACACGAGCTGAATGCTAACCAACCGTCTAGAGATACAAAGATGTCACTGGCTCTTCTCATTGACAGGTTGTTGTGCCATGTCGAAGAGTCAGTCACCCAAATGTGCAACCACACAGCTCTTGTTTTAATTGGCTAAATGGAAGTCTTGGGCTGAGTTGGTTCTTTGGCACCATCTAATGGTGAAAGACACCCATATAATCAATTGATGACAATGGTACAACCCAGTTTTCTGGGTTAGGCCATCTGTCTGAGAGCTAAAGGGCCGAAAGTGGCTGCTCAGCAAGACCTTGGTCCTAAGGATTCAAACAAATCTACCAAAGAATGTCTCAGGAAGAAGTTTTGAGTTTTGGATTGGTCAAGTCAAAGTCCTGACCATCCAAGTGAGATGCTGTTGCAAGACCTGAGGCAGGTTGTTCACGTGAGATGCCCTCAAACCTCACTGAGTTGGCTGAATTCTGTAAGGAGGAGTGGGAGAAAATCCCTCCAGGCAGACTGAGACTGATCAGTGGTTCTAGGAGATGTTTACTCCAAGACATTGCAGACAAGTATTGATTACATATTTGGTCACATATTTTAGCACACAGGAATGTCTAAGTTTTTGTTATGTTCTTTCTTTATTTGGGATACATACATACATTAAGATTTAGATAAGGATTTTATATTATTTTTATTTTATTATTCCTCAATAAATAGGAAATAATGACCACCATGTGTAGGGTTCACAAACTCCCAAGCATGACTGTATAAACATTTGCCAAGAATAATCCATGAACTTTTTGAGGACATTTTTTGAGGGCTGTGGTGGTAGAGGGTACAAAGCTCCTGACTAAGCTTTTTTACAGATCCAGGATCTGTATCAGGGTTGTGATATAGTGAGTGCTTTGTGTGTGACAGCATTGGTGTTGAGGTCTATGATGTTTTAAATGGAAAGTCCAATTACCTTAGAGGCTGTGTGTGTGATTGTGATGAGTTTATACCTGCTGAAGTCTAACCTGCCACCTATTAGATTAGAGAGGCCATGTGTTCAGTTATGCAGTGTCACTAACTGAGACTGTCTTGGGAATGCTATTGATGTTTTAATCTTACATTGGAATGACATTGACGAAGACGTCCCGCACATAATCCACCGGATAAGTTGCCTTTCAGTCCTCCAACTGAAAGATCACTGTGTTGGTGAGTGGGGAGTCACTAGGCATGCTGCCAAGAGCATGGGACACTCACACACACAGTGGCGCCCTGGTGGCTAAGGTCAGTGCTTTCTCAAGGCAAAATAAGGGAGTGTGGAAAGGCTTGGGAAACTGCAAAAGAATGCGCATTTCTGTGTACACTGTTGAGCTGACCTAAAGACAATTACTCAGGGCACAGTTTAAGTCCACAACAGCGGGGCCTTGTGTGCACTGGGTACAGTTGATGGCACAAGTCTAAATTAAGCTTTTCAGGCTAAATTCACCCTGGCCTCATAAATCCAGCTTCAGAGAGGAGAAGGTGGTCCTTATTGACAAGTAATTACTCTGCAAACATTTCTATAGTCTAGTCAGAAGGGTTTCTGTGAGGATATGCTGCCCCAAGACAAGACATTTACAAATTAGTGCACAAATTACAATAGGGACATTGCACTCATTGTATTTATAACTCCCACCTGTAGAGGTACAGACACAAAGACACAAATGCTTTGATAGCGAGACACTTCCTCCCCAAAGCCAGAGCTGAGACATGAGCCAGCTTGAAGACAATGAATGGACTGATTTTGTCCACCTTTATTATACCCAAATGAGCACTAAACTATAGTAGTGTTATCAGTCCTGAAACATTTGAATTCTTAGGTGAAGAATAAAGTGTTACTCCGCTTATTTTTTTCATTAGCTGCATATTCAGTGCTAAAGAGAGGGTAGTATGTGGGAGATTTGGTGAGATGAGGAAAAAGCCCACTGCAATTCATAATGGTGAAATGTACCTTAAGTGCCCTGCCTTATATCGACTTATGAAACCTGGAGCCATTCAGCCCCTATAGCATAAAGCAGACAGGTGTAGAAAAGATCACATACTTCACTCATCAATAGACTTGAAAGGGCACAGCACGATATCTCAAGGCCAGCCAGTGAGTAATGCAATCAAATGAAAACTTGGAATTTAAAGTGATTACAACGAGCAGAGCACAAAGGACAAATACCAACGCCGAATGGTTTGTCCATGTATTGTTTACCTCAAAGCAGAAATTGAATGAAATTCCTATTAGGCTCCTTTGTAAGCGGTACGCCAATGATTTATGTGGGGGGACATAATGCTTTCAGCAAAACAAATGTGTTTGACTCCTTTGCAAATTAAAGGTCTGGTATAGTTGCAAAACTTGCAAAACAAGGAATACAAACAATTAAATTTCCAACATATTTATAATCATTCTAAATCAAATCACATTTATTTGTATAGCCCTTAATCACCGTTACAGTCTCTAAGGGCCTTCACAGTGCCCAACATGTGGAAATAATAAATGATTAGTACACGACATCCCCGAGCCTTGGACCCTCACAGAGGACATGGAAAACCCCGCCCCCAAAAAAGGGAAAAATTGGAAGAAACCTCGTGAGGGGCTACTCAGAGAGAGATCCCCCTACCAGGACGGTTGGGCGTGCAATAGATGCCGAGTTTGGGCAAGCAGCGTATACACAATGTATAAAGGTTTATTATGGGGACATCCAGATCTGATGTGGGGCATCACAGCAAACGGCAGCTCAGTCGGTGTCATCATGGGACTAGGGTACCACCATAAATGAACGCAAGATACAGGTTGGAAAACACTTTAATTGTAATTTCCTTACGTTGATATTTGTACATGCATTCATCTTCACTGAAAAGTTATAGTGGCGCTGGATTGTTAACTTACAGGTACAAGAAACCAGGATCACTCTGAAGTATTAGTATAAAGGTATGTTAGGTTACTCTAATACCATCTCAGCATTTGAGGTGTTCTTAAATTATTGACAAAGAGTTGTCTTTTCACTACACCTTGACTTACGGAATAGAAGAAAGCTGGTCCGTAGCGCCATCTACTGGAGTTTGGTCTCACTTACCACGGTTGAGCACGTACCAGACTAGAGAAGGTGTTTTGTCATGAATAGAGAAAGACTACACTCTTATACCAAAATACTACTTGTATTGTCACCTTCGGCTATACTGCCACCAACACACACCCACACATAAAGCAAGCAGAGAGGCAGAGCATTGTCAAAAAAAGCAAAATTTTAATTCTTAAAAAAAGCTCCAGGTACAATGTCTGGTAAACCAGACTCTGGGTGCAATGCTGTATGACAAACACTTAAAAAAGTAAAGATGACACATCAAGTTGCTCAATGGTGTGTGTATAAGATGGGCAAAACAACTGCTTTTGTTATTCAATCAAATCAAATGCAGAAATTAAAATTTACCTCACGTTTAAAAGAACCTGAAATGAGTCTACAGCTCTGTCAGCAACTTGATGCAGCAAATGTATACTTACATGTAACACTGCAGATGAAGAGTGACAAGCTTTTTCCAGCCATGTTGCACTGTGCAGAATTGTCAGCTTCTGAAAACAGATCTGAATTTTGGGCCAAAGCTCCACAGGGAAGACCACCTGTGTGTGTCGGCCTTGTTTTGGGGGGTTATTTCTTAGCGAATGAGATCTTCATGGCGTTAGTCTGTGTGATCTTGAAGCCCTGTAGTGCCTCTCGGGCAGCGCCGGCCTGCACCTCATTATCAAACTCCACAAAGGCGATGTCGTGGCGACCAGGGACCAGACGCACCTCCTTGAACCCTGGGAACCTAACATAGAACAACGATACAGTCAATACATGGTTCGTCTAGGAAACCAAACATAAGGCGAAAACACGTTACTGAGCTGGCTTTTGATAGATGCATACTGAAATACACAAAATAAAGAGTTGATACTGACTGGTTGAAGAGCATGGACAGCATGAGTTCGTTTGTCTCCTCTGGCAGGTTGGTGAGGAAGAGGATGTGATTCGGAGGGTTTTCTGCCACCTGGGAGGACAAAGGCAGTCAGTCACCAGTAGCCAGTAGAGGACTGAAGAGAACCACTAACCAACTAAATGTGCATTCACACTGCGAGTAACATGATCAACAAGTTGCCAGAAGTTAATTTTATACAGAGCTGAGCAACCAGGGAAATTTGGCCAATGTGTGGATCAGCTAGCTTGTAGGCTTAGAACAATTGGCCACGGCTGAACGGTTCATGGCCATCAACAGCCAATCAGAATTCTGCGCTTCCTTGTTTCCCTAGCAATGTGATTTTGTTTGAACGACAGTTCCACCTGGCAGGTGCAAAATGTACGAGAAGTGGATTACAGCCAGTCAAAGCTTCCCAGTTCTCTGCAGGAATAACGGTTGTTGGGGTCGATGCCACCTGGCAATGTTGTCATTTAACTTTTAAATGTAACTGTTAAAATGACACAACGTTATGAAAGGCAATACCAAAGCAGGAAAAAATACATTATTTCCCCATTCCAAACTTGGTAGTTGCAAAAGACCACTACATAGACGCAATCAGAGCCTCTCGCACCGCCCACAATCCGTCAGAATAGAGTGACCCATGACCAAGTCGCTCACAGTGTGAACGTAAGATAACCTGATTTTGTAGAGAGACAGTTTGAAAGCTGGGCACACGCTACCTGCTGTGGCATTTGTCCTGGCATCTGTCCGGGCATCATCTGGCCAGGAGGCATGGCACCGGGGGGCATCTGACCGGGTCCCATCCCAGGAGGAGGCATCATGCCTGGA
Source organism: Hoplostethus atlanticus (assembly GCA_034670405.1). Classification (NCBI taxonomy): domain Eukaryota; kingdom Metazoa; phylum Chordata; class Actinopteri; order Trachichthyiformes; family Trachichthyidae; genus Hoplostethus; species Hoplostethus atlanticus. The sequence goes on along the minus strand of JAXDDX010000003.1, from coordinate 11,107,440 downwards.
GGGGGCATGTAGGGTGGCTGGCCTGGCATGGGCATCATGCGAGGAGCTTGGTTCATGGGAGGCATTCCCTAAAGAGTCAAGTACAATGTTGTACAAGCCATTAGCAGTGATGACATCCTTCCACTAATTATGCCAAGTGTGACAGACAATGTCCGTCTGTCGAGGTGGAAAAATGGAGACTCTCCATTTCAATGTCAAGAGAGAGTGGATCCATCTTCACCCAGTGTATGCCATTATGCACCGACCATTGTATAACAATCCTCAGTTAAACACAAAATAGGCTACATAACATAGGCAAGGGATATAGCTTTTTTGACTACACTGGTCCAAACAGCTTGATCAACAGAAGTTAAATACGCACAAATCCAAATACCACATTTACTATCAGGGTAACTCTAGTTTTACTGATAGTCATTTTTTTTGTTTTATATCAGCACACAAATACTGATCACTTACAGTGTCCAATCAAGTATTATGGTCTACTTACAGGCATTGCTGCGGGCACCCCAGGGCCCATGGGTGCAGCAGCTCCCGGTACACCTTTCTTGGCTCCAGGTGTGTCAGCTCCCTTGACCTTCCTTTTTTCTTTTTTACGGTCACGCTCCACGAAAGTCCCCTTCATTTTAGCTATAATGTCCGAGTCCTGCTTGGCATACTGGATACGCTGTAGTGAGAGTAGGGTCAAAGAGAAGTCAAGGTTGCCCCCTGTTTCATTAGTTAGTTGTTAGTGGTAGACACATCTGCAATTGTCTTACTAATGTAGCCTACTCCCTAAAACCACCAATAAGCCCTAGGGACTTGTAGTCAAGACTTAAAACCTTGCAACCTTTTTCCGTTGTAAAAGTTATATTTCCTTCTTCTCAGTGATCTGGTATCCTACCATATGCTTAACCTACCATGGGTTTGTCGTAGAAAGGGAATCCCTGCATTGATCGCAAAGCATTGGAGGCGCTGTTGACTTCTTTGAAGATGACGAAGGCCTGACCCCTCATCTTCAGGTTTCGTGCAACCAAGATGTCCAAGATCTGCCCAAACTGCGAGAAGATGGCGTACAGCGACTTTTTCAACTCTGTAGACAGGAAGATCATACGATCGTAGTTTACTGGCGTGGCACTCGTGCTAAACATTTATTCAGCAAGCGGGAAATGGGCCTGGAAGCTAATATTAACTTACCATCTTTCTTGATTTTCTCATTCAAATTGTTGATGTAGATGGTATGATTGAGTCGTGCGTCCTGGTTGGCCATCTTCTGCTCTGTCGAGAATGATTCGTGGAGCAAAACACACAGAAATGAAATACCACATTTCCATTTGCTTCAGCCGAATAATCAAACAGCAAAGCGCTAGCCACATTAGCTGAACGTGTCCAATTTACATCGACAAAACGTAGGTGATCGTTCGCTATTACAGCTAGCTTAGCTTGCTAATATCTATCTGTCCCCGCCATTGTAATCCATCACCTTTCAACGAATTAAAATAAAAAAGAAAGGAATTATGAAAATCCAAAATATTACTTACTCTTCTCTTTTTACGCACCGTCAAACACCTCGAGGTGATGAATGAAAACTCCAACCAAAGTGCTCTGGAATCTCGCACACTGTGATCTCGCGATCAAGGCTGATTTCCGGTTCCTGTCCAGCCTCAAGATTTCATTGGTCAAACATCCATGTTAATGTTCGCTAACTGCTACGTGGGTGCCAGATATCACCCGTGAAATGCTACTAGCTTAACTTTTCTATGCATGTTAGCGACAGTTAGAGTTTTGAGATTTTTGGTCGCACAATTAAGACTATGTCATAGGTGAGTTAGACCCAAACTGCATGTAACACACGAGTATTGTTTTTTTGCTTGCCACCGTTGTGACAAAGCTACCAAATATATATATATTTTTTTAGAGAGAGGGAGATTGGGGGGTGGGTTGGTGGTGTATGATTAGTGTTGTTGATTAATGGCATTGACATTTGTCAACAAGTGATGGTCCCCTTTGCAACCATGCCAAAAATACAAATGCAGATTTCACTTCTCTCTGTCAGAAACCAAATAGAGCTCAGAGAAAATGTCAGTGGAGTTTCCCATGTCACCTCCTCCTCCTCCACCACCACCTCCAGGACCACCACTTCCTCCAGCTTCAGAGCCCAGCAAGAATAAGCTTTATCAGGCTATAGCGAGGGGCAAGAGTCCTGTTGAAGGGGACCATGCAGAGGCCCGCTTGTTGCTCAGTCAAAGGGAGAGTAGGTGAGTAGATTGATTTCTGGAGGTGGCCACCAATGTAGAGATCTACCAGTTTCACTTTTCTGATACATCTGATAATTATTGACCATTTAAAGTTGTTGGTTTGCGTGGGAAAACACTGCTATTGGAATGGGCATACTCTAGAACAGGGGTGGGCAACCATGTGCCATGGAGGGCAGAGGGTATGCAGGTTTTCACTCCAATCAAAGACTACAGCAGGTGATTTCACTGATTAGCACACCTTCAACCAGAGAGGAGGGACTAACCAGTGAAATCACCTGGTGTAGTCTTTGGTTGGAGCGAAAACCTGCATACTCTCGGCCCTCCATGACACATGGTTGCCCACCCCTACTCTAGACAATTGTTACTTGCTGCGTATGCCTGGTTGACTGTAGTAAGAGAGAAAGTGCTGAGTCTGTAATTATTATTATTATTATTATTATTATTATTAGTTGGTCAAAGTCTTCTTATAGACAATCACTCCCATGTCCATTCACTGTAACTTTGAGCTGGCTGTAATCCAGGGTGTATGTGCACCTAGGGGTCCCAGGTTCCACTTTGACAAACACCGGCATGCTCATTCTCATAACCTCACTCCATAGCTGTGTCATAGTTGTTTTGTATCCACTACAGCTCATTTTCTCATTAAAAGTCTGATTTATTTATTGTAATTTTTCTGTGCTCCAGTTTTAGGAAGGATCTACAGTGGATATTGTTTAACAAATATGTGCCTTCCCTCATTCAAGATGGTCCACAGTAAGTCAAAAAACTTCGGTGGCAGTCTAATACTAATAGGATGAAAGTATTATGTCCAATGGAGTCGGCTATTGACTATTGTAGTAGTTTGACTTGAGTGTTCTTATGTTTCAGTTATTGAACATAATGTAGTGAGTTGTCTTTACCTGTAGGTGTGGTCTGGTGGCTTTGTGGATGGCTGCTCACCTACGACAGCCACAGCTGAGTATTGACATGGAAACGATTGTCCAGACAGCGTTCAACAGGGGTTACACTGCACAGGGTGAAATGTTTTCAGGTAATATTTTATTTAAACTTCACAAGCCTCTGTGAATGACAACTTAATGCAACTCTAAACTGTGTTTAGTTTATGGAGACCTTGAAGAGATTGTATTTATAAGAAAAATCCAACCAACCAAATTTGGTGTATGTTCCTTATCTACTCACTGTGATTTGTTTTTCTTGTTTTTCTTGTTTTTCAGCCCAAAACATGTCTCTGCTAGCAGAGGAGGTGTATGCTTGCAAGGCAGAAATCCTGACGGGGGGTATCAGTGGTAACAATGCCACAACCATCATTGCACACATGTGTGACGGACAGCCTGTTCTCATCCCGTATCTTAAATCAAATCTTAGACATACACAGTGACCATGAGGGTCTATCTGTGAGGAATGAGCTTATTCTGTAGTTAATCATTCTTGTTGCTGTGTCATGAGAAAAACTGCAATAGTTTCTTGACAATATGTACAGATATGACGAGGACTTCAACCATGAGCCATGCCAACGTAGTGGCCACAGGGCACACTGGGCAGTAGCTTCAGGTAAGACTAGGTAACTCACTCACCCACTCAATCATTCACTCAACATGGCACACATTTACCATATTCATCCTTTCCACCAGGTGTTCTCCTAGGCCTCGACCAGGGGAGCGTCAGCAAAGAGCACACCAAGCCTGATCCCACACTACCCTGGCTTTGCCTGCCCAAGGACACCGGTTCTCTGTGTCCCTATCCCACCACTGGGGTCAGAGAGGCTTACATCCTAGCTAAACAGGGCAAGAGCCTCCGCTACCAGCTGTGGAGTTTAGACAGTGTAGCTCAGAGCAATGAGCAGCTGTGGAAGATGGACCCCCAGAGGGTAAGCGATGGGACCCAGTATGTGGTTCCTCAGGGAGGGGTGGAAGCTGGGCTAGCTGGCCAGGTAGTGCTGCTCCACACAAGGACACAGAAACTGCAATCAGTCTGACACTGCTGTTCAACAGGACCCAGCTGTGGGATTAACAATGGACACTCATTCAAAGTGGTGTTGATTCTCTGAGATGCAGTGCTGCTACATGAAGTTTAAAGCTACATTATGTAACTGCATGTAAAAATACAAGCTCCTTATCAGTCTAGTTCATGAAGTGGGACTGTGACAGAGAAGACTGTCCCTCCCGCCTTCGTTGAGCCACTGTAGATTCACCCAATGAAGTTTTGGAGTCTGGTAGGTACACTGGGGGAAACGTTTTCTCCAAGCACAGGAAATGATCAAAACTTATGAATCAAACGCATGCAGCTCTGAAACTGCAGTGAGCCAGCTAGAGCCTCGACTATCGCTACAGGCAGCTGCTTTACCGCAAGCAACTGTTACACAATGACTGCTGTTGGCATTGTGGCATAGCCTATTCAAAACAGGGTTTTTACAGTACAAATAAATGTTCATGACATTAAGGTCATCAACTTGAGTGACAACCTCAACTCTGAATATGTTTATGTGCCTCACTTCTGATGCTGAATGTGGTTCCGGTTGTAAACTGACAAGCTATGTGCACTTTTTGTAAAAGGGATGTCATTTTTATCTTTAAAGTTTTTATTGCATGAGTAGCTCGAAATGTAAATTTTCAACATCACCTTTTGGTGCTAAATAAGCCATACCAAACAAATGGAGCATATTTATACAATAAAGTTTCAAATTCCTGATTGAATGTTTTATTTATGATTCACTGCCTACCTGTAAATGTAGTTTTGCAGTGCAGACTAATTGTTTTGGGATGAGACTAGCAGAGCTGAATGAATGGTGTATCTGGATTCAGAGTAGAAAACACTCCAAAGCTCTTAGTTCCAGTTTATTGCAATCAACAACGTTCTAGACAAAGCAGGGACCTAATATAAATTTTCACAAGTCTGTTTTGCACCTATAAAATGCACTGCCTTTTTAAAAAGTACAGAACATGTTATGATTACAAAGTCAGGAATTACCTCCCCGTACCACAATCCAGTTCTCACACACACTCACACACACACACACACAGAGCACGCAGTTTGAAAACCTGATATTATATTACAAATATAAAATGTGGGCAAGAAATATAATACTTTGTAAACACTACATTGTTCCTTTCTTCCAGTAGGTGTGCTTGGTGGGGAATTTTCAGAGATAGAAAAAAACAAAATTCCTGAAGTGGAATCCAATTGCATGAAGTCATTTGCAGCACTCATTTAGAGCCCTTATTTTTTGTATTGAGTGCCCTGCTTGCACACGTTCTCAAACAGTGCTGCCTGACACTGCTGAAGAATGTGGCCTTCTGGAAGACTCGAGACTGGAATGTTCACAAACTTCATAACACATTACAAAGTTATATGCTCATATTGCCATCTTCCTTGTAAACTATCAATTGTATGTATAAACCCACAAAAGCTCATTTAGTGTGGCTAAATGAGGGTCATAGCGTTTAAAACTGTTATTCTTTCCTTTGATGACGCGTCACCCATTAAGACATGAGAAAAGTTGACATTTTCCAGTTTGGAGGTTGTTCGTAAGATGATAGATGGGAGAAACGGCACACAGTAGCCCGTTAACAGTTTAATCAGGTCATTCCAGTTTCCTTTTTACACCAATTCACTCCCACTTATTAATCCTTGGAAATCTAAAGCAATACTGATTAACCAGAACAGAGTAATCACACCAATTTCAACTTCTGTTAAACCGCTAAATGTCTGTATCTGTGAACCCAGGACTTGAGTGCTGCTACCCATCTTAAGACACAAAGAGACAGAGCACATTTTGTTCAATGGCTGTGAGGATCCATAGTGCAACAAATTCCAGATAGGCATGGCTGTCAAGTTGCATACTGTACACAGTAAAATGAAAAAGAAATCATTCTTGAATTTCAGACATTACTGCATTATCATACAAAATGCCACTCAAGAAATAGTTTGTTTCCACTAGAAGTAAATTTAACTTTGGGATTAAAAGTTTATCGGTTTATACTTGGGTGAACTCTTGGGAGGAAAAATAACATGAGTCCACTGCATTGGAATGGTCATTGGAACAGCTCTCCCATTAAAACACCAGGCACAGAAACAGTACAAACAGGGTAAAGAGGCTATATAAAAAGGCAAAAAATTAAATAAAACTATTTACAGAGAGACCCCACACACTGGGTTAGTTTACACACAGTTACCAGTGTTTTAGTGTTGCTGTATACTTGTACTTAAAACTCAAAAGTGGTCCATGACAAAAATAAAGCTCCATTATCCAATGCTCCTCAAAGGCCACTTAAAAAAGGTTTTCTTCTACTGGATTCAGTTTGTTGTTCTAAGAGTGCTATGTGCAGCTCTGACCAACAGAGGGAGACGGTGATGAAGGAGAGGAGTAGTAATGTTACATGTGCATGTGTAGAAGGGACTGTCAATGCTGAGGTCCAAAAAGTCAGAAAGGTAAGGTCAACATCCTTTAGTTAGTGGATGAAGTGATTAAGACTCCTGTATGCTCTCTCCTCTCTCCCCACTCCCTTTTATGTCTTGCATCAAGGCAGGTCGTGTGACCTTAATTTCCACCAATGGACCATGTGCAAGATGGTGGCCTTTGGCATATTCCACAGCGCAATACGCAGCCTGCATTTGTTTTGCCCCATCTTCTCAAAACAGGTACAAGTGGATATTGACGCCTAGATATTTTGCATTGTGGTATGGGTATGAGAAAAGTATCAAGCCGACCATATTTACGGACCTTGTCTATTCATCTGTCAATCTCAATTTGTATCATCTTCTCTCCATCCATCATGTCATCCACCATCAGGACATTGGTCCATCTGTTAACTGTCTTCTGTACTGACTCTTCTTTTCCCTCTTCCCTCTCAGGGTGTGTGGTGCAGCATACTATTGAAGATGTCTATGAGGTTGTCCAGTCCCCAGAGGTAGCCGTCCTCCCTGTTGCCCTCCGCCCAGGGAGTCCTGTGGTCCAGGGTGAGAGGGGCAGGCAGAGGAACAGTCTTCCCAAAGTCGATCATCCAAACCCTGGCCTGCCCTGAGGCATCGTGCACAAACAGCAGAGAGCTGCCCACGACCTAGAACAGGCGAACCAGGTGAGGTTAGGTGTGTGCATGATTCAATACAGAAGCAACTGGAATGACACACAGGAAAATAACACACATTTTCAACTCAGCCAACAGGTTTGTTGAGAGATCATGAAGTCTGTGTGTGTTTTACCTCATGAGTCCTGAAGAACTGGGATTTCTCCAGCACAGAGCGAAGTTCCTCCAACCTCTGCAGGTAGAGTTTCTAAGGGTAGAAAAGGAGGAATGAGGAAAGATGCGGGTCAGAATAGAAGAACAGAATAGAAGAACAGAGAAACAGAAAAGTTGCAAAAGGATAAACATGTTTCCTATTCTCTTTTTTACTTCTTTCCTCACTTTGACTTGAGGAAAGCCTAATGTGCCACATCAATGAATGTACTTAACACGTGTAAAGAAAAAGGAAAAAATTCAAGACTTAAAGAGAGAGGTATTCTTGCGGTTTTACATTCATGTAGAAATAAACTAACATTGAAATCAGATGAATCATCAGTGAGAACATACCAGGATCTGAATGTTCCCATGAACAAAGTCTTCCAAGGCCTGCATCACCTGCTCTCTCTGCTTGGTCTTCTTAAAGTTGGTGTTGCAAGTTCCATCTGCTTTCTGTTAAAAAAAAAAAAAAACATTTACCATCTATTATTGACAAAACGATTTAAAAGTCAAATGCACAGACCATCTTGTTCCCTCCCCCCTTCTTCTGACCAGCATGAGAATGATTCATGTCAGTATGTTTTTCTTTCCCGAGTCAAATATCTCAACATCTGAGAGATAAACCCAGCTCAAAGTTCTGTTTATACTTGATCTACCCAATAAATGAATCATGTACTTTTCCTGAAACTACTACACGCAAGTGGTGTTTTCCTCAAACTACTACACCCAAGTGGTGTTTTCCTCAAACTACTACACCCAAGTGGTGTTTTCCTCAAACTACTACACCCAAGTGGTGTTTTCCTGAATCTACTACATGCAAGTGGTGTTTTCCTGAAACTGCAGCAGAAAACTGTGACACATGAACATAAAATTGATTTCCATAAGTTGTTTTTCGGCGATGTAGCAGCTGGAGCGCTGAACCTGGAAAATAAAGCGACGTCCAATAACGAGAGATTTGCATATTACTCTCCCATGAATGAAAACATTTGACTCTTTAGTCTACTATGGCTTTATTTTCCAGGTAATCTATAGTTATCGGAATAACCTGATCCCAGCACTGGATCTCTTAGTAGTCCCTTTTCTGACGACTCATTCAGCCAAGAATTTTAATATTCCAGTTTTTTGCCAATTTCTCAGTGAGTGGTCTACCTTGTGTACACATTGATAAATATTTATTCCTAATGTTTGGTTTACTGCTAGTACAAACTTTTGGCACTGTTTGTTCACTTCACTACTCCAGCCAAGGGTGTTCATTGCACAGGATGAGCCCCAGCTGAGCCCAGGCTGCCTTCTGACCTTAATGCCTTCGATGCGGAAGCCCAGGGTGGCTGTAGAGCTGAGGGTCTCCCTCCACTGCATGTATCTGGGTTTGAGGACCGCCTGCTGGGCCCTCTCCTGCTCCGTAGGGGCCCCGGGGTCCACCGCCACCATCTTCTCATACATATCCTTCCGCAAGCGTGGGCGCTCTCTGGCTTTAATCAGCTCCTCCTCTAAGTATGTCCTGATCAGAGACAGAAGGGAAAGGCTTAATGTGGCATTGAGGCAGAACACTGGTGAGGAGTGTGTGAAGGCGTACATGTGTTTAAAGGCACATTTGCTAGGCTCACTGTAACTCCCAAAAGCCTGAGGGAAGCTCTGATTATGTGGCTTCTGCTGTCACTATGATCTTGAAATGTTTGGCACAAAGTCCCGCTAGCTTCTGAATTCTGGCTTACCTGCTGCCCATCTTACAGTCCATGATGGAGGGAGAGTCAAAGTCAGCCAGCAAGTCATCCATCAGGTTATAGTCCTGCTCATCTCTCTGTACCACACCGTAATACCCAGGCACGTAGGGGCGCAGAGTGTCCCCCATCAGCTTCTGTAGGCACTGGTGCTCACACTCACAGTAGCGCTTCAACAAGCGTCCATAGTCGCCAGCCTGGAAGTTACCTTGGAGAAGGGGACAGAGAGAGGAGTGAGGATGAGAAACAAAGAGTAAAGCTAGGAAACATACAATTTGGAGTTTGTATGCATGTGCCTAGATATATATACACACACTGTATATACCTGCATGACCAGCTAACTGCACCCATGGATAATGCTTCTTGAAGGACACAACGAAGGGGGACCAGTGAACCATGGTCTTCAACTTCTGCCAAGGCTTGTTCTGAAAAAAGAAAAACAAGAAAAACAACTTTAAAATCATCTTCTAAGAAAAAGTGTGGTGTGGTAACACTAATGACAAATATGGAGCACCGCTTCTATGGTCAAAACAGGCCAACAGAATGGATCAAGCCCTGTAATGTGCACATACCCACACACCTCTGTAGACATTGGACAGACCATCCCCTTTAGCCATGGCCAGGTGCACAACATAAGTGACAAAGCCCATTCATGAAACATTTACCAAAGCCACCAGCGTGGTGTCATAAAACAGAAACCCCACTGTCTGAAATACTGTGTGTGTGTGTGTGTGTGTGTGTGTTGGGAAACACCAGAGCAAGGACAGTGTGCAACAGGGCCTTTGACGCAAGCAATCTGAGAGAGGAACACATGACGCCGATTAGAATGCGTGTGGGAAATCAAAACAAGCAGATGTTGAGTCTAGGGTGAGGATATGTGTGTTCCATTACAGTAGTGTGTGTGTGGATATGTGTGTGTGTGTGGGTGGGGTGGGCAAAGGTCTTATTGAAAGATGTACAACACTGAGAGTGAGAGTGAGAGTGAGAGAGAGCGAGAGCGAGATTAATCAAGTAGAGGGACAAGAGGCCATAAACATAAAATATATCTTTTTATAACTGTAATTGACGGCTGTAAATTGCTCTGCTGATCCCGGTCCAGCATATCTTTGCCATGTTTACATGTCTGCCTATCTCTCCTTTTCTCAAATGCGTTGTTTCCACAGCTGCTATGTTGAAATTCTGTCACAATAAAACTAGTTGGAATCTATGTACACACAACGGAAACGGTGTTTGCCAAGAACCTAGTGGGCTTCATCTAAACGAGTGCCGATTTGTCACTCAGACACTTTTACAATCCATACTTTGGTTATACTTGCATGTGTTATGGCAGAGTTTAACTTGCAGATGGAAAAGAAAAATAACTTTTTGGAACTTTAAACTCATAAGCGAACACACTGTTGCACTCAAACATTACCACTGTGAAATTGTTACATCCTCAAAATACATGTGTCATGTGTCGTGGTCACTAACTGTAAATTCTTACATCAAGGGTTCAGGGTGTTCAGGGTGTTCAGGGTGCAGTGTGATCGTGTTTCAACATTACCAGTAATCCTTTTGTATTTAGAGGAGTCGTATTGTCCGAATTCAAATTGTCTTCTATTAATATAGAAATATGATTAAAGCTTTTTAATGGAGACATTGTTAGAAAAAGAAAAGGTTGGACGTCACTGCATGCAGAATAGAGGCTATGTTCTATTTTGCCCTTTAAGCTGCAGGTGTTTTGATGGGGACATTGTTCAAATTAGATTTTGTTTGAGTGGTTCAGTTTAAAGTTATTGCATTTTGGAAAAAAAAGAAAAAAAAAAGGCATCCGTTTTTACAGGCAGTTTGGATCAACTCCAGTCATTGCATCACAACTGGATTTGCTCTTGACTGGCTCCTCTCACTAAACAATTGCTTAAATCCCATCAGGCCAGTTTACAGCATTTGAACTGGAATGCCTCCACTCAGCAGGTTTGTATTATTTGAATTAGACGTATTGTCTCCAATCAGGAGTCAAATTAATTTGCTAAATACAATTTTAACTAACTACATGCACTTGCAAAACATCATGAAGAACATTATTCTAACCTTGAGCCATAGTATATTTGAAAATAAAATCATGATAAATGAATAATATGAGACGTGGACGGCATGGGCCTTCAACTTGAGAGAGCTAGGCACAAGCCTTTCTGACTGCATGCTACATACGTATTGCTGTGTTGGTTAGCTTATGGTAGGGAAACACTGGATGGTAGGTTCATGCAGGCTTTGTCAAAAAGCTGGTCAATGGCGGGGTGGGGGGGTGAGACAGAGACAGAGACAGAGACAGAGAGAGAGAGAGAGAGAGAGAGAGGCAGAAAGTAAGAGCGAGCACCAGACGCCTGTGACCTGAGCCTTCAAGCTCATTAACTGATTAACCCCAACGTAACCTCTAGCACCTCAAGGCACAAACACACCTGAACATATGATAAACCAACTGCCCTCAGGGTTTATATTGAAAAGTCCTGTTTGAATAGCTGATTTGAAAGCCCAAGGTCTTCAAGCTAGCTTCAACTACCTCTTGGGATTTCTTTAATCACAAAGGTTGTTTTTGCTATTCGTTCAAATGAAACTCAATGTACCAGCAGCCAAACCTGACCTTAAACACTGGAGAGCTTGGAAAAAAATAAAATAGATAACCACATAAAACACAGCAAGCAATCTACCCAAACAGAGACTCCTCCAGTCCGGTCTATACAGTACACTTGTCACAAGGGGTAAGCCTCCAAAGTGCTGCTGTAGGGCATCATTACAAACTTGTTATGTTATTTTCATAACACAAGGCAGTTTAAGGGGCCTACTATTTTAGTTTATCCATCAGTTCTTTGAAAAGGATGGAGTTGTACTCGACAGCGAGGACATGTTTAAGCAATATTTATTCTTTAATGGACAAAATGTTTTCAGTACTCTGGCCTTCATCAGAGTCTGTGGATTATACAGGGTTTTTGTGAGTCACAGGTGAAACCATCCCGTAAAGTCAAGTCCTATTCATACAAGTAGGTTCACATGAATTCATGGTGTGTATATGGGAACTCATCTAAATAAAAGTACAAATCCATACACATTTTAACTCGACACCAAACCTTAATAGGGTATATACAACGTGGTGGTTGAGATATGTGATGTTGCACTTGACCAGGGACTATGTGGTTACTGTAAACATCAGGCAGAGAGCTGTTCAGTAAACAGTCAACATAGTAGTTAAATAATAATCTGTTGAAATAACATCCGTTTGTGGGCAAAACACAAACCACAAAGCAGGTTTAGTCATCAGAGCATAATAACCTGTCACTTTCTTTAGCTATTATTAGCATCATCTCTCCTTCTCCATCTAGAGAAGCCCACAGTGACAGATGGAAGTCCAGGGGGCTGACAGAAGAGAAAGGTGAAACAGACCAAATCCACATCCTCTCCTCTTTCAACTCTCTTATCCACATGCCATCAGGCTTTCCCTCTAATTGCTTCAAGCTGGCAGGATAATGTGCTGCCTCTGTCGGGTCAGATGTACCTGCTTTATATTATGAGTCTCCACTAGGGATGCACAATTTATCGTTTGTTGTTTGAGGTAAAGGCGTTTCAGAAAACCTCCTAAACAAGGCATTCTGGTGCTGTGGAGAATCCCCGGCCTACAAGTTAAGTTGCATGTGAGAAACCAATTCCAATTCAAACGGAGCAAATCATTGGCATCTCATTTTGTTTCCCCAACTCACATTTTTGAGTATTCTTAAACACTGGGGGAAATTACATTACATTCCATCACAGCCCAAGTTTCACCATCGCTGCTTTCTCTCTGTGCCTTCCAGTCCGGCGTTACTAAACGTTTAAGAGCTTCAGTTTGTTATTCTGTATAGTTTTGTTTCTAGATAAGCTTCCCTCTCATTTCTCAGTGCGTTTATGTCTGTTCATTTGCTAAACTTTTCCTCCACCCACTTTATCATGGAAATCCAAATTCACCGCCCTCCTATCCATCCTCTTTAAAAACATTCTGTCAGTCATGTTATAATGGATTGACATATTTCCCATCCTGTCAAAAGGCACTCAGAGTTTCTGAACTGGAAAGAGTGACGTTGTTGTTTAGACACTGTCGCACTGTGAGTTGGGAAATGATTTCGAACTTTCTTCTCTTTTCCTCACCCCTGTCGCACTCCCACATTCTCTCCTCTCCTAGACTTTGGGACTGGAATGTCGGGAGTGTCCTCGGATACTCGTCGTCATCGAGAAGGCAGCATCCCACCCACCGTTCACCACTATACAATCCTTTTAGAGGTAGACAATACAGCTTAGGGGAAAATGAGGAAAGAACATTGTCACCTGTGTCAAAGATCATTAAAGGCTCGACTACAATGGCCTCAAGCAGCCAGCATCAGTATCCTGGTGGTTGGCTACCTGGCTTCTTATCCCAAACAGAGAGCATGTCACAGCCTACAGCGACACAGACATCTGAGCAAACAGCATGGCAGATAACCACACAACAAGCGATTAGGCTAACTGTATCAGTGAGAATCAGATTACATTTGAAAACCAAAATGTGGCTCCTGAATTTGAAATGATTAAATCTCATCTGCTCGCTCTCAAGCGATGAAAGACTGGCATTCAAATACATTCAACAAGTCTAGGGTTGAAATAGGTTGAATTGAAACCCCTAGTCCTCTGAGATAACACGTCCCGTTCTGGTGCTTACCTGGCAGACGGAGCAGTAGTGTAGCAGCAGGCTGGCGCTGACACAGGCACACACAGTCATAGAAACAAAGCGACAGCGCAGCCAGCACAAAATACTCCGCACCATCAGCACAGGGTCTCCCCAAGCAAGCCCCACCACCTGCATCCAGTGATGTTTGCCTCCCCGGTGGCCTAGTAATCTTAACATTTATCTATTGCTTTGATTATCCAAGTCTAGTGTTAACTCTGGGCTAAGCCTGTATCTTATTCCAGTTATTTTTGCTGTCAACAGAGGTAAACTGAAGCTTGTGTTGCCTCAACACTCTCACCTCTAACCTTTCTCTCCCACCTCTTTCGTCACAATTTACCATTTCTCCTGTTACAACACCCCTGACACTCCCCTTCCTCTCGATCACTTTCTCAATACCTGATGTCTTTTCCCTGGCTGTCACGTGTATTCATCGACCCCTCCAGCCCTTTCTTTCTACGAGACCTTCTGCCATCTTTCTTGAACTAGTTCCCTTTCCGTTCTCTCTTTCTCTTTAAGTCATTCGCCATCTCCCTTTAGCTATTTCCTACTGTATCAGCTACCACATACTGATCTGACTTTCTCTTACCTTTGTTCTACTCGTTTCCTTCTCTCCCTTCCCCTAATCCCCACTCAGCCAATCCTGAGCCCCATGCAGAGCCAATCTCTTGCCAGACTTATGACCAACTGATAGGACGGGGGGCAGGGAGAGAGAGATGATATATCTTCCACTAGGCCTTCGTCTTCCTCTGCAAATGTTCTCCTTCTTTTGTCTACTTGACAAATTCCTCAGTAATATGCAACCTACAGAGGTAGGGGTGTGTGTTAGCAACAAAGGAGAACCTGTCAGACTACTATTATCAGCTACAGGAGTAACTACATAAGTACAAACTGGAGTGTTTTTAGGGGCTTTCAGATCTACAGCAGAGCCCTTTCTCAAAAGTAGCTTATATAAAACCACATCCCGTTCCCTCTGCTCGGCTCTTCTCTGTTCAAGCAGCTCAACCACAGGTCACTAAATGTACAGATACAGGCACAGCATGGACGGCATTACTGTGTTAAGAATTTTTGTTTGCGCACCGTATTTTCAAGCATGTGCTAGAGGGTGTGGGAGTGGCGTGTGGGACTTTGTATAATGACTGCCAGCGAAAACAAGTTTGCAATTGTGGATCATGTGAATTAGCATGCATAACTTGTGTAGGCTCCATGTTCAAAGCTTCAGTGTGTGTTTTTGACTGCATGCGCTTTATCTTCTCTCGGCTTATCTTTATTTTCCTCTGTTTTATGTTCCACTGTTTATGTCTCGAAGGTATTTCAGGGGAAAATATTTAGCTTATGTGTAAGACTGAATGTGGGGGAAGCGAGATGTTCACAGATGCGTGATGGAAGCAGGCCGATAAAAGTTTCATTATTTATAGAATGTGTGCAGGCCTAATCACACGTTCGTAGACATTTAAATTGAATAACATTCAAATGTCAGGGACAGAGCTGATATTGTCAGTGAGAAAGAGAGAGAGAGAGAGAGAGAGAGGGGGGGGGAGAAAAAGAGCACCATATATGGCAAAGATGTTGCCTAGCAACGGGCTCTGCGTTCAGCCCAATTTTCCATGACATGCAGTGAACTCTGAATGCAAGATGGCATCGAAGTGAGCTTGTGTATCTCTGAATGTGCATGTGTGAGCGAGTATCTGCTGACGTCACTGAGCATACAGCGTGAAACTGGTTTTGGCTGTCATCGCACAGCGTGGCCACAGCTTTCATAACAACACAGACCGATTCTATGACTAACAGCATCACACCTCTTAGTGTAGAGCTGACGACACACACAGCTCAGTCCACTATGGGGGGCCAAAAACACACATTATAGGCCAGCTCTTGTCAGAAATAAATAAAGTACCTACCTAGAAAATGCAGTCCAGTGCCTGGATGTGTTACAACAGTTTAAATGCAACACCTCAGGTTGCTCATTTCCTGACTGTCAATGTAGTAGCCAGGGAATAACAACTGATCTGCTGGTATAAATTATTACCATCATCATATCTGTTAGCCAAAAAAACAAGTTTGACAAAGGTACAGCTGGAGAAAAGAAAAATAAAATAAAAAATAAAATATATATATATATATATTATTATTATTTTTTTTTTTTATATATATATATATATATATATATTTGGAAGAGACTCACATCAGTTCACTCAAGACAAGAAAATGAGAAAGAGAGAGAAAGCTGGACTGAGATTGCAAAAATGGTTCTTACGACTGACTGTACTCGGGATGTGTATAGACTTGTGTAGTAGTGTGTGTAGACTTGAAGTCACTCTGACACGCTGAAACACACGCATGAATGCATGCGCACACACACAAGAATGAGTCACAGCAATTTAATGTACCAGTCATTATCTGTTATCTACTGGAGGCCAATCTCCTCCTCAGACTGGTCATAGACATTAGGGTTTAGTGCAGCCATTCCCTTGTGAGCTGTGTAAATAGTTTGTAAGGTGCAGGCTAACGTTAGGTAAGGGCCTCTAGGTGGCCCACTCTACTACTATGCATACCATGTAATTTGGATTGGCATGGGTTCAAAGCCCAGCTCTACTATGCTGTCACACCTATCACAGCACTCCCTCTCCCTGTCACATCTCTCCCTTTCTCCCCCTATCCACTGTGAAAAATATTTAGGACTAGATTAAGAAAAACAACCTGAGTGTATATTTGGTATTGGTATTGGTATTGGTATTTCCAGTTATTGTGACATTCAGGAGTCACACTCTGCCCAGGAAGAGAACTTTGTGTTTTCTATTTCCAGGGGAGACATCCTGTTTTTAAGGCTAATTTCAGTCCAAGCATTTCTAGTCACAGTGCATCAAAGCCTCCTGACTCAGGGGGGAAGCATCATAACTTCCTACTTGGAAACTTTAAATTGAGCTTCAGGGCTGGAAGAGAGTAAAGAAAACGGAGTCTGTAAGGGAGTAAAAAGTTCTTGACTACCCCAATAGCAGCTGTGCTAACTATACAAGCAGATTACACAAGACAATGCACGGGTACTGCAAATATAAGGAAGAATATTTGTATATTGACCGTATATTGCTGAAGTGACAATTCCAGTGGGATAACAAATGCCATGTGATCATGAACCTTGGGTCATAGAAGTGGGGTTGGGGATAAGTGGGCCTCTACTTTGGTTTGATTGTATTATAGTCATGATCCAATCAGTGCAGATCAATGCAGTGTGAACTCAACCTTCAGGCCTCAGACCACACATGTAATACATATGAGTTCAAAAGAAAAACTGTCACCAAACTTACTTTAGTAATCTTTTGCCACAGAACTAAACAGAAATAAACCACCTTAAAATATCACTGTGACATTGTTGAAACAGCCTTTACGTATATGACCCTTGCTGTGCACCCTGTGTTTTAACCACCAGTAACGCAAGTGACATCAAAGATATGATCTAGTGTCATCTGACAACCACTGACATTAAGAAAATTATATTGTGGTGAGATCCTAAATGTGTGTGTGTTTGTGCATATGAGTGTTAAAAGGAGTATGTAAATATTTGTGTCTTTTGCTCCTCTGTTATCTGATGACTGAACAAAGTGCCTGTGTTTGAAGCTCTTAAGAGGTTAATAGGTTGCTTGCCTCCATATGGTCTGTAAAGTATGAGTACAGTATGTGTACTATGTGAGCACTCTGAGAAGAGCAAGGGAATGCATATGTCTACATGTACAAACTTAGCAAACTATGTAATCAGTGCTTGCTGTAGATATTTTTGTTAATTTTGTTAATTTGTTGAGACTCAGATGACCACCTGGGCCTTTTCCTAAATCAGTTCCAGCAGGTGTTGCAGTTTGTGGCTCCTATTTGGATGATCATATATGGACAACTGTGCTGTAATTGCATTTGTAACCCATTGCCATTTTTTGGTAGCCAAAGCAGTAAGGCTGGTTGATGAAATGTTTCCTATCTGTGGGGCATCTCAGCTAAATTAATGTAAACACTGTAAATAATAGCCTATATGTAATTACTGATTGGAGATTAATTGTATCTTGAAATTCAAAATTGTACCCACTGTGGAAAAGCAGTTAAAGACAGACACATCAATAGCACACTCACCCCAGTCCCATCATCTGGGCTGCCTAGAGACTGGCACCTGGCTGGAGACAGACTGGACTCGATGTCACTTCCAGTAAAGTCGTCCTCGGATTCCTCGAAGGACGAGGCAGAGGACAGGCCGATGGACGAGGAGTTGGACAGCTTTCTCGGTGAGCGCATCAGCGCAGGGGACCCTCCGCAGCCACTGTCCGAGCAGGGCGACTCGTCATCTGGGTGAGGATCCAAGCACGACACGGTACGGGGGACTGGTGTTCCCTGAGACCTAGTAGGACTGGGGTCTCTGGTTATGATGAGCTTCGGGATGGTACCCGGGAAACTTTGGCCTCCCGGGAGACTCTGGGCCTGGCCGGAGTCGTTTCGGTTCCCAGATTCAACTGGGCAACAGATTCGTTGTTCGCTGACAGCTTTGGGCTGACATAAAACAGTGCTGAAGTTAGATTTCGTCATTTCACCGTCCGTGTGATCGTTCGTTATCGACAGTCCACCATCCAAAGGTTGATCGGAGCTGAGCAATGCGAAACGCCCCTCTGCCTCGTCGCCAGAGGTGAGCCGCGGGGCTGAACTTATAGCAGTCCCCGGTGACCCCCTAACCTCGGAGACAACACTACCCTGGATGTTTTCTCCCAATGGCTGATTTTCCATGGCCCTCGCCGGGGGATCCGAGGCATGGTCTTCTCCCTTGGTTTCTGTCTCGCTACCCAGCCCTTCCACGCAGCCCGTTCTGCTGAGTTCACCGGTCCGTGTTTCCAAACCAGACTCATCGGATGAGCCAGCCGTTGCCTTGTTCACAGCGTGGCTGTCTGCAGTATCATAATTTAGGCCAGATGGGCTCTGAAAATCCGGGGCTGTTCGCTCCTCTCCAACCGCCAATACACTCTCGTCTCTCGGCAACTTTCCTACTCTGTGGTCGCGGCACGTTTCTGAATCTCCGGATCCGTTGACGCAACCTAATTTACCTTCTCTTTGACTGGTGCCTCGATGGTTCCCTTCCGGCCACGGCAACTCCTTGTTTTTCATCTGATTCCTGTTTAACCAGTCACTCTGTCGCTTCTTACCACTCGTAAATCTCCGGATACGGAGCCGTTTTGCTGTCTCGCTCGGTTTCCATTTCGCCTTGGCAGTGGCGTGCGATAGACCGGAGCTAGTTTGGCCCATTCTGCATGCCGTAGTATTGACCAAGACACACCCTCGCTAGGCAGGCTGGATTTGAAACCACCCAAATTATTGAAATCACTTAAAGTATGACTGCTTCAGTGTAACTCATTAGTCACACTCTCCACTTGTTGTAGTAAGCCTGGGATTGCTTTGTGGAACATTCCATATCTGCAAGAACAAACGAAACATCAATGAATACTTTAATAAACACAACTGCATGAGCAATAGCCTACTTTCATAATACACTGTGGTAAAAAAAAAAAAAATCTTTCACCTCTAAAAGGCAAGACCAGGCAAGATCTTCATTTCTTGGATCAAGTAGATCCAAGATACGTGATTTAATTAATTAATCAGTGATTTATCAACTCTGACCTTCAGAGCTTATAGACTACAGACCAGGAAAAATAAAAGTAAATACACAGGCATTTCCAAATATGCATAGCAAAATATAGCAGGCGGGATGATTTAAATCAGGAAATGTAACATTAGAGTGAGACATGTTGAAGTAAACCAGGGGAGTAGGGGAGTTACAATTTAGACCAGTATTATCCAGAATAATGCTGCCCTCCTGTGTTTGAAAACTACACTTGTCAAAGTGCATTTTCATCTGGACCCTAATGCATATCTGTAGAATTTATTGTTTTATAGATGTGCCTCTAAAAATGCAGGGGCTACAATACTGACAGTGCACATGAAATAGGGTCAACAACAAATACAACAATCCTAATGCTGTGCAGGAAAACAAACCATCGCCTTGCCCTAGTTAAGCTATTGAGTAAATGTAGGCTGTGTTGACTGAAAGACAGCTACATCACAATACTCAGCCAATCTTACATAATTCACAAAAAGGATCCACACATATAAGGAAGTTGAAACACAGACCTTAAGCCAATCCTTTATAGTTCATTTGTGGGCTTCAACTTCTATGTTTGGTGCTGGTCACAAATGGGACAGCATTGCTATGCAAAAAATGAAAAAAATAAAGTCAAATAATTTCTTTACACACAACACAAACACAGTGTTCACGGGGAACCATTCACTAATCCCACTCCTGTATTCATAATCGTAAATTTCCATAGGGGAAAAAAAACACTATGTCACAAGACATGACAAAGCCAGACATGCTAGGAAATTAGATGCAGTCTACATAAGACACCGTGAGCCACTGAGTGTTATTCACTGTCATGTACTCTATCAGTGAGGAAGGAATATTCAGAGACAGGAAGTGAGACAGGAAAGATGACAATGGAAAGAATAGGTCATAGAGTGTATGTACCCATACACACACACACACTCTCAACATGACTCACACAGGGCTGAACGCAATTTGTGCCATGCTGACACCCAATGGATTTTTTGGCACTCGAACACACACATTTTAAGGGATGTTGGTCATGCCATGGCCATCTAATAGAAAATACCCAAGTTGACCTACTATGTCTGAGAACATAATGATGACAGCTACAACCACTCATCAGTTACATACAATATAATATACAATCAAACAGGGGGGGAAAATATACTGTTCAAACAGGAAACCACACTATTTTGGCACAGTGAAAAACACTTTAGCTCAGCTCTGATCCTAGATGGTGATCAAGAACAGACAAGACTAAGAGAACAACACCTTGCAACACGGCAATCAAGCATTTTTTTATGCTTTAAAGATACACAATACAACCCATGCCAGCCCCCTCTAAAATATTTTGTCTTATTAGTTTTCATTATGCAGTGAGTGGAAAACAGATAACATATATATCTCGTCTGACTTCCATTTATGGGGACCTCGTCAAGATAACCTGGCAGACCCCTTTTTGACAACCACACACACACATCCAAAATTCTGAGCCAAGATCATCAGGCAAAAAGACATACACCAGAAAAATATTGGCCAAAACTTACCATACAGAGCCTGCATGTTCCGCCTCTGGTCTGTGTGAGCAGTAGAAGCTGTGGCAGGCTGGCAATGTGTAGCTGTAGTATGGAGGGTGTGGAGGGGATGTGCCTTTGCTGTGGCTTATCTTCAGCCGTGTGTGCAATTCTGCTTGTGAAATATCAGTATGTGGTTGAAGTTAAAGAGGAAATACTTGTCATAACACTGCCAGGCCTAGGGGTTTGTTCCTTTAACTGACAGCCTAAGTGACAAAACTAGCTTAACAGACACATGCTTGAGATGAGGCAAATATTTTCCAACCCGAATATAGCGGTAGATAAACTCAGGAAAAGTGACCAAAGTAGCTGATAACTGAGCAAAACATCAATACCTGTATTTTAACATCACTTACGCCAAAGTGGGTAGTTTTATGTTGTTTCTACTAACAAAGCAGCAGCTCGTAAAGAGACAATTGTGTGGGCTGTCAGGTGCATTTAATAGTGCTGCCTTCAAGTGCTCCTCGTTCATTCCATGCTTTTGGTGGGAAAAATACCAAAATGGATCCTGTAACAAAATCGTTTTGTGTGGTTGTTTTTTTATTTTAGAAATCAAACAGAGCTAGTTTGCGCTACAGGACGAGGAAAAGAAAATGCATATCCGTAATGTAATTGATAATGTATTTAATTGATTAACAACTAAACAACTAAAAGTTGAGTAAGTATTGAAAATTAAACATACAAAAATACAAACTATGATAGATCACCTTTAGCATGTGTGGAATTGTTTCCTTGTGCTCTATACCCTACATGTCACATTGGAGCCCGGGAGTAGTGGCAGGAGAATAAAATAAATATAAAATATATTTCAAGGCCTCGTGTCCTTGTTTTGATTAATTTGAGTGCACAAGATACATGTTGTTCCCTCATGTTACCTTCACTTTTATTATATTGTGCACACGATTTATTATTTGTGTGAGCAAATTAATTAACACCTGCCAACAAGTTAATAAAATGTGAACATGATTTTTATTTGCTCCTTTAGCAAGGTTCAAACTGATTTCACTCACTTGCTGTACTTAGTTGGTTTCACTTGAATGCTGTCAGGGTCATGAAGGACTGACACCATCTCCAGGATGTCTGCATCTCTGGCCCGGACCTCCACAGCCAGAGCCCCCTGACAACGCACACACACACATATGGATGGACTGTTGATCTATTGTTACTACTGATGTAGCTACTGATTTCTGTATATTGCATATCCATATTCTCTCTGCTATAACACTTGTGTGGACTGAGATGGTTTTAGTTTCAAAACTCTGTTTTAAAACGAAAATGTATTAGTGTGGATGTAGCCTCAGAGAGGAGGGCTATTCACAGACCGGTCCGTTGTCAATGTGTTTGTGAGAGAGAGAGATACCGCGGGCGCAAGTTTATCGACATCTCCACTCGACATGGATACTGTAGTTAACTCAAACGATGTTGTGTCCTCAAAATGCCTTGCTTGCTTGCTTTATTTCTGATCGCTGTAAGTTGTGAGGTGACATCACATCAAGCTGAAGTTTTCCTTCCTGATCATCTTGAATTGTTGCACCGAACGGTTTACGTAAGACCGGTTAGCATCATGACGTTAAGACACGCCCTCTCATTTTTTTCTGCCCGTGGATCTACGTAAGTCAGGTTGATGTCATGACGTTAAGGCCCGTGGATTCCAAGGAGATTTTAGCAATCTATCTATCTAGTTGGTAGTTGGTAAAATATAAAAGACGGAGAAGGTAAAGACTGAGATGAAGGAGGATATAGTGGAAGAGGAGGAAGTGAGTCTGGAGCCTGAGCCAACGGAAAGGGTAGAAGATCAGGACAAGTCTCAAACCACAGTGGAAACCTTTCAACTCAACTCCTGAAATGGCCTTTCGCTCCAGATGGCTTCATCCCCAACTCTGTTATTGGTAGCTGGAGGAGAGCAAAGGAAACTCGCAAAATGTCAGACGAGAGCATGACGTTGACGGCCAAATCCTTTAGGGTCTTTAAACATGAGCCCAAAGCCCCCCAGTAGATTATTATCCACCAGAAAAGGAGGAGGAGGAGGACGCAAGCAATGGCGCCATTTGGCTGGAACCTCATGGGCCTCTGTCGAAAATCAAAATGCAGCAAAGAGATAAAACTCCCCACCATTGCCCAGCGCTCTCTCTAATCAGAAACAACGTTTAGGCCTCATCCTCCAGCCCAAAGGCCTCATCCTCCAGCCCAGAGGCCTCATCCTCCAGCCCAGAGGCCTCATCCTCCAGCTCAAAGGCCTCATCCTCCAGCCCAGAGGCCTCATCCTCCAGCCCAGAGGCCTCATCCTCCAGCTCAAAGGCCTCATCCTCCAGCCCAGAGGCCTCATCCTCCAGCCCAGCCAATTTTTTTTTTATGAATATTTTTGCATTTTTGTTTTGCATCAGTTACAATACCTTGATAGACGATTAGGCCTCCAGCCCAGAGGCCTCATCCTCCAGCCCAGAGGCCTCATCCTCCAGCCCAGAGGCCTCATCCTCCAGCCCAGGAGCAAGCAATGGCACCATTTGGCTGGAACCTCATGGGCCTCTATCGAAAATCAAAATGCAGCAAAGAGATAAAACTCCCCACCATTGCCCAGCGCTCTGCAGCATTTGGTGCTGGACCTGTCCACCAGTCCATCCACCCAACCCAAATGACTCATCCTGGCCAAGTCAAAGGCCAACAGGATGCAGAGCCTATGCCTGACTGGAAGGAGGACCTACACAAACCTATTTCTCGTCATGGTTTTCGTTCTCCGCGGGCTGCTAGGTTGGCTGCAATGGAGCGTTTGATGAACTCACCTCTTACCCACCATTCCTGCCCTACAGCCCAACAAGAAGATAGATAGAAACATTCGCCGACACACATAATTTAACACATTTTTTTTTTAAATCTTTTTTATTTTCCTTTCAATTCACAGCATTACATTTCCATTGTACATCATTTCAGTTCATTTTAACAACCATAACTTAGTCCCATTCCCCTTCCTCCCCACCAACACAAATTGTCCTTTTCAAAATGTACATACAGCACCTTCCCATTCCCATCTGCCGCAGTCCATACCAACTTAACGCATTCCTCCCAGCCAGCTACCAATTGAACAGGGTCCCTCCTTCCTCCCCTCCATAAACAAACGTCTTCCCCCTTACAAAGAACTCCTTTACCTCCCTCCCTCCATACCTGCATATGAGCTCCACATCCCACTTCACTATTGCTTTAAATAAAGATTTTATTTTCACTTTCCGCCCCTCGAAATGTGCAAAGTTCCTTCTCAGAACAACCGCGAGTCTGGCGTGGCTTTAGCTTGGGTGGCTTTGTATCCTTGCATATCTGCTAGGTATATCACCAACAATGATGTTTCAATGTGTGAGGAAAGTTATTTGGTCTGAGTAATAATAAAATGGTCTGTTGCACATTATTAGAATCTAGACTTTGGCAAAATAGTAACCAGGGTTTAACCCAGTGGTTCTCAATCCTGGTCCTTGAGTACCACCGCCCTGCAGGTTTTCACTCTAGCCGTCTAACCAGGGACTGATTTACACCTGGGACGCCAGGTGAATGCAATTAACTATCTGGTAGGATAGAAAAACAGCAGGGCTGCGGTACTTGAGGACCAGTATTGAGAACCACTATTTAACCGATATGGGTATTTTTAGATTTGTTTTTATCATGTCGTAGAGATATTTGTGCCAATAATATCTTTTCATGCCAAAAGATTAGAATGACTCAAATTTCCTCAATTTCATTCTTCAGCATGGAAAAGACTAATTTCAGCATTCAGACCATCATGGGACACTGACTAATGATATTCTTTTAGGGTTAGCAGGTCTTTAAGGCAGGGTGACCAACCGAACCTATTCAGTAGTAGGGAAACTGAGATATATTATTGCCTTTCAGTGAAAAGATTGAACTAATTAAATCAATTAATACAATGTGCAAAGAAAATAAAAGTATATTGCAGGTTTTGCTGCAAAAAAGGCTAATATTGGCCCAATATAACTGAAAACCAATGTATTCATCTAGCCCTAATAGTAACTGACACAAATCGCAGCCTATCTAAGATCTCTTCTCACAAACATATTACTGCATCATGACTTGTAACATAGAAGACAAATGCAAAATTGTTTCTTGAAATTGGTGGTTTATTTGACAGTGACAAAAGTGACCAAGCAAAAACACTTTTAGATGGCACATGAATATTTTATCATTGGGTGATTGATGGCAATAATGAATATTATCACAGGGAGTTAAAATACAGAAATAGTATATGTTCATCCTACAAGGACATTAAAGCTGCAAAACAAAAAGGTATGGCTAAGGTTCCCTCACATTGTCTTGAGAGCTTTGACTGATAACATAGCTTCGACAACTTTAGTAAAATATAGAACTGTTACATAAAACAATATGCTGATGCAATGAATGGGCTTGAGACAGGTTAGAATAAAGACGTACTGCGATCTATCAAGGATAAAAAGACATGATCCTATGTAACCTTGAAGGCAAACATGCAGTTTACTTGGTATAAGTGACAAATTGTAGTTACTAATGTAGCACTTTGATAGAAGGTAGAGAAAGGCACAAAACAATGTCAATTCAGAGCTAACAAGGTACTGTGCTATTAGCCTTCCATATTATCTAATTATACCAACGTCATTTCAGATATAAAAGGTACTCAGAAGTTCGGACATGTATTGCTTGTGGAAAGACACCTTCAGTTTTGATACAGGGCACTGTACAACAAGCTACACAGGTTTCTAAGATTGTTTGGATTTTACTTTATATGGGGAAGGTGTAATCTGCTAGAATGTCAGGTAGGTCTTTCCCAGGAAAAATCCTCTTGTGCACAGGAAGTGATGGGTTTTATGTTTCAGGTTTGTTCGGAATCGACAGAAGAACTGCGTATTGATAAAAGCACCACAGCAATTAGCATTTAGCACAAAAGATGGAGAGAAATTGAAAAAAACAACAACAAAAAAACAAGGATTCTGCGTATTACAACTCCAACACAGGTCTTACCCTCTCAAAATGTATCAATAGATAGATCCACTGCTGTGCCTATGCTCCATTTTAACTGTTCATTATTCTTCATCAAAAATGATACCCTTCACACAGATTCTAAACTTCTGGGGTGGACTGACAGTAGGTCTAGTCTAGTGGAGTACTGCAAGCCATTTTGTAACATATACCAGTGCAGAATAGTACGTTCTGTAATCGTATTGCATCCATTTTGGAAAACAGCATATCAGCTAAGCATAAACAGGTGTTAACTAGTGTGTTCTAGTGTACACTTAAAAACAGCAAAAAATGGATTTACATTCGCATGAAGCTCCAGTGTTACACTAACAGTTATACTCCAATAACATGGTGAAACTGTACTCCAAGTTATGTGCAGTGCTAAGATGTACAAACCGAAGAGCCTCACTGTGCCTAGTCAAATAAAATGCTCCCTCCCACTGGTTAAGAGGTAGCTAGCACATTCTTAAAAGCAGTAAACCTCATCAGCTGAAAATGTTGAACATCAACTGAATGAAGGTAATATGGGGAAGAAAATGTACTCTTTGAAAAAGGACAAAAGAGAATACCACAAAAGTTGAGATTTGAGTTTTTGCAAAGCGAGACACCAGAAAACCAAGACTCTAGTCTGTGATGCCTCTGTGCTGTAGAGCGTGGAACTGATTTTGCATACATTTAAAAGAAAATGTGTTTTTTTTACACCCAAATGAGCTGGATTTCATTGTAGTGTAACCTGTTCTGAACAAGAAAATGTACCCACATGCCCAGAAACTCATCTTTGGTACCGTCAAAGTCAGCTTTTACAATTCAGTCTCTAAGGAGCTGAAAGTGCAAAGAGGCAGGTCAGATTAAAGTCTTCTCTCGTTTCTGCCTAAGAGGTAACATTAATGGATGTTCACTAACAAAGACCTACTGTTACATACCCAAATGCTAAAAATCAGTGGCATTTACCTTTACAATGAAAGGTGTAATCACGAGATTGTCAGTCAGTGGCAGTAAGTGCTGACGACAATGTTTCAAGGCCACTTTGTGCATTTCTCACTGACAAGCCAGTGAGCAATTTTCTACAGCCCTCAGGGTGAAGAGATGGTTCCATGAGGTATATGAGGACAGGCTAGAGCCAAGATTGAGTGCAACGGACTGCAGAAATGCTGTGAACGAGTCGATTTTCCAACATGTTAAAGTATGCATTTCACAACATCCCAAAGAGTCATACCATGCTGAGCACGACTTGGGTCAAAGTAATATTTTAAGTTCTCATCAATCCTTTAACTGCCATTGATTGAGCTGGTGTGAGGTGTTGGAAATTATATATTTGGCCGAGGCAAGATTGTCTTGTCTTGGCTGTCGGATATCTCTCCCTTTCAGCGCTGAACTGTATTAAATACTCATTGAATCCTGAGACGTAGTTTGTTGCTGCTTTCTTCTTACGTTCATCACCACGTCCAAGAAATAATTCCTAACAGAGGGAACGAATGGAAAGCCAACCCCCCGGGGCGGCTCCAACTGGCATTTTTTTCTCAAGCAAGCAATCAAACATAAAACTAAAAAAGGAATTCAAGTATGATTTGACACAATTGTAATTATTGATGACACTCTAGGTCCCATTCATTGCCAGGGCCCTGCTCCTCATTCAGGCAGCATTACCTGGCATCGTCCAGCTGCCTGGCCACAGTCAGGATCTCCTTGGCTCCTTTGCTCAGCAGTAAATTTGCCAGGTCGTTCCCCAGCCTCTCAGCATTGTCCTGGGCTGGACCAGAGATCTTGCTGACGGTGACCCCCACCCGCTGGAGCAACTCATCCACCTCCTCTGGGATCTATGACATATATCACACATTGTCAATACAAAGTTTGTTTTTGAATGAATGGCCGATATGTGGGATATGTGGCCCCAGTTACCTTGTCAACGGCGGTGATGCTAGTCTGCATGGTCTCCTTCAGACTGTCTGAGCCATCCAGGCTGTACACTGCCCCCGTCAGGTAGAGCTAGGGGAAAACAACACAGTGACGGTACATGCAGACCAAACGCCACCCCTTTCGCATTGCGTTGCTTCGCTCAATCAAAACTTCTGAGCATCTGAGCAAATTCTCAGTTTGTTTAACATTGTTTGTTTATGGGGAACTATTTTGGAATTTATACATACTCCAAATTGTTCTTTACACTAGCGAGCTAGCTAGCTAGCTAAGGGACTACAATTATGGATGATGGGATAGTGGTCAATCCAATCCAATCCAATCCAATCCACATTGATGGTCCTGGGGGCAAATTTGTAGAGTAAGGGTTGTTGGATATGGGCACTAGATTTCATGTAATTCAAACTTTAGCAGTGGGAGATATGACTGGATGTTATATTTTTTCTTTTGACCTGTAATTGCTGTAAATTGATGAATGCACTGGGATCTACAAACTAAATGGAATTGTAGAGTTGAAGAGTGTGTGTGTGTGTGTGTGTGTGTGGTACCAGGCGTCTGAGGAAGGCTCTCAGCTATGCAGCGTAGCACGCATTAATTTATTTAGTTTAATGAAACTGATGTTTTGTTGAATAAAGATATGTTTGGTTGAATGGGGCTTTTGATAAGGTATAATGGATACATGGATACATAATGGGCTAAAAGGCTAGTATAGATCAACAAGCTCTCTAAAACAAAGGCTCAGAAAAGTGCTTGGCTCTTTCTAGATATTACGTGCGCACACTCTTGCTTGTGTGCACAACTTGGTTACCATGAAATAAGTGTCCCTACAGGAACTGCCACTGCTAGGCTCAGTGCTGGAAAGGGGGTGTGACAGAGATTCGGGAGGCTGGATCCTCGCAAAATGTATCCCTTTATTGGATCGTTCAAGTGTGTAGAATTAGTGTTTACATATTTCCGCCAGTACTTGAAGGCAGCATGTATGTCCCTTGTCCATGCGCGTTCCTGTTGGTCAAGATTCAAGATTCAAGAAGTTTAATTGTCACATACACACACGAGGTGTGTAGTGAAATGCAAAGTGGCAATGCTTAGCAGAAATGTGCAAAATAACAGGTTCACACTATTTACAATAACCAACACAATATTTACAATGTCACAGTTTTTAAGAGCTCTATATAAAAAACAACACAATATTTACAATAAGAGCACTTTATAAAAAAAATATAGTAAAAAAAGGGAAAATTGTATGTATAATATAATATAAATTATAAATTATGTGTAGTCTTTACCTAAGTGTGTGTGTGTGCATAAGAGGGGCAGTGTGTGTGTCTTGGTGGGGGCCCTGGTAAGGTCAGAGTTCACATTCCTGATGGCCTGAGGAAAGAAACTCCGTCTCAGTCTCTCTGTTTTGGCAGCGTGACTACGGAGGCGCTTGCCTGACCGCAGCAGCTGAAACAGTCCGTTGTTGGGGTGGTGAGGATCCTTCATGATCCTGCAGGCTCTGGTTCTGCACCTCCTGGTGTACAAGTCCTGCAGGGTGGGGAGTGTAGTTCCAATAGTGCGCTCAGCCGAACGCGCTACTCTCTGCAGAGCCTTCCTGTCCTGAGCGGAGGTCATTGTGTACCTTTGCGCGATTTATGAGAATGTGAAGTTTTCCCCTTTGATCGAACAACTATACAACCATACACATCACATAACATTGTTCGTTTGTCTCACTTAGATTGTGATGGTGGCGTTGCCCCTCTATTGATTGCTTTCACATAAGCAACGACAAAAGCTGTGTTAGCTACTTTGGCCCCTCTGAGTTTCCGTAGACACGGAAGTAACATGGCCCGGCGTGACATTCAGCATTGAACGGGTTGCCTGACGTTCGTCCAGTGTTGGGGGTTGTGTAAAGGAGTACGACCACCCCGTGCCCGACCAAGACACTGTCGAAATGAGACTCCTAAAAGCGGGATTTTACTTGGGCAAAACACACCTTCTGGCACCGGCAACCGTCATTCTAAAAAAGGTAACATTAGGCATTGACATCGAACCCCTCCATGCGCAGCCAGAATGTCGTATTGCATTGCACAATCAATAAACTCTCTGTTATTTCACAGGTTCTCATCAGTAGCTGTCGGACATGCTCCTCTGGCATCATTCCGAACGAGAGGATCCGCAACATCGGGATCTCTGCGCACATCGACTCGGGGAAGACCACCCTGACCGAGCGAGTCCTCTATTACACCGGCAGGATAGCAGAGATTCATGAGGTAAACCCTGAGATTACCTGATGTTGTTGCGACTGGAAGTGTGTGTGTGTGTGTGTGTGTGTGTGTGTGTGTGTGTGTGTGTGTGTGTGTGTGTGTGTGTGTGTGTGTGTGTGTGTGTGTGTGTGTTCTGGACTGAAATGCCTGTTGTGGTCCTGAATTGTATGTTTATAAATATTTAACACTTTCTCAAAAATATGATACAGCAACCCTTGTGTTGTGTCATCGAAGACAAACTGGGACAAGCTGGAATAAAATGAGTTTGGGTTTTTCCTGTGCAGGCTAGAACAACATTGCACTTCCTAATATAACTGATAATAGATCTGTAATTGATATGTGGATGTGTGTTTGAGTTGTGGATGAGTAGACATAGATGTTTATCATAGATTAAATAATCAGTATTTTCCCCTGTGGTCTGTAGGTGAAAGGCAAGGATGGTGTCGGTGCCACTATGGACTCTATGGAGCTAGAGAGACAGAGAGGCATCACTATCCAGTCAGCTGCCACATACACCATATGGAGGGATCACAACATCAACATCATTGACACACCAGGTACCGCTGGGGTCCAAGGAGGAGACGTGGTGCTCTTGAAAGAAAGCTGGTGCTATCAATCTGAAGTGACTTTAAAGCAAAAGATGGATTTCCCCATGGGCATCAATAAAGCATCACATTCATATATTTATTATTAATCATTTACTGCCCCCACCCCCTTTGTCTTGCACAGGCCACGTGGACTTTACTATCGAAGTGGAGCGAGCGCTGCGGGTGCTGGATGGAGCAGTGTTGGTTCTGTGTGCGGTGGGAGGGGTCCAGTGTCAGACCATGACTGTAAACAGACAGATGAAACGCTACAACGTCCCCTTCCTCACCTTCATCAACAAACTAGACCGCATGGGTGCCAACCCCAACCGCGCCCTGCAGCAAATGAGGTACAGACGGGGGAGAAGTGAGAGGATGCAACATATATATTGCATATATATAGTGGTTAAATGCTCCTGATCAGTTACATGATAGTCAACTGTGACTTCTGCAGAGGGCCTTGAAAATCCTTGAAAGTTTGTGGATTTGAGAAAAATAAAATGAGGCCTTCAAAGTTTTTGAAAATGAATGGCCCTAAAAGTAAGTAGTAGTAGTAGTAGAAGTAGTAGTAGTAGTAGTAGTAGTAGTAGTAGTAGATTTTTTTTTTGTTTAAACAAAGCACCCAAATTCTTTTGACCAAAACATGCCAATTTTGAGTTGTTGAATTTTGTGAGTTTGATTTCCAAGTGAGTGTGGGAACCCTGCTCCTACATGCATCCTTTTTTCTAACTTCTTCAGAATTTATTAGGTTTGTTTAAATCAAACAGTGGAGATACACAGGAAGGTGAGGGGTGAGGCATCCAAGAGCATAGCATTGGACAGGCTGCAAACCCATGCAGTTGTGATATTATGACACAAATATCAGCAGACTGAACCCCCATGACTCCCCTATACGATTCCTTCTGAATATCTCATAGTATATCTCACAAACTACTACTAGAAGAGAAGAAGATTAGTTTATTTGCATTTTGTGGTGCACACATGCACCAACACACACAACACATGCAAGGGGGGGAAGTGGCCGCCGAACACAACACACACACACACATGCAGGGTAGGGTGTCTGAAATGAATGAGTCCTCTGCATTTTCCCATCCCCGCCGACCTTCCTCCAGGGGCAGCTAGGGAGCAGTGGGCAGCCCTCTTTTGTCTTTCGGCGCCCGGGGACCAATTCCAGGTGTAGGTCCTCGTCGAACCCAGGACCTTCTTGCTGTGAGGCAGCAGTGCAAGCACTGCGCCACCGTGCTGTAGGTTCCTTTCCTCATTTTTTCATCAAGCACAATCTTTTCTCTCTCTCTCTCCCTCAGAACCAAACTGAACCACAATGCAGCTTTTGTGAACATCCCCATTGGTCTGGAGGGGAATATGAGCGGCATTATTGACCTCATAGAGGAGCGCAGCATGCATTTTGAAGGACCCTTTGGGTAAGATTATATATTAAGGGAGTTTGATTATGAAAGGATGACTTTCTATTGCACTGCAGTGTGTTTTTTACTGCACAGTGAAAATTATTTTGTTTATTATAGAACTCTGCTGATCAGGGTCTGTTTCATTTGAAACTGCTGAAACTCTTAAAATGTGCCTTTGTCAGTGGCCAGCGCTGTACAAGGGCAAGAAGTAACATTTTGTAGTTTTTACAACAAGACAGGTTGGCTACATGCCAAAGTGGCTCGTAGAATTAAAAGTCCTACCAGTCACAAACAACTTGCATTGCATAGCAGTACCAGATGACTAGTGTTAATATCAAGCCCTGATGCATGATGTCTTCTATTCTAAATTCCCAACAATGTGAAGCTGATGCATGCTGCTCTCTCCTCCCTGCAGTCAAAGTATCCGCTACGATGAGATCCCAGCAGAATTTCGTGCCGAGGCTGCAGACCGGAGGCAGGAACTGGTGGAGTGTGTGGCTAACGCTGACGAAACCTTGGGAGAGATGTTCTTGGAGGAAAAAATTCCAACCATTGACGACTTGAAGGTTTGTGTGTGCCTCTATATATGTGTGTGTGTGCAAGACAAAGGAAATGTTGTGTATGAAGAGTGCAACTACCTGTGCCAGTGACCCATCACGTCTCCTCACTGCTCTTCAGGCTGCGATCCGCAGGGCCACAGTGCAGCGTCTCTTCACCCCGGTGCTGGTGGGCACAGCGCTGAAGAATAAAGGGGTCCAGCCTCTACTAGATGCTGCACTGGAGTACTTGCCCAACCCCACAGAGGTCAACAACTATGCCATCCTCAATAAAGAGTGAGTATGGACTATGGTTCTCATTTGATCAAACTTGATTGATGTAAACTTCTAAGTTGAACCCTCTTTAATAGTCGATTCAGCCCATCAGATCAGATATCAGATTACATGTCTCTGTTTATATGCATCTTTTGGGACAAAGGCACAAAGCCTTTCTTGAGAGTTTTTCTGCACTAATGTCATTGGGATGTTTAATGTCTCAGGGATTCAAGTGAAACCTCCAAGCTTCTAATGGACCCTGCGAGAGACCCTTCAAACCCATTTGTTGGTCTGGCCTTCAAACTCGAGGTAAGACATCTTATTAAGAGAAATAAGGGCATTTTTTGTCTTCAACATTCACATTGTGTCATTAATAATAATAATAGCTTTATTTATATAGCACTTACCAAACAGGAGTTAAAAAAAACGTCTGAAATAGGAATAAAGAGATTAAGCAAAAACATTAAAAACAAAACAGCATAGAATAGGATAGTAATCAAAAACACTTGCCACAATAAGGGCAGGTGAGGGCAGGTCACTCCAACGTTTAGGGGCCCTGATGGCGAATGCTCAGTCACACTCTAAGGGTGTTCTTTGCCTCTACAATTTTCTTAACTCAAAAGCTATCTATCTTCAATCTATCTTGCATCCTCATCTCCCTTGATCTTCCTCAATACCAGGCAGGGAGGTTCGGTCAACTGACATATGTGCGGGTGTACCAGGGCTGTCTGAAGAAGTCTGAATACATCTACAACACGCGTACAGGCAAGAGGGTCCGGGTGCAGAGACTAGTTTGTCTCCACGCCAACCAGATGGAGGTGAGAGCACGCAAGTACACGGAAACAGCCTGTCAGAGGACACTGTGTTCTCATTGTGGTTTCCAGTATGAGCAGCACAGCGGTGTGATTAGTCAATGTGGTCATGTTCCCAATTTGGTCAAGTGTGTATGAAACAGCCACATCCCCTGTGAAACCAAAGCTTTATGTTTCCATTCTTATATATAACAACATATTTTGCAGTTAAAAAATAAAGCACCTTTGGATCAACTGCGTATTTAACTTCACCACCGTGTCCTCTTCTGTCTTTCACTCCCTCCCTCCCTTTCTGTCCGTGGTGTGTCAGGATGTGGATGAGGTTTATGCAGGAGATATTTGTGCTCTGTATGGGATTGACTGTGCCAGTGGTGACACTTTCACATCCAGGACCAGCGCCAACCTCTCTATGGTGAGTAGCTGTAATATGAGCAGTGAAACCTATTCATATCAGAAAATACTAATAATAAATTCTGTGCATGCAGAGCCACAGTTTGAAATGTGCTGCTTCATATAATTGCCACCCTGTTCTGAGAAATTCCTTCTCCAAGCAGCCTCTTATTCATTTATTATAGTCTCAAATTTAATATTGTAACCTCGACTTGACCCAATGTACGGTTGTCCCTCAGGAGTCCATTCACATACCAGAGGCTGTCATTTCCATGTCTATGAAGCCAGCCAACAAGGTAAAAGGATGCTGACTTATCTACCCATGTGAAGTGTGTAGAAATCTAGGAAACCTCGAGTCTAAAACGTGTCTGTTATCTTCCGTTTATTCCCCTGCTCCCGACCAGAATGACCTAGATAAATTCTCCAAAGGCATCAACCGCTTCACCAGGGAAGATCCGACGTTCAGAGTGCATTTTGACACGGAGAGCAAAGAAACCATCATCTCAGGCATGGGGGAGCTGCATCTGGAGATCTACTCCCAGGTACGGAATCAGACTAGGGGAAACTGAAAGGATGCACTGGTTTAATGCCGAAGGCTTTACATTAACTCATTCTCTGTTGCTTTGGACTTATAACATTGTATATTAATTGTGTTTCTGTGTTGTTTTTTGTGTTGTAGAGGATGGAGAGAGAATACAACTGCCCCTGTGTGATGGGAAAGCCCAAAGTGGCCTTTAGAGAGACAGGTCACCAACGCTGTACCGTAAGTACTGATCTCCTGAGACTTGCCACCCCAAACACCCACACAGAGTTTAAACTGAACCAGCGCTTTGTATCTAAAGACAGTTTTTATTGAGCTGCCCGAGCAACCACAAATACATGATTTAAGGTGTCATATCACTACATATGATGAGTCTATCTAAATCCTTGTACTATAGGCTACACCTTTTGATGGGCCAAAAGGTTTTGTTGCAGACATAAAAAGGAAATCGTGGTATAGTACTTGCAGCTTCACCCTGAATACATTTATACTACAGTATTTGACTATATGATAGGTGCACCAATGTTATTCTGGCTGTATGTGTTTGTGTGGGGAGGTGCTTCACAATCATAGCACTTTGGAAGCTTTTCCATCTGCAGGACTTTAACTCCCTCTGCTGGCGACCAGGTGACCAGCAGCTTCCAGTGAATAATCTCCTGCAAAAATAAACAGATATCAGACTTAACATGCTATTTGGTGGACGCTTTTATCCAGAACGTCTTACAGTACCACAGTTTTAGCGTGGGAGGCAACAGTGGGAATCAAACCCACCAACCTTGATAGTGTTAGTGCCGTGCTCAACTCACTTGAGCTACGCGACCGCTTGACTATAAAAGGTCTTACCATTCTAAAGTGTATCAGTGAGTGTTGAAGTAACCGTCCAAATGTTTAGTTTGATAGGTGATTGATTACCTGGGACACCATGTCATGCAGCAGGACGTGGTAGTTGAACCTCAACTGGTTGTTCTCAGTTTCCTGTTATAGCAGACAAGGGAAAAATGTCAGTAGATTGTATGTAGATATTGAGTCTGATACAGATGTTAGTTAGGAGGAATGTCAACCAATTTAAAATCCATCTGCTGATAAGGGTGTGGTAGCGTGAAATATCCCCCCCCCTCAAATTAAGCTTTTAAACTAAGACATCTGAACTAAGGTTAAATAATATTTCTAGCACACATAAGTTCAAATGAACTTCCTGTTTTCAGAGAATCTTTACATTTGTGAAAAGATCCTGTAAAAGGCTTATATCAACCAAAAATGATCCCTACTCACAACTCCATGTTTATTGAATAGACCCACAACAGCTGAAACACAACTCACCAGCTGTGTGACATTGGCCACCTGAGCCATGTTGTACAGAGTGTTTTCAGTGGATTCCTTCAGCATGACAAAGCTGGAGGCCACGCCCCCCAGGTGCCAGAGGGGCTTCATATCGGGGTCGACGTGCCCATAGCTATCTGTTGGTCAGGACGTCAGCACAACATGCAGGAAGATGGACAGTAACATGTTAGGAACACAATATGAAGCAAATATTTCACACTGATGTGCCTACTCATAGTGTATGGGAGCTTCCAGTGTCAGGATTGGTGCTGAGGACCTTTTGTGTTAAAAGGAACACGAAGTTCACTTGAAAACCACAAACGCTTCCCGCCCATGGTGAAATCCCAGAACATTGCAATTTCGGACTGCGGATATTGTGCAATATCTGGTGCAATATCAGCAGCAGTATGTCTGTTTGTTCTACTGTACATACCAGGTAGATTTTGTCCTGACAGTAGACTGTGGTTCATCTTGTACTGTTGGTACAAAGCCTCTTCCTGAGCCGTGGTGCTGATGTTTAATAGCCCCTCACATGAAGCCTGGACCTGGGGTGAACTCTGACTTTCTCCCCCTGGAAACACCACCTCTGCAGAACACGTCTCTGTAGCCTAGAGGGATCAAAAGAGGGTGAGGCAGGGGGTGAAGAAAGAAAAGGACATAGAAGACAGGCAGGTTTTATAAGCAAGCAGTGGCGGTAGACGGCACAGGCGTAGACACATATTGTAACCGTGGTAGCAGGAGAGTCAAGGTTTCAACACCTTTACATTTACAACCTGACGTGAGCCTCCCCTTATCTGCTCTAAAGTCAATCTTGTCAGCAGACCTGGCTAAACTCGTCCCCTTTAAAGCCGATTATTCAATTGTATGGTGTAAACTAAAAGTCATACCTAAGGTTTGATTGAAAATAACCTTGTGGTCTAAGTTTCTAGAGAGCAAAAATGAGTGCTGAATCGCAAACCAGTCTTCACAGGCAGGTTTAATTCACATTTGTTGGAGAATGGCAGCATAGTACCAACAGGCAAAAGACTTTAAATGCAAGATAGTCCAGGGTTGTAACTAATCCTGGTTTGTCATTTCTCTCAGTAGTTAAATCTAAATTAAACCATATTTGTGAATGCCACTTCATATTCTCGCTAAGCCATTTTTGGTTAAGGGCAACTCCTGGCTTAATCCAACCATGTGTGAGCGTCTGGCCCATGTGGCGATAATGAGCCATATCTTACGTTGTCGATCATCTCCTGCACTGAGAGCTCCAGATGATACTTCATCCCAGAATCTGCCACCTCCTGACAGGGAAATCAGAAATCAAATGCAGTTGTCAGGACTATGCTCTTTATAACTCCTTACCCATCACTACAATATATTTAGATCAAGGTTAGCTATATAACTTCTAGAGACAGTGAAATACCACTAACCTCTGCATTGGCGCTGTGGACCCTGTGCAGTCCGACCCACCTGTATGGTGAGCCATAGCGGGTGTTGAGGTAGTGTTGGACCACCTTGGCTGCCCTCTGGGCAGGGTAATAATTGGGGTTCAACTCTCCAGTCGCCATCACATCTACAACCTCCTCTTCCACTACCTGTGTTTCCTGTTTTTCAAGAGAAAGTGAGAGTAGGAATAAGGAAAGACACAAAGAAGGGAAAGGAAGAAAATCAGAGCAGAAGCTGACGTCGTGAGTAGGATGGCTTTCCTACTCCTAAAGGACTTTGACCCCCGGGTGTCGGCAGGGTGGAGGCTCTGTCTTGTGTTCTGTCGGTCTCTAGATAAGGAAAGGTCTTGACTAAGAGAGAGCATAGCGAGAGGCCAACTGACCAAATAGAGAGGAAAGTGTAGAAGCACAGGCCAAGGGAAAAATGTGTGAAGTGGTGTATGGTGAAGAATGAGAAAACTAGTGAGAGAGAGAGAGGATGACCTTGCCTGTGAATGGAAGGCTGAAAATCCCTGTCTGTTACTTTCCAGATAGAAAGTTGGATCTCTCAGATATACAGAGGCAGCTGCTGCTTCGCACAAGTGGACGAATTACTTCCCACTTCCTTTGGCGCTAGAGTTCCTCAAGGACTGCCCCTTTTTTAAAGAGACAGGCCTGTATTTGTTTCCTATCCTCCCTCTCAATGACAATGCAAGCAAATGGCCCCACAGAAACCGTTTTCAGCCAGTTACATGGATTGGTCAGATCAGGTGCTGAAACTCTTGGATGCCTTGCTCCGTCATCCATGTCATATTTTTTATTTTTTCCGCTCGAGGACACTTCATTAGGGTGGATGCTTGCCTCTATGGGGGCTTGAACGAGTGTTCTCTACTAGAAAGATGGTCTCACTATGCCATTCTGCTGTACAACATAGATGTTTTGTCCTGTTGTCTTTAGGTTTGACTTCACCCATAAGAAGCAGTCTGGCGGCTCTGGGCAGTACGGTAAAGTTGTTGGGGTTTTAGAGCCACTGGAAGCAGAGAACTACACCAAGGTGGAGTTTGACGACCAGACCATTGGAACCAATATCCCCAGGCAGTTTGTACCAGCTGTTGAAAAAGTATGTGTCATTGGTAATTCCCTCATTAACAGAGCCACAAATGCTGCAATTAGGCTCAATTATATACACAAGGGATATTCTGGAAAATAATAGAATTTATTTAGAATTTATATGTTTTAAATTCCATTTCCACATCTCTTAATTTCTCCTCTCGTCTCTCTCCCATTGCCTCTCTCCTCCCTTCATACTGCAGGGATTCAGGGAGGCCTGTGAGAAAGGGCCTCTGAGTGGGCACAAGATCTCAGGAATCAGGTTCCTGCTGGAAGACGGAGCGAATCACATGGTTGACTCCAACGAGATCTCCTTCATCCGTGCAGGAGAGGGCGCTCTAAAACAAGGTGAGCATCAGATCGTTCAGTTCACTCCCCATATCTTGTTTTCATTCCTGGTCGTGCTGGCTCGTTCGTCTCTATTGTTCTCAGTGTACATTAAGTTCTTGATTACAACTTTATCTATGCCTATCTATCTTTCCCCACAGCCATGGAGAAGGCCAACACTGCCATATTGGAGCCAATCATGTCTGTGGAAATTGTGGCACCCCAGGAGTTTCAGGGCAGCGTCATTGCTGGGGTTAACCGTCGCCATGGTGTTATTACAGGACAGGATGGGGCAGAAGGATACTTCACTCTGTATGCTGACGTGAGTGGAGTTTGTAGCATTCACCTATTAAATCCAGTCATTAGAGGTCAGCATGCAATGAGGTTTCTTTGCGCAGCATGTCCACTGTTAGATTAATACAGAACAGGGTTAGTAGCACAATATGGCTCCTATCTGCTTTACTAAACACAGTTGGACTTCATGTCCTTGACACATTTCCTGTTGCCGCTTTTCTTATTCGGCCCATTTATAGTTTCAGAACTTTTACTGTCTTTGTTCAATGGGCTGGTTGTGTCAGCTTGGATTTAAAATCAATTCTAAGTAGCATTAATAAGGTCTTAAAAAGTCTTAAATTTGGTTCAGTTATGCATTATGGTATGGTATTTGACTAATATCGTATTTCTCCCCACAGATTCCTCTAAATGACATGTTTGGTTACGCCACAGAGCTGCGCTCCGGTACAGAAGTAAGGCCAAGCTGAAATTACCTGAAACTATAGTCCAAATAATATAATAATAATAATAATAATAATATTTCACAGAGTCTTAGAGGACTTCTATAATACTTTACAAGATTGAAAACTAACATTTCCTCTCATTCCATCTCCAGGGAAAAGGGGAGTACACTATGGAGTATAGCCGATACCAGCCCTGCCTGCCATCCACACAAGAGGAACTCATTCACAAATACTTGGAGGCTACAGGCCAGCTACCTGCCAAGAAGAACAAGTGGAAGAGCTGAAAACCGTCTACACACACCTCTGCCCAACAATATACTGAACTCTGACTTGACCACCCACACACACACACACACACACACACACACACACACACACACACACACACACACACACACACACACACACACACACACACACACACACACACACGCACCTTAATTTGTAAAAGCATTCAAAATTCTATCTTTCATTGTACATACTGTGTGTCTCAAAATTAGGCATATAATATTTAATAATAAAAAAAAAACAGCTGTATAAATTGTCATTTTTAACTTAGTCATTTTAACAAAATAATTCAACATTCAAATACTAAACATTTAGGAATTTACTAATACTACAAATTATACTTCTAGAACAATGAATATAATAGAATGTATATAAAATATATACCTACTTTTGAAACGGGCTGTATGTTTGGTAGTTTTCCTCGCTCATGTCTGACCCCAATGAAAACGTGTTTTTATTACCTTGATTTTAGAATCATCTGGCGTCTACTTTCTGGTGGTTACTATGAATACTTGAGGAAAGCTCAGTGTTTTGACTTAATGGTTTTGTACTATGTACAGAATGTTCTTGATGTAAGGATTTCAACAAATAAAGACTGATCTATTATTTTTCAGAGTAGTTAATAGATTTTTGATGCCCATTGTGTTTATTTTTCAACAGTTCAGTCAAACACTGTGGAGGAAATCCCACATTTCCCTTGTTAGCTACAATACCATTCTCTGGGTTAGACCTGGAGCGAGTGGAGAAAAGATTACAAAGGAATAGTGTAAAAGGCATCAGTACTGCAGAACAAATGAAACAAGATTACCCAACCACACCAAAAGAGCAAGTTCCCTCTCACCTGTTTAGGGACCCCAGTGCCCTCCACCGTCTCTGGTACACTGTTGGCATGGGCTGACATGTCCACTGCTTTTGCTGCAGGCCTGACTGTTATGTTAGGGTTCCCGTAGACCCCATTTATCACAGCCAGAACAATGAAGATCCTAAAACTCATAGCTCACACTGACCAAAAAAACTAAGCAATGCCAGAGAAATGGAAAGAAGCTGGAGAGCTTTTCTGACAGAGCACAGGCAGGGAAATGAACCTTCTGGTGTGAAGTTACGCAAGAGAGGGAGGAGGGGGCGGCGAGAGAAGAGGTTGTCCAGACCCCGTTGTCTTCCTGGCACAAACTGTTTTTTCTCCTATCTAAACAAACGGATCCACTTTATCTGCTTCCTCGTGTGCTCTCATGCAACTCACTTGAGCAGTCAGTCCCTAAAAGTTTTGTCCCCCTCACAAGGACAACTGGTAAGCAACCGTTATCCTGTTAGAGTTACTGCTGGTGAAACAGGTGTGATTAATATGTGGACCTGATGGGTTGCAGCCTGTGTTGATCCAAATCCTGTGAGAGTAAAAAGCAAGTTGGGAAGAATTGCAATTGCAATTGCAATTTGAGGCAGATGAGACACAAGACTTAGACAAGACAAGAGTTACGTTATGCAGCGCC
Source organism: Hoplostethus atlanticus (assembly GCA_034670405.1). Classification (NCBI taxonomy): domain Eukaryota; kingdom Metazoa; phylum Chordata; class Actinopteri; order Trachichthyiformes; family Trachichthyidae; genus Hoplostethus; species Hoplostethus atlanticus. The sequence goes on along the minus strand of JAXDDX010000003.1, from coordinate 11,065,983 downwards.
AAGACAACAGCCTGACAATCAAGTCCATCACAGCAAAGTGCTTCCACAGGAAATACTACCGCCGTGTTACACTATCTACATCAAGAACTTAACTCCAGTCTCAGATACACCCTGTGATCCTCAAAGACCAGAAAAAAATATTTTACATTAATATCTTGAGTTTGGGTTTGAATTGAATGGCTCTGCAGAAATCACAGAAGACATTCACCTTGAGACGTTGCTTATCTCTGTCCCTGTGTTAGTCTCTGTAGGAAGCGGGATTCAGATTTTGTGAGGAGTATTATGTATTATGGAGAGTGGGAAGAAAGAGCATTCTCCCTGTTTATCCCGGGAAACCTGGATGATTGATGAGAGAGGAAGTGGAGACAGAGGGCGGGGATCTCTCAGGGATCCTTAAACTGGATGATGACAGTTACTGAACACAAATGTACATGAACTTTTTTTTCTGATAGTTCAGAAATGTGCTGTTTAGTTCATAGTGTATTTTCACCATTTTGTAAAACGGTATCAGACTCCCATCTTTAAACATATATCCTTTAATTCATAGTTCATAGATCTACGGATGTACTTTCATGTGCTTTCTTAATTGCATTTGACTAAGCATTAGCCTCAAAATAATCTGATACATGTCAACAAAAAAATACAAGGGTCAGAAAAACTTTAATGATCATTATTTTATGTATTGTACAAAATCAGTAAGAAGTGATCAAGGTATTGAGAGAATAATGATTTTACACATCAATAGGCAGAGATACAAAGTCAAGATCCTGAATTCAATGGCTCTTCACTGTGTAATTGAGTGTAATTTTCTTCTAACCACTGCCAAACATTAGAAAATGCTCTAGTAAATTTACTGTTTTATTTACATCACCTATATTCAATAAAACGTGGATGGATTTGGAAAGACAACCATTGTGGGAATAAAGCATTATACGTCTGCAAAACCAGTGTAAAAATAGACTGTTCTTTCAAGAGCTGCTAACACTAAGAAACAGAGCACAGCACACCCAGCTTGCTCTTCTTTCTCCTCTTCTTCCCATGCGGCACCTCTCTGAGACGCGTTGGACTTTGAGCATCACATCTGCTTGTACAGTTCTGGCCTTTCTGAGGGACTCTGGCCTCCTGCTGTCGTGTGCTGTGATGCTGCTGTTTTTTATAGACCTGATTGTCCCTCCCAGGAGGCATGTTCCTTGGGAGGTTATCAATAAGCTCGTAGAGGGTGAAGATGCTGAAGGAGATTTCATCATAGGCTGTCCCGGTGCCACACTCAAACAGGCAGGCGAAGGCCACAGCGGGTGGGGCACCAGGGGAGGGGGGCAGTTCCAGATAGGCGAGGTCAGAGTAGGCACTGGGGCCCTCGTAGATTACCCAGGGGCCACACCAGCTGTCTGGATCACGGGGGAACAGGCTGAGGAACACCCCCAGGTCCCTCCGTGCATTAGGCAATGTTGGGTGGGAGTATACCACCCAGGTGGGAGTAAGGAAATTATGAGGGGAGCTGTGGTTTGGTGATGGGGAGCTAGTGGTTAGGGTGGGTGTAGATGCCAGGGTGGTAACGGTGGTGTTTATGTTTGTAGGAGAGGGGGAGGCTGAGATGGAGTTACTGGAGCTGGTTGTGGTAGGCTGTGCCAGGGTGGCTAGTTTGGAGTGACCTGGGTGGGCCATGCAGGATGCCCAGTGTCTGGACTGGGCGTGGTGGAGGGGGAGGAGGAAGCGATGGTTAAGGGGATGACATAGGTGTATGGGGGCAGGGAATCCCACGATGCTACCATGACAACCATTCCGAGGCTCCATCAGCCGTTGCACCAGTTGCCCTTCCTGAAATACTGCTCCACCATCCAGACTGAGGGCCTGTACTCTGTAGCCCAGGGGGCTGCGCGCATTACAGTACAGCACGTTGGTCCCATCTTCTTCATCCACTGACACCATCTGACACTCCACGCTCTCTGGTCCCGGCACCGGCTCCCCAAACTGCCAGGTTCGCCCATGGGTGTCGCTATGAAAACAGAAGGCACGTGGAGTGGTCTGGCAGAACTGTCCGAAGCACTCTTTACAGTCGATGTGGTAGGCATAGGCAGGAATCAGCAGACGGCCTGACTTCAGCTGGATGCCGTGGCCCGGGCCCAGGGCAAAAGTGGCCCATTCTGCAAGGTGAGAGGAGAGCTTAACATGCAATCTAGTGAGACACACATAATACAGATATGACGGCACTAATAGAGACAGCCGATAGATCAGGTTCACATTCATAACACAATCAACATCGTAGCATGTTAAGGACATCGATACCTCTCCCTTACCTTTAATGGTGTCCCCTATCACCCGCTTGGTAAGGTCGGTGACCGGACCCCAGGTGTCCCCGTTGTCAGTGCTGGAGACGTAGCAGAGACGGGTTACATTTTTCCCTGTCACCAGCTGGTAGGACTCAGAGGTGTGGCCCAGAACAGCAATGAAGAACAGGAAGAGTGTGCCTGTGAACTCATCATATACTGGACATGGGTTCATGGAGCGGTGGCCTGCCAGGTGAGCAGTGCCCAGAACACGCATGTCCTCCCACTGCAATGGCAAAGTGATTACAAAGACTAAATAGAAATATTGTGGTCACATACTTCCTCTTGAACACATTCTAGCAAAAAGCTTACAGTTCTATTTTTTCCTAGTCATTCTATCCATCATCTTGGTACTAAGATAATATGCATACGGGGACCCAGTCCTGACTGGTAAACCACACTGACCTCCACATAGTTCCTGTAGAAAGTGCCTTTCCTCATGACCAGCAGGTGAGCCTGAGAGTCAGAGGGGCTGAGTCTCTCCTCACAGAAGGCCAGGAAGGAGCTGGAGCGAGGCAGGTAGAGTAGCGCCGGGACTCGGTATGTCACTCCATTAGCCTCCTTATGGAACAGCACCGACCTCGCTGGAAAATATGGCGACCTCATAGTATGTGGTGTTTGCGTGTGTGTGTGTGTGTGTGTGTGTGTGTTGGACAACTCCAAATCCCCTGAAGAGACGCTACATCAGAAACTTGTGAAGGAAGGAGCCATTTCAACCTGTATCTCACTAAACACAGAATGTGAGAATGGTCCAGTGTGTAGAAGAGAATCTGTCTGTATCTGGATCACTGCAACTGTAAGTACACAAAGAGAGTGTCATCCAATGAGTAACAAATACTGCAATTCCTGTTTCTGGTGCCTCTGTTTAAGTGGCTAAATGACACATTCGGTAATATACTTCACACACTTCAGAAAATTCAAGCCCCAAATAAAATCTAACTAAACACAATGGTCATTGAATAGAACTCTAAAGTATGTTTCTTACCTTGTTGCTTACAAAAACTATTAACAGTTGCCTAATTTAAAGGGAAAAAAATCCTTCACTTGTGCCAGAGGCTTTGTCTCTACATTGGAGATCAGTTTTGTAACAAAAACAGTTTCTGAAATGACTTACCAGGCAATAACTACCAGGCAATCTGCTCACAATTTCACACTGCCGTTTCACAACTTCAGCATTACAGCTAGCACCTCAGTGGCATTTCTCAAAATAACCGTATTATAAAAGGGGAAACATCTAATAGCAAGCCATGAACAGAAAAGCTTGGTAAATTGCTGCAGGGTACTTACTTACAGTCAAGTCTTTTGATGGTGTGTATGAACTGAGCTTTATGAGAATCTATGTATCAGCATTTGAATTTTGGGTTGAGAGCATGAGTGTGTGTGACCACTATGGCTTGCCCTCTCAGTTCCCTATTCAAGTGTGGAATGTTGTTCACTGACCCAGAAATGGACCACACTCATCAGATCTACAGCTTTGGATGAATCAGCGGACAGCAGCCATTGTGCACCCCTCATTTTCAGCCTTAGAAAGCCAGGGGTGGGTTGGGCCGGGGGCGGGTGGGGGACTTGCCCTCCCAGGCATGATCCTGTGTAAGTAGCTGAACACTGAATTTGATGCTCTGTGTGCCTGTGTGGTGTGCCCCTGTTCTATCACACTAAAGGATTATTCAAACTTGTTCTCTGCAGTGTTTTGCTGCTCAGGTAGAGTCTAAGAAGCACACCATTAGCTACAACTGGCTTCTGTTAAACAATTATTCTGTGAGTCAGCACCTCTGTAATAAACATACAATATATTGTTTAATATCGTGTCATTGAAATGAACACTTTCATTAATAACTGAGACCCAGAAAATTGGCTATGCACTCTAGTAGGTAGCCTGGCCTGTCAGTCAGCCAGCCCTATGATGTCATCAATATGCGACTTAGCCTCACATGGCAGCCTGTTGGGTGTTTGCACGGCGCTAGCTAAAGGTAACGGCGTTTTTGGCAGTGACATTTGCTAAACTGTTACAAAACTGTTGTGAATGTTGTTTTGAGAGCGTAAATTCATCATATTATGTCTGTTATCATACGCATACTGATGCAGGCTAAATAAGGGCTTGCGTATTCCCTTTAGACTACCTACATAGCTAGCTAAGCTAGCTAAGCCGTCACTGTTAAGTGGCTTTGTGGCTAAACACAGCTGAGTTTGTGTGTGTGCGCGCGCGCGTGTGTGTCAGCTTCTCCGAGTAGCCAGTGTCTGGTCTAGCAAATGGTCTAGCAAATGGTCTAGCCACCGGAAATTTCAGTAATGGGTTTATTCGCAACAACAATTTCTAAACGCAAGCTAGTTTAAGGGTCCTCTCTGTGGGAGATATCGGGGCTAGAGCCTTACATTTATTCTTAACTTTTCATTGACTATTTTACTTACAAATCAGCACAGTCTAAAAGCCAATGTTTTGCCACCTTTGGTATGACATCCTCTGATACATTATTTCTAGGTTCAGTCACTGATATTATGGACTGCATTTAACATTACATGGTTCTTATAGCGACCTATGTGGTGTTTTGAACAACATTAAAGGGCAGCTGGTGTGAGTGAGCGCTCAACTGTAATTTAATAACACGTGATCTCAGTTTCAGACTTTGGCCTCTGATGTGTTCTGGAGGAAATAACCCATTGGAGGTTATAACAATACAACTTGGCCAATCAGGACAGGATACAAATGACTAATGCTTTTCTTTCCCTTGTTACCTTAAATCTCCTAGGTCGGCATGGCCAGGCAGTGGTGCGAGGGCCACTCTACCTCCATACTTTGTGTAGGGGCTGCTGGGGGCCCTGATGGTCTCCTAGCCTCAGGCTCTGAGGGCGGAGAGGTAACCGTGTGGAACCAGGAAGGAACCATTGTAGGCCAGCTCACCCTCTCTGGTGAGGAGGACAATACAAGTGTAGCGTTCTCACCTGCAGCTCCAGGCCTGTTGTATGTGTCACATGGAGAGACAGTGAGTGTACTTGACCCACGGAACCTGAAGAGAGCTGTAGAGGAGTTTCAGGGTGCGGGGGAAGAGGAGATCAATGCTTTGGCACTAAACGAGACGGGCTCGGCCCTGGCAGTGGCTGATGACTCGGGGGCAGTTAGGGTACTGGAGCTTCCTGGAGGGAAAGTCTTCAGGACACTCCGTAGACATACAAATATCTGCTCCTCGGTGGCCTTCCGTCCTCAGAGGCCCAACAACCTGGTCTCTGCTGGACTGGACATGCAGGTGAGAGAGGGGTTGAGAAAGATTGGGAGTCTTTTAGACAGAGGAACTGACATTTTGATAATTTGTATTAATTGATCCATCATAAGTTATATGACATCCATTTCCTAATTCATTCCGTTTGCCATCTCCATTACCCATCCAGGTGATGCTCTGGGGTCTGCAGAAGACCCGTCCACTTTGGACCCTCAACCTCCAGGAAGTAGCTGAGGAAGAACAACAACACCAGCAGAAGCCTGGTCAGCTTTTCAACCCCCCGCTGGCCCACTGCGTCTCTGTGGCGAATTGTGGGAATGTTTTGGCGTGTGCGGCTGAGGACGGGCAGGTGCATCTGATGCGGATCGGCAGTGGCTCTAAACTTGAACAGCAGGGAGTGCTCAAGGCCCACAGTCAGGGAGCCTCTCAGGCCCACTTTGTTAGTTTCCTTTCCCACCAATACTGGCTAGCCACTGGGGGGAATGATGGTCAGGTTGCCCTCTGGGACCTCAGCCAGGACCCAGTGGTGGCCCCGGAAAGGAAGGCCAAATCTCGAGTACCAGCAGCCCCTCGCAGGAAGGTCAAGGGCAGGGCAAAAGGCAAACCGCAGCCCCAGGTAAAAACAAAGAACCCATCTAAGGTCCAACCAGAGCAAGAGGGGGCAGAGAGGCATGGGGAGGAGGGGGAGGGGGAGGGGGAGGGGGATGGGGAGGCAGTTGGCACGGAGGAAGTACTGGAGTCTGGACCCAGACTCAGTTTCAGTCATGGGGACAAGGTGAACTGGGTATGTCCTGCTGTACTGAAAGGAGAGCCCAGTCTGGTGGTAGCAGATCAGAGCTCCAGCCTGACTGTCTATTCTCTCTCAGGGATATAGATCCTCACACACCATGTACTTTATTCTTTTGTCTGGGCCATAGCTACACACTATTTTGAAGTCTCATTACTTAGCGTTCATAACAAGTGTTGATATAACTCTTCAGAGACACTACGTTTTCTGCTCTGTTAGGCACTGGCTGCACCATCTTTGTGCATGACTTCTCCAAATGGTGGTTGGTCCATTATGATAATGACAGAGCAAGTGAGCTTTCAGGAAGTGTAAACTGGACAAAAACTGAACATCACGTTGTCCCAGAAAGAACTGTGCAATGCATAGCACATTTGACACAAATTAGTTTTGTACCACCTAATATTTATATAACATTTACTGGTCTTAGCTTTATATATGTATATGGTTAGATTGAGGGGTGGGGGTGTGTGTGGTAAAAGAATTCTAATCCTATCCTCAGTGTGTTTTGCTGTCTGAAACACTGGATCCATTATATTTTTGTGTGTTGTAATCACATTCTTGTGGACTATGAAACTACCATACTAAAAAAAAAATCAAGAGTCCACACATTGAAAGCAGCTCCTGAGGCATGACTTTTTCAGCACTCTGCTCTTCATCAGACTAAAAATAATTTAAAAAAGTAGCACCACCAAATAGCCATACTTTGTGAAGGAATCAGTCTTGGTGCCTGCTTGTGGTTAATCACAGGATGTAGCCCTTCAGAGAAGCTAGTGTGGCTGTTTTTAGACTGAAGACCAGTGTGCTCATGTATTTGTGGTGTTTAAATAGTTTGTTACTGAGATGCAATCAAACTATAAGCAATCATGTAAAAATACCAGGTAACACCCATGTAACTGCTTGATCATGCCCATAAGAATTGTGTTACTGTCCATGTAACTGATACTTATTTGCTGATTATGTATGTACTTCATCACTACCCGGTCTGTCACAACAGTTTGAATGTACTGTACATTATTTAACTTGGTGCGCTACCATTCTGATATGACTTGGCAACATGACTGGTATCATGGCCTGTACTATGAAGTTGGATTATGGGGTTAGCGAGGCAACTTCAGGTTTAATCCAGGGCTTTCAGTGTCACAAAGGTGGTTTACTTTTTACCAGAGTATGTCATCATAGCAATTTATGCTGAACGTTGATAACCACCTTTGTGATACCGCACAGATATCCTGGATATGTCAAATTTGCTTCGTAGTATGGCCCCAGAGCAAGTCGAGTACATTGTTATTGTGTTTTAGGACTTAGTTTGCATAAACATCAATAATGAAAAACTTTTTTAATCAGGAAACTTTCTTTTTTCCACCAAGCTGGACAACACAAAACAAACGCAAAACCACGTTCTTGCATGGCTACCATGACTTCATACATTCAATGACAATGCATTGTTATTCACTCCACAACACTCCCACACTAAATATAGAGGGGCATTTTTTTGCCTACAGACAAAACACATATGAAACTACCAGAGAAAAAGGCACAGAGCTGAACTGGGAATACAAAGCTACTGATTAAATAAAATAAACGTGTCTAACAGTTCAGACAGTTTGAGACACAAACCCCCCCCCCCTCCCCCCCAAAAAAAAAAACTGTTCTGAAATGGTTCCATCAAAATGCTCCACTTTCTTTACATTGCCAATATGCAGAAATTACTTTTACAGTTTACAGAAAGGTGGATGTTTAGAAATAATTACGTTTTCCACTATAAAAGAGAATGGTCATTTGTCAGCAAAGCAAACCACACAAACTGCATCATTTTCCATTCTCATATGTCCACAAATGACTTTCATAGTCTATTTGGTTTTCCTGATTGAATAAGTCAACGGTTCTTACACATTAAACGTCCTTTCCTGCCATAGTTTGCATCGGTACAATCAACACAGATGGGACATAAGGAAGGGGACAACTTTCTACCTTGTGTAAGGGGGTGGCTTGAAGTTACCCGCAGACACTTCTGAGGTAAGTTTGTTGTCTCCTCCCCCTGATTACTGAGGTTGGGGAGGAGGGATGAGTTGATCTTATCCTAGTTCTGTCCCCATGAGGCAAATTCTACTGAGAATGTGAGTGGGTGATTTTACAGCTTAGCCAGGCTCTTCTCCAGGCTTTCGATGTCTGCATCCCCCTCCTCGCCCTTGCTGCCACGGGCGCTGCACTCCAGGAACTTGACCTTCAAGGGCAGCTGGCTAAACTCAAAGTCTTTGCCCTTCTTCCCCAGGTGCACACTGCCACCAACAGAACCATCCTGAGAGCTCAGAGCGGCTGAGCGGGTCACTCTTAATGTGTTCCTATGAGAGAACAAACACTCGCTTAGAGTACCTGTATTTGTTGATTCTCTAATAAATCTACAAGGTTATTATAGTTAATCAGAACAAAGACTACAAATACGCATCCAAAATATGACTTAAATAAAACATGATTATTCTGAGATTTTGCCTTTCAGTCATTGCTATATAATGACAGATGTGGAGAGAGTCATACAAAAAGAAGTGGGCCCAGATGGCCTACTGATACATTGATACATACAATGCAGATGCTACAACAAACTGCCTCATCACTGGCATGGCAGTTGAAATATTGACACTTAAACTAAATTAAATGACTACAATATTAATATTAAAACAAAACCAGGCAAATCCTAAAATAGAGAAAAATGTAGAATTACTCACATTTCCTTTTCCAGCTGCTGCTGAATCAGTTTGGCTGATTTTGCCATGGTGATATCTAGAAAAATAAGAATAACCACTCAATAATTAATATATATTACCGATATCATACTGTACAACAAACAGCAGCTTTGTGGTGTAGTGAAGGACAGTATAATGGTCACCATCAAAATGTAGAAAAAGGTTAAGGGGGTTATTTTGAACAACAAGAGAGCCATCTTACCTTGTTTGTTGCATGCCACCAAGAGAGTGGGAGCATTTCTAGAGATCACAGTGTCCGTCAGCAAAAAGTAAAGAAACTCAGCTACGTCTCTCACTTCTTTCTGGAAGATGCCACTGTCCACCACAAACACAATCGCTCTGCAGAGATGGGTAAGTGGGGGATAGACAGACAAAATGAAATGAGGGGGGAAAAGGTTAGTTAGCTAGTTAAATAAAGATGAGACAAAGATAAATACATATCAATCAGGGCAACAGAAACTTCACCTCACTGCACTAACAGCCAGGAAGAGATTTACATGTATTATTCAAACACCAGTTGTTCAAACAGGTTGCCCCGATCTTACCTGGCTGCAGACTTGAACTTCTCCATGTATTGAGAGCGGAGACTGTCATGACCTGGGAGGTCTATCAGGGTCCAGGTGCTGCCCTGGATACATATAAAGAGAAATAATATGAGGGAGAGTAGACCGAGTCAAAACCATGCCATTCATGAAAACCCAGTATAAGCCACAAAATGGCCCTTTGATGAATCACAGAATTGTGCATTTCGCAAGCGTTTGCAAGTTTCATCAAGTTACACTTCAGACTTTAAGACTAAAACATGAGAATGAAAATAATTGTAGATCAGTCAGAATAAACCTAACTTCACCACATGTATCAATAAAGACATTTTAAGACTTTTCCAGGGCTTGCAGGCACCCTGTTCAACTCACCCTGTCGTTTTTGGCTTTGTATGGAGCACTGCTGTCAGTGATGGAGGTCTGTGTTCTCTTAAACTTTCCTGACAGTAGCTGCCGAAAGATGAATGCACAATTATTTGTAAAGTGGGTTAAATATGAATCAGTCAGATAATAGTTGTGTATCTTGTGCCAGACAACGTGGCGAGACCGTGTGAGAAGAACTCACCCGACTGAAAAGCAGAGTTTTTCCCGAGTCGCATAAACCGACCAGCAGCACAGCACTTGTAACTGTTTTGCTGGTGAGAAAGTACTTCAGAAAAACTGACAAGAGGGAGGAAGAGAGCTGGTTACTACCCACAAAAGGCTCGTGTTGTCTAATAACCATTTCAAATTAATAACTACCTATACAGTTTGTATAACTATATACTATAGTATACTATACTATATACTGACACATACACAGGCTGTGCAGCTGGCAGCTGTTAGCTAGAGATAGGTAAGGGTTAACTAGCTAGCTTGCTAATTCTGCTAACGTTAGTAGCAGCAGGCAGGAAAGTAAGCTGTACCAAGGAAACACACTCAAGAGACACAGAAATGATTTTCTTCATTTAAAATATGACCGTAGTAATTTAATAGCTAAACAGTGACAAGTAACAAGCTTGCAATCCAATGCCGAGGCCTAGTAGCTACCTAATGCTAAACTAACTACGTTACCAGGGCCTAGCTTAAGCTAGCTGAGCTAGGAATTTACTTTAGCGTTAACTAGCTAACGGTAGATTTCTTACCTAAGGTTATGACAACGACCGCCAAAGCGACAATAATTCCGATTATAAAGATGGGATCTTGGTTTTCCAGTTCCTGACGCAGAGATTCAATATATATTTCAAATGGGTTTTCGGCCATTTCTACATCTGCTTTCTCTTTCATGGTACTGGAATCCGTGATGCTGTCCGCCTCCATCTGAACTGTGAGCTGTCAAACTGCAGACACACATACGCGTCAAGAAATAGGACACGTGTGCTTTCTTCAAATGCATGCACTGTGTCTGATTTGCCACCAAGGGGCAGTCTCTCCCCTGGCATGTGTTTCCCATAGCCTCAACTTGAGTGGTGCTGTAGGCCAATTGGTTCCCAAAGTGAGGAGCGGGACCACTCAGAGAGGATTCCAGGGTGCCCAGAAAAATTAAGAAATAGTTTATTTTTTATTCCCCTCTCTAGATGTTATCACAGTGAGAGAATGTATGAAGATGGCTGGTTAATGGCATAGGTTACACCTATAGACAGTTATATAATTCTGTAAAAATTCATATCTAATCACAAATATTCTCAGATGGAGCGCCCTCATTTGGGGTTCCTTGAAAATATTTGGGAACCTCTGTTGTAGGGTATACATAAAATAATTTACATATGAATATGCAGCTGTTATATAATCTTTTATTTATTTAGGCACATTTGTTGATTTGTAGTCGGCGAGGCTATGCTGAATGCCATGGGATAGATTAGTCCTAATAACATAAAGTCCATCAATACAATAGGGCTTTGAGATGAAAACATAAATATGACCTTCAGGAAACTTGCGCTAAACCCCATTCTACTGGCTGATTTCAAGATCATAATATCATCTTTAATTCTGTCGTGAATTTTCTTCGTTTTGCTTGTCAGTTATTGTCCCTTGCCTTATACGAAAACGAATTATAGTAATCTTATAATAAAATGTAGAAGGGTACTACACAAATATCTCAGCAAAACGACAGCTTCCTGTCGAATATCAGAGTGATACCATAGCAGATAAAAATGCCATAAACCACGATAAATGTCACTATAAACTCACTATTGAGTACTACATAAACGCTGTAAATCCTTATAGGAATATTATGGGAACATTATAGTGATTTTTCGTCAGGGGCCAGATGCGCTTTTACGCACGCCGTCTTTCAGAACTCCAACTCCGTGCGCTTTTTACGCAGAGTGGATATTTGACTCCTCAGTCTTCGGCAGGATGTCAAACGTTATTCTATAGGAAGGGGCTGTGTGACATTCATTCTGGGTTCTTAAGCAGGCCAGTTCGTTTCTCATCTGGGCGACAGAATGACCAACTCATCATCGTTTATACTGGGATTTGCTTAGGTTTGCCTACTCTGTTCCTCCTCAGATAGATCTGTCATAGGATCTATCACTCCAGGATTTAACTCATACTTCTTGAATATCTGCGGATATCTCTATCAGGAGTCAGAGGGAAAGTATGGCAATATCGCTCTTATACGCGCTGTGCGTGTGGATATGTTTAATCTGTCTGTCGATGGGAACAGGGTTTATTTATCACTTTCCAGGAGTGACTCTGCAGCGCATCAAGTCGGAACAGAGCGGCAGCACGGGACCGCCGGGTACCGGGTCCCATGCCCAACTCAGGTGAGCATGTAGCCTTTTCACTTCAAATGTACTAGAAAATGACATAGAAATCAAAATTCTGTCTTTTTCCTGTTATTAGCAATAACAGATTTATTGGTTAGGGAAGAAATCACTGTTTGCAGGTGGAGTATTTGGACACAGTATCTTAAGTGTCAAAGGTATCAAAGTGTACAATCTCATAGTATTTAGTGTATAATCTCTTTCACACTGGTTAGCGTCTTGCTTTCTTCACATACAAGTAGTGCCAGTTAGTGATCCTTTCCAAATAGCACTGATTATGTATTGTTTCTTTCACATCGCACTAATTACTGTATGATCTCTTTCATTCGGTTTTCTTAGGAACTGGTGTCAGTACACAGTTTCCAGGACCGTGACCTGCCAGGTGCACAATGGGACAGAAACCACAGTCCAGAGAGTGTACCAGGGCTGCCGATGGCCCGGACCCTGTGCCAAACTCATCAGGTATCATCAAAGTCCTCACCACAGCTGCTATCCCTTTACCACACTTCTCCTTTCCCATCGGTTCTTGTTGCCATGCTGTGTTGTTGATACAATGTTCTCAGTCAGTAATTTGTTATGGCACTTGACCGTGACTGTGCATTTGTGTGTGTGTTTCTGCATCTAAGTGTCCATGCAGTTAGTGACCCTGTGCTGTATTCCAGTTACAGGACCCTGGTCAGGCCATCCTATAAGGTTGCCTATAGGCAGGTCACTGCACTGGAGTGGAGATGCTGCCCAGGGTTTGTAGGAGAAGAGTGTCGTGAAGGTGAGTATCTTCTCTGTCAGGCTCAACATTTCCTCTTGCCTTCTTCTTCATTTTGCTTGATGCTACTTTCTCAAGCATTGGACGAAGGGGGTTGTAGAAGAGAATGTGGTCTGTATCTGATTCTCTCAAAGACTGAAATAAAGAGTGTGTGTTTTGCCTGGAAACATCTGTGTCTTTTTAGTGGAGCCAGGCAGCTTTACCCACATCAATGCCTTTTCTGCTTGATAGTGTGTAGTTGGGTAGGTGGCTAATCATGCTACTGTGCAGCAGTTGGCCTCTATATACCATTGTAAAGTTGTGTTGAATTAAGATTGAAAGCGTGTTTTAGATCACATTTGAGAACGTATGCTGCAGTAAAGCAGCAGTTGAAAGGGATGCTGTGTGCTCTGTGTTTTTGTACCTAATCCTTTACAGCCCAGTATTCAAGATGCTTTAAGTCTGGAAGGAAGATTAGACATCCCCCCCCAACCCCCCCTTGTATGTGTGTGTGTGTGTGTGCACATCCATACTACTCTCTTGACCATAGACAGCACCAAGGCAGTTTTTCCTGTCTCTCCAAATATCATCATGTCCATTAGAGTCAAATGAATGAATGAAAAAAAGCTCAGAGGAAGAGTCCAGTGAAGAGGCTTCTAAAGTGGAAGTGGGCGGTAGTAGGGGTTTTGGTGATGGGGTTTGCTGTTCCTGGATACCACAGACCACAGACTCCAAGCCCAGTAAAGACCAAAATCTTCACCCAAGAGCCAGCCTGACTCACAGAGTGGGAGGGTAGATGGAAGTCTAATGTAGGGCTGCCTCAACTCCACCGTTTTATAGATTTCTATATAGAATATAAATACATTCGCCACCACACGGACAAATATGGTTTCACATATTGAATTTCAGATAGATTCAGTATGGAGGCGTGCATATTGCCTGATAAGCCAGCAATAACAACAAGTGTGCTACACTCAGTTACAGGCGTTTGAAGTGCACAGTTATTTCAACTGTTTGTGATCAAATGATTAATTTCTATTACGCCCAAGAACTATTAGATTTTTTTGGGTGGGCAATGCAGCAATTAGTGTGTCATTTAAAACATTGGCATGCCCTGTCCAAATTTGTCCAACATTAACAGTTTACTTCAATGAGAGAGCTGTTGGTCATAATTACCACACCTTGTTCCATTTTGCAAAATTATACATTGTTTTACTTGGATAGCCAGGATTTACCAGGAGTTAAGAAAACACACATTAATACTAATGGAATAAACATAGACATTATTACAAAGCCTTTAGAAACAGTTATTTGGCCACCCAAATATATTATTCCTCATAGAGATTAACACGTAGCCATATCCGCTGAGTTGGTAATGCTAGAGATTATGGTTCACTGGAGACCAAAGTGCTTGCCGGAGTGTGAAGAAGTTATCTGACTGTTTATTTAACCTTTGCTGAAATGTATTTGCACATTCTAATGGCTGGAGCACAAGGAAAATCGCATCCATATGGGGGGACAGAAGGCCAGGTTGTACTCAATAAGGAGACCTTACAGACTGAGGCTGATGTCACTAACAGTCTGCTTCACATTCAGGAGTGGAGGAGGGATGGAGGGAGACCTGGCAGGGGTCAGTATGGTGGAGTTAGGGAAACAGAGGAGACTGATGGAAGAAATGGAGGACTGGTGCACAAGAACCGAGGTGTTAAAATTGGCAGGGGAAAGGATAGTAAAAATAACTATTGAGAGAGAAAGAAGGGTGAATAACTGAAGAAAGAAAGAGAAAGAAAGAAAGAAAGAAGAAGAAGAGAACAGCAGAGAAACAAGAAAGTAATGAGGGCAGAGGACTGAGCTCTGCCTTCTCTCAGATGTGTGTGTGGAGAGTTTAGCCTTTTCAGTCCCAGAGGGTTCCAGCTGCTCCAAGCTGCCCGGGCAGCAGCAGGGCTGGTTCTGTGGGAAAGTGGCCCCACTGAGATTAGTGAGCGTGACACTCTTCCACCGGGCCTTTGTAACATACGTGACCATGCTTAGATCAGGCTTTATTACTGGACATGACCATGCTGCCCTGGTGCAGATTAAGCTTGGTATGGTTTAAAAAGGAATTCAAAGAATTCTCCGTGGAGAGCTCTCTCCGGTCCGAGAGTAGGTATAATTTGCACCCATATCTTGCATCCAATCTTGATTTCAACATGCGGCAGAATGTTTTCCCCTCTTATTATTAACAGCATTCTGCGTGTGTGTGTCCGTGTCTATCCACGCCTTGGTGTCACCCAGCCAATCTGTGCATGCAATTCTGTGCAGCAGAGAATCGCTTCAAAGGGGCTTTCAGGCAGCTGTTTTATCAGAAGGGAGAGGAGACAGTCTTACCCACTGAAGATGACATCACCTCTGATTCGGGTTTGATGGGATTCTGGCTCCACTTCAGAGGACTCTGAGATCCTCAGAGATGCAGAGGGAGGACACATTGAGGAGACTAGAGTTGAAGTCTTGTCTGGGTCAATTGAAGAGATGCTTGTCCTTTCCTCTCTACACACTCTCTCGTTTCATCTTCTCCACTCTGACACCTTTTCTACTCCCTATATTTCACCATTATTCCTTGTCAAATAAAAATAGAAAATGGGCCAATAAGAAGATGACTTTGAATAGATGATTCACTATTTGTGTCTTTATTGAGGTTTAAGTGTTTGCTATGTTGTGTATGATCCATGTGGCACCCTTAACACAGTCAGAATTTGCTTTTTTGTTGTTGCCTCTGTTATAACCTTCTGAAATATCTTGGAGCATGAGGCCACATAAGAGTATTGTTGCAAAGCCTGTATGTGCTCCTTGATGGAAAGTGGGTGTTTTCTGAATGAAACTCTGACCCATATATATTTTTGACAGAACACGTGTATTGGTCTGGTTTGAGCTGGCTGTGTACAGTGCATCACAAGATTTACAATATACTTTCAGTGGACTTGTGCTAACACATGACGGAATGGAATACATTTGGGAGAAATGTGTTAGTAATTTCCCTGCCGTTGGCCCCTGCCCCCTCTCCACTCTGTCACAGCAGTACCCCAATGCCTATCTGCGCACACGATCATATTATCAGGAGGGATTGTGGGTAATGTCTGTGTATGGTGGAGCTTAATCTAACGAGAATTGATGCCAGGACCTCCCTCGGTGCAGTCTGATGGGAGCAGAGACCTTTGATCTCGCGCAGAAAATCAGGAAAAGAAGTTTAACAAAGTTTAATGCTGACCACACTTGCACAGGATAATGTTTCATGTGGAATTTCAGCAATTAAGTGAAAAGGTTGCTAAATGATTAGTGTGTCAAAAGTGTTAGCATGTTAATACTACAGCTGCAAAGTTGTTCGAGTCGGTTATTCCCCTCTGCAGCTGAGAGTCACTGGATAAGGAGGAAGTGAATGAAGTTAAACTCCTTTGTTGGAGGGATTATCCAGAGCTGTCAGCCTCATTATATCATCCATTTTTTACTTTGTGTTTCTTTCTGCCCCAACTTTCATTTCGTCACCTATAGTAAGTGTGCTATCCACACTTTCCTTTACTCTTTTGCCCTTGCGTTTCCTTTGTAATGACTACCCCTGCTGGGCTCTCAATCTTCTATATGCTTTACTTCTTTCCACTTATCTCACTCCCTACCTTCTTCAGATCTCCCTTTCCCCTCTCCTTGGAGTAAAGTGATAAAACAGAACCATATCCCACATGTGCTCTTTTAGACCGAAACCATTACAGCGCAACATAAGACTGATGTCTCTGTTACATCCCTGGTTGTGCTCAAATATAGGTCAGACAGTGACCTTTGACCCGTCAGGAGCTATGGGATAGCTCAGCTGTTCCCGGTCCTGGTTTGATCTGGCTGATGGATGGGGCTCTGTCCATGTTCCTGCTGTGGCTTTTTCATATCTTTCACCAGCCTCTTGTTGGGTCTTCCTGTCTCCCCCTGCCTCTCTTCTCCTCTGTCCCTCAGTGTTTCTTAGGTCTGTCTCTCTGTCTGCCGGTGGTCGCCTGTAACAGTAATCCTCTTTCTTGCTTCTGAAATGGAGAGAAAGAGGAAGAGTGGAGAGATCATCATTTCATCAAACCCCACTGTAAAATCATTTGAACCTCAAAAATCGTTACCTTATTTCAGTCATCCACCATATTTGTCTCTCCTCACCAAATTCCCATCCTCTCATAGCATGACGATGACTGTACGTCTGTGGGCCATCCATCTCTATAGTAACTATTGTGTTGCTAGTGTTTCAGCCCAGAGCAGTTTGTTGTCTTGGCTGAAGGACTGGACTGCGCATGGTGATGGGATGAGTGGATGCATTCTGAGTGCATGAGAGAATGGCAGAGAAATAAGGTGCATGGGAGAGATTCATTGTCTCATTGCATTATGGGTACGTCTGCTGACTAATAGCTTCTTGCGAGGAGGAAAGTTAGATGAATAACTGTCCCACGTTGTGGTTTGGAAGGTCATTATTTAGTCATTGACCATATCTCTCTCCTGCATGAAATGGTGGCACTGGTTTGTTGAATGTAATGGGAAATTCCATTATTCGTCAAGTATTCCTTACTTAAAGCACTGCAAAGCCCCAATTCAAAGAAATGGTGTGTGGCCTGTCAGCTGGCATAATGGTGAAAAATGCTAAATGGTCCCGCTGTGGACTACTGGGCATTTGGTTTTGCGAAAAAATGCTTTTAGCTCTGTTCACCCCCCCCCCCCTCACCACCAGCCCATCCAACACAGTCAAAGTGGGTGTGTGATTTAGTGAGTGAGTGAGTGTGTGTCTGTGTGGGTGTGTGTGAGTGTGTGTATTCTGTGCCAGCTGTTCCTCATGCCAGCAATAGCTGACCACTTGCTGGCCGGGGGCCGACACACAACAACAGGCTCCTGGGATACAGCCAGCTCTGGGAGGCTGTCTGTGGACTACGCGCACACACTCACACACACACACACACACACACACACACACACACACACACTGGGCACACATTTGTCTGTGTATCTTGGGCATGTGACAGACACATGGTCCAAGGAGATGTTTCAATACATCATCCTTCCTTCCTCACACATACAGACAGAGCAAGTATTTAGTGCCTCTGAAAATTACTGTCCCCAGCTGAGTGCGTCATGGTTTGTTTTGTGGTTGAGATTTTTATGTGTGTGTCTGTGTATTTGAGCACGTGCAAAAAAAAAAGAGCAGGAAAGAGAGAGAGAGTGATTTCTATGATCTATGTCCAGGTCTAATGTAGAAAACTCACTGTCTCAACAGACTGTGCCCGCAGTCTGACTTACAGTCCTGCCAAAGTATCCTGTACTGTCCCGTACTGTAAATCACACTGTAAGGATAGGGGTGATTCATTAATGGGGCTGACATGTTTGTAGTTTGCTAACATGAAATATGTCCTTGTATTTTGTTCTTGTGATCTTTAAACGGGGAGTTGAATCATCCAAGAGATCTAATCTCATTTACAGTATGTTCATTTCCTGGAGGGAGTTTGATTCAGGTCCAAGCAATCTGCTGTCTTGTCTCTGTGCATTCATCACCAGACTTAACAATGGTACTTATCACATAAGAATAATCTCCGCTTCGTTCCCAGCTCATGTAATGTAAGGGTTTGTAATCCAGTTGTATGGTGCATTACCCAGCAACCTGGTATGTGTATAGATTGTATTTTCTGTAATGCAACAATTTTGTCTGTGGTCATTTTGAACCGACCAAATTTCCTTTCACCTTGCTTCTAGTCTTTGAAATAAAAAGCAAGAGTATTACACTTTGTTTGAAATGCTGCTATAATACCAAAAAATCTTGGTATCCTTTTCAGATACAGTGTTTTCTCATCTATATCAACAAGTCGTAATAATTGAATATTTGAAGTATTTGGTCCCTCTGGAGCAGAAAAAGTTCCCTTTCTGTTTATTTGATTTCCCAGGAAAGACAACATGATTCTGAACTTTTCCCATGAGCTGAGTGCAATCCAAGAAAAACAACCATGTCTTCATGTTGCCATGGTGTAATTATGGATCCAAACAGACTCTATAGACTGCGGTCCCACTCTAAACATTGCATCAGCTCTCACACAACGGAAGTTTGGCTTTCTAACCCAATATAATTAAATTCCAACTCCAAAAAAGGAAATCCCGCCTGCCTCCTCTAGAAAGCGCTGTTGTTTTCCTCTGGTTCGCATTTCTGGTATATTGACTCAGCTCTGGTGTTTTCCTGTGGTCAGTGTTTATGACATAATGACACATGATTGGATCCCAGACTCATTCCTGGGTCTCGCTGGGCAGGAGATGAGGATTGGACCAGTTAGCTCATTAGGAGGAAGGGTGCACCTCGCCCCACTTCCAGGCCTGAGGAGCATTCTTGAGGCATCCAGCATCCATTAAGTTGATGGAGAGTAAATGTGGAGGAGAGGGAGACATATCATGTCATCCCAATCCTCTCACATCCACTCACGCAGCCCATGGTTGCCCACAGTCTTGGTATTGCATTGCATGTGGCTTTGACGCCCTTGGTGTAGTCATCAAGTAGAACAATCAAGCATCTTCAACGGTTATTAACGAAGCCTCAGTACAGTGAGTCAGAACAAACAACTCGTTGGGTCATTTTGGTCTCAGTCGTTAAACAGCACTCAGTATTTGGGTTGGTGAAAACTGAGGAATGTGTTTTGGGTTGAGATGATTGTTGTTTCTGTTTCTGGATGTGATCCAGGCCAGACCAATGTTGAGTCAAGGCATGAAAAAACACACCCACACTGTCAGAAACACTACTGGATGCACAACCATGCATACACACACACACACACACACACACACACACACACACACACACACACACACACACACACACACACACACACGTCCTATTTCAGTGAAGCAAAAACCTCCGTGGCTGCCGTTAGAGGTCTGTGTGCCACGGTCAGAGATGATGATTTAGCCAGACCAGAGATGTTTGGCTCATTTTTTGTAGTTGTGTTGGTTATTTATGAGTACCAGTTGCTCCTGGTTCTAGGTATCCTCGCTATGACCACAATGTGGGTGGGTCCCATCTGAGGAACTGACAGCTGACATTCCAGACCACTTATGAGCCATGAACCTCCAGACCAGAGAAAGGCTCATATTTAGAATATGGGGTTTTTCTCTTAACCAGTGCTATTCTGCGTTTTCGCTTATAGCTCATGCAAAGCTACCAAGACTGTTATACAACTGGGGACATAATTATCTGTGTTGTTGTTGTGAAACTTGTGCTTCAGCTGTAATATCATGGTTTGTCACAGAGTTGACCACAGTGCAAAACAGACTGAAGACAATATCCAAAGAGACTGGCTTACATTGGGAGATGCCAAGGAAATTGTCTGTTTGGAGTCGTTTGTGCTTGTGTGTGAGTGTGTGTGTGTGTGTGTGTGTGTGTGTGTGTGTGTGTGTGTGTGTGTTTGTGTGCTTGCAACACATAGATAATGGTGATGGTATTGGTATCTGGAGGAGAATGCGTTCCCAGTGTCCTGGCTATACAGAGAATCATTGCAAGTGGGCAGACAGACAGAAAACACGCAGTCAGGAGTCAGGAGATGAGCAGGTGTGTGTGTCAGGATTGTGTGTGTCAGGATTGTGTGTGTGTGTGTGTGTGTGTGTGTGTGTGTGTGACAGAGAGAGAGAGATAGTGAAGGAGAGAGAGAGAATGGAAGAGAGATCAAATAATATTTAGTCTGCGAGTGACTGACATGATTTAAGGAGGAATTGCTAATAAATTCTTTGGTATTACTTTATAGGCATTGTTCTTGTATCTTTTGGCTTGACCTGCCCTGTATGATAGAGAGATGCTACTGGTGGCGCCAGCAGGAAAAAAGAAATAGGAATGAAAGAGAGAAAGGAGAGCAAGCAGTGTGTATGGTTGTCTGTAATCTGGAATCTAGCCTCATCTTCTGTCTTTGTCTCTCTTTCCTTTTTGCAGAGTGTATGAACTGTACTGGTTTCACTGACATGAACAGCAGACTGAATGCAGTTGAATCCAAGGTAAAGAAAAGCCCACTGCCCACTGTCCAAGCATGAATGTAGAGGATATGAACCCTTGCAAGCCATTCCTTTAATTTGAGGACTCACAGCGTGCCTCTAATTTAACAGTACATCCATCAATACACAAGTTACTTTGTCTGCAGCAGTGTACACGTGTATCTGACATATCCAGCTCTTGTTCTAGATCAAGCTGCTAGAGGAGGCAGGTTCCTCCCCACCAACAGCCAGCAGTTTACCAGAGGGCTCAACGGACAATGAGGTGGACACACCCCAGCCCACTCCTATAGGACCCCCATTGTACCTGCCACCAGGTGTCACCCACTCAAAACCGCATCACACTGTGCTTTCTGACGAGCCAGTACACAGTTTCTCAAACATCCACTCCACTGGATGTAAATGTACAATTTAAGTTTCATTATTCAGAGGTGCCTGAAGGAATAGTTCACCCCAAAATAAAAATTCAGCCATTATCTACTCACCCCCATGTCGATCGAAACCACCAAACACACAGCGGGTTAGCTCCTGTACTTCCATCTCGGCCTCATTTCTGGTGATGAATCCAAGTGTTTTGTAGCCAAACGATTTCACTGTAGGTCCAAAAGTCCAACGTTTACCTCATTATCTCCTATATTCATCCCAGACAACGCTCTGGTTGTGCACACACACCCTACCCTGCCAGAGCAGAGCATTGTCAGCTAGGAAAATATTACATGAGGTAAATATTGGACTTTTGGACCTACAGTACAATCATTTGGCGACATAATGCTGGGAATATGTTGCATGAGCTGTTTGGAGACATTTGATGTACATTTGATGCTTTTTTGGAGCTGCAAAAATATGGCCTTGTTAACTTCAATAGTTTGGGAGAGAGCTGAGGTGGAACTCTGGGGCTAATTTGTCGTTTGGTGTTCCTGCGAACTTCAATGTAGTAGGGGTAAGTAGATAATGACTGAATTTTCATTTTGGGGTGAGCTATTCCTTTAACTCTATATTTGAAGACCTGAACGTGACTGTCTGTTTTTCTGGAGTATCAGTAGGAAGAGGGCCTCCAGGGCCCATCGGACCACCGGGGCTTCCGGGTTCTGCTGGACCTCCAGGACCAGCTGGGAGATCAGGCCTGCCTGGACCCACGGGTAAAATATCAACAACTTCTTCTGGTCTTAACTGCTGACGTGAGAATGTTTTGTGGCTATCAGGACTCGTCAGTGAGCTGAAAATACATAAATCGATCATTCATAACTCAAAATGATTGATCTATATCGCTGCATTATTATATTTCATATTTTTCTTTGATGCTCAGGACCAAAGGGGGAGAGAGGTTCACTAGGGGAAATGGGTCTCCCCGGCCTTCCTGGTCCACCAGGTGCTCCAGGGCCCAGCTCCTCTTCCACCCGACTGAGGGGTGATATTTTTGAGGTGGATAAGCAAGGTGAGCAGAACGTCCCACCTCAAAATCACTCCATTCTAAAATCTGTACCAGACTGTCCTGGTCCCAGACGGACTGAAATGAGAGCATAACAGAAACAGAGCATACAGGCATGGTAGGATTCTGACCCAAGCACAATTTTAAAACCATTCAAGCGTTCAGTTTTTGAATGGTTTGAAACGATGCCAAAACCACAGGTCCATTTTTGCAATTGGTCTTACGATGACTCAATCACTTCACCATTTTCAAACATCCACCATCTCCACCTCAACTGCATAAGTTGATCCTATTGTTCTCTTGTCCCTTTGCAATCATCTTGTCAGGCATAACACCAACTCTGTCCAAGTGGCTTTTTGTATATGGAAAATGAGTTTAGAAGGGGCAACGTTGGAAGTACAGAAACTAGTGCATAGCTACTAGCAAGTGTTTAAGGGAGCAATGTTTGTCTTCAGCTTTTACAGAAGGGATTGAATTGGTAGTGGAGAAAGTATTGTTATTTTCAGAGGGGCTAGCTTGGGTTTAGGTAATTGTTTCCTTGTGTTGTGCCACTGCTGGGCCACTGTTCACTGTACCTCATTTAACAACAACACCACCGATAACGGAGCTGAAGCTCAGTGTAAAAATCACATTCATTATAAATGTATCAAGACATTTCATTCATCTTATCCAGTTTAATGCAACTTCATTTCTTTAGAATAGAAGTTTGTTTCTTTTTCATGTCTGCTCCTCCTCAGGTTCACAGATGTGGTAACACAAGGGATGAAACATTAAAATATTAGTTCATATATTCAATGTGTTTGCAACTTTGAAATCTATCAGAGGTTCATCTTCTGAAATTGATAGGAGGAAAGACCCACAGACAATTGTACAGCTCTCACATCCAATACCCAAATCGCACCACAAGGAGGCAGTAGATGTCTGTACCATAATCATTACCTCATGGAGCCTGCTGGCTCCCATTAGGCTGTTGGCTAGGTCTGCCTTTCAGAGCCCCAGACTGTGTCTGCGGGTCTGGAACTATGTAGATTTGGGTCTGTGGGACTTTGTTAGCTGAGGGGGGCCAACTGGCTGTAAATCAGGCCTAATTTGTAAGCTGTCAGCACAACAGTCTGCGTTGGGGGAATGGGCCACGGGCCCAGAGCCAAAAGGGGCTGGTTATAAACAGGGGAGGAGATAGTCTGCCACTCACGTAGACGTTCCTGGGGAGGGAGCCAGGCAGGGGGAGGCTGTAACATTAGAAAATTAGTTCCAGAGGGAATTCTACTTCTTCTACACCCCTTCTTGGACTGCAGCCATAATGTAACAGTGCTGTCTCAACATCTGAGCTTATGTTCAAGTGAATGGCAAGCGGAAGTGTAGCATGGATTTAAACAAAATTTATATTTACAAGCATACTCACAACAATCATACGAACTGAGCAAAGAGCACAACTTTTATGTTCCCTAAGCACTTGTGCCATTTGTATACCAACATAAAGAAATAAGATATTCTACTTTCAGGCTGTGAACCAGTTGTTCCAGTCGTAACCCTCACCAGATTTAATCCCTACTGCTGACTGCCCATGAACCCATATAGCCTGATGGTTGACTCTGAAGTCAGATCTAGGAACAGGTTTTACCTCCTACAAACATTAGAGAGGGATGAAAATAAATCTGATTAGTGGTTGGAATCTATGTGAACCCATAGTTTAAACAATCAATCCAATTCAATGTATAAGGTGCTTTATTTACATTGCCGAAGCATGAAGAAGATGATATACATATATACTGTGTTGAATAAATTCAGAGGTTGACAAAGAGTCGTCAAGTCATGAATTACTTGATTTACTGAAGCTGAGCTCAGGAGAGATAAACACACACAGGATAGGGTCTGCAGATCTCTGCCATCTGAACAGTGGTTATAAAGACAGGAGGGGGTCGTTTCTAAACACCTACAAGGTTATTTTCAACCTAGACTGAACAATATGTTAAAGGTTTCTTGAGTCTCTCATGTGGTCGTCCTTCAGTATGGGCTCACACAAGCAATACATGAATGTAGATAGATCGCACATAAGTACCTCATTCATATAGATACACCTCATGATGATACTGCAGCAGGTTAGGATCACCTCATACTAGCACGAGAGATGTGTACAACACAATCATATTACTCAGAAAGGTTAGGATACAGTGATTAACACATCATTTCTTCCACATACTGGGTGTTTCAAAAATAGGAATATTATTAGTATAATAATAATAATAATAATAATAATAATAATAATGAAAAGCAGAGCTGTATAATTTTAGTCAATTCTAACTTATTTGATAATTTTAACAAAATAATTCAACACTCAATTGATAACATTAAACATTTATTAATAGTATAAATTATATATCTAAAATAATGTATAGAAAAATGTATACCTAGTCTTTGAAACAGGCTGTATATTTATAGGCCTGACATATATATAATATGAGAAGATATTATTTTACCCTCAGCATGCCCTTGAGGTCATCCAACAAATAACCTCATAAAGATTTAAAATCCGTACTATGGCCCCATTCAGATCGTAATAATAAGCTGCGGGAAACTTAATGGCTCATATTTAGTTTAAATAATAGAGAGAGAAGCAGGTGGGGAGAAATATGGGGGTTAAAAATAGGGGTTAAAAATCTGTGAATCCAATTCTTGCTATAATGCGTTTTCTTCCCTGGATGTCAGTCAGGTTTTAATAAGCTGTGGGAAATAGGGCCCCACTCCTGTCTCCTGCTTTCTGCTCAACAGTCAAGAGAGGGTGTGTGTGTGTGTGTGTGTGTGTGTGTGTGTGTGTGTGTGTGTGTGTGTGTGTGTGTGTGTGTGTGTGGGTGTGGGTGCCAAGCAAGGG
This sequence comes from Hoplostethus atlanticus, assembly GCA_034670405.1. Classification (NCBI taxonomy): domain Eukaryota; kingdom Metazoa; phylum Chordata; class Actinopteri; order Trachichthyiformes; family Trachichthyidae; genus Hoplostethus; species Hoplostethus atlanticus. Next base: position 11,040,580 of record JAXDDX010000003.1, on the reverse strand, counting down.
TTAGAGGCTGTAGTAGCTGTAATGAAACACCATTTACTGTAGATTAGAAATATAGGATGACTTAAAATAGTAAATTCAGGGCTCCAGTTACATTTGACACAAGCCTGCCAGTACCTGTTATATATCATTTTAATGTATAAGAGTTGAGATGGGTTTTTCTTTTTTTTAAAGAAGAGTGGGCAGTTCATCCTCTTTAAGTATTCATTCCTGTTTTTGTGAGATAGTGGACACTGACAATAAGCAGGAAACCACACTAGTCAACTGAGTCAGCAACCAGCAACCAGCAATCAGCAACCCATAAGATGTTTCTTTATTTTATTATATTATATAAAATAATATTAATATTATTATCATCATTTTTATTGTCCTTTCTTTTTAATAATCTCTATTATTACTTTCTCCTGACATATTTGTGCAAAGCTTGAACAAAACTTGCAATTACATTTTTTGTTTGTGTTTTTCCCAGAGGACCGTCCAGCTCTCCCTGCTCCTGAGATCATCCCAGGCCCTCCTGGTCCATCAGGCCCTGTAGGCCCTATAGGCCCCTCGGGTGAGGGCCGCAATCCAATAGTAATCCAAAGAAAAACATGCTTATCAGGTGTATCATGTATTATATTATGCCATTACTGTGTTTATGTTTTTATCATGTGTTTTATTGTAAGCCCTGCCACATTTCCCTCACAGGAAAATCAAGTCCTGAATAGAATTGAATAGAATTGAATTGAATGATTTTAGATATTACAATAGCTAAAGCCATACTCCCCTTGTGGATGATTCTGGTGACATTACAGGCCCTCCAGGACTGAGAGGCCCTCCAGGAATCCCAGGTCTCCTTGGACGAGATGTGAGTATCCATCACTCTGTTTGGACTGGGACTTTGGACTCAGTCCTCCAACTGGGGTGATTCAATGATACTTGATTATATAAATATGAAAATATACAGTGAGTGTCATGACTAATATATCTCCCTCTGTTTTACGCACTTGAGGGCGAGGGAGGCCTCCGAGGCCAGGTTGGACCTAAAGGAGATGCAGGAGAAAACGTGAGGCTGTTTTAAAAATCATCTCCATTATTGGATTAGTAGGCTGAATGTATTTGATACTGATGAACTATCAAAATGCTTTTTGCTCTATGTTTGATAAATGGATGTGTCTTAATCATAAACACATTAAAAGGTGTACAAGCTTCTCGTCAAAGACTTGCTCCAGGCCATGACTAATCCTCCTCTCTCGTCCAAGGCCAGGCCTCACTAATCAGAGCAGTCGTGCCAGATCCCCTCTAGTTGGCTCTCTAGTGGGCCTCTGACTTTTAACTTGATCCCCTTCTTCTATTAGTGTGATTTAGGATTGGGGATATGGTGAAGAGGCATATTAGGCACAGGGGATAAAGAATGCAAGCCGGGTGAACTGTGTGTATGTGCATGTGTGTGTATGTGCGTGTGTGTGTGTGTGTGTGTGTGCATGTGCCATGTGTGCTTGTGTGAAACTATTACATTAAATTATGTTTCTCTTTTCCGCTTCTACCAGGGGCCTCTAGGTGTAACAGGAGGGCAAGGCCTACCTGTAAGTAAAAGGTTATTCAGTTCCCTAAACACACACACACACACACACACAACGGAGATGACATGATTATTTTGCTCTGCATTCACAGGGACCTCCTGGGCCAAAGGGAGAACCGGGAGAGGGCTTGTCTGAGGTAAGAGAAGATAGCATTAGTGTCTTTGCTTCCTGAGCTAAGTCTGAGAAGGTTCCCATGTAAACGTGTCGGTGCTGTTCAGGGTGAAGCGGTGCAGCAGCTCAGAGAGGCCCTGAAGATCCTGGCTGAAAGGGTCCTGATTCTGGAGCACATGATCGGCATTCACGGTAAGGAGAAAGACAGAGGAGGGCAGAGAGACACTACTGATTGAAAACATGTAGGATGGCATTATTCCACGTCAGAGCATGGTTGTATTAGAACGCTATTTAAAGTGAAGTGTTTTGGGGTAATTGTTTTCCTGTCTCCCATGTGTTGACACAGAGAACCCAGAGGGCTCTGGATTTGGCAGTCTTTCAGACCCCCTATCTTTCTCTGCTATTAAGACCAAGCGCCTCCAGCCCATTCAAACCCCCCCTCAACCTCTGGGGGAGAGACAAAGACGAGCTCCCTTTTAAATGTAAAGTCTGATTTTCTGTGTGTATGTACATGTGTGTGTGTAAGGGATAAATCTTTTGGAAATGTGTTTGATTAGATGTGCAATTTTCATTATTTGTGCTCATATATTTTTTCTCATATTATTATGTTTAGAATCTATTTGCCTATTGTCTTTTATTTTTTGCCAGAAATAAGTACAGTGGTAATACTGTAGTTACTTAAAGTGAAGCTCCTTGTAGACATGAGATGCTGAGCATTTCATCCGTTCAGATATGTCCACATGAATGGTAACATGAAAACAGCCCTATCGCTGCATAATCTTGGTCTACATTACTTTAGTAGCAGCACCTACATGACAACAATGAAATATAATCTCATAAACTGTTATGAGGGATTTGACATCTTTCTTTCCTCAGATAAAGCACCCCCCAGTAAACACATCAGTTTCCCTGGCTGATCTTGTGAAGCCCTCTAGGCTACGATGTGAGTTCCTGATAGCTGGACTCAAAACACACTATTTAGTGTCAAACACATTCTTGGACAACCTCGGGGTTCATCTCATGTTAACCTGTCTAACACATTCTTCCTTTCTCTCCCCTCCCTCCCTTCCTCTCTCTCTCTGCTCTGCCTTGTTAAAACTGAGGTAAGACATGACAAGCTGCCAAGAGTATATGTTCAAAATAAGTTAGGTGAAATGAATAGCATCTGGAGAGTACGCATCTGGAAAGGGAAGGAAGAGATGCTGAAATAATTGTGTTCTGGCCTAGAACATCTTCACGCGACTGGCTGGAAGAGCACTAAACCAGACAGCATTACGCTCACTTCATCATAACTGCCTGAGATTTGTATCCGACCCCAGTATGATTATTGTATAATAGGTCTCTGAGAGACCAAAGTCTTCTTCTCAGAAAAAAGCATACCTTCTCCGGTACAATCTTTGTTTTCTCCATTAAGTTCTTATGTTAACCATCATTACCATGGCACGACAGCATTGTTCCTACAGTCTCTACTAAGAGTCTACTGATGTACCTTTAAATACATGTTACATCTCAGTGTAATAAGGACTAGAAATAAATAGAAAACACATTTATATGATTGATTTGTCAAATGCATGTTTCATTATCTCTTGTATGGTTCAGGTGTGTAAAGGTTGTGTTGCTTTGTTGTTGTATCATTTGTAAGGTGTTGTACTGAGTGGATATGTATCGGTGTCTATTGTTAAAATAAGATTAAAACACACAATACCAATAACAGGTTTTGCTTTTGTAGTATTACCACACAATTGCATTTAATCACATTTTCACATATACCACAACTTCACAGCACAGCAAGGCTATTTACAGGGAGAAGCGTCACTACATCTCCTCCTCTTCTTTATCTTCCTTTCGTCCTTCTTTTCCTCCCTTTACTCCTGCTCTTTGTCTTCTCCGTGGGTGATAACATAACACAGGTTCTTGTAGTCAAGGTTACCAGCGACATCCAGGGGGAAGTTGGCAAACATCTGATCAACCTGCAGGTAAACAAACAATTTACTGCAGATGGCTTTTTTGTACCGTCAGTCCTACCACAAGGGGAGCTGTGACGTTGGTAGAGGGATCACACACTTTGTGTCTATAGATAAATACAGGACTGGCTTTTACCATTCAATTAGGCTACAGAACCAAGAGATAAGTACGGTTATGTGTCATTGTCATATCTCATATCTGCCCTCTGCGAGTATCCCTTCATCTGTGTTACGTCTGCCTACTTCTCCCTTTCTCTTGACGCCCCCGTCTTTTCTCTCCTCTTTTTTTTTTCCTGTCTAGTGAACAGAGACATGTTGATATGAGGCCCGCTTGCATGGCCACAAGGGAACAAGTCTCTGGTGCTTTTGATCAGCAGCAAGATCAGACATGTCCACGGCTCCCTGGTGTACACTCCAGTGACTGATCATGCAGTATAATGGGCAGGCACAGGCAGCTAAAGATACACACCCACACGTTCTCTCTGTAGATCATACAGACACACACACACACACACACACACACACACCTATCTACCCCCAATGGAGAGGGCCTGTGGTTCATGTGTTGACTATGTTCACAGCAGGGTGGCTTGTTTGCTGGACACATGGGAGCGAGAGAGAGATGGTGTGTGTGATTTCCCCTTTCCTGCCCTTTTTTTTCCTTTGACAGTAAGATGGATGATTGCAATCACAGGAGCCATCAGTGAGACAGAGTGGAGGTCTATGGGGCAGTGAGACACAGCCATGGGAAACCAGCCGTCAGATTACTACACCCTGCTGCCATGGGAACACCATTCTGTTTATTTGTCTGAGGGTTTTGTTGTTTCATACGCATTTTTCTTCTCTTTTTTTTCTTTTGGCCTTTTATGTACAGAGCATGAAAGCTTCCTCATAAAACCCGTGTAGGCTGTGTGTGTGTGTTTGTGTATTTGTGTGTGTGTATGAGAGAGAGAGAGAGAGAGAGAGAGAGAAAGAAAGAGATCTTTTACATTTCCCAGTAAGCCTACTGTAAGTCAATATGTCTCTTCAAACCAGTACAAATGTGGCAGATTTCATAGTGATTAGACTGGTCTCTTTGATCCCTTGAGAGAATGAAAGACAGACTTTTTCGATCCCCAGTCAACGGATGTTTTTAAGAGAAACATCTGTTGCTCTACAAATGAGATTACTGTGTCTCTAGCCAGAGGCCATGTAGGTTATGAATGGCACTGTTACTGAGGGGGGCTCCAAGAGAGAGCTGAGAAGAGTCTTTGTAATAAACCGTAGCTGGTTAGTTAAGGGGTTTAAATCAAATGAGATTGCCTCAACTGCTGGGTATTCATCAACGTTCACCTTCAACGTGTTGAGCAGTATCACCACCACAAATACATATCTCATATTGATAAATCCAATATTTCACCTTGTTGCCAAGCAACAACTCACCTCAGTCTCTGTAAACCTGTCAGCTTGTGACATGAGGTGATATTTCATGCTACAGGAGAGGAAGAGAAAAGAAGAATTACTGTTTTGCGTGTCTTTGACGTGAAATTAATTGTACTCTGTTTTACTAACCAAGACAGGCCTCATCTGAATCCTGAAACGTCTGCTGAATGACAGTTTACATTACACTTATTCATAGTTAACTATAGTACCACAAGCCACATATCCCTTTCTCTCTGCCAATGAAGACTGCGGATTGCCAAGGAAATCACACTTACTCCTCCCCCTTGAGGACTCCTGTTCCTTCTGGGTCAAAGACCTTGAAGGCATTGAGAATCGTGTCCTCGGGGTCAGTTCCTAACAAAACAAGGATATATGCACAGACCATTTGTACACAGACTGTATAAAAACTGTAACTTAACTGAAACTATGATCACTGCCTGAAATCAAACTGAAATCAAATATTAATTCCAGTTCAAATCTTTCAGTCAAACCCAACTGAAGAGTGGAGTACAGTAGAACAATATCCACAAATGAGTAGAAGCCACATCTAATAACATTACATTGATCGAAACTCCTAAGATAATTCTCCTTCATTGTATACTTGTGCCTTCATTTTTCAACACTGCACTCATGGAAATTGAAATATTGAACTGATACTAAATGAAGTAAAAACTTCAAACTCCAAATTGAAAATAAAATGAAAATAAAAAACAATATAATTTGCAAAACCATTATAACGCTGATATTGACTGACCTTTCAGTTTTTCTCCAAACATGGTGAGGAAAACAGGTGAAATTGATGGGGCCTGAAGACTCTTTCAGCATCTCATCCAGCTCATCATTTCCAACGTTAAGGCGACCTGCCATTAAACACATCATACCTTTTCACCCTCCACACCTTGCTTAATTCCCATAGTGAAATAAAGATAAGATGAAACTTGAATCATCCCTGTGGGGAAATGAGGTTGTTGCAGCAGCAAATTGCAATCGGATATAGCAAATAAAAATAGAATAGAAGTTAGAATATAGCAAATGGGGGTTATATAGGCAAACATGAGAACATGTTAAGTAGAAATGTATGAATGAGAAGTATGAAAAGGGTATGGATTACAGCAACACCGTGCTCTTTCACATGTGTGCTTTTACTGTATGATACCAATAGCTGATAAATACTTGCCCAGAGCAGCAAAGGTGTCCCTCAGGTCACTCTTATTAATGAAGCCATCTCTGTTCTGGTCCATGATAGTAAATGCCTGGACGTAACAGACAGGGACACAGTTACTGGAGGAGGTAATACATATCTAGATACACACACACACACACACACACACACACACACACACACACACACACACACACACACAAACAAATGTACTTCCCCCACAGCATCTGTCCTCTAACCTCTTTGAATTCCTGGATCTGGTTCTGCTCAAACATACTGAAGATGTTGGAGCTTCCTCCCTCCTTCTTTTTGGCCTTTTTGGGTGCCTGTAACAGAGCAGACATGTCAAATGAGAGAGGAGACGCATGGTGGTTCCTCTCAAGCTAGACCAACTGAGATTAACACACAGCAGGGGGCGGGAACCGGCCCCAGTCAACAGAACATCAAACAACTCCACCTCTCCACAATCATTCACAAGTAGCCAGTGTTGCTCAGAGTAGTTCACATAATATTCAGTAATGTTTTGCTATATTTTACTATGACTATACATGATAGCCAATGTCCAGCTGAAAGCAATGATGCTGTACAGATGACCACAAATGCGTTAACATGTTCTTATACAAAGACAACATACCCTACAAATGTATATACGTTACAAATCAACATGTGAAATGACTGTATGAAAGGTGCCTACTCCTACCATTGTGTCGATCCTGCAGTGTTCTTTGTGATCGGCTGAAACCTTGACAAACAATAGGAGGAGTGGCTGTCCTTTATATACCACTGTCCAACTGTTCAGCACCTGTTCTGTTAAGACAACGGAGGCTATGTTGCGAAAGCAGCCCACAGTGGGAAGGTATGCGAGACATTTGGAGGATATTCCTATTTTAAAGAAGGATATGTTAGGCATGCCTGGAGGAGATGCAGGCACTGCATTCAGAGCCTTATTAGACTTCTATTTGAAAACTATGTAGAGGATTCTACTTTGCTTGGTCCATTGTTACAGTAACTATTTATGCTAAGACACTTTTTGTACATGAATAACATTATGGCATTGATGCGTTCGGTGTGTTTTGGCCATATGAAAGGAATATTGTTGGTATACACTACCATGCAGTGACCAAAAAAAATGTTAAACAAATCAATTCTTCAAAGTAGCCACCCTTAGGCATTAACAAGCAAATAAATTCCAGAAATTTTTCCAGAAACTTTTAATGGCACACAATCACCATGTGTGCCTTTAAAATGATGATTTAATCATTGTGGTTCAACATTCTCCACCTCTAAATTTCAATTTTCAAGTTCTAAATGAAAACTACTTGTTGGGGGTGCATTTCAATTTTAGTTTTGAAAATAAATGCATACATAGGCATCAACTTCACTATTTACATTTGTCTAAGAAACCAATTTCAAGCATTTAAGCATAAGCCTTTAGATCAAAATGTATTTCAGATCATGGGAAACAGTCAGGTGTGTCCAAACTTTTGACTGGCGTCTGTCGACAGTTTTAACAGCTGTTGTGGCATCGGCTCAAAAGAGAAGCAACATTATTTCGTGCCCCTGTGGGTAGGGTAATGTCTCACTTGACAGTATGAAGTGTTAACTCTGTGTCAGGCCACTAACACGGAGGTGTAAATTTGAATGATCCGGATCACAGCTTCTGACTCCTATCAAGTAACAGAGAAGTTAAAACTTCCTTGGAAACAGGCACACATGCGCTTCCTCCTTCTCTTTTTTAAACTCAAGTAAAAACAGCATAGTTCCTTGATTTAAATCTAGCAACAATGAATGAAACACAAGTGTGTCTGTTAGTACAGCTGTTGTTCACTCTAACAAACAGTGCCTGAGTTATGAGTTGGGCTAAGAAGGGGGTTTTAACACCTTTGTGGTCGTCCACTTTGACCCCTCTGGCTAGAAATAGCATTGCTACCAACAAGTCTCTGATGTGCAGACATGAGGCTGGCAGCGCTATTACAGGAGCCACGGTCTTTTAGAGGCAGTGTATTGTGTGGTTTTTGCCATTCGTGGGCATTGGCCATGTATGGTGTGAGGCTTATAGTAGATAGTAGAGCAGTAGAGCAGTAGTAGAGATAGTAGGCTTATAGTAGATAGTAGAGCAGTAGAGCAGTAGTAGAGATAGTAGGCTTATAGTAGATAGTAGAGCAGTAGAGCAGTAGTAGAGATAGTAGGCTTATAGTAGATAGTAGAGCAGTAGAGCAGTAGTAGAGATAGTAGGCTTATAGTAGATAGTAGAGCAGATGCAGTGCAACAGGGACACTGTGATCAACAGGATTGAGTGCAAATTCCTCATTAGTACAGTCCTTTTTCCTTTTTCCCAGGTCATTGAATCCATACAGAAGAATACAAACATGACAACTTGTGAATTTGCTAACTAGAGTTAGTCCCTTTATTACCTTCTTGAATCAATAATGCACACTCACAAGCACATACACGTACACCCCCACACACACACACTCACTCATATAAATATTGCATAGTTTATGATTTAAAAAAATCATGACAGACTCTTCCCAATTACTGTGTGATACAGGTAAGTAAGGTTCATAATAAATAATGTAGAAACTACGTCCAGTGGGTAACTTGCTTCAAGTGGGCTAATTGGTACACCCCCCCCCCCCCTTTTCCTCAGGGTCTGTAGTTAACAAATTGCCCGCTGGTTATCTGTCAGTACATTGGTTTGCCTTAATTGTATCCAGTGTTAGAGGTAAGAAAACTTCAAGACTGAAACCAGCCTGCGATGTTTGTGACCACATCAGCCCTGCCTCTGGCATTCTTCACCACTCTACAGGCGGTACAGTAGTGTTCGGCCCAGAAGGTAGGCTGGTGGACGCTGTAACTCCTCCTCCAGTCTAGGTGGCGTTGCAGCCGGGCTGGGTTGCGTCTCAGCAGCAACAGGTACTGGGCTAACCCTTGGACTGTGGGGAAGTCATCCACGTGGATGAAGGCCTCAGGGGGCAGGAAACGTTCATAGTTCTCCCTGGACGGGCCCAGGACCACGGGCACAGCCCCGGCCAGCACGGCGTTCCACAGCTTCTCTGTAATGTAGTCGGTGTGCTGGGAGTTCTCCAGTGCCAGGTAGAACTGGTACCGTTTGACCAGCCGCACCACACTGTCATTGCCACTGTCTTCAGGTAACGGGCGGCCTGCACGCCCAAAAACATCCACCTGGACATAACGGCTGAGCTGATAGTAGAAGGCCACCCTTGCATGAGACTCTAACCAGTTGCTGATGACCCAGGCCACGTGGCGGGGTCTGAGGTGTGAACGGGAGGTCCTACGGAGGGCGTGCCCATAGAGGTGTGGATCCTGGGGTCTGGGTGGGAGGGGATTCAGATACCCATATGGCAGGAAAATGTCTGAGTCTGATCGGTAGGTCATGGTGAGGTTAAAAAGGCCCTCAAAATGCCTTAGTCCACGCGTGTGCGTGGGGGACTCGAAGTTCATCCATATCCACTTTTGCGCAGGTGGTCGTGGCTCCGGTGGTAGCCCACTCACGTTGGTGGCAATCTCCCGGTGGTGAATGATGACGGCGTCAGCCTGCGGGTACGCGCGCCAGTCGTCAGTCAACGTGCACCCGCTGAACTCATAAAGAGCCTCGCAATCCGGAAGTCTGTGGTGCCTACTGAACGGGTGCGTCCATATCAAGAGCGTCACCTCACTTCTCACAGCAGTAGAAACCAGGGACTGGGTGAACGGCTCCGGTAAATACAGCAGACAACCCGACAGGAATATCAGAAAACCGACGGTAGCCACGCATATCCAGGAGAAAGTCGTTTTCAAAATAATCACATGGCATTTCCTCCGCCGGGACAAACCAAATCTCCTGCCGACTCTGTAAGGTGTGATTGATGAGCGGCCTGCTGCTTTCCAATGAGTCACAACTTCCATCGACGCCTATTACCTCTCTAGTTTTCCCTTAAAACGACGTTGCCCACATCAGTATCTGTTCATCTGCCCCTCTCCCAAAGAAAACCTCTCTAGGTTAAGGTAATGCAGAGGAACGTTCACTCCCACTTGGCACACCCATTAGGTGCTATTATATTTCCAGGTAAGATAATGAGTGCTGATAAGGTGCAGCTGACCTTAGTCTAGAAACCAACAATAGTCCAACAAGGCGTCCCAGTTTCTACTTGCATTGTTTTCGGCTGGTCTGCCTACCTGTGCTGCGTGGTGCCGGTGATTGCACGCCGCCCTCCAAGGCTTGAAAGACAAAAACACACTCACTGCTGTATGCGCAAACATTTGACGTGGCAGCGTTAGTCTGGCTTCCAGTTACCGGTGAATGGGGCTTTTGTGGGGCCTGCTGACTGTCGGCCCTGCCTCAGAGGGACTTTTAGGTTGGGTAAACACCTTGGACCAGGGCACAGTGCTCTGCAGATTCGATAGGCTGGTGCCATAGTCACATTACTGGACATATTTTTCATTTAGTAAGCTACTTTGTTAATGCAAGGTATTCTACATAATGTTGGTCATTATTTTGGCTAGAAATCATTATTGGGCACGAGGAACTAAGGATTCTGGATCCTAGCCTTACAGTCTGTTGGCCTGTAAACTCTTATTCACGGTTAGGCCTAAAAACTAAGCCCCTGATCCTATTATGGGTTGTCTAATGAATCTAACTGTCAAGAATCCGTAAAGTATGTAAGTAGCTTGCCAACCCTCCAGACAGCCCTCTATTAAATGCTATATGGCTCGTTGACCACTAGGTGTCTCCCTACACAAGCACAAAGCTGCCCTGTAAAGCGTCCTGTTCAGCATGCCTGGTAGTGACATTGGGATTTATCTCAAAATATACATTTTCTAGTTTAGTCGATGAGTAAACATTTCAGCTGAAAATTAGACAGCGGTGAATCTTTGAAAAGATTTGTCTTGAATGTTTTATGTGTTAGATATGGTCCAGCATTTCAGCATCCTCTATCCAGAAATCTTGATAAATGAGCCACATTGATAAGTTGCCAGGTGGACTAATGAAATAAAGGAGTAAAACTATGCACTCAGATATTGATCAGAATCAGATACACCACTCTATGCAAAGGATTGATTGCCCAGGCCATTATCATCTGGATGAATTCTGCTGATCAAGATTCATGAAGGAGTGATGAGGAAGGGAGGCTGAAAATCTTGCTTTGTGTTGTGTCTGGGCTCTGGAGGGCTGGAAAAACACACCACCAGTGGGACAACATAAACCTCCCCACAGACCCAGAGTGTGTCATGAAGTCCGTGTGAGAGGGGGAAAAAATGGCAGACAAGGAGGAGTGGGAGGAGATGAAGCAAGCAACACGTGCGTCTCCATAGGGTCCTCCTCCTTCCTGTAACATCCATTCTATTTTCCTCACTGTAGGGGGAAAATCTTGTTGCGTGTGTGCGCATGCATGTGTGTGTGACTAGAGGTTTTGTATTCTTTCTGCATTATTTATCCTCCCTTTCATCTGAACAGTTCTATTTTCAGCCAGTCATTTACTGTCCTTGCCTGGGGTTATCTTGGTTGGAATGGAACATGGCAATCTCTTCTGTCATAAGTTATGGATACTATAGGCCTACATGGTGAGGCTACACATCATAGACGTCTTGTGTCTGTCTTTCTATTTCTTCAGAAATAGTTGAGGTGGCCTTGGCCAGGAAATGACAAAGAGTGATGTGTTCATTGTTTACTCTTCTGTGAGTTTTTTGTGTTTATTTTAAGCTATTCCCTCTTTTCCGAAGTAAGAAAAAATTGCATGTTTTTGTTGGAAACGTACTGGAAGTAAAGACAGACAGCCTGGTGATATGACAACATTTTGTACTTACAACAAAGAGAGCACACCTAAAGCTGGGCTTTTATCTTTGCTTCTGTCTTTCCTCTCTTGTTAGTAAAGAACTCTTCCTCATCAAACTCACTCAGCCATGTGGCAGACCTTGAATCCACATGGTCTGATCAATACTGCGTCTTTCTCTGGTTCAACCATCCACCATCTGTATCACCTCAGTAATCAGACAAACCATCCACGTGTACACACGGGGAGAGAGAGAGAGAGAGAGGGAGGGAGAGAGAGAGAGAAATGGAAATGGGGTCCAATAAGCTTGTATTTTCATTGTAGCTCTTGTGAGGTCATTTTTTGGGGAACATGGCAGCCATCATATAGGATATAGTTATAACCCTTACTGATGCAATATACAGGAAACTGGGGCAGATAATGGGCTTTACAGATCTTTCTCTGTAGTTGTGGTCGCTAGCCAGGCCTGTTTATTGTTGCCTTCCTGTTTGTCTGAAGTAATACTACTTGTGCGTGTGTGTGTGTGTGTGTGTGTGTGTGTGAGCCATACCAGCACAGAGAGAAGCTTTCCGTTTTTGAAGGGACCCCCAGCTTTTCACTCATCTTTCCTATTGATTTTCTCTTGCTTTCCTTTTTCAATTTTTTCCCACTTCCACTCCCAGGGTATGGGATGTCTCAATTGGTCCCAGCCAGAGAAAGAGCAAGAGCGAGAGATAAAGCGATAGAAGACGAGAGAAAGAAAAAAAGAAAAATGTAGTGAGAGACGCAAGAGAGAAAGAGGGAGGGGAAGGCGACAGAGAGGTCCCTGATCACAGAGGCCCTCACTGACCCCTGACCTTGATCATGACCTCAGAGGTTACCCCAGAGGTCAGAGGTTGTGTGAAAGTGCCACTGCGGCGATTCACTTCACTGCTGGGTGATGATGATCTTATGCAGCCTCCGCAGCCTGTCTGACATGATCAGTGTTGCTCTCTGCCTTCGGCTCCCAGGGGCCACACATCCATCTCTAACCCAGCCGCACAAGGCCTGCTAAAAGCACCTCACGGGCACAGTCAATGAGCAGGAGGAAAAGGAAGACAAAACAGAGAAAGTGGGAAAGCTAAAGGACAGAGAAGCTGTTTTATTTTATACCCTGTGGTTTTGTCAGGGTAAGAGATATAGTTTTACAATGGCGATGACGCAAAGAATGTGTCTTTATTTCTCTATTTTTGAATTTTAACCAAACCCACATGAACCGATGAAGATTTCTCTGGGCTAATTTTGTGGCGACATATTCCTTCTACTGTCCTTTAAGACTGTCAAGAATAATTCAAGCAGTTTTCCTCCCTGATAATTTTTCCATTGGGTGCAATATAAAGATTAGGAGGGGAAAAAACCCACACAAGTCATGCATGCCAGACTTGAAGCTCTGTAGCAGAAACATGATACTTTGAAGCTGAAGTGATAACTCAGACCCTTACTTGTAAGGATTTACTCCCTACTGCTTTAAACAAATCTAGAACCCAGTGTAGTTTCAGCTAAATCCTTATGGAGATACTGCACGTTGACATGCAGAAAGCTTGAAAAGAGAACCTGACAGTAAGATATCAAGAGCTTGGTGATGTTAATGGCTTATAGACTTTAAGAAGGCATTTCACATTAAGATGTTTTTGACTACATATGAACGAAATTAGTACTTTATTGAATATAATCTCAGTCAGACCAAATCATTTTAGCGCCACGAAAAAGAGGGACCATTTGCAAAAAGCATTATAGTTTTTATATTTTATTTTGAAATGTCCTCAGTTTAAACCTTACAGTCTGTACTTTAAACTCACACTGTTACTTCATGTCCAAATTAAATATAGTATGAAACTAAAACATCAAACGGCATGTCTGTATCCAAAAACATGTGGGGGTTACTGCAAAAAAGCTAATCAATGAAATATGGTCAGTAAAATAACATCAGTAGCAAAACAACAGTTCCTTTCAGTCGTGCATCTCCTTTGTGTGATGGTAAGAGACAACTTCAGACACAACACGATGGACAAACTGCAAAGCCACTGAACCTGCATGCATTATCTCAGACCTGTATTTCTGGTTTGGCTTAATGATAGGTGGCATCGCATCTCATACAGGCCAAGCCTAAAAAACACTGATGAGCCCGTCTGAAAAGAGAGGATTACAGACACGATTCCCAGGGACAGATGCAGTCTTGTGCCTTAAAAGTCACATTTTATCATCAGTGCATTCATTACATATAATACAGTACCGTAGTGTTGATATGAAACATAATCTAATCTAAACAAATCTCAAATCTTGATATGGTAACAATCAGTAATAGATACTGACAATGTGGATCATCATTCTTCACCATCATTCACTGTATTTTTTAAAGCAGCCACTCCTATTCATGATATTCATTCTGAGGGACTGTAAATGTTATTCAGTACATCTTATTAAAAGCATGTGACTGGGACCCAAGGCAACCTTTAATTCTTCATATTATGTTCATAAGTGAAGTATAAAATAAGACAAGGCTATTTAGGCTACACATTAGTTGACCACTGAGCACCATTCATATAGAAGGAGGGAGAAACAAACTGCTTCAAATCAAATCAAGTAATGAGCTGAAAGTCAAGCTAATTCAAAGCCAAAATACCCACCCATGTACCCACAGAAATTGAATGAAAGAGGCGTTATTATCTATGGCAAATTCTGGTTTTATTTTTAGCGAACACAATTGAAGTGTAATGGCTGTGAAATAAATGAAAATTATTGGAGAGCAAAATAAAGCTATAAAATCCTTTTCCATTAAAGGCTGAGCTGATAGAAGGGCTGTGGGCTCTCAGCATTTGAGAAAAAAAAATCCACAGTGCGAATGCGGGCCAAGATTTCCAGACTGTCAGGCCACACAACACAGTCCAAACACAGACAACTCAATTGGAAAACCCACAAAATGCTAAAAATGAAAACAATGTGTACAGCAGATGTATTGGCCTGATAAATCTGTGCGGCTATGCTTGGATTTGGTGTGCCCTTGTGTGCTGAGCAATTGAAGGTTGAAGCAGAAACATAATGCATTTTAAGGAGGGTGAGGCATTACATTGGACAGAGGAATTTAGGGCACTCTATCCGCACACTGTGTAATTAGGAATTCTTTGCATATCCCTCAGAGACACATCCACAAGCCATAAGGGTCAGAGGACATGCTCAGCCGGCAGTGACGCCCCTGGAGCAGCTAGGGCTTCAGTGTTTTTCTCAAGGTCACTTCAAAAAGATTATACACAGTCACCCTAACCACTCTGCTGCCCCCCTAATGTGTGAAACTACTTGATTGGATTATGAATCTTATTTGATACATCCAAAATATATTTTTCTTACAAAATATTTCCTTAATTGAGAACATCCAGTATACACACGTTTGATATTGACACTTAATATTGATGTTAAACTGAACCGATAGTAAAGAGAGAATTCATTCATAGATGTTGAAAATAACTTCACACCCTATGTGCCAAGTAAAAGTCCACTCCATCTTTTACCAATTCTTGAATGGTCAGTTCAGCCTCTCCATCGCTGCTTTGCTGAACATGCTGAGCTTGTAAACTAGATCTACTCTATTACTAAAAAAACAGTATCATGAAACTCAAAACTTATTAGGTTGTAGTTGGTTACAAGCTACAGCTGCAGCTACAGTGTTGTTGTTGTTTTTTTACCATTAGGACAGACACCGTATATGTTACTTGCACCAGACCTGAATATCCATTTCAACTTCAATTCAGTTCAACTTTGTTGTCACCCCCCCCTCTCACACGTCCACAATGAAACGAAAACTTCTGCTTGGGGTCACGACGCATTCCAGACGAGTACAAACAAGACAAATACAAAAGGAAACACTGAAACATGACAACAGCGCGACAACACAATGGTGGGTCAGATGTCGCGCGTTGGGTAATCGGGAATGAAATTCAAGTTTACAGTAATAACAGTAATAGAATAAGTGACTAGCGCAAAGTAGCTCAAGAAGGGGCGTCAGTTCACTAACCCCGAAGGCAGGTCTATGGCAAAGTCAGTGTATCTAATGTCACTTCCTACCAAAATGTCGAAACTATATCGACTTTATTTCTGGCAAGCGGAGCAATTACTGATGACTGACAAGATATGATGTGCTCCATGTGAGACATTATTAGAGATAGGTAACCAAACTGTCATCGACGCACACAACAGAGAATGAATAACGACCCTGAATGCTCCCTTGATGTCATTTTTGTTTTTAAAGATATGACTTCCAAATAGATTTCTGGCATTATTTTTGCTTGATCTCTGCTCTCCATTATAATGACAAAAACTACAAGATCATTTTTTGACTCATGTGTCGCCAATGAGTTCGTGTATTTTAACATCATAAAATGCAGTATAAATCAAACCCCATCTCATTTCCTTACCTGTAATATCATATGTTGATATAATGCTATTAAAGCAATTATTATGACGTTATTAAGGCAACACTCCTGTAAGGTGAGTCCATGCCATATATCTGTCTGCCGCCCACGATGTTGCCGAGCTGATCCGTTCCGGGTTTTCCCTCCTGCCAGGTCCTCTCCACTGAACTCCAACCCCCGCGCTCTCTATCAGCATCTCATTCCTGTCTCAATATGTCTCAAGATGGCGGCCAATGCAGGATCGATGTTTCAATATTGGAAGCGTTTTGACTTACAACTACTACAGGTCAGTTTTTCCACTCTTTAAATCGTCTACGCTCTATTCAGTTCAGTTGTCTTCTCTGGTTTGGAGTCCGTGTTTTGTGTTTTGGTGGACGTTCCGTAGGTGTTTTGGAAGAGAATTCAAGACCTCTTCCTCACATTGATGAAAGTGGCTCTCTCGCTGATCAGAAATTGATCCTCTTTGTTCAATTCACATCGATCGGACACTACAACTGGAAGCCGGGCGATGCCGCGGGGATGCGCCAAAATAAATACAATTCGTAGTCTTTTGCAGGGGCTTTTTGTATCTTTTGGTTTGTTACGTGTTCTTGAACTTTACAGACGCAAGTAGCCGTAGTTAGCCCGACGCTTTAGCCGTTGTAAGGTTGGATAATTTGGGGAAAAATAAGTGCGACTCATTACGGTGGCGCTGTGGTGACACCGACCGTTGAGACAGGCAGCACAGACATAGCGCTTTGCTTGTGTTTTTGCTTT
This sequence comes from Hoplostethus atlanticus, assembly GCA_034670405.1. Lineage (NCBI taxonomy): Eukaryota > Metazoa > Chordata > Actinopteri > Trachichthyiformes > Trachichthyidae > Hoplostethus > Hoplostethus atlanticus. The sequence continues at coordinate 11,023,408 of JAXDDX010000003.1, read as the reverse complement.
ACTGTCAAATCGGCAAGTTTAGTTTCCACGAATGAAAACATTAGCTACCTTGTCGGCCAACGGGTTATAAACTGTTTATATTTAAGTCGGAACCGTGGTAATTGGTTGATCAACACAGCCGTTTTTTGGTTTCCCCCGGATCGCAAGCTAAGCGCTCCTCAGTTACACACAGTGAGGTTTGACGTTGCCACGTCTGTGAAAGTGGACGGGACAGTCCTTGCTGACACAAAGCATTAAAAAAAGACCACGACGTTGTTGACGAAGAACTCAAGAAATGTCCCAGTCTCGCGCACGTCACTAATCTAGGCGTGCACGGAGGAGATCCCTAGGTCAGTAAAGGCTGTGAGGAATAGGCCTGTTCAGTATGTGAATATAGCCTGTGTATGTTGGAGCCTGTTTGACCTATTACAAAAATGCAGACAATGGAGCTGTTGTGTTTTCCCGTGGCATTTAACGTGCTTACTGAATTTCAAGTCACAATTTCTGAATATTAGTAGCCTAGTTACTGTGGTTATTAACATAAGATTGTATTATGTTGGTTAGCCCAATTATTCCTACATTATTTTGTGAATTACACAGGTTTAGGATTGAAACTTTTATTTAGGTCATGATGCCCCTATGACTCGGTAGACAAAGGACACTGAACAAGTCTTTTCAGCTGTCTTTGTGTTACACTTATGCCACATCATCAAGGCTTCACTTCTCCTGTTTATTTGATCCTATTGGGTCCTCCTACTCATGCCCCTTATTCATACATTATGTAAAAAAAATGAGACTGCTTCCCTGCCCCCATCTTTCTCTCACCCTCACGCTGCTCTCCCCCCCCCACACACACACACTTTTTTCCCCTGGCCCTTCACCCTGCTCTCACCCGTTTCTCCCTGTTTGGACTGGTGTGTGTAAATTTGTCTGAGATCAGTCTTTTTCATAGATTGACTGCCAGAACAGTGAAGGCACTGCTAGCAGCCAGGACATGAAAAATGCATCACATAAGTTTGTGATAAGGCCCTGGGTAATTATGGCAAAGGCCCCTATCACAAGCGATTAGTCAGGACAGTGAATCTGAGCGTGTGCAAAAAGGCTGGCGGTTGGCAGGCCTGTCTGCAGGATAGGAATCAGTCGGCGCTGTGGTGTGTGTGTGCGTGTGTGCGTGTGTGTGTGCTGGTGTGCACAGCGCTGCTCAGAACATTCACTGTCTATTATTGATGACATCTTATTTACTCTCCCTCCCACTGAGAGGCTCCTAGAGGATAGCCTTCAGAGAAGAATCTTTTCTTTTTTTTATCCGTTTTCTTAGGAGGATGTAGGGCTAGTATGATATGATCACAGCCTGCACACGGGCTTGTCGGCCAAATGCATTCTCGTTTGCTGCTTTCTTCTGACCAAATGGTCTGTGTGCTTATGCTCACATGTGTGTTCTGTGTGTAAGTGAACGTGAATGTGTTTTTTCCCAACCCAACCTAGATATGACTAGCTGTGAGACAACATAGCGTCTATTCCTCAGGCTCCAACTGCTGATGCTCATTAAAATCCTATTTGATCAGCGGGTCCCATTCCCTCTGTAAGAAACTAGCTAGATGGTTGTTACAGGACAGAGTGCTTTGAAACAGCACAGTGACCTGTTAACTTGTCTTCATCTCTGCATTTTTTTTCCCCCCACCATTACAAACACAAATGGGTGTAACAGTGATGCTTTTAGCAAGGTCTCACACACTTGGAAAATGGATCAGCGATTCAGAGATGATGGCAGGGTGACAGTGAATTACAGATGGAGGAGGTTTTAACGTCTGTAATCCCTGCCCATCCATTACAGAGTTGAGTTTCTTTAGAAGGGATCATCACTCACTCTCCTGTTGTTTTTTTCCCTTTTTGTGACCCAGTCAAGCAGGTTGCTGGAACATTGTGTTTCTATTTGAGAGTGATGATCATGCTTCGTTACAGGCAAGCCTTCATGAGATGCAAGCTAAGAGCGTAGCCTAGAACTAGACATTATATATTTTGTGTAAGCTAGGTAAATTAGAAACAGACCTTTCTGGTTATTCACCATTCCCAATTTAGGCCTAATAGTCTACATCTCACCTCATAATGTTTCCTGGAACAAAGCACCCCAGGGCCATTTAGAAAAATATTTCACTATTTTAGTGGATGGCTAAATAGTGACCGAGATGAAAACTGATCTAGAGCTGGTTCTTATTCACCCCCCCCCCCCCTAATGGGTAAATTTAGGAAAGACTTTGTAAGCTGATCCCAGAGCTGTGGTTAGTCGCAACCTGAGTGGTTTAAATCTCTCAGCGACTGGCCTGCTGTTGTCTGCAGGAGTTTTAGTGTTAATTTATGAGCTGGTTGTCTGGACTCACTGGTGGGATATTTTTACCCCTCTGTTGCTGCACAGGCTTGGGGAGTATAGAGGAAGGGGCATCACGTCATGCTTTTACTGTAGCCAACCAGTTCTTTGCCCAGTGACAAAACCTGGCATTGGGACTGAGGTTTCACTGTGTTGGTGGGTGGTGAGCGACTAAGCGTGAGTCAGAAAGACGAGTGCATGTCAGGTCGTTGGTCTGTCCTCAGTCTACTATGGTCAAGGCTATGCAATGCTACTAAATGCTAAAATGCTGCTCTTCGTATACTATCACTGGCTCATACTCAGTGGAGGCCCCTACTCCCCTGTGGTCTAAGCAGACCCTCACACTCCAGGCTCAATTTCTTCACCCTCCCTCTGCTTCAAGGAGTGCCTGAGCTAAACCTACTTTATCTGAATATAACAACGCCAAAGTACATCCTAAATCTGCAAAAATATGGAATTATTAATTATAAACAATTTTTATATTGCGTGATAACAATCTTTTTGATGAGGAATAACATTTTGCCCAATGTCACCTGATGTTTGAACAAAAGATATGAAGCGGTTAACAGAGAAGTCTAAAAATAGTGATGGCAAAACAGATGGATTTGGCAGCTCTTTGGCTTTGTGCAAGAGTGTGCAATCAACAGACTTGCTCAGCAACATGTTCCCTTCTCAAATTTGAGGATATTGGAGTATATGGTGCACCATAAATATATTGTGTATCGCAATTTTAGGTTCCACAATTAATAATCATAGAATTAAGCAGTATTGAAACATGTATGTTATAGCATTTAATTTACAATGCTTGTTGTAGTTAAGAATGGTCCAGATGTTCCCCTCATAAACACTTATCAGTGCACTTGAAGATTTCTTTAGATTACATAGTTAAGCCTGAGAACTCAACAATTTGGCCAAATCACACTGCAAAGCAGGTCAAAGCTCTCAGAGACAGTGTGCGCTCATACACCAGGCAGGATGGTAGAAGTCACAAGCATTGACAGGGTCCTTGCTGCAGCCAGCAGACATCCACATTTTCTAAGTGTAGTGGCTAAGTCGATTTTTTTGTTTGTTTATTGTTCTCTTAGTTACAACAACTCTGTGCCATACCATACCACTTCGGTGTTAACAGGTGGAGTTTTTAAAGTCAGCGTAGTTTCACTCACTCCAGTCACACATACTCCCCACCCCACCCCTCTACCCAAGCACCTATAAAGTTATATAAAGCCTAACTTTTCACTAAACAAAAAAGTTATATTCCCTTAAGCAAAATAAATTGTCTGTGCTTGTCTAAAGTTGGACAGGTCTCCCCTTGATTAACCATGTTAATTGCGCAATTTTCATTCCTTTTCATTCATACATTGCAATGCAAGCTTCAAAAGGATGCCCATGTTTGTTGATTTAAGACGGTTTGCTAAGAACGAAGATAAACCTGCCCAAAATAGACATGCAGTCAAACATGGCATCGCATTCAAATTTGTGTATACTCACTGAAGCACTATGGTGTAGCCTAGCTATTAATGAACCACTTGCTCTCCCTAATTTTAGTGCTGTTTATCACACTGTTTTCAAGAAGTCCTGGCTAAATAAGGCTTGAGGATTCTACTCTGTAGACCTTATCCCATGTCAACCCCGTGACTGCAGTATCACTGTCCTGTTAGATCATTGACCACAGGTATTGAATTCTAATAGGCTTATTGGTGCGCCTTAATGGTCTAAGTATTGAATTATGATATTGGCATGGGCTGATGGCCGCAGGATTGAATTATGATATTGGTGCACTGCAGGCTAATGGTCTTGGTATTGAATTATGATATTGGTGCACTTTGATGGTGGAGGGATTGAATTATGATATGGCTAATATATCTGCTAATAGCTCACACTGTGTAATTTTCTATGTCAATCATGGGTTGAGTTGCTGGATCCATAACTGGCCTTTAGACTCAACCCATCCATCAAATTAGATGGGAATAGCCTTCCTCTTGTAGCCTGTGTTCTCTCTCTCCTTTTTCTGTTACCGCTTTCTCACTTGGTTTCTTCTTGTAATCAGTCCCTCCAGGAATTTGCAATTTTGCTACTGCACGGACACGATGTACAGCATTTCTTTTTTTCCAAAATCAAGAGTTCCCTGCAAATAACGCAAGGGTTAGCAGTTTTGTGCAATCTCCATACATCACCTTGCAAATCCCTTCACATACCTTTTGAAAAATGACTGGGGAAGTACTCATGATCTCATGATCATAACAAATAATAATTTTACTGAATAGTCTGATGTAATTACTTGTCAAAAACCAGTTGGCAGTACATTTTTCCCTTTGACTCACAATATCAGTAAGCTGTGGTTACAGTTTTTCCACAAATAAACAGAAAACATTGCAAATTGCTGCTGTAAAATCTGTGTTTATGGTCACATTTCATTAATAAGAGGAAAAACTTGGCATAATGCTGCAAATAGGGTCTAATGACAACCTAAAACCAGTACAGAGATTTAAGACTAAGTAAAACGTTTGTGTTGATCGCCTGATATTTGTTCAATGTCCAGTCAGTAATGCTGTGTGGGTTTAGCATTTACACACACACCACCTTGTATTATAAGGGGCCTAATGTTAAGTAATGGACTTGTAATGGCTCAGAATCTTAGCTAACTTTATTTCTATCACCGTCCCCACCTTCGCAGTGTTTATGTTGAGCTCATTCCCATTTTAATAGCTAAAATGCAGCCAGAGCTGTGATGGTCCTGCTGCCAACTCAGAGTAAATGGACGGCCTGCTTCTGTGTCAGGCCTCTAAAAATAACACAGACTGCTGGCTAGGCTCAGCAGAAAACTACCACCGATTATGATGATTCAACTACCCTGTATTCACAGGTGTGTGTGCGTGCGTGTGTTTGATGGAAGTGTTTTGTGAAAAGTGTGTTTTAATGAAAAGTGTTCTTTGCATTTGATATTTTATTCACTGTTTTTAGATTTTTGTGCCGCAGTGTAGCTGATAAGAGTGAACTTGGCCTAGCTTTGCAAGCACAACTTAAGTGCATTTCATTTGGTGAGGGGAGATATAATCACTGAGGGGAAAGAATGGCTAGATGTAGAGTTTTCCCAATTTAAATGGGTGAACCAAACTCATTGCAATGCAAGTCATGCCAGTGCAAATTATAGTGGCCATCAGATTAAATCATTTGAACCACTAGCATCCTCCTAATATTAGTGCACAGGCCTTGCCTAATGCAAGATTAAAATACTTAGTACTTGCCAATAGCTATTTCTACTGAGACATGGGTAATTATATACAAACGACACAATTCTGTGTTAATTACATTGGACGTCCTGAGACGGTACCTTAACCTCTCCCTGACCTTTGACCTGAGCAGCTGTCAGAGGGTTCAGAGGTGGTCTGACCCTGCAGACCTCAGTGTGACCTGGGCTGTCTGACTGGCCTAACCTTTGGAGCTAACAGATGATGACTTTGCCATCTGTCTTCCTTTTAACGGGTCTAGCTGCCTTGAACTTGAACTTGTTGTGTGGACCATGGAGAGAAGGATAGAATGAAGACGGCTAAAAAGCCCTGACCAACAAATTAGCCATTTAGCAATTTTCCATTGCCTATATTTTTTTCTTTTGGTTTTAAAGGGGGGAATTACTTGCTATTATTAAATAGACTTCAGAAGCCCAAAACTTTTTATTCATTTATTTTCATTTGTGAATCACTTGTGAGCTCCTGATTGTGTGGGGGGAAGTAGATTAGTCTTTATTAAATGCCCCAGTGTCCCAAATAAAAGTATGAAACTCAGTTTACATATACATGAGTGTACATTTCAGAGCTTTGTACCGTAGCGTCTCATTTTTAAAAGTGAGCGATGTCTTCCAAAGGTACGGAGCGGGGGAAGGGACTATCTGTTTAGTAGACGCGGGCCCATCCGTTGACTGCTGTCTGACCCTGAGTTCAGCCGTATGGTTATTAATAGGCCTAGAGGCCTCAACTTCCAGGAGGCCCTCTGATCAGCTCCAGATGTGGAATGAGAGAGGACAAAGTTAGGCTATCCATGTTTCACATAAAGCGGGGAGGTAGGCATGTAGAGAGACTGATAAAGGGAGGGAGGGAGGGATAGACAGACCTTTTCACAGCAGGAGTGTGTTTTGTGAGTCTTTGTTTTCGCGTGTGTGTTTTTTGTCGTTTATTACACTCTGCCCTCAGACCAAAAGACCATAAAAAAAACGTATGGCATCACTATGGCGACCATAATAACTGCCTATAAAACAGCGTGTAAACTGTGAAATAAGACAAACAGACCAGAACAACCCTGACTGGCTGGCTGGCTGGCTGAATGTCTGCCTTCCGCCATAAAACTATTTGAGAGCCAGACTGAAGGAATGCCTTGCAGGCTGCTGTGGCTGTCACGACACATGAAAGGATTAGGCTCTGCTTTTTATCTCCTCTTTATCTGATGGTAATGGATAAGCTGAGTGTAGCCTATCATCTGACGCTTGGGCCGGGAGTTTGATGTTTTAGTAGGGTGACGGTTTGTTGAGTTGACCGCTTTGGTCTATTGATTGCTGTTTGGTGGTTTTGATATGTAGGCTGTGTGGAACAGGTCAAGTCTTTTATGCAGTGAAGGCTCCAAATAGCTTTTAGCTGTCCTTCACTCCCCCCATTACACTAGTGGTTTGTTTGATGTTTGGATCAATCAATAGAAAGAGCCCGAGCTCTTACACATGCTCCAGCCTACTTCCCACTGAGCTCAATTCGTCTTCCTTCATTGTGCGAGCTCCATATCACATTCTCTCAACACAGAATAAATGATATAATTACAGCCCATTACTTAGCCTAGCGCAAGCTAATTATTCTGTCATTACCGTTAGGATTAGCTATGCTCATTCTCTCGTTCTCACTGTGTTTCTCTGCCTTTTCATCTAAAAAGTAGAACAGAAAACTCTTACTCATAAAGGCTGAGTAAGACTTAGCCCCAGGAGATGCTCTGTTGACGTTGATTATATAGACCATGAGTGTCAAACTCAGTCAGAAGGCTAGGCCACACTGGAAAATGATGACGACATGGGCTGGACACATAAAACGTCCTGAGATCTCTAACCTAATTGGCCAGTTTTGTATATCTTCTCAGTTTATACATATAACTCAACATGCTGTTTTTATAGCGTGTGCCACAGCCCATTCTAATGTGTCACCATCAGGCTGTTAGAAAGTGACTGTACAAGACATAGAAAAGGCTTAATCAAAACGTGGATGAAGGGGCATAGTGCAAAGTGGGGATTTATTGGACCAGAGGCACATTGGGAGTGAGACAGATCATTTTTGACTGTCCCTTATCTGTGCCACTTGCATATAACAGCTAGCCGCCCTTAAATGTAATTCTAAGTGAATTACAGCAAATCAAACGGTAGGGTAAATTAATGAGGAAAGATCAAATCCTAACTGAATTAGAACAGCTTTGAACACTGCTCCATTGTCTAGGGTACATAGTCTTTTCTAGGCCACGTAGGCTAGTTGCTACAGGAGTTTTGGGATGATGAGGGGTATTGTTTTTAGCTAGCCTGCACGTGTGTGTATTTGATGTGATGTAAGCCAGTAGCAATGATTTCAATTGGATGCTTGGGTCCTTTGGTCCTAGGCTTGTAGGCTATATGTGCTACAGGGTCTCGAGAGGTCCACTCCTCTTCCAGACTTGATTAATCCCTATCACCCCTCTCCATGATCGCAGTTTCCATTTTTTAGCCCCGTATCTGTGCACTCATCCCCTCCCCAATCTCCTCTCACTGGCACAGAATGGCTTCCTGGCAGAATGGAGGCATTAATTCAGGGATGAGAGGTGTGATATAACACTCTCTCTCTCTCTCTCTCTCTCTCTCTCTCTCTCTCTCTCTCTCTCTCTCTCTCTCTCTCTCTCTCCTCTCTCTCTGTGCTCTGTTTGTAATGCGTGGCCTTTATCGTAGCTGAAACAGCTCACTACCCTCTGATCCTATCTCAGATCTCAATATCCCAGCCGTTCCACCCTGTAAACGCAGGGATGAAAAATCTTGCCCTTTCACCAATGCATTACACCCCAGCCTATCGCCATACCCCTCTCCTCCCCTTGCACACTCCACACCACTCACCCTTTCTGACACAGGCCTCCAGCTAAATTCAGACTCTATGAAATGAGACCAAGTAAGCTGCACTTCCTCCATAACAGAAACCATCTTAGTCTCATTATGTTTGTATTTAGGCTCAGGCCTGGCTTCTGAAACTCCCTTTCAGACAATAGGTCAGACAAAATAATGAATGGCCCTTCATAGGCTTCAGGAGAGTTAGAGGTGGATGTCGAGAGATAAAACAACAACCAATCTCTCAGCAGAGAAACAGGGATCAATACGAATGAGGCAACAGTGTAAAAAGGCTGTATTTGATCCAGGCTTGAGTCGGCGTCAGTGAGGTGAGTCTTGACAGCTCCTGTGCTGTTGGTAGATATGGATCTGTGTTAAATAAAAAGGAGCAAAACGCTCAGGGACCACAACCATCTTGTTAGACTGTGGAGAATGGAAGGCGAACCCCCACCTCCCTCCACGCACACCCACACACACACACACACACATGCATGTACAGTATACACACACATAACATTTAAAGCTCATTCGTCACATTGCAGCTATTGTGCATGCGTGTGGTAAAGAAAGTTTGTGTGGTTTGACTCCAATGAGTGAGAAGAAAAGCAGACACAGAGATTCAATAGGATATGATTTGCACCTTCAAACCCTGTGTGGTTTGTGAATACAGTCTCTCCTGGCACGTTTGCCACAACGTTATGCACCGTGCTATGTTAGAGGAAGGAAGGCAGCCAGGCAGCCAGGATTGTAGTCTCTTATCTGTGCTGCTGTTGTACTGTGTTTTGAGGGGGCGTGCCTGTGATCTGTGATCATGTACCGTGTCATTGTAGCAAGCGTGCCTGTCGCTCCTGACTGAGCTGCCACCCCGCGACTCTACTCCCACACAGTAGGTTCGGCATACAGGAGGCTCAGCCACATAGGAGGTGGAACGCAGTGAGGGGAGATGTAGGGGGATTTTGAAAGGTAGGCCTCATAGTTTGCAGATAAGCCATCTTTCCAGACGCCTTTACTGTTTACTATCATAACCACATAACCGCCTCAGACTTGTCAGAGATAAAGGGAAAGATTAGTGACTGCACTGGCGGGACAGAAAACTTCGTCAGATGATGTCTAAGTGCAGAGGTCTGTAAAAAGCCTCCGACTCTGTTTCTATGCATGGCTTGAAGTGAAGAGCGCTACTCCATTGGATAAATGCGTAATAGATGCATCGACTGTGGAGCGGTTAACCCACTGAAGTAGTGGCAGACTTCTCTTCATGGGTGACTCTGGAGAACATGTAAACGGAGCACATCCTTGTATGGTGTACTTTCCTCCGTGTACACTCCTGGTCACCGTGGCAGTACAGAAGATCAGATTAGCTTCATATTGTGTTCATAACAATAGTTTTGTTGTCATTCCTGCAGCCTATCTGTCTCGGCATCGTCAGAGCATGAGGGCATAAGGAATTCCATGAAGTTTTGATATGTCAATTAAAGTACGTCTGTCTCCTGTTATCTCATTTAGTCTGTAGTCGATATGATCGGCATAATCAGACATGCCTGATTGGTGCCTCCCTCTTAATTAATCAATCTCACTGTATCATCACCTGTGGCTCATTAGTGTAATTAGAGTGAATTAGTCGGGTAGAAGGCCTCTTTCTGCCTGCAGAGGGGTGGAAGGAATTTCATTAGAGATGCACACACACACACACACACACACACACACACCTTGGGTCTGATGGCCAAGGGTAATAGGATTTGTTTACCCGTGACTGTTATCGGTGATTTGTAATATTAGGCTACCACAGTAGAAGCATAGGGAGATACTCATTTCCTTTTGGCCCCAAGAGGTATGTCTTCATGCAAAGTCTTCACTTCTCATCCTAGTGCGAACATACCTCCCCATGCCAAACACCAACAAGGCCTTCATTGGGACAATGTGTTACCAGTCTTTCCCTTTTGATACACCATGCAAAAGAATGTGGAAAGACTGGGTTCCCCAAGTTACTGCAGTGGCTGGTGTGTGCATTCATGTGTGAGTACACGCGTGAGGGTTAGTGTGCGGGAGGCTTCTTGGCCGAGTCGGTGTTGAAGTCTCTAGGGAGTGTGGGCAATCTGTTCCAATAGACTTTACAGCTGACCAGACGACCAAATGAACCAGGACAGGGACTGCTGCTGTGGGCCAGGCCAGCCAAGCCAAGCAGGGCTGTTAGAGCAATCACGTAGACATTACAGACCACTTTATGGTTCCCTGCACACACCATATTCCTTTATCTGCAAGACTAGTTCATTGCTAACCAGCCACTGCTTGATTTGAAAAGTAATAGTGGAATTCATTTGAAGGCATGAATCCACCAATCAGTCAATGTAACTGTTTAACTGTCATATAAAAGCAGTTTAGAGATATGATGAGGCATATAAACTCTGTTGTACCAATGTGACCAGGAACCCAGGGGTTGAGCTGGAAGGCCCAAATGCACCTCATGTGACTTTTTTGACCGGGCATTATATGACGCACCTCATTTGAGGCTTCCATGGTGCACTGAGATTTGTAGTGTTAATGCCAACGCATTTCGGCTCCGCGCTGGGTAATGTGCTTCATTGCGACATATTCTGTAACCTGGTGTATAGTTGCTCTATTCTCCTTATTTTTTTATACATTTCTAATTTGCAGTGATTACAGGACATTTGGGGATTTTGATCTTTAGGTTGTCATCGTCCATGTTGCGGCTGCTTTGTGAAGTTTATCAAGCTATTCTGACGTGACTCGCTGATGTCTCAAAAATATGGAAATAAAATCCCAGTGGCGTGCCTGGTGGCCTGAATAGCTGTCGAGAACATGCACGTCAGGATTCTCCTTCCATCACCTTATTGCAAAGCTTGATAACACTGTGCAAACTAGCCTACTTGACAAGCTGCCAGTGGGTGCTAATTAACACCCAAAACCGCTCTTTAATATATGACTGCAAATTGGAAATTCATCCAAAAAATATTCATCATAACACTGAGATACCTATCTAGTTAATTATAAAGTCAAAAATATCACCTGCACGAAAAGTTGCATTACCTTTTTACTATTTCTGTGTGTGTAATGAGGTGATTGTGCACTTGCAGACGTTATACTCTATCACCAACTGGACATGATGAGTTTGTCTGCTGATTTGTGTAGCGTGTCTGCTGCACAATCAAAACTGGGTCTGAGGGTCTTTTTTAAACTGGAGACCAAGCCTGTAATTACTTGCACAGTTGGCATTGAATCAATCCTCTTTTATGTCTGATGTGTTTATTTAGCTTAGCAGGGAGAACTTTTTTTTTCTTTTGGTGGGGATTTGGTAACTCATTGGGATTTGCACACAGGGTATTGGAATGGGGTAGGATAGAACCAATGGGGTCAGGGATTGGCACATGACCTCCAAAGGCGGAACCCTAGTGGCAGATGGTGGGTATTACAGCTTCGCCCAGAAACACGATGAGTCCATCAATGTGTATGGATAAATGGTCACCTTGGCTTACTGTGTTCAATTCCTCTGACATGTTGACGATCTAAAAGCTTTGTATGTACTAGGCGATTGATGACAAAACCTTGGTTTTTGGGCTGTGGTGGAGTATATATTGCTGTGTGTCAGAAGAGCATTCTAACCAGTTTCAATAGAAAGAAAATTGTTTCTACCAGGCTATATTTTCTAAGACTCCAACTTGTTCTATAAACAATAGTGTGAGTTGTAGCTACATATACTGCTGTCCATTAAAAAAGGCCAGAATAGGAGAATCGTGTGCTTGCTGATGATTCAGATGATCAAAATCTTAATTTGTCATGTAATGTGAAGAGTATGGCCTTCATTCTGTAAACCTATAGCCCTTAATATTATAAAGATAAGAGTTAAAAAGACATGAGTGTAATAATGTTTTACATACAAGTTGAGATAATTGGCATCTTGTGCAGTTGTTGTGTGGTCAGACACACTGCTGTGCAATAGCAGGAGTTCAGTCGTGAATATATTAAGTAAAAATTAAGACAATAAATCAATTAATTATATTTAGAAAATTCTATTTTAACAAGCTTACTCTGACTTTGTCTTAAAGTTGATGCTGTGGATATTACAGGCACTGAGAACCACTACTCTACTCGACATTCATGGTGTTTTCCCTCTAGTGATTTTGTCCAAGCATTCTCACTTAGAGGGAGAGTTTTTAGATCCACAAGCTGATGTTACTGATTAATGGCACAGCTTGGATAAGTAAAGGCAACATCTCTTGACTTTTGTGAGGCGACTTAAAATGATACTGGTTGCTGCTCATGCCCCGCTTCTGTTGTGCGCCTCCTAAATTCAGCTTGCGCTTTGAACCGAAATGTTTCATCCAGTTTTGAATTTCAAAATAATGTCAGGCTCACAGCAGAAACAAACACTCGGTGGAAAATAATAAAATTGTAACCCACAAATAGACTAATACATTATTTTGTGAATCATATCTGCCGAGTTGATATTAGTATGTCTCATATGAACCGATTGGGTCCGATTGACCCTCCCCCACCTAATCATCACAGCTTTCATTTTTTGCCAATTAATTGAACATTATTAAAATGTGTTAGGTTCCTCCTCTTTTCGATCCAGCGTTGCACGAGCTTCTGCGCACGCTCGAATTCACTAACCACTAGTGCAGCTGCTCCATGGCCATGGGCAGACATGCTGCTACATCAACCGCTCCATGGGCAGGCAGAGCAAGATGGCATGTAAGCAAGTGAGCAGTTTTGGAGCGTCCTGCGCCACTGCGTAAAAACTCATTGCAGAGGACAGTCCACCGTGTCCATTTATTATTTTACAGTCTGGATAAAATGAGATCTGGTCGGGCAGGGAATTAAACTTAATGCTGATGGGGAAAAAATTCTCCTAATTAGTACTTGATCACACAATTTCTTCAGAGGGTTGTGTTTTTTTTGTGTGTGTGTGTGTGTTTGGGTGGGGGGAGGAGTAAGGGGGCAGGCATGTGTGCGTCTGTGTGTTTTGGGACCTTGTCAGCAGACTGGGCCACAAGGGCCCCTGTGGTAATGTGTATATTAAATGATTAGTGTGTTAGTTAGCATAACGGCCCTTCAGAAGCATTTAATCACTCTCAGGGGTGGGCGGCCTCACAGGAGGTAGACGGGAAGGGGGGAGAAGAAGGGGAGTCGGGGTTAAAAGAGAGGAGAGGGATTTAAATGGAGGAGAGGATGGTGCTGTTGGTAGAGAGGGGTAGAGGGAGTGGATGATCTGAAACAAGAATATAGAAGGATGAAGGAAAAGAGGAGGGAGTGTGACAGAGGGGAAGAATTCAACTGAAACATAATCCAGCACAGCTCACACACTCAAGCAGAGAGAGATACAATCTTTACAAGGCCTGAATGTCTTGTTAATGTCAGCACTTGGCCCATCATCTGGAACAACTCCCATAAACAGCTATTAATAACAATGTAAAATGGATGGGGATAAAGGAGGGCCCTGCCTCAGCCTTGACAACACTGTTGTTGTTGATAATTGTGTTGTTCTATTGTCTTTGTTGTTATGTGGGGAGGGGCAGCCACTTATGAATCGTTTTGAACTCTGTGTGTGTGTAGTCTCTTGGGTACTGGTATTGGCATGCTGAGAGACGATTGACTGACTGACTTACATGCTGAACGGGTCAGATGCTGCTTGTGCTGGTAGGATATCGAGCTACTGGTATAGATGCGTTTTCCTTGGCGTGTCATTGGTGTTGTGGTTCTGTTTTGTTTTGTGCCCCGTTTGCCACGACAAGCCAGCCAAGTTCAGCTAAGGCGGAGAGGGATGGTCTGCAGCATGCCAAACTGGTCAAGGAGAATAATGCCATGTATAAGTTTGCTCTCTAACCAGAAAACATCTCTTGTCCAATATCTTAAATGATAGTAATGACAATAATAATGATAAGGACAATAATAATAATAATATGTGCAGAACGTTCCTTTCCAAACTTAGAAAGCTGTGTGTTTGTGTTGCAGAAAGAACTAGATGCCACCGCCACACAGCTTGCCAACAGACAGGACGAGAGTGAACAGTCCAGGAAGAAACTAATTGACCTGAGCCGCGAGTTCAAGAAGAACACACCAGAGGTGAGAGAAAACGATATTCACACACACACACACACACACACACACACACAAAACCACGCATACGGCCCAATATCCTTTTATGACTATCATAGTTTGCCTCTGTGTTTCTCTGTATCGCCATCTTGTTCGTAAATCTACCCGTGATTATTTACTGAGAAAGCAAGGGAGGAGTAGACGGCGCGGAGATGCGGGCTTAGCTCCCAAAAATAGTCTCGCCATTAGTTTCCCTGAAATCCTAAAGAGACAAAACAGAAAACCCCTCAGGAGTTTGTATTATATGACCTAGTTTTTTATGCGTGCAGAAAGTGTGTTGTGTGTGTGAGAGGGAGGGAGGGAGGGAGGGAGAGAGAGAAAGAGGGAGGGAGGGAGGGAGAGAGAGAGAGAGAGAGAGAGAGAGAGTGACAACACTACTAAGTGGGATCAGGAGGGAATTCTGTCCTGTTCCTGTGTTCCCATCACTCCTCCTGGGAATATTTGTTTCATCTCTGTTACCACGGCAACACATTTTAAACCACACAGTGAAAACAAAGTATTGTTGTGTTATTATTGGTAATGTCACCATGGTGAATTATTGATGGTTGTATGAATTATGTATGAATGGAGTAGACGGTGGATAGAGAATCGTCATCTCTCCATGGAGTCGACAGTAGGCCTATTATATTTACCACAGGAGGAGGATTCTCACTATTGACTTTAGGATACACAACTAGCTTACGAAAGACACTAATTTCACTTTGCCCTACACATTCAACTCAAATCTCATTCCCAAGTAAAACCACATACCTAGCAACACACACTGGGAGGCAACGACGCTGGTGAATACATTGCACACACAGAGTTGGAGAAAGGCACACACACCCAAACACATAGAGAGGCAGATGGAGAGAGAGAGAGACACACACACACACACACACACACACACAAACACACAGAGGCTGATAGCCTAGATCACAGAGAACAGGACACACACATTCATCAATGTAACAAGGCTGTGATTTAGGGAAGGCTCCTCTGGCGTCTGTGTGGCCCCTGGCATCTCCCTGGTATGTGGAGGAGGAATCTGAGCCAGGCCAGACGAGCGACAGGATTCATTACAGGGCTGTAACGCTCTCAAACGAAATCGGCACTAAAACGCCTTACGTTCGTACGTGTATAAGCGCGAGACTGTGCGTTCAATAGCTAGTTGTCCAGTTAAGTGGCCTGCGCGTCAAAAAAAAAATGCTCTGTGCGTCCCTTGTGTGTTTGCAGAGCTGTGTTTATGCGTGGCTGTGTGTGGTTGACCAGCCCATGGAGCATGCTGTCAGCTCGCTGTGGTCCAGACCAGTCAGTGGAGATCACAGTCACATCAGATCAGACTGCATTAGGCTGAGCAGGAGTTGGTCTCTGATCCATTATTCAGCAACCAGGAGACCGGCCCACGTTGACTGTGTCTAGTCTACTGAGCTGTACTCAGCGTGAACCACACGCATGGTCTGCATAATAACACACACACACACACACACGTACACACAGGCTTTGTAGCATTTTGAAAGTAGTGCAAAGAAATGCAGCGTGAAAACAAAGTTTTCATAATTCATTGGGACTGACACACTGTAGATTTTGTTTGAGAATGCATCTCACTGTGCTTCCTAACTTGTCTAAATTATTCATCCAGTTCTTAAATTCTTTTTAGTTAGCGAGGACTCGTCTACTATGTTGTTATAGAGGCAAGGGTGGGAATGGTTGTAAAATGTCCCAAAGATTGCTGGCCAGAGGCAATGGTAGTAAAGTGTGTGTGTGTGTGTGTGTGTGTGTGTGTGTGTGTGTGTGTGTTTAGCTGCGGGGCAGACAGACAGCGAATGGGAGTTCCATACTCCCTGGAGGATTCCTTGGGCTGGCCTGTCTGCTGTCTGCCGGCAGCTCACACACCAGCCATCCATCTCCTGCTGCCTGTACCCCCCCCCCCCCCCCCCCCCCCCCCCCTCTCGTCCACTCCCCCCACCACACACACACACACAGATTGTCCATGGTGTCTGTGTGCATTGTTACGTTATATGGTCATAAATCTTTGGAAGTGCAGAAGTGGAGGGGGGAGGGGAGGTGTTACACTGGAGGGTGGACCGAAGGGGTTTAGAGGTCGTGTGTTTAGCGAAGGAGCTAGCCTTTACACAGTATTTGTATATGTGTGTTCAGTGTGTATTCTCGTGAGTGTGTGTGAGTGTGTGTGAGTGTGTGTGTGTGTGTGTGTTAGAGAGTTCTCGACAAGGTTACTATAGTATTTAGCCCCCCTAAAACTACAAGACTACAAAAATAGGGATGAGAAGTTAAACATTATAGTAGATTGAAATAACCTTAAAACTGAAGTGTGTCTGAAGCTACAAGGTCTGCCTTCAAAATGAAATGAAATTTAAAAAATATATATTTATTTATAAATGAAAAACACCTATTAACATGTTAATACACACAAATGGGGTTTAAATTAAGCTAAACAAAGATAAAAACTAAAATTGAACATTTTGCCAAAGCAGATTATCACAGGTCATCTAATTTTAAACAAAAACTAATGCTAATCAAGCTGATATCACCATGGTGTGTGTGTGTGTGTTGTATGTGCATGCTGGTCATGCATGTCTGTGAGAAAGGGAGAGCCAGAGCGGGTGGGGGGGGTGGGGTGGGGTGGGGGTGGGTGACATTATCCACAGCAGGGGAATATTGAATTGGCCCAGACAAACAGCCACGACGACCCCTGATGAGGTAACAATGGAGAGGGATCAGCAAGGTCATGACCTGTCCTCAGCCCCAGACAAGTGGCCTGTCTGGACCAGCCTGGGATTACCCAGCCCCAGACGCTGGTCCCAGGTCAGTTTAGGATGCATACTCTCTAGAACATCGGTTAGGATCAAGTCTAAAAGGCTTTCAGAAGGAGTTTTCTAAAAGGTGCAGAACCTCATAAGCACACATCTGTCATTGCCCTACTTCACATCTTCATTAGGTGTGTGTGTGTGTGTGTGTGTGTGTGTGTGTGTGTGTGTGTGTGTGTGTGCGTGTGCGCATGTGTGCGCATGTGTGCGCATGTGTGCGTGTGTGTGCCTCCAGGAACTGCGCAGATCCAATGTGCCTGTACAGAATGTCCTATTCTGCTGTGCTTTTTACAGTACGCTCCGGTTCAATTCGTCAGGATGTAGGCTGAGCTAACAGTGTGGTGATTTGCATGTTCCCCTGATACATACTCGGCTGGCTATCTAATCTGAAAGCGCTGACTCGTACTGGAAAGTCATGCAATGGGACTTGAGGGATGGAAAACATTTGCTTTATAGTAAAAAGTTGGTGCATGGAGATGATTTGCGTTATCTGTAGGCTCATTCACTCTTCCTGTCTCACACGCACTAGTGATGCCTCTGGGTCGCCCAGGTGGTGCTGCACCTGTTCTTATGAGGAACGCAGTCCCTCAGAGCACCTCAGGGTACCAGCCTGGTTCTCTCCCCCTACCCTCATGTTCATCACTCAGTCACGCACCACTCATTATTCTGACTGTTTTCAGCGATTTGTTTTGATCACACTGCAGCCTACTACTGTGAAACCCTGTGAAACTCTCTAAGTTGTCGATGTGTCTCAGCAACAACGCCACCAAGACAAATTCCTGTATGTTTATTGTTCCTTTGCGATTTAAAGTAATTCTGCTGCTGATTCTGATTTCTGTAACTCCCTAAACTCGTCCCTCTTTTGTTTTCAGGATTTACGGAAACAGGTCGCCCCCTTGCTCAAGAGCTTCCAAGGAGAGGTGAGTGTGTTATTGTGTGAATTGGTGAGTGTATATTGACATAGTGATAGACACACAAGCTCAAACACAGCATTCAAACAATGCAGTTTCAAAGCCTACTTGACATTCATTGACTGTTCACACTACCGCTCTCTGTACCCTTCACTTTTCTCCTTTTTCCGCTTTCGTCTTTCCATCTTGAATCATCTCCTCCCCCTTTTCACTCCCCTGTCTCTCCTCCTATCCCTCTGCTCTCTTCACTCCCCCATCTCCTGTCGTCTCTCTCACCACTATCTCATTTCCCCTCTTTCCTCTCTCTTTTTCTTCGCTCTGCTCTGCTCTGCTCTTGATTTTCTGTCCTATTCATGATGTCCTGTAGCCCGGGGGTGTGTTTAAATTGCATCCTGCAAAAAAGGCACCACAAAATCCAGGCTCCAGCCAGTCACAACTCACAGAATGCTATTTCCTCAGACTTCGCTTGGCTGCATGATTTGGTGGGGTTATTTGTTGTTTTTTGTTGATAGGATGAATCATAAGCTATTTTGTTCACTATTCGCACGTTCATTTAGACTCA
This sequence comes from Hoplostethus atlanticus, assembly GCA_034670405.1. Lineage (NCBI taxonomy): Eukaryota > Metazoa > Chordata > Actinopteri > Trachichthyiformes > Trachichthyidae > Hoplostethus > Hoplostethus atlanticus. The sequence goes on along the minus strand of JAXDDX010000003.1, from coordinate 11,004,579 downwards.
AGTGAATATTGCGTCCCCCATTTTTACATACCTTGACCTTGATGTAGGTGATTTTCAAGTGGGTGTATTATATCATACTCCCGGTGCTCCCCATATCTCCTCCTCCATCATTTTGGCCTATTTTCACCATGACTCCTGCTCTCTGGCAGCCATACATTCCTACTTCACTCCCTCCCATGTGTGAAAGTCGAGGGCAGGCATGGAAGCAGCTGGTTTAGACTGGGGCGTTTATTTGGGGTTGGAGTGGGTGGACATTCAACCCAACAATATCACTTCTCCAGCATACGCGCGTGCACACACACACATGCGCACACACACACACACACACACAAAATCATCTCAATAGATAGTGACAGGGCTGCTTTGCCATCGGCCAGAGAATATTACAGTTTAACACTGGGTTAGTTTCCATATTCCTGTGTTAGAGCAGCAACCACAGCCAGTGGTTATGTAAAAATGCTATAATTTATAGTGGTTCCACCATGTTCTGCTGATGATCCACAGTCTATTTAGAGAATAGAAACGGTTGCGATATAATTGGGGCTTTGTCAGCTGTTTCCACCGTTCTCATGTTGATACACCTCGACGCGAGCACACCAAAGCACACTGAGGCACATTGTGGGTGGTCTGAGAAAGACATTATCTTATGATTATTGCGATAGTACTGTACACCCGCACCATTCAGGGCAGCCCATCAATCAGACGACTATTCTGTGTGGTTGCATGCCACCACACAAGCAGCTCTGAGAAGACGTAATTTTAGCCAGGCTTTGTTTGCTTACCTCTCGATCCCTTTGATCAAGGACAAGACAGCACTATAAACCACGGGGTCCTGCCATTGAAGTTCTAGGGTAACTCATCCATAAGCAGTTTTACCAGGAGCTGGAATCTTTGCTAAGTGAATATGGAACCCAGACAGAACAATAAAAAGTTTTGGCCCAGGAACTTGGAGGTCTTGATACTCTGTTTAATCTTTGTCATTGAAAAGTGGATGTCCTCGGGTCATAATAATTACCAATCACAGTACTGTTTCCACAAGGCCTCACTTTGGTAAACAGGTTATGTGTGTGAGTGTGTGTGTCTGTGTATATATGTTCCTGTGTGTGTGTGTGGGTGTGTGTATGTTGCGCTTTCAGTGTTCCTTGTTGGTCCATCGATCAGATAAGCTTTTCCATTATCCCAGGCTTCAGTCTCTGCTTCCCATAGCCTCCCCTTATCAGGCTCCACTGGGGCCACACACACACACATACACACGCATGCACATACGCACACAGGTCAGCCTGATGCCCTTCACACACCATGGGTAGATAGGGGAGCGAGGCGGTGCTGAGTGATGGTGGCACAGGGTGCTGACGTATGTATGTGTGTGTGTGTGTGTGTGTGTGTGTGTGTGTGTCTGGGATACCATTTGCAATTGCAAGCACTTCTCATCGGTAACCTACTGATCTTAGTGAAGTATCATATGTGTCAGTTCATTTGTGTTACTGGGCCTGGGTGTGTGTGTGTGTGTGTGTGTGGGGTGGGCTTGTAATACCAGTTGTCATTGGGCTCAATTGAAAGAGCTGCGGTTGGGAACGGCACGGTTGTATTTGTAGATCCTGGGTGGTCTTCTAATGGCTCTGGTCCTGCAGTTAACCTGCCTTTAACTGTAGGGTGTGTCCTACATTAAATGTCTATTTCCTGCCTCCCATGTTGGGCTATATAAAGCTGCTGTACCACTGACCTTGGCCCAGTCATTCTACAGTCACGCAGCTGGCTTCCTTCACTGCCATCGGCAGATCAGTTTTGTGTTAGTGTGCGTGTGTGTGTGTGTGCGTGCATGCTCGCTTTATTTCTGTGTTAAGAGAATCAGTGAGTGTGTGCTGCACACACATCATTATTAATGACCACACGCTGAACCTTTGATCATATCCCCCTCCAACAGTATCAGACGTATGCATGCACACACACTGGTGGACAGGTTTGGTGTTAGTGTGTGAGAGGTATTAGTAGCCACCATCGGTAATCCCCCATTAATGGCCTTGCAGTTAGGTATCCTGATCGTTCAATGTCACACAGCACACGAATAGGGTGAAGTACATGATACAGTATGATGTGAGAATGAGATATAGTGGTAGTGGTGTAGTGTGTGTCTGAGCAAGAGAGAAACCATGTGCATGCCAGAGAAACATGAAATGTGTCAGGGTGCATGACAGAGAAGCATGCACGTGAGGGAGCGAGACACTGAAAAAGGTTGAGGGGGAGAAAAATGAGTGAGAGAATGTGGAAGTGACAAGAGGAAGAAATTGAGAGAGAGAGAGAAAGAAATAGACAGAGAAAGAAGGGAAAAAAATGAGGGAGGGGTGCTGGCACCAGCCTACTCAGGGCCAGATGTTCTGCGGCTAAAAAACTAGAGATGAATCAAAGCCATGTGAAGAGATTTATTAGGTTCCCATAGGAGCCCAGGCAGTATTACATGTAGCCTGCTCTGTTTACAGTGGCAAGAAGTCCTAAACCACCCATCAACTACACTACTGGCTTGGCCGGGAATGTGAAGACTTTATATTTGGACTTATATAGGCTTTTGTCTTTATTCCCTTTCTCTCAGTAAATGTGCTGGAGGAGTTGGAAGAGAAACACAAGGCTGTTTAGTCTGAGTGCTAGAGTCAGAGTAGTCAGCTGTAGCTCTGCCCAGCACAGTAGCACCATCTGAATATCTTTATTCAGCATCTGTTTCTCTCTACTTTCATTTTTTCAATTACATTTCAATTGAGTTTAGCCTACTCTGTCTACAGCTCATATTTGAGTGTGAGAGACAGACTGCCTGCTGTTTGAGCATTGACAACCGTGTAAAAGTTCTCCAAGTATGGTTTTAGGATTAATCTCTTATAGATCCATTCTAATGCTGTCCATTTCAATATTATTGGTGATGGAATGCGTGCCGTGCCCTCTTGTGTTAATGGCTCCATCCAGTAATGGATCCACACTGTATTGCTGCTAAGAGCTGACTGAATAATCTGCCCCTGCTGTGGCTGGAAAGACTGAGCCAGCTGTTTAATGATGTCAGTGGGATGCTGGAGGGAAACAAACTCACACAGACATGCACACACACACACACACACACACACACAAAGACCGTCTGACAGACACAGACACACTCACTTGGGGACAGACAGACGCACACGGGCACGCGCCAAACGAAACGCATCCGTCATCGGCTGAACAGCTGAACTGACTTCACGGGAAGGAAACACCAACTCAGCCACTGTCAAGACAGCCACGATCGCAGGCAGCATACCGACACATAGTGAGGATAGAGAGATATGTACTCTGTGTCGCTTACTGTGAGAATTGATGGGCCTGCCTTTGAGTGTATGGATGTGACATTCAGATCTGAGCCGGTGTAACTGACAATTATCATTCTTTTTTTATTTTCCTCCTTTCTACCCACAGATCGACGCCTTGAGTAAGAGAAGTAAAGAAGCAGAGGCCGCCTTCTTGAACGTGTACAAGAAATTAATCGATGTCCCAGGTAAGACTGTGTATAGTGTGTGTGTGTGTGTGTGTGTGTGTGTGTGTGTGTGTGTGTGTGTGTGTTCGTTCACACACCTGCCCAGTCCATAGACCCAGGCTTGTGATCGGAAGACTCCCTTATCTATGCAGACAGCACCAACAGGGGAAGAGAAAAAGCGTGACACCGTCCCTCTGGTGCTCCTTCACTGTGCATCCAGGCGTGTGCAACGCCTTAATATGTCCCCAAGAGATCTCATCCCCGCCGGTGTAGCTTTAGAGGGTCTGAGCAGAAGGTGCGTCCTGATATGGATGGCAAGCACGTCTACGACTGGCTGCTGCGAAGTGCACACATCAACAGTCACGTTCAGCACATTGAGGGAGAGGAGGGACACACAGTACACAATGATACAGATCACACACAGCCACAGTGATACTGGTTGGAGATTTTCAGCTGTATTGGAGCCCTGGAGGGCTGAATATGAAGGAATGAGAGAGGAGGTGAGTTCATCTATAGCGTAAGGAGGTCATCATATTCCCATATGGATAGACCTACAGTAATATCTTTGGATTGTACTGCTCCCAATAAGTCAGCGCCAGCTCTGACGGGGCTATTCTTAACTTTCAGCGAGACAATGATGTAATGCCTGATGCACACGCGCACACAGACACAGACACACACCAGCCTGACTAATGCAGCAGTCATGAAAGAGGAAACAGTGTGTTTTGTTCTGTCTTCTATCAGCTGAAGGCCTGGTTAGTCAGCCCAGTGTGCTCTGCTTTAGATTAAAGGTGTCTGACGAGAGCGTTCAGCACCAGTGGCCCACAAGTCAAACTGCTTTTAACAGGCTGTACAGTTGATCTGGAAGGGGCCAATGTGAAGGACAAAGGTTTGATAAGGAGTAGAGAAGTTGGTTTTCAAGGGCACTAAGGCAGATAGAAGTCCAAATCCAGGGCATGCAGCTCTGTTCCGTGTGTGTGTTTGTGCGTGTGTGTGTGCATGTGTGTGTGAGTTTATGTATAATTGCGGGCATGTGTGTTTGCGTGAATGTGTGTGGGAGCTCAGCACTGCATGGTGTGTCACCTTGACAGCACGAAATCAGCATGAAATTCCCCAATCGTTGATCGTTGCTGATCTCTCATTACCATAGTTAAGATATCTAACTGCGTCAGACATGACAAACACACACACACACACACACACACACACAATACCCCCAGCTGTAAGCTGTCAGGTCCTCTTATCTGTACAACACACGCACACTCACAAAGACACACACACACACACAAACTGCTCTTTTAGCTGGCATGCTGATGAGCGTCGCCTGCGTCTCTTGGCTGCCTGTCACCAGTCTGCCACCCATGAGCACCAATCAGATGTGATTGGCCTGACTGACAGGCCTCTCTTCATCACAGTGACAGTTAACCCTGCTGTGTGTTCATGCAGACGCTGGTAGAGTGCTTCTAAAAAGATCTTCCTTCTATCTTAGTTTCTTTAATCTCTCATTTATTTCTTGCATTGCCTATTTTCTCCCTCTGTCTGTGCCTGTGTTCATCTTTTTTCTCGCTTTCAGGCTGCATCACACTGAACAGTTTTGGCGATCACAGTCTAGTGATCTCTGTTGTTTATATCCGTCTCATCTCTGTTTTGCGTTCTCTCTGTGTGTCTCTATATGGGTGTCACTCACCCAAACTCTTGCTGTCTCAGCAGTTGATGTCTTATATTGTTCTTCCCTACAAAACCAAAGAGCTTGTTTAAAGAAGCTAAGAAAAAGGACTTCAAAGTTTATCTACTACCCCAACAATAGTATTTTTGATACAAAGGCCGATATTGTATCATTCAATAGTATTTATAGGTTGATATGGAATCTAAATACTAGCCATGACCTTTGCAGTGTATTTTTTTTTTTACTCTTAACTGCTATGTTATAGCAAGCCTATGTTAAAGCGTAGCTTTGTCATATTTCCTTTTGAGTCAGTGAAGTGGTTTCTCACTAACCCTTTGTATGTGGCTACGGTTGTCATGATTGTACATGTAACACAGGCTCAGGAACGGAGCAGCGCTCCTGGTGCTGATCGGAATACATTGCCTTGCTCAAGGACAAGAGCCTTGAAACTGGGTACTCCAGTTAAAGGACGGTCGCCCTACTCATACGCCACCTGCTGCCATGGTTTGTTTAATGTAATTTGTATTGAGTCTTAACGGAGCATGTCTTCTCTGCCAGACCCTGTACCTGTGTTGGAGCTGGCTCAGCAGCTGCAGCTGAAGCTCCAGAGGATGCACGACATTGAGACAGAGAACACCAAACTACGAGAGACACTGGAGGACTACAACAAGGAATTTGCAGAGGTCAAGAACCAAGGTCAGAGACAGACACATACACACACACACACACACACACACACATCTGGCTTTCAGAGAGGTAGTAACATCACCATTATGGTGGTGGTTTGCGTGGTGATGGGATGTTGAAGAATTTGAAAAAAACACTGAAGTTTTAAGAGCAAACATAAGGTCATTGGAACCAATTTAGAAGTCGCTCTCAAAGGAACAGACAGCATTGGAACATATTTTAATGCCCTATGCATGGTAACGTGGAAGACTACACATTTTCTAATATGTGTTTAGGGGAAAAAAGTGAGGCCAGTTTCACAAATAAAAAAGGACAGACTACCTCAGGGTAAAGAGAGATGGAAAAAGTGACAAAGGCGGAGGGATGAGTGAGAAGGAGCAATAAAAATGATGTAATATCGGAGGAAAATAAGGCTGAGTGAGCGAGCGGGGAATGTTTTGGATTCCCCCTCTTCAGTGAGAGTTAATTGGAACAGCTCGATAGCGGCAGGGTTCCATTCTGCCATTGATTTTTCTGTTCCCTCATCCTTTATCCCTCCTTCCTGCCTCAATAGATGGGGGATATTTAAACCCCAAAACACACTGTGGAACTCCCACTCCTGTTAAACACGCACACACACACACCCGCTTGCACAAGCACACACGCGCGCACACACACACAGAGTGCATGGGCCATTGATCCCCGCAACCTAAATGTTTAAAGTTCAGTTAAGCAGTTAAGGGGTAAGAGGGCTCAGAGGGGACTCTCCTCTATTGATTATGTGTCAGAGCAGTGAGACTGGAGTTTAAATCACACACACACACACACACACACACACACACACACACACACACACACATACACACACACACAATGTGCTAAGAGCCCTCAGTCAAAGGCAGCAAGCAGCAGTGCTCTTTATCTTTGTTTCACTCACTTATATCTTTCTCCCAGACACACACACACACACACACACACACACAGGCCTATTTATTACCCCAGTTATGTGTTAGATTTATTTCAGGCTACCCCATACAGAGCTCAGCCGTCAGCAGGTTATGGGGTTTCAGCACTAATGCAGTCCTAATGAATACAGCATATCTACTGTTGGTGAATGGTGAATATTCTATAGCGGTTGTGAATGTAGAGATTAGGCCGGAGCCACCGGGGCCAAGGCCTTCATCTGTGCTGACAGTGGAAGAATGTGGGATATGAAGCACTGTTCCTTTGGCAAAGGTCAATGACCTGTTCAAAAACATTATCGTCATCACTACCATTTATCATTTCTAGGACACCTGCTACAGTCTTTTCTTTCTATGTCTTTGCAATTTCTCAATCTTTTCCCCTCCTGCTTCACTTTTCTCCAGAGGTGACCATTAAGTCCTTGAAGGAGAAGATCCGTGAGTATGAGCAGTCTCTGAAGAACCAGGCCGAGAACCTGGCTCAGGAAAAACAGCTGCAGCTACACAACGACTATGCAGAGAAGGAGAGGTATGTGTGTGTGTGTGTGGGGGGGGTGTGTGCTTGCTACTGATGCTTTGTTTCAAGTAATAACTTGTGCGTTATTTTGCCAATTGAAACCTTTGGGTCATTTCACCCTCATGCAGAACTGCTGTGATGTTCCTTTTTAAATGGGTTTTTGGCTTCATATAGCAGGACTATTCATGGCTTAAGTAATCCCTGTTCAACTAATAGTGTTAGGATTTTGTCTACCAATTTAATAATCAACAAATCAGCGATTATTGCTTTCCCCGTGTTATTTAACTCCTGCAGATTTATGCAGGAATGGAAAATGACCTTTATAAAGGACAGTGCCAGCATTTTTGTCATGTGGGTGCTTGCCATTCTTACCTTGATCGGAGTCAACACCTCAGACTGGTATTTGCTATCTTTGAGGAACTGTGTGTTGTGTTGAATCATTGCTGCCATGGGCTGTGTGTGTCTGAGAGTATACCCTAGACATCTTGAAATCCCCCAAATAACCATATTTACAAAAAATGCCTGCTCTATTATCTCAGGTGTCTCAGGTGCTTTATTGTGCCATAATGGAGCGCCTAAGGAAGAGCCTTCCTCCTCTTCAAACCCTTTTTCAAGGCATTTTGAAGTGTGTACATTTTCAGATACACTGGAAGCCTGTGGCAGTAATGAATAAGCACAAAATGGCTACCAAATATCTCAAGAATGGGAAAAAAGATGCTGACCTGTATTAACTCCTTTCAAGGCAAGAATGACCCTAAGACTGATAACACTGAAAAACTCATTCAACCTAAAGACAATTCAACTAATTAACTGAGATGGATGCAACCATAAGATTGTTTTACTTGCCAACAGTGATTAGTGTTCTTGGATTGGCAAGTCTGTAAACCAGCGGAACAGTTTGTAGGGGTTAAAAAATACAAAATGAACTAAAACTAATTTAAGAATCTTACTTTTAATTATTTTTTGTCAACTGAAAAAACTTTTTGGATATCCAAATTGTTTTCTTCCATACAGCATCAGATTTGCCTTTGATTGATGCCGTTCTCTCACAAACTGTGAGAAAGTGTCATTAAAACACTGGAGTAGCGATCAGTATGATCAAAAAGAGCCTACACATTAACTTGAATAATGACATTGTGCTGTTTATCAAATACACATTTCAGACCTTATATTTTTTTCCCCACTATCAATCTTCTGATTTATATCAAGTCCAGCTATGTTAAAGATCATTGCCCCTTTCAGACATACAGAAGAAGATCAATTGTCCAACTGTATTTCCTGTACGTCAGTGTTTTATAGGCCCCTTCCTGTCTGCAGAGAGCTGACTTCCTGTGTCTGAGAGGCGCAGTAAATGGATGGCACCTCTTATGCATTTTATCCTGCAAGGAGGGAGAGAAGGAGGGAGACAGAGATGAAAGGATGAAGTAGATGGCAGAAAAAGAGATGACAGGAGAGACAGATTGGCTGAGAAGGGGGGCATCAAAGAGTGCCATAAAGACCGTCTTTGTGCTAGATTATTGATGTTTTTACACGCAGTGGCAATTTCTCAGCAGAGCCAACTTTTTATATGCTAAGAATGAATCTATTTTATCCTTGTGGTTTCTCTTGCCCCCGCCCCCCCTCTCACTCACCCTTGCTCTCGTTCTCTATCACGCTCTCTCTCTCTCTCTTTCTCTCTCTCTCTCTCTCCCCGGGTGCAGAGTGCCCCAGTGGCCAGACATTCCTGCCTAATAGGGCTGCTTAATGAGGAGTGGGTTGTGTTGGGAGGATTTTAGAGGGGAAAACACTTCAGAAATGGTGGGAAAATAGAGAATAGTTACAGTTGCCACAGAGTGTGAACCCAAGATTTACTGACTCAATATCTCTATGTGTGACTTTCTGCTCCCTGCTTTCTTTTTCTCGACCATCTGTCCATCTCTGTAGGAAACTCCAGGAGAGCCAGGACTCGATGTCCTCGAGGTTGGAGGAGGCTGAACACAAGGCCCAGTCCCTACAGACAGGTACCTGTCTGCTCTGTTGTTATAGACCAGCGTACTGTAATAACCAGCTCAGATAAATTACCAGCCTTGTCGCTGAATATTAAGAGTGACATGGCAGAATCCAGTGGCTTTGTATAATGTTGTTCATAATTGGATATTATTGGATAAACTCAAAATAGACATAGCTCACATAATATTTCTTTCCTGCTTCACAGTACTTGAAACAACTCAGGCAGAGCTCTTTGATTTGAAGACCAAGTATGACGAGGAGTCCACAGCAAAGTATGTGTCTTCTCGTTGATGTGTGTGGGTGACCTCTCCCCTCTGCTCTCTCATAGTCTGCTCCTGACATAATCATCCTGTTTAGTGAATCTGCTTCCCTGGAAACCCCCCCCCCTCCCCCCCCACAGCTGGATTGTCTCCCACAGCGCTAAACAGCCTCCAAATCCCAGCATTACCCACACACTGCAAATACTGACAGAGATTGTGCTGCGAGCCACAGCGAGCATCATAATAGTCACATTAGAGGTTTTTTTTTCCTTGTGTAGGTTAAAGCTCTCTGATCGTCAGGGTCATGACTGAGACGATGGGTTGATGAAGGTGACTTTGAGATTTGAGACTTGAAGCCACACTGGTGTCAGACCGGACCTTTGAGATAATGTAGCTTCAATTACTTTAGCTTGAGGCATCTATCATTATTGATCTACGGTGGTGTGCAAGGATGAGAACAGAAGCTTTTTCATGTCGGCACTCCACACTCTAAAGTGCCACTTGGCGACATTCACACTCCCCCTTCCCTCAGATCCCCAGGGCCAGTACTAAGACCCAGAACCCGGCTAGCATCCACAACCACAGCAGAACGCTGGTCAAATTGAATGAATAGGAATAGTGAATAGGAAAACAAGGGCTTTCATGGAGCTTTATTGATAATAGATGTACATGAGGAATCATGAGGAACCCTTGTTTTGAATCAGGGACTATGCTTACACTGTGGAAGGACATCCTGGCCCTAGAGTCAGGATGGCCTGCGCCCTGTACACAAAATATGGCTGAGTATCAACATGGCTTTTAAGGCTTCCCCCCCCTATCCATTCACTGTGCCCCAAACTCACTGTGTCTCTCCATTAGCAGCGTTGTTACATTGATTGGCTGTTAAAAACAGATCGATCCCAATTTCTGTTTCTCTTCCTCACCAACACTTGTTTTTTCCTTTTCTGCCTCTCTTACTCCAACACTTTGTCTTTTACCTGCATTAGTGTGTGTTTGTGTGCTTGTGTGAGAGTGTTAGAGGAAAGGCCACAGGAAGATCGTGCATGTAGTGTAATGGCACTAATCGATTGGTTTCATGGTCTGTCTGAGGGTCCCCTCTTCGGTCTGTTTCCCCATTACTGCATTACACCGCTCATCTGCTTTCTCTCCTTTCTCGATACTTACTCCTCCCTTACTTTTTCCTTCCTTGTCTGTTCCTTTTAAGTCAGAGGAAAATGAATTTGGAAAAGACACACATAGTAGGCCGCATTCGTTTACAGAAACTAATAAACACATGCCCGCCCACACACACACACACACACACATTCACTCGCTCACTCACTCGTGAGCCCGAGGCAGTCAGGGTCCTTGACTATGTGGCGTGCTGTGATCTGAAATTTTAATGCAACGCTTTAAAGCACACACAAACCCTCCCTAACCCTGCACCCTCCCAGTCCTTGGAGTCCTTCCCCCCGTTTACTGCTTGGCTGAGCAAATCGCCAGTGTTTGGCTGAACACGACTTTAACCCTTTGATTGCATATATTTTGGTGTTACAAAACACATATCATGCAGTTTTTCATCCACACACACACACACACACGCACACACATACGCAAACACACACTTGGGCTCAACTTTAGTTTCCACTAAGGAGGACATTGCGTGACAAATCCCCCATCCTCTTGCTGTATTTGGGTAATCTGCCTTTTACAACACACACTAACATATACACACCCTCACACACTCTCAGAGAATTTGGTCGATGCTGCGGTGCCTGGGGTGTGTGCGCTTCAGAGGGGGCGGGCCTGTAGATTGTAGTGTAGCCCCCTCTGTGTACTGGCACTGCGAGGGTCTGGCTGGGCGTGTTTTGCCCGTTTAGTCCCTATTAAAGATTAATGATCTATTGATCCCCAGCCCTGCAGGAGGGGGTGTGTGCGCGTGTGTGTGTGTCCATGTGTACACGTGTACACAAAAGCATTTTAGGGAAGCCATTTAATTGCCGATAATTAGACAACAGTCAAAATAGGCTTTCCCTTTCCTGTGTCCATCTCAAACACAAAGAAAATGGTGCATAACACACAGGTACACACACATACAGATACACACACACACACTCACAGCTAGGTCTTTTTTAAGCCTCCTTGAAATCCCTAAGGTAACATGCTGTGAAAACGCAATGTGGAGAAAGCTAAAGAAAGAAAAGGAATGGAGTGATGAAAGCTAGAGGGCAGAAAGCAAGCCGGGGGCTGGAGGCGAGAGCGAGGAAGAGGGGATAAGAGTGTGATAGAGGAGGGAAATGAAAATCTAAATCAGGGGAATATCCTGCTGGCACCGAGGACAGAGGCTGAGGAAGAGAGGGCGAGAGATGAGAGAGGGGAGGTAGAAGGGAAAAAAGATGAAAGCAGAAAAGTGGAGGGCGATGGGAAGAAAGGGGTTGACGGGAAAGGACAGAGGCAAGGAGAGGGTGGAAAAGAAAAGGGGTGGTTGAGCGAGGAGCGAGAGAGAAGACGATAAGAGATGAAAAGGCCTGTCTGAGATGGAGGAAGTACAGTAGGGGCTTAGAGGCTGTGGGCTTGTTTCAGAAGTCCTACAGTACTCACTGATGTCACTGGATGCACTCGTTGGCTTTCACGGTACAAAAGACTGTGTGTCGGTGTCTGTGTGTGTATGTGTGTGTGTGTGTGCTCTCTGGCTCCTCCCTGTGGCTGCTCTGTGGAGGTTTACCATTATGAAGGTACATCCTTTACTGTTATGTGGTTGATGAATTAATTCTACACGGTGCATTGGCTGACCGTGGAGTTACTGCCTCACTGACTGACTCACTGTCTGTATCAGGATACACAGAAAATCCCTCGCCGGTGATCTGCTTTGGCCCCCAGCCTCTAGCTTTGACTTTATAATTCCCAAATACAGCCAAATCCAAAGGTTATTTAAGAAGACTTTGTACATCTGTACTTTGATTAAATGATCACATTTGGAGCGGGAGCGGCGGTGTATTTGGGTTGCATTACTACCCATAAACGCTCTCCATTACAAGCTTTTCTGGCTTGTTGGCTCTTTGACCCTCACATTTGTGTGTATGCGTGCGCGTTTGGCCGTGCACGTGCGTCCTGCACACTATAGCTTAAGACAGGATAAAAGCTTGTGAGGTAGTGTACTATTATGTTGCTTAAATGCATACTAGATCCTTTTAACTATTAGGGAAGGAATAAAAGCAGAGAGTGAAAAGCTCTCCCACCCACATCTGATTCTTTCTGCTGCATTGCCTATGGCACAATGTTGACCTAATATCAACTGTGTCTCTTTTGTTAAACACATTCAAATCAGTAGTACTCCAGCCTGTGGGACAAAGAATACTCTATTTTTTATACTGTGACACACACACACACGCATACAAAAGCTGTGTCAGTTATTGGGTTCACTATCAAAAGATTACAGTGAAATGATAATGGACACACCCATTGCACACTTGTATTCTTCCCCTATCATTTTCTCAGAATTGTAATGTAATTGTAATTGTAATTGTAATGTCTTAACTGCACACACTGTATTTTTTGTACTTAATAACACCACCCATGTAGTTTCGTCAGCAGAGTAAGGCTTTTCCATTGTGTTACTTTATTAAAGTCTACCTCATACAATCATGTGCATGCTATATTTCCATTAATACACGCATGCACACACACAATTACTTCAGATATGGCATCATAATTTAGACAATAAAAACAGTTGTATAACCTATAAATTGATACGAGTGTATTTCTTTTACATTGGTGTGTGTGTGTGTGTGTGTGTTGTGTTCCTGTTTCCTTGTCCCCAGAGTTACTTCCACATCTCTTATCTACCTATCATTTGTTCACACAGATTGATATGTCATCCATGATAGAGGGTTATTAAACTATTTTTCCCAAGTCCAATAAGAGGGGGTATTATGGGGATGTATCCCTGCTGTCTGACCTCTAACAAGTGAGAGGTGAACCATGGCCTCCATCCAGACCATTAGTCAGACACAATCACACAGCTTCATAGCAGATTAGTCTGCTGTATTAGGATTTAGAGCTCTATTAGTGTAATCCCTCTGTTTTAGTGTGGCCTGGGTTTAGGGGCTTACATGTGCACACCCACACACATATACACATGCACACTTAAATACATGTATGCACGTACTCATACAAGCTGCTTGGCTTGTGGAGTTCACAATCAATGGATTAAGGTGAAATTTAGACAGCAGCTTAATGGACACGGCATTGGCATAGTCAAAGTATGTACTCTATGAGCACAAGCATGCACACACACACACACGTGATGCACCCACAATGTACCTTCTTCACTAGGAATCTAGTAACATTTACATCTGGCCTGTTTGTGATTTCTGTATTTTAGTTTGTGTATGTTAAGCATTGTCACATTGTCATTGTATTTCTGTATAGTAACTGTATGTCCTCCTCAGGGCCGACGAGATTGAGATGGTGATGACAGACCTGGAAAGAGCCAATCAGGTAACGCCCTGCCACTCATGGTGCATTTTAAGACCGCATTGTCTAAACTGTGCACCACATTTGGTCTCAGCCAGTTTTTAAGGGAGTACCTTTTTTTTTGCTGTTAACAGGATTTTTTCTTTTGCAAAAGTAGCAAATATTATCATTGGCTTAGATTTTATTTGTGTTTGAAATAAAAACACGGTTAAGTAAAATAAATAAAACATATTTGTGTATTGATACAGGAGAATTGTAGCCTCCATTAACACTGTAAGGGCTGCTATTTGCTTTACATGTTTATTAGACACCTACTGAAACCTTCCAGCTTAAATAAGCCCCCAGCACGCCCTCTGCCCTTGTGTTGTAAATATTCCTGTGGTATGTGTTAATGTCATTGTTGTTAACTTTCATTATTAGCCAAACAGTATGATTTGTTGCTGAAGGGCTAGCATAGGCATGTAATGTTAATATTAGCCTAGAGGTTAGTGCTCCGACTATAATGCCACACACACACATACACACACACTATTCACACTTCTGATGTGAGCTTTACAGAGGATGACAGCATTCCCTGCAGCTCAGTCACAGACTTTTTATATGCTTTTATAAGGAGAAAATGGAAAACAGGATTTTTCTACTAGCAACCTAACTCCCACCCAGTCAATAAGCACACTCAATATGGTTGCAATTAGGAACAGTTTGGTATCAACTCCCCCTAACTCTGAACGACGGCAAGTTGGCCAACATTTTAGATCATCCCCAACGGTAGCACGGCAGTTTGGCCATGAATATGAAGCCTTGAGTCACTTCTCACTGCTTGTGACTTTTTTTTTGATTCCATCTCTTAAAGAAAATCCACCCTCAAACAGCTATTGGTAATGTACCTTGCTTTTCTGGGTTGTTTTTGTTGTTGTTGCTGTATTTGTCTTATTTTCTTATTCCCCATAACTGGCCAAACATCGATGGTATGACTACAATGTAATTTCATAGCGGAAAATCTTTCTACTATCTAAACCATCAACAGTGAACATCAGGTTTTGGTGGCAGTCGAAGAACTAGGGCTTCTTTTTTAGACTCACCATTTTGCACCAACATTCAACGATCATACAGGGAGAAATCCATCACAGAAGAGGAAGAGATAACTATTTCTCCACTGGCAGTAGTCTCAACAGATCATAATGCAAGACATGTGTTCTGAGTAAGGGGCGCAATTTTCTTTTTCTCAACTGGAAAAACTCTTACTACGCTATTGCTATTGCTCTCCACCTACATGTACAATTCACAGCTGAATGCAAAAAGTTCATGCCGAAACAGGAAATCACTAAATGACAAGGCAGGTTGCGGGCAAGCCGGTACACCAGAAAAGTAATTCACAACAATTTATCAGAAAATAACTCTCTGACTGCACTGGACATCACAGATTAATGATATTTAACAGTGTAAATCTGAGGGTGGATGTTTCTTTGTTTTTCTCCCCCTCCTTCCAGCGGGTGGAAGCAGCCCAGAGAGACGCAGAGTCACTGAGAGAGCAGCTGTCCTCGACTAACCAATCCCTGCAGCTCGCCAGCCAGATCCAGGCCGACCCCGACGCGGTAATACATTTCACAGGTTTACTGGTCAGCTGACGATATGTATTGATTATTGAGTATTGGGTTTGTTTTTTTTTGCCAGGTGCTATAGGTGATAGGCTGATCAAAGATAAGATTTATTTAAGGTCACTTGAGTCGCCAATAATGTATTGATTTATTGGTTGAATACTATTAATATCGGGGGGCATGTTGTTGAGGTGGCAGACTGAAAGAGACTGACTGCCATACTGTATCAGGAGGAAGCCTTTGAAATGATGAATGAGACATTGATCAGCTTTGTTTTTCTTCTGGCAGTGGAGAGTGATGCAGTTAGCTGAATTGATTTCTGAAAGCAGGGATTGACAGTGGTGGTAGTGATTGGCTCATTGATAAGTCAAACTGATTTCTGAATGCAGGAGTTGGCAGCGGAGATGGTGATTGGCTTGATGACTACTTGTATGGCTGCATTGACCTTATCGGAGCAGACAGTGTAGCTTTTAATTTGGTCACAGATTAAACTACCATCCTGTTTGGCCTGTAGGAGCTGCCGGTGGAGGTGGTGTCCCGCTCCAGTCTGGAGGCAGAGCTAGGGGCCAAAGAAAGAGAGACCGCCCAGCTGGTGGAGGACGTCCAGAGACTGCAGGCCAGCCTGACCAAACTCCGCGAGACCACGAGCTCCCAGATCACACAGCTGGAGCAGCAGCTCAGCACCAAGACTGCCACTCTCAAGGTAGGGGCACCAAGAGAACATATAGCCACACACACAAAGCAGGGATGTAATGTCTTCATTGTGTTCCTGTTCACACAGGCAAACATAATCACACTCATTTAGTATATCCTGTTGCACAGTTTGATTGGTCACTGAAATCAGTTCATAACATCTGGGGATCTAAGGATGGCTTTTATTTTCACAAATTATCATTTCATATATTATCATTTAATTTCTCTTTGTCATCAACAGGAATTGGAGGAGAAACTGCAGAAGCAGGCTGACTATGAGGAGGTGAAGAAGGAATTGAGGTGAGGAACACAGACCGAGACATGGGAGGGAGGGAGGGAGGGAGTGTGCCTGCTTGCTTGTCCAGCACAGATCTATTTATTGCATGCTTTTGATGTCTTAACCATGTTAAACGAGACGTGTGTCTTGGTTTAAGATCTCTAACTCAATTGAGTGCACTTATGAATGTGGTGTGTGTGTGAGCGTGTGCAGTGTAGCATAGAATTCATGTGGATGAAAAGTTTCTCTCTCTCTCCTCAGTATCCTCAAGTCTATGGAGTTTGGGCCTTCAGACTCAGTGCAGGTAAAGGCTACATATATCATCTCTACAGACATGGGTGATATTTACTACTGTATGATATTAATGACAATACAAATGAAAATACAAAGACACTATAAAATATGTTTAAAAAGCAGTTGTTAAAAAACAATAGTAAAAGTAAAAAAATATATATATATATTGTACAGATGAAACGGTGCAAGTTAACATGTCAAGGAGGGCCAGGAGCAAAGTTATTTTGAAAAGTGTCATTTTTATTCCTGTTCCATTTCTCTGCCTGTCACTCCGCCAGGACTCATCCAAACCCCTGGAGGTGCTGTTGCTGGAAAGGAACCGTAGTCTTCAATCCGAGAGCGCCTCTCTGCGCATCGCCAACACTGAATTGAGTGGTAAGTCTGCCCCGGGTGTAAGGCTATAGCAAAGGTTGTGTTCGGTAACGATGGCCGGTCCAGGGTCTGGGTTGGCGAAACCTTAACTCAGACTAACAAACAGAATGCAGTCCTATTTTCATGGATCGCTGCAGGAGGGCAAAGTTCCAGGTAAGGCTGTGGAGAAGAGCTATGTAGAGATCAAGTCAGAGTATATCGTACATACATGCTTCTCTTTTTCTCTGAGAATACTTACCCTCTCTGAATGTTTTTGGAGCGATTGACAATATTGCAAAACTTCATTGTTTCGGTGCAAAGAGTTACATGTGGTTGCTTTTAATTTACACACTTCACAGAGGAGAAGGAATGGCGTCCGTGTTGTTTTATTAAAGCCCCAACAGGAGCTCAACCTGAACTGTAGCAGAGTTGCAGTACATAAAAAAGAAAGAGGACACCACACTATGCCCTCTACTTCAACACCCCTGGCCTCTGCACCAGTGTTTATGGTTTTGAAATGTCATGGCTTTAGGCTTGAATAGTTGAATAGCTTTGAATTGATTAACATTCAGACTAAGGGGAGCTTACTGTCCAACTCAATCATGTTAATTCTCCAACTGGTTATGCATTAGAATAATATTTCTCTCAGTGCTCATCATCAAGGTGGTTTCCAGTAGTAGTCTTGAGAAATTCAAGTTTAACATAGTTTAGTGAAAGGAAAGATTTAGTGAAAGTAGTGACATTAGGTTTTTACTGAGTCAGCAGAACTGTACAGTCTCTATTTTTGGTGACATGCGTCTGTTTTTGCTCACCTGAAAACAGAGGAACTCTTTTTTATTTTTTTTATGACTTTTTTTTCCTGAATGTGATTTGTAATGAACCAAAGACTATGGTAATGCCACATCTGCGATGGAATGATGCAGTGGCAGCACACTGAGCATGGAAGAGGACTCACATTGGTTATCTATGGACAATCATCATTTGCTCTGTCCAATTCCTGCCAGAGAGAGACTGAGCCCCGGGCCAAGCTAGTCTGAGTGGTACAGTGTTGATTGTTTTCTTTGTCTTTTTTTCCTCCAGGCTGTTGCTTACAAGAAAGGTACAAATCACAAATGCATGGGCATATTGTCTGGGGGGGTTGGCAAAAAAAGGAAAGCAAAAAGTTCATTGATTTGGAAAAGACTTTTGGTTAAGATAACTTTTTGAAGTTTTCTTTTTCTTTTTTCGGAAACCCCTTTTTTGTTGACTCCCCCATAATGCATGGTGTGTTTGACCTTTCTTGTAGGGTCAGCCGGGCGGAAAGGGACAGAAGCGTCCACACCCAAGGAGGAGACCATGCCCAGCAACCCCCCTTCTTCGTCCCCTCCTCCTCTTCCCTCTCTCCCTTCCTCCTCCCGGCTTCACCTGTCTCACACTCATACGGATCCCCTCAGCACCACTACCACCACCAGCAGCGAAACACACCCCTTCACTCCTACAGGAATTGGCCAGGACTACTACTCCCCTGCTTTCCCTCTGGTGGGCGGTAAGATGGCTCTGAGCTCCTTGCTGCAGCGGCAGCTGCTTCAGACCTTCTACTCCAAAGCCCTGCAGGAGTCATCTGGAATCCCAGGTGGGGCTCTGCTGTTTGCCCCCTTCACCCCAACCCTCAGTTCCATCCCTACCTCCACCCCTGGCTCTGGGTCTGCTACGATCCCTTTGGCAGCCAGCAGCCCCCAGCCACCTCCAGCCAGCCCGGACATGGCTACTGTTAATGGGAGCAGCACCGCTGGCAGCGCCCCGTCCCCCTCCCCCAGCTACTCTGATGCTACCACCGGCAGTATTTTGGATGGGGAGGACATGGACACGGCAGAGATCGCCCGGCAGGTGAAAGAGCAGCTGATCAAGCACAACATTGGTCAGCGTGTGTTTGGCCACTACGTGCTGGGACTGTCCCAGGGCTCGGTCAGTGAGATTCTGGCCAGGCCCAAGCCCTGGAGCAAGCTGACCATCCGGGGGAAGGAGCCCTTCCACAAGATGAGGCAGTTCCTCGCTGATGAGCAGAACATCCTTGCACTGCGCAGCATCCAGGGACGTCAGAGAGGTGAGTTAGTGTGTCTTAATGTGTTGGTGTGTGTGTGTGTGTGTGTGTGTATGGGTGTGTGTGTGTGTGTGTGTGTGTGTGTGTGAGTATAGTCCTGCACATAGACATTGATTACCGTGTCAATATTGAATAGCTTTTTCTTTTTCTTTCTCTCCCCCGTCCTGTGCCACACCTGTGTGTTTTGACTGAGTTCCTAGTCATGCACTGACCCCAAGAGCCTTTCCTAGCGATCGTGATCAATACAGAAACCTTTCACAGATCAATAATATTGATTGGTGGGAACTGGGAGGAAGGCAAGGGTAGTGTTAACTACGGGAAGATTCGATTAGCCTGGGCCTGCTTTTGTTAACGCATCAGGACATTTCTGATTGAAGGAGGTCTCCGTGGTACACAAACTAAAAAGAACAGCAAAGTCCACCACGCAGTCATAGTTTTGAAAGCTTCAGTTAGTATGCCCGTGTTTTGTTATGTACTTTTTAATCATTTATCCCACACATATGTATCTTTGTGGTAGCTCAATGGCTAGAGCTTGGCACTGATACTGCTGGGGGTAGGGGTTTCATTACCACTGAAGCCACCGATGCCAAAGATGCACTCATGGTACTGTAATGTGCATTGGATGAAACTATCCACCAAATGACATATGTCATATATATATATATATAGCACTATAGGGCACCATTAAGTCTAGTTGTACAAGAAAAACACACAAGTGCTGTAACATAGTGTGTGTTATATTGTTTTTAACAGAGGGCTCAGGCCAGCCCCAGCTTAGCCGAGTGTTTCAGGATGTTCCGAAGCGGAGATCCCTCTCTGATACAGCTTCGCACACAGGTCTGTCCCGTCACATACAGAGGTTCTAGCACGTTCTGTCTGTGTGGCATGTTTGTGTTGGGGTGAATTGTATCTGTGGTGTGTGTGTGTGTGTGTGTGTGTGTGTGTGTGTGTGTGCGCGCACACGTGTGTTGCTTTATTAATTTGCGGGCAGGCATACAGTTATAAATGTGTCTTGAAGATAACCACACAGTTACAGTGACTTACGTCAAAGGAAAGCCAGCATGTGTATTTAGGGAGTTTATTGGTAGTTGTTATTCTGTGGGGAGAATTTACTGTAGAAGCCCTGTAGCATGTGTGCATGTGTGAACTCCAACGGGACCAGGGAAATAATGATTCCCTCCAGTCTTGTTGCCTCATAGTTCAGTGGTGGGAATGCTGTTCTTTGTGCTGTGCAACGTTGAAATGATATGATGCCCTTATACTCTGTTACCTTTTACCTATTGTGCAGTTGGTTATCTCTACCTTTTTAATCTGACAAGCTGTGTCATGTCCCACTCCCTCTTCCTGTCTCCCTCCAGGTAACATCACTGCTCGTGTGCGGACCCCAGAGGCCGGTTCAGACGAGGCCATCAAGTCCATTCTGGAGCAGGCCAAAAGAGAGCTGCAGGTGCAGAAAGCGGGTGAGTCGTCGTTCTCTCTGAAGATGATACACGGTGGCTGTGTGTTTGTCAGTGTCTCCTGTGACGATCCCTTCTCTCCTCCCTCAACAGACTTGTCCCATACTCCCTCCCCATATGGAGGACTGAAAGGAGGTGGTGGAGGGGGCGGAGGAAGTGGAGGGGGCAGCAGTTCAGATGAGGCTATCCGCTCCATCCTAGAGCAAGCTCGCAGAGAGATGGAGGCGCAACAGGCTGCATTGGAGCCCATCCTCAAAGCCTCTTCCTCATCCTCCTCCTCAGCATTGCTGTCTCAGAGGGACTTCCTGCTCACTGCTCCCCTCCCCCCCTACAACCCGCTGGCCCTCTCCCTTAAGAAGCCTCCCAGCGCCCTTCTGTCCTCCCCCTCATCCCCATGTCCAATCCTAGACTTCAGCTCCAGCGTGAAGAGAGAAGGCAGGGCTTCATCAGGGATCGAATCTCCTGACGGTGCTCTCAGGCTGGGTAGGAGCTCTGAGGTGCCAACCCGCTCTGGAAGTGGGGGAGGAGTGGGTCACTGGAGAGAGCAGTGGTGGAGCAACATGCACACAGACCCCCGTAGAACAATTCCCACCCAGACGGGAGAGGAGAACCACACCCACGAGGACTCCAAAGAGGTGAGGAGGGATGGCGTACCGAGAGAACTGGGTTGGACTTAAGTAGAAAGCCTAGATATAGGCTTGAGAGAGGTGGAGGAAACAACTACACTTCACTGTGGAAAACTAATACTAGCGTGTGTGTTTCATCGACCTTGATTTTCTCTGTTGTTCATATGCTTTTATTGTATTTTCACTAGTTGAGCGTCTGACCCATACTGTGGGTGTGTGTTGCAGGGAATATTGAGTGATAGTCTCTCTCGACACAAACCGTGGAACAAGTTGAACCAGAGGAGCAGAGAGCCATACCTCCGCATGCAACTGTGGCTCAATGGAGACCAGGGACAAAACACACACACCCAGCTAGTGCAGAACCAAGGTAAAGAAATTACATGCACTTACACACAACCATGCATGTAGGGATACACTCATCCAGACTCCTTGGGTTACAGCATTGCTCCGTATGCCTGAATATAGCTAGCGGCTAGTTGTTACTGTCAGCCTGTCACTCTCCCCCCTCCCCCTTTTCCCTCCCACCATTCCCTCCTCCCCTACTCCTCCCCCCATCCCCCCATCCCCAGTGCTGTGGCAGTGTCAGCCAGCAAGCTGCTGGTTTGTCATGTCATAGACAAGCTAGTGTTGCAGCGCCAGATGGCAGCTGTGTGTGTGTGTGTGTGTGTGTGTGTGTGTGTGTGTGTGTGTGTGTGTGTGTGTGTGAGACTCTCTTTCTCTCTGGGGGTGTAAACAGCAGCTAATGTACACTGACAGCTCCTCATGACTGCTCTCTTCCAGCCTGCTGAGCTGCACAACAGTACTACACAGACAGAGACAGGGAGATGAAGGAATAGGAGGAGAAAGCCAAAAAAACATCAGCTTCAAACTGAAAACCTAGGCTCCGTTGCTATTTATTTAACAGGAATTGAATTAGTTGATGTAATATGAGCAGCATGATTGAAGACCCTCCCAAACCCAGTAGGGAGAGGAGATGGAAATTGGTTTGGATACCTAGTAGTGTGTTTCCTACCCTGTTTGCTGTGTCTTACCCCTTCCTCCTCTCCCCAAGCAGAGGGTACACCCAAGACGTCGGCAAGCTGCAGCCCTGCTCCAGAATCGCCCCTCAGTTCAGCAGAGGAGTCTGTCAACGGTCTCACAGGGGATCCACTCGCTCCTCAGTCATCTAGTCTCAAACCTCCCTCTGAAGAGCCCTCAGGTGGGGAGTCCCAGCCTGGCATCCCCATACCCCCACTTCCTGGTCCCCACTCTGGCCTCAGCATCCAGGAGATGGTGGCCATGTCCCAGGAGCTAGACACTTATGTCATCACCAAGAAGGTTAAGGAGGTGCTGACCGACAACAACCTTGGTAAGGAGCTCAGGTTTTATATCTTCCCCTGAATTCTCCTCTCCTGCTGTTTAATTTGGTGCCCTCTCATTTCTGTACCATTTCTGTACCACTCTGGATTGACCTTTCATCACCCCTCTCTCCTTCCCAGGCCAGCGTTTGTTTGGGGAGAGTATCCTGGGTCTGACACAGGGTTCTGTCTCAGACCTGCTGGCCAGGCCCAAACCTTGGCACAAGCTCAGCCTGAAGGGCAGGGAGCCCTTCGTCCGCATGCAGCTCTGGCTCCAGGACCCACACAGTGTGGAGAAACTCATGGACATGAAACGCCTGGAGAAGAAAGGTGTGTAGTAAAAGGCTCAATGAGCAAAACAAATATGTACCTTACATCCTGTATAGACAGATTTGTTAACAGTATTGACACAAAAACATCCATGTTATAAATGCGTGCACCTAAAAACACAAGCAGAAGCCTTTGAATTACACATGCACGTCTGCAAACACAGTATCTTTTGTGCAGGACAGCAGAGCATGTTGTGCAGATCACAGTCATCTTGGTGTGATGTCAGTACCAATCATGACTACAGACATCACATACTGTATTAGATGTGACAGCTGTGGGGCTGCCAGGGGCCTGCTTACTCACAGTCATCAGCACTCCTCTTCTTCATCATCATCATCATCATAATCATCAGTGTCTATAAACATGTATTTGTATCATTCGTTAGCCACTAGCCCTCCACGCTCTCTATCAGTCTCTAGTTATTCACCTCTGTTTGCATGATATGTGTTTAAGAATCAACAAAGCTGCGAGGCATCAACTTGCCAGCTGCCTCAGAGTGGCCCCTGACCGCCCACTTTCTCAGAGTAACGATACAATAGTCCTATTTAAATCTGCCAATGGGCATGAGCATCCAGATCCGTTTACCCTCCTGATATCACAAACTAGGAACAAGGGCGAAAAACATTGACTGACCTTACACCAGTATCCTGGGGAGAGGCTTTTATTCTCCATTCAACTTCATTTTAGTTTATTGACCCCTAAGTCATTTATCCAAAGAGCAATGGGAATAGTTCTGGCCAATAGCAGAGCTCAGAGGAAAGGCATAGACCTAGTCTAGAGAAACCATTATTTGACCTCTCACCTTTGTGGTGTAACCCTGAGAGGCAGCACAACTTCCAGAGTGGTCTAACCTTGCTCTGAGGGCTTTCCCCTGCAACACTAATATACCTAGCGGTGTGTATTGGGGTTGAGAAAATGTCAACCTCATGCAAAGCGGCCATGAGCTCTTCATTTTCAGCTGTTGGTGCCTGCAGTGAATGGTGCTGATTGTTTGTTATAAAATGGAAGAGATGCTTTCATTGTTAGACTGCCAGTGTGAGGTTATACCACCACCTAGTGGTTGTTGACGATGCTATTATATGACAATAGAATCGCAAAAAGATTTCAGGGATAGCCGTTCGGACTGGACCAGTTTTACCTGACACCATTTTGCACATAATAATACTAATGAACTTGATTTATGTAGCACTTATCTAAAAGCAGAGTTTACATAATGATTTACAGGAACCAAAACAAGAACAGTAAAATACATATTCCATAAAAGTTGACATTGGCTATTCTGAAGGAAATAAAATCACAGACCTGTCCGGATTGGATTACATGACTCTACCTCCTCCGGTTAAACTAATCCTATCTAAAAAGGGCAACATTTTCAGAACATGTTCACCCCTCTCTTATACGAGCGTTATTGTATGTCAATTTTTGAATTTTTGAAACCCCATTATTACATAATTTCACATGCATGTGTCATATTTATATGTTACTTAAGTGTATTTTCTTAAGTGCTAACTTCACCTTCTTCTTGTGTCACTCCTCAGCTTACATGAAGAGGCGACTGAGCTCCTTGAGTGATGGCCATTCTGTGGATACTGGCCTAGTGGGCCCAGATTTCCACCAGGGCTCCCAGAGCCCTGGGCAGCAGCAGCACCACCAGCAGCACCAGCAGCAGCATCTGAAGAAGGCCAGGGTGGTGTTGGGCCCTGAGGAAAAGGAGGCCCTGAAAAGGGCCTACCAGGAGAAGCCCTATCCCTCCCCTAAGACCATTGAGGAGCTGGCCTCCCAGCTCAACCTGAAGACCAGCACTGTCATCAACTGGTTCCATAATTACAGGTCAGCATTGGGGCATCATGGGCTGCTTTATCAACACGTTGTCCTTTAGTGGTTGCATCCTAATTCAGTTTGAGTTAACTGAATCATGTTGTGTGTAATTGATTGTTTTATTGCGACTCATTTGTAGGTTCGAGTTTATAAGATATCTATCTAGATATCTATTTACTGTTCAAGTCAAAGTTCATGCCGTTGATTATTCCGTATGAAGAATTATTTTGCGAATGAATGCAACCAGTTGCCACCCTGTTCACTATAACTTGACTAGTATGTTGATTGCATTGATAGAGTACAACCTTTTGTGAAGAAATATATTTATGACTTAAATTACTAGTGTCTGTAGGTTGTTCCTGGTACATTATTTTTAGTTCGGTTTAAGATGTGTAATGCCTGAAAGAAGTCCGATTCAGATTTGAGTAGTCTCACTTAAGCCATGTGTCTCTACCTAGGTCACGTATCCGGCGAGAGCTCTTCATAGAGGAGATCCAGGCGGCTGGAGGGTTAGGGCCTGGTAGTGAGGGGGGATCCCCTTCCTTCCGTGGGTCCAAATCGGGAGAGGGGGACAGCTGTGATGGGACAGAATCTGATGGCACAGTGGAGACACGCCAGGGGCTGTCCACTGGCCTGGAGGAATACAGAGCATGTAAAGAGCAGGACATGGAGGCTGAGTCTGAGGCACGGGCCTCTAATAATTCCCCTGCCCAGATAGACTGCACCTCACGCTCAGCCGGGCCGGGCTCCAGCTGTGGGCAGAGTGGACTGGGGCTCTTCAGCCTCACAGAGGCATCCTCCAGTGGCTCTGCCCCTAGTAATAACATCCCAGCCTCTGGCCCTGCCAGAAACCCCAGGGACAACAATCTGCGCAAGAAGAAAGCAGCCAATCTCAATAACATCATCCACAGGCTGGAGAAGGCTGCCAGCAAAGAGGATCCCTCAGAGTGGGAGTTCTAGCTCCTTCTGACCATCCTTCCACCCCTCGTCTCATAACCTCACAACCTCTAACCTTGGACCCCTCCTGCTCTGTCCCAATTGGAGAGTGGGCACAGCCAAAGTCAAGCTCAGCAGCCATTTTTATTACATAGAAGCTTTCCCAAAAGAGGAAAGAAACAAAGAATGGTTGACAAAACCAATTAAAAAGAAGATATACTGAATACTAAGAAGAACAAAATAAGAGAACTTAAGTGTCTCTCTTTTTTTTTTTTTACTGAGTTTTGTTTTTGTATTGAGAAAAGCACTTAGCCGTCCTGCTGGCCTCTGGCCCTGCTGTACCTCCCCCTATCACCAGCCACTGGTGCACCAGACTGGTTAGTCCTGAGCTGGGGTCTGACCCACAGCTGGGGTTGAAACCTGGACTCAGAAACACAGGCAAGGCCTGACACAGCAGCTGTCACAGTGATAGACACTGATAGATGATAGATAGAGACAGGAACTCTCTTACAAGAACTCTCACTTTCTTAGAGGAGATTTTTTCCCGCTCTTCTTCTCACCTCCCAAGTGTCCACAAACCTCCCCTCACTCAGTGAGACGCCTCATTTTTCACACTGTAGAGTGACTGTTACAAACCCTTTGCCTTTTTCACTCACTGCGTGTGTGTGTGCGTGTGTGTGTGTGTGTATGTTTGGGGTTGTGTCAGTGTGCATGTGTGTGTATACATACCCAGACAAGGGTGTGTGTTCTCTTCTCAATGGCAGCATGATTTTTTTTAATCTCACTCCTACACTCTTAGGGGGGTAGTCAAAAACCTGTCGGCCATGCTGCCATGGTTACTGATGTAAGAAAGATGAACTTTGACCTGTTGTGTCCCATATCCTATCCTGCTGACAGCCATGTGATGGCCAGAAGGATCTCCAATTCCTCACAAACACGCACTCATCTGAAGAGGAAGGAAGGAAGGAACCCTCTTTTTGTCTCCTCAAGCACTTCCTTTAAGGATGAAGGATGATCTCTTTTTTTGATATTGCAATTTGGTTGCCAATAAGAGATTGCACAGTCTATTGACTCTAAAGAGTACAAAATAGGGAATTTTAGGAAGCATTTTTAATTTGTATAAAATAAGAACAGAAGATAAGAGAATAACAAGTTACTGTTTTAAAAAAAAGAACACATTAGAATGGAATAATGTTGCGTTGTTGAAATACGATACGATGAATTCACGTAGTACTGTAGCTGTCTGACATGGTGATGATACTATACATGTCTCTTGTTGTTTTGGGTCGTGCACATCACAGCTTTACCTGGCACTGAACCTGCTGGGTCTGTGTTTGTGCCACCAACAAACTTTCTCTGTTCACAAACACACATCTTTTATAGGCCAAATCAGGAAGAGTGTGTGTGTCTGTGTCTCTGTTTGTGTGTGTGTGTGTGTGTGTGTGTGTGCGTGCATTTGTATTTGCCTGCCTGTGAGTCAGGGTCGAGGTCAATTCACGCAAAATTAAATTAATTTAGGAAGTAGATTCTCATCTGTAATGAAATTCTTCGATGAAATACGGTCCGCTTTAGCCAGTGAATTGCAATTTTAATGTACATTTTGAATTGATTGCCATGGAAGTGAATTCACCCCAACCCTCGTGTGAGTAGTTACCACTCTCTTCCAGTCTATCCTGTATCCAGGGATGTAAGTCTTTTGCATTGAATTCTACTGTATACACTACAAATTATAAGGCATATCACCTCCTCCCTCTCCCACACAAGCCCTCAGTGCCTGTCAGCCCACTGCCTCCCCCGTGTGTGTGTGTGTGTGTGTGTGTGTGTGTGTTTGCACGCACACGCATGTCTGTCAATACATGCGTGTGCAGTCCGGAGTGTGTGAGATTGAGGAGTGTTCAGTGTTTCCAATGAGTGGGGTCATACTTTGTATCTACTTGCACACACTACTAGTGCACAACTGACACCCTTCTTTAAGCTGTTTGATGCGTTACCATTACATTAATCTTCTCACAAAGTAGTGTAATACTATGATTTACTGTAGCTTGGTTTTATTGCTATTTTGCATTTATAGTTTGGTTTTTATTCTGCTTATTTATAGGTGCTGTATTTTTCATTTAATGTCTTATCATTTGAGTTGTCTATTTTGTAAGGGATTATACTGTTCCTGAGGGCAAGTAACATTTTTATTAGACGTATAGACTGCCGGCAGTATTGGTTAATATTTACAAAGATGTACTAGTTCTCATTTGTTTGTATATTCATGAATCCTAAAGTTGAGTGTCATTTCAATAGCTTTGAAAAAATGTGTTTGCTACAGTTCATGCTCCCAAGAGGCGTAAAGCTTTTACCACAACATGTATGCTCTTAAATTGCTAGCTAGAGAAATCAAAGGACATATCAAGATCACTGAATATATGATAGCATATCTTCTCATCCTGTTTTCCCTGCTCCGATGATGTGTTTTTGGCTGTTTCTTAGGCAAACCCAACGCTCAGCAGGACATGCAGCTTTCATAAAATGGAGTTCCCCCCCCCCCCCCCCACACACACACACACACACAAGAATCACATGAACACAATTAACAGGTCCAAGTTTATACACTATGTCAAATAAGTCAAATGAAATTACTTCAACCTGAGAGTGCAAGTTAACTTGAGAGAGGTCATATCATCTGCCAAATTGAGATTAGACAAGTGTACCAGCTAGCAGGTGTGCTCTGCCAGATTAAACGGAGATAGCCAGTCTATGATTGTGCATAATCTATATAGCAGTCCATAACGAAGCACTTATTAGGACGTACCCAGGACAGGGTCTGGAAACGATACACTAGAGTACGCTCCCGGGGATCCCGGGAAATGTATGCCTTTTAAAAGTGGTTCTGAACCAAGCACAGACTCTTATCTGCATCCTAACACTAAGAATAAAGCGTTAAATGGCTGTGCCCATGTTTTTTATACTGTATCTTCTCGTCCAGCAGCCCCTAGTCAGGATATTTCAAGGCCGTGCCACAGATAACTGTATGACAGAGAGGGTCATCATAGTCCACCAGATGTTTTTAGATATTTTGAGTAACTCAATAGCCATCTGCATTGGTTTCCAACGAAAAGCTCCCTCAGTCCATCCTTAATCCAGTAATAATTCCCCTTCCCTGAATTTGCGTCCCGATATGCATCGCAGCATATCAAAGGACATCCGCTAAAATACAATAGTTAAAATCTGAGTTTCTGGTGTATCTCAGATTTGCTATTCCTGTTGATGACTGATGTAAAACATCGTCGTCGTCATCTGCAGAGCATTGAAGGCATGTCACCCCCTTTTGGACTGCTTGGACTGGACAACTGCAGTGTTTAATGGGGATTACTAGCTACTGTAGAGTACAAGCACTTAACTCATTACCCTTTTTATAGCTAGATTCATCAGCTTTTCATCAGACCATGTGAGATCATCAGATTTGTGCCTTTAACTGCCAAGCAGGGCACCAAACTAGTGATGTCATTAGAAGTAGACTTAAATTAAATCATCTTGTTCATTTAGCTGTGTTTTTTCCCCCCTGGTTTGTTCTTAATTTATCCCACATTTGGAGCCTTCGTCCAAATTTATTTCTCATACCCCTCATGAAGGTACTTAAAGGCCGACTTCTCTCAGCTCCTCCCTTTGAGAGAGAGTTGTATGATTGCTGGAGTACAGTGAAACGGTAAAGGAAGAAACGGGTGCAGAAATCTGTAGCCTTTTGACCTAGTGACTAGACATGTTTGCTCTGGGTCATAATTCACATTTTTTTCAGTTTCCCACAATGCATTGTGTTGTACATACCTAACTAGCAGCGAAAGGCCAGAGCATTGAATGAAGGAGGAAGCATGCAGACACAGTGTACACTGTAATAACACTGAATTTCTTCATAGGGCATTTTGTATTTTTCTGTTTGCGTCAGGTTTGCTGTGACATTAATGGCACCACAGATATTGATTTGGTCGCGTGCCAATTATAATGGTTATCTGGAAAAGAGACCTGTAAATACAGTCGATCAAGTAGCTATTGATTCAATATTGTCACAATATACATTGCTTTTGTTTGAAGGCAGGAGGAGGAGAAGGGACGATTCAGGACTTTTCCATGATCCACAGATATTTTTCTACAAATTTAAATCAGATGATTCTATACACTGTTGAATAACATTGTAAAGGTGTAACAGATGCTGTATATCATATCATGTTTTCTGAAGTTGTAAAGCTTTACTGTATGATCTGTTGAAGTAGTGGTTATTCATTTGACATGTTAGGTGTAATGGAAGCCCGAACAGCAGCACTGGTCACCATATTCAGGAAAAAAAAAAAGAAAAACCTCAGATGTTTTTGTAATACTTTTAGAATATATCTTATGAAGTGGGTTTTGTAAGGAAACACTTTCTGAATCAATGGTGCTATATGCATAGCACACTCAGTAATGCATACACACAATACAGCACAATACTCTCATTCTTTAATTGTCTCCCCCCCTTGCGTGCTCTGAATAGGTTTTTGTTTTTTTCTAACCTCATATTGGCTACAGCTAGTCTTAAATAATTTCCTCTTATCCAGTGAGTTGTTCTGTTATGCTTAACTATCCTCAGGATAGTACAGTATGTGATTGGATCGGATCAAATCTTTAACATTTCAATTAATAGACTTAAAGAGGAAGCAAAAAGCCAAATAGCGAAGTAGTTATCCACTTCTGTTGAAAGGTTGCTGACAGTTTTACTTGCGTTGCTCCTTAGTGTCACCGCTTCATGCATAGCTTATATCACAGTGTAGTCTGACAACCAAATGACTTGGGGAGATCTTCGCCCCCTTGGAAAGCTTTAAGATGCTTGTTGAGGCTTTAGCAAGTTCAGAGTGTTTTTCGATGAGTTCCAACCAGTCATCAATAATGTGGAAGTAATAATTCACATAACTTCTCCCACTGCTTTTTGTGAGTGTGTGTGTGTGTATGTGTGTGTTGTAGTACAAAAGGCTGCATGACTGTAAAGGGATGTTTAAGATGTTTTTGAAAGTTGTTTCCCTAGCACTTCTGTCACTCCTGAGATTCTTCTCTCCTTGGGGTCTCCCTCTTTCATTTCCCTTATGTATCATTGTTTCTTTAACTTTCTATTTACTAAACGTATCATGTTGTTTGTTCTCAGCACTGTAAAACAGTCCCCTCTAGAACATTGAAAAGCAATATCACTGTATGAAACGTTCACAATGTATTTGTTATGATTGACATTTGATTCATCATCATCATTATTATTCACTTGCACCCTAGGTGTGATAATTGAAGTAAATCTCTTTTATACAAATACTAATAGTGTGGCGTGGTACATTTTTATTTTTTTCCTTGTCAAGATTTTTTTTTAGGTACCTAAAGGTGTTTTCAACAAAAAAATTGTTTTGTTAAACACATGGATGGTACTGTAAGATAAGTATTCTCAGAGAAAGAGACCAGTCAGGCTTGATAGAAACAGAGAGGAATGACTCATAGGGAATATATATGTTTAGTAGAGTGAAGCATCTTTCAGGGGTCTCCATGGTGTTGTGGATATTGGACTGCTTCTGTTATACAGCTGTTACAGGTAAGTTACTAAGGCAACAACAAATAAAACATGTCATGAGAACCTATAAGTAACAAATATCTGTCTGAATATCTACGATGCCTTCTGATCCTGGTATATTCAATGTACCTCTCCCCTCTCCGTGGACAGGGCGCTATTCAGAGCTGCAGGTGGAGTTTGCGGCTGCGGTGCGAACCAGTGCAGAGCAGAAGGAGCTGATCCTGAAGCTGGAGCACGACCTGAGCACCATCCAGTCCATGACCTCCCTGCCACGCCCTGACGCAGAGGGGTCGGACCTCAGCAACATGGATAACATCCCTGAGCCCATCAAAGAGGCCACTGCCATGTTCACTGGTAGGTGAACAAACCAAAGCAGTGGTGTGGGTGTGGGTGTGGGAAAGTAAAAAAATATATACTCTGGATAAGAGTAATATTCTTCAGGATGCTTTGCAAATAAATCTAGTTAAGGGGGACCTGAAGGATTTTAGCTATTTAGTGAGGTGAGCCAATCAAGACCAAGTCCAGTTGTGATGCAATGACTAGAGTCTGAAGCTCCCTGTAAAGGATGGGTTTTGAAAAATACAATAACTTTAAATTCAACCCCTGATTTAAAAAAAAAAAAAAAGCAAATCTCAACAATGGCGGATAGAGGAAAATTCCTATGATAGGGCCCCTTTAAAGTGCTGTTTATGTGTGGTCCAGGCGTCGGCCCTCATTCTGAGCTGCCTCAAGGCCAGATGGACTCTCTGCTCTCCATCATCTCCAGCCAGAGGGAGAGGTTCCGTTCCCGCAACCAGGAGCTGGAGGCTGTGAGTCACAGTCACACACACATTCTCTCTCTTTCCCCTCTCAGACACAATCTCTCATCCATTTGACCTCCTCTCTGTCCCTTCCAGGAGAGTCGCTCCGTGCAGCAGACCATGCAGGCCCTGCAGAGTGAGCTGGACAGCCTGAGAGCAGACAACATCAAGCTCTACGAGAAAATCAAGTTTCTACAGAGCTATCCTGGCAGAGTGAGTCGTGTGTGTGTGTGTGTACGTGCCTGCCATGTATGTATGTACACACCTTTCATGAGCGTGCACGCTATATAACTGGTTGTGGTTGATTCTTTTCCCCCCGTTTCTGAGACCTCATTGCTTTAGTGGCAGCTGAACTCCATTAACCATGTTGAGGACTAGTGGATGCTCATGGGAAAATGTATTTTCAAAGTATTGGAAGAAGTCTTTGTGTTGACTGTCCTGATGTCCGTCCTGTACTGTAGGCTGGTGGTAGTGATGACACAGTGATGCGTTACTCCTCCCAGTACGAGGAGAGACTGGACCCCTTTGCCTCCTTCAGCAAGAGGGTATGGACCACACACCTGCACTGCACACATACAAGATCAAATAAATGATGATTATAATAATTCATAATAATAGTTCTTGTATGCGATACCACATTTTACTACTGATATTCACACCCAGTGTTGAGGGGCTTACACATCTGTTGTGGCTGTTCACAGGAGCGTCAACGCCGATACCTGAGCCTCAGCCCTTGGGATAAGGCAACTCTGAGCCTGGTGAGCCACAAACACACACACTCATACTAATAATGTGGGTCAGATGCTATAAGACGTAACCGGCGCTTAATACAAACGCCCGCAAGCCAATTCACAACAACGACCGGATTTGTATGTGAAAGGGGTAACAGAGACACACACACCTGATGTGTCAGTGCCACTAGTCTTAATTCTCCTCTTCTGTGCCTTTCAGGGGCGTGTGATCCTATCCAATAAGATGGCCAGGACTATTGCTTTTTTCTACACCCTGTTTCTGCATTGCTTGGTCTTCTTGGTAGGTCCCCTTTCAACACAGAGGAGCTTCTGATCAACACTGTTAATGGTTCTATGGTGTTAGCTTCATTGAATCATTAACCGTTTGTATGATTTTTCAGGTGTTGTACAAGACTGCTTGGAGCGAGAGTATTGGCAGAGACTGCACTGCGTTCTGCGCTAAGAAGTGAGTGTGCATCCTGGGACTATAAAGCACGATAATGTGTCTACTAATATTTCTGATTTATTTATGTACTAAATGTGCCATACTGCTTTGATTGATCATGTTAGCCGTCACATACAAGTAAGTACCCGATGCAAAAGAATGTGTTTTAACTTGCTCCACTTCTCTTTGACACCCAGGTACTCTGACCATCTCCACCGTTTCCATGAGAACGATGACAACCTCTAAGCTGCCGTAGTGATAGTCACATCCCAGTGAGATAGGACTGGTTTAAAGCAAAGAGAGGGTGAAACTACTTAGATCTAATACTCAACTCTTTCTGGTTGTGCAGATGGACAACCCACTTGTCCTGGATAAGAATTTAAGTTAATTTACGTTCCTCAAGACCATGAAGGTTTGCGCTTGTTCTTGCAGTAGCTAATATTTCCCACTAGGGGGCGGTGTGGGGCCGTCAACTGTAAATCAAAGGGTTGATTGACTCCAGAATCAGTTCCGATGTTTTTCATTCCTTGTTTCTTGATCTTTAGTACTTCTAGTACTACTTTTAGTACTACTTCAGCTAGTGTTAGTGCAAAACTGTAACATGGGGTTCCCTCTTAAACTCTTACATGAATTTAATATTGAAAGGCAATCATTTATAGGTATATGTAGGATGTTCTGTTGTAGCACAAATTGATTAAAATTAAGATTCAGTTTATCTTTTTTGAACCAAAGGGACCGATACTCTGGTCTTGTTATATTTTTCCTATGTTATACTGGAATCTAGAGTAGTTGGGGAGTCTGATGAATGAAGGAATAACAGGGATACAGTTAACATTGTAATTTAGTCTTGATTGGAGAGTGTACTGTCAAAGCGCATGCTTATTCTGTAGGTGGGTTATTATGGAAGAAATGATACACCATACACCCAAACTGTAAGGGATTATGGTGATGGAACAATGCATACAATCAGGTTGTTTTTCATTCCTCTGAGCTTTGCCCTACCTGAGATTAACTTAAAGTATAATATAAAGTATAGTAATATAGCAATGAGATGCATCTTTTGCCTTCATCTAGTTACTGTTAGTGGTTTGTAGGAGTCTATCTGCTCCTGGTCTGATACATGAGACACCATAAGTTTACCCAGTGAGTTTGCAGCAGTAAATTACATGAATGAAATACAATGAATTACTATGAATAGTCTCTGAACTCTAACATGCTTTTCCATGTATAACGAACTACCACGCATGCTTACCTGTTCAATTCATTCTTTTTTTGACTGGCATTGCAAATATATTCCAAATAAAGTCTATGCAGCAATTTGTTGTCCTTTATCATTTTAATTTTAAATGTCTCTTTCTGAGAAGTGTGTTATTGAACACAGTAAAAGGTAGGAGAAATAATCACTGCTTTAAGGTGTACGGTGGGTTTATAGATGGGCCACTGCACTCAGACCAGTTGGTGTGCGATCATTGTACAGAATCTATATTCATAAGGTTTGCAGTCGACAGCGAGGGACATTTCAACAGTGTTTAATTCTAGTTGAGGTTATCAGTGGGCATGCATTGAATTAAAGGTGAGATATCCTTGCTGTATAATAAGTCATGATATCGAGGGACACATCTGGGCTGATTGAAACATTGTGGGGAAAGGTCTGGCTAATGGCTTGACCTGAGACGAAGGGGGGGTGGGTCTGACTAATGTCTGGACTCAGAACATATCGAGGCGAAAAATGTAATTATTAGTGAACTGGGCCTCGGCCGTCCCGCTGACGGCTGTCCGTCTTAGTGTGACTGAATTGGACTGCATTATTCATTAGAGGCCTCCCCTTAAAGAGCACCTCAGCACTCAGCCTTTCAGTTAGCCATTAAAGAGCAACGAGACAGGCAGAGCACAGCCAGACACACACACACACACACACACACACACACACACACACACACACACACAAACACCTCCTCCTTCACCTCCACCCTAACGCCTTTTGTCCATCAATCACAGCAGGCCCTAAGCTATCAGCACAATTACATCCTCGTTCCATCCCCCAGAGCTCCATTCACCTTTCACCCCAGAGTTAGATCCGCTACCACACACACACACACACACACACACCTCTTACTGTTCCTGTTAGCATGCCCGCCCTCCCCCTCCTCTCACCAGTCTCCATCTACCCTCCCTCCATAGTTCCATATCTTCAGTCCCAGCTTCCCATTGACAGCTTCATAAATATTAACTCTGTGGGATAACAAAGGTCTTAAGTGAGCCTAATGGCTTGATGTTATTTTTACTGCAGTGGATTGGTCATTTCAAATGGACAGAAGAGGAACTGGACAGCGTTCTTCGTAACATCATGGTGGTGTGGGCAAGGCCGGCAATTTAATTTGCCTCATGTTTGTATATTTGATACCGTTCCCAAGGAGCAAATGTTCCAACTGACTGAAGAAGAAGACAACGTAGGACTTTGATCTCCTTTCATTCAAGGTCCGGGGTGTTCATTTCCATCATGCCTTCAGCAGAGGGCAGTAAAGTTGTTTTATTATCAGTATGAATTATTTAGCTAAGTTGTGCTGACTCATCCCTCTGTCTGTCTGTCTGTCTGTCTGTCTGTCTGTCGTTGTCTTTCTACGTCTTTCCCTATGTGTTCTCTTGTCTATCTTTCCTCCTCTTTTTTTTCCTGAGCCCAAGTCAGCATAAAACTTTTTTTTACTTACTGTTGTCATCTATTGGCATCAACTGTGTCACCTCAACTGTCCCACTACTGGCTTTAGATTGAAACAGCTTTTGCAGTCAAATGAATTGACTGATCTCTTGACACCAGGGATGACAGCGTGCTAGAATGAAACAGTCCTGCATGTTTTGAAGCTGTAAATGCATTATTTGTAAGCACTGAAGCCAAATAGACCTTGCACCTGTTTTTGAGAAAAATGCAAGATATATGCAATAAATATTACCCTTGAAGAATCTGTACAGTACATAGTCCTGTATTGAAAAACAGTTTGGGGCCTTAAGATCTTAAATTCACTCAGACTCGTGTGCGGTGGCCTCTACGCTGCAGAACAGACCTGTCGAGAGGAATTATCTCAAAGCTCCTGGCAGGTAAGATTTCTGCCCAGACATCCTTCCCTTCCCATTCAGAAGCATCCTCTTCATTCACTTCTCACCGGCTCTGAAAATCTCATTCACTGCATTCATTGAACTAACACGCCATTCAAGATTTTTTTTCTTTTGTGTTGCTAAGCACCTCAGACCATAAACGGCTAAAGACTGATGCATGGATACAAAGTGTGTGTGTGTGTGTGTGTGGTTGTGAGGGAGTTTGGTGGGTGGGCTTCCGCTTTCTCTCTCCTCTAACTCTTTCTTTCTCTTCCCCCCCCATCCTCTCTGTCTCTGCATGCAGTCAGGTTTGCCCACTGCCTCCCGCCCCCCATGGGTGTTGCTATGGAAACAGACCTCCTCTGTCAGGTGGCTCTATGCTGAAGGCTCCCCCTGAGCTCTGATTCGCTCCAACATCGTCTGGCTGAATCACTCGTCCACGTGATCCCCCGCTCAGCCAATCCAGATCCTGTAAAAACACAACCTGTCTCCTCTGCCCGAGAGCCACCGAGCCCTGCTGGACCCCGCTCACCCCTCTCTTCTCTCCGTCCTCCCAGCTCCTCTGGAGAAGGTGATGGGAAGTGACTGTGGATTGGGATCGCGTTCATTCACAGACGTAAGATGTGAGTGTGCGGTCACTAGGCAGAGAAAATCACATTGAACACATTGTGTGTCTTATAGGCCTTTTATAAATTATTTTTAATTCAATTTTAATCCACATTTACGTGCAAACACTTTGTCTACTCTATGCCCTGATGCACATAAAAGTCTATCTCGAATGCCTTTGCAGCTTATGAATGGAAATAAATTGTGCATCGTTTCCTGCCTGTTTTCCCCCCCCCCTACATGTTGTTTACAGTGTTGTTTATGGTGTGGTTTACTGTGCTATCTTGGGCCGAGCTCCAGAGGGGCTCAGATGACATCATCACACGTATCACGCACCATCTCTTGCCAGCTCAGTGGGTGAAGCATCCTCAGGTACAGGGTGACACAGAAAACACACACGAATACACACACACACACACACAATCAGTGTTGGCAGGTCATCTGAGGATAACCCCTGCTAATTTCTTGTCGCCTGGAAAAGTACATCAGTTCTGAGTGAAAGAAAGTGTGACATGTTATGAGATAGAACCGGAGCTACTGCACCTTGTAGGAACTAGTCCATACCATGATACGTACACAACCAAGGCAAGTTGTGTGTGTCTGCGTGTGAAAGAGACAAATTAAATGATCTATGTAATTCACAGATTAGAAATGTGTGTGTGGTGTCTTATAGGCCTTTTATAAGTTATTTTTAAATGAAGCTTAGTGCAAGTTCAATCACGAAGGCTACCTGGCTCATATCTACTTTATTGCTACTCCAGGTATTCTGACAGCAATCGGCCTCGCTTGATATTCAATCAGCCCACTAAGCAAGGACACTCCTTTCCTCCCTCTAAGGGAACCAATGACAAACCTGCCACATCCCTATATGTACGGATACCTGCCCCATCCGTGTCTCTGTCATTTCAGGCTGCGCCCCACCACCACCAGTGCCAGGCTCCACTTGGTCGTCAGTGGATCCATTCTGCCCAATGGAAGAGTCTACGGGGGGTTCCCACTCATCCAAGATTCACCAGGGTTCTCCTTTAACCCATTGATTTCAACTAGAGCCACCGCCAGTGTTCATTTGATTCATTATCCATTAAAGCTCCTGGCTTGAATTCAATTTGAATCCACATTTGTGTGCAAACACTTTGTCTACTTTATGCCCTGATGCACATTAAAGTCTATCTCAAATGCCTTTGCAGCTTATGAATGGAAATAAATTATTATTCCTGCATTGTTTCCTTCCTGTTGTTTTTTCCCCTACACGTTGTTTACAGTGTTGTTTATGGTGTGGTGTACTGTGCTATCTTGGGCCGAGCTCCAGAGGGGCTCAGATGACATCATCACACGCATCACGCACCATCTCTTGCCAGCTCAGTGGGAGTAGTAACCTCAGGTACAGGGTGACACAGAAAACACACACAATCAGTGTTGGTAGGACATCTGAGGATCACCCCTGCTTATTTCTTGTCTCCTAGAAAGGTCTCCTCAAAGTGTATCAATTCTTTTGATCAGTTAGCTAGACAAATTCCTCACAAACCAGCGGGGTGTAGGAACTTTGTTGTATTTCCAATATCTGTCATATATTTTGCCTCCTCTTTTTTATTCCTGTTGTCTCTCAGTCACCATGTCACCATGTCACCAAGTCACCATGCCTTCCATGGAGCTTTATTACTGCCCACTGACACATTGATCCTCAAAGATCCTCAAACAGCCCCAGGAGGCCAATCTCCATCTCAACCACTTTAGATGCTTTCACAGGAAATCAACTCAAAAGCTTCTTTTTTCCTTTTCTCTTTCAACCCCCCACCCACCCCCTCTCTCACCCCTCTGAAGTCTAAATGCGGTATATATTTGAACTCACCGATCGATGACGCCCACCAAGGAGACTGCGTTGTTTGTGTGCATTGCCATGAGTTCGTGCTCAGCCAGTGAACTGCATTGTATGACTGTAAAGAGGAAGAAAGTCTCTCTAAAAGACTGAAAACAGTGATGTTCGAGGTGAGATGGGAGGAAGAACGAAGCGTGTGATAAGCTGTTGGTTGGGAGGAGGGAGTGAAACATGGAGGGGAGGGAAGAACACAGAAGTGGATGAGGAGGAGGCTGAAGTGGCCCCTACTCCCCTGAGGCTCTTGTCGATTCATCCTTCCGGCAGGAAGTGTGTGAGGATCAATATGAAGCGGAGGTCTCCGAAGAGAGAAAGAAAGAGAGACCTTGCCCAACCCAGGTATCTCTTGTTTCATTAACCAGCTCCAGCTCTGCTCCAGGTTTGAACAGAGAACAACGAGCTCAAACATTTCTGTCGTCAGTGTCATAATCATCACTAATAATAAAAACACACCCCACTAGCTACTATTGTTGTTCAGTATATCATGTTGAAAGATTGTTGCCCTACTAATGACTTTGTTAACACAGATTTTATTGGGTTGAA
The DNA here is from genome assembly GCA_034670405.1 of Hoplostethus atlanticus. Taxonomy (NCBI): domain Eukaryota; kingdom Metazoa; phylum Chordata; class Actinopteri; order Trachichthyiformes; family Trachichthyidae; genus Hoplostethus; species Hoplostethus atlanticus. Next base: position 10,965,123 of record JAXDDX010000003.1, on the reverse strand, counting down.
AACTAAATCTTTATATCTTATTTATCTGAGCTTTTGACACAAGGGACTGATATTATGTGACAATTAAACATAACTTTTATATGTATTTTATAAAAGTGTAGTTATTCCAAACACTGGAATTAGAAGTGTATTCTGAGTTATGATGCTTACAAAGGCTTCCAATAAGTATATTTTCCATGTAGAGGTCAAACTCTCGTGTGAATATTCCCAAAATGTGGAGGGTCAAATAAATTGCCAGATTGCATGTTTAAACCAAGCATGTTGTCCAACAGCACATTGTTATTTGTAGCAAAATCCCGGGGGGGTAATTGAAGTGCAGGTCCACTAGAATAAGGGGCTCAGTGCCTTCCTCAAGGGCACTTCAACAGGGGCATCAAACTGGCAACCTTCCAGTCACAAGCTTTTGTCTAACAATTTGGCTACCGCTGCACTGATTATTTACTCATTTCTTAGTTTAGCTGCCTAATGACTGAGGAGAGGATTTGGAGAGAGATCATTCTCTGGCAGCACCAACCCAAAGCAGCTATAGAGTGATCAGTTTGGCAGAGGACAGGAAGTACTTTGGTTATATTCTGGCTTTCTAGAGCAGCTTGTCCCTTTCCACTAACACCTGTCCTTACTCTGACCAGTATATTTAGTCCTGAGCCCCACCATGAAGGAGCAGAGCCAATCCTCTCAGAGGGGATTAGTAGTAAAGGTGTGCCACGTTAGAGTCTTTCACCACTCACCAAGTGGTAAACATAATTGATCCACATCACAAATCTTGTTTGGCCACGATAAACAAAACTTACGTCATGGCGTCAGTCTAAAGTAGCACATGCTTTATAGGAATGGGACCCTGCTGTGTGCCTTATCATTGGCTAGATGAGATTGGAAATTTTGAACGTCCTCAGTGAGGCAATTTATTGTTGAACAATAAAAACAGTTGGAAATTATTCTAACAATAACAGCCCACTAACATTAGACATCAGAGCTGAAGTGCGTAGTGTTATAAGGCCACATGGTGTAAGGTGCATCTAAAATATTGCTCACATGGTCTCAGATTTACCTCAGTCCATTCAGCTGATTGACGGATGAAGGAAATGAATGAGTTCCTGATTCCAACGTCACATCATAACGGTAAGAGGTCATTGATCTGAACCCAGCTTGGTCAACAACGTCAACGCTGTGTGTGTCTAAAAGTATGGTGTGTATATGTGTGTGTGTGAGATTGTCCTGGTCCAGCTGGCTTGAGCCCTCCTCCCGGAAGCCCCCACTGAGAAGTTTTCAGGAGCTGATCTGAAAGAACAATTATTGTGAGAACACATGAGGAGGAGTCTGGCTGGTTCATTCAGCAGTCAGTCAATAATGTTTCTGTGTGTATAGTGGCCAGCTGCTGTCTCTGCTTGAATGTATGTGGACCCGCTGGTATGAGTCAGTGCTTGGTGTGTGTATGTGTTACAGGGGGGGTCAATGTCTTCCAGCTTTCTATCCACCCCTAATCACTCCCCTGACCCCTTCATGACCTCCTTTAAGGTTCTGTATGTTAGTGATCTAAATTGTCACTCACACACACACACTCACACACACACACACACACACACACACACACAGACACACACACACACATACAGGCTTCCTATTACTGTGAGAGTGGTGAGTTTGGCAACAGTAAGGGCGCGGCTCCTTTAAGGGCAATCGTCGGTGGCTGTTAAATAGATCAGAGTGACACACACGCACGCACGCACACACACACACACACACACACACACACACACACACACACACAGTCACTGCTCACACAGTCAATGCTCACATGCACACCCGCGCCGCCCTCTGAATGGAGGAAGCTGCGTTTAAGTTAGCCAGAGAAAACCAGAACAATACCGGAAGTTAGATGAATTTGCCTTCAAAATAAGAGCGTAAAGTTTGTTACTTTTAAATATGATATGATTTGATATGATATGATTAAATATTGGGGTGTACAGAACAACATAAATCACATGAAAATAATAAGATAAGTGGAATTATTACATTTAAAAAACACGTCCATCCATAAGGGTTTTATTTTTGTAAGTAATAATCGGAAGTACTTTTGGTTTAAAAAAAATCCAGCCTGGCTTGACACTTCATGTATTTGGAGTCATACAGCCAACGGTGCAGCACAGTGCGTCGAGCAGTGAGATGGAGAAAGTGCTGCCAGGCCACCAGCCATCATAAATGGGACAACAAACCATTAGACTTAGAGCGAATAATGTTGGTCGTCGTTGTTGAATAGACATCATCAACAGCAAAACCAGGACTGCCTCGCCGACATCAGCGTCATGCAACCAATCCTTTATTGAGGTGAGCGCATGCTGCGTTTTATTTCTCGTTTAGCTCGTCTAGACCATTCCTGTGTTTATTAAAGCTATTTACAATCCAAGTGGAGCTTCTGGGGGATCTGTTTGGTGTTTTCAGCCCCGTCGGCCTCTTAACATCCAGGGAGAAGGACGAGCATCAGCATCGTGATTCAGTGAGGATAACAACAGCCTCCAGGTGCTGAAGGAAAGCTTCTGTGTTTTGGCGTCTAACCCGATTCATTTTCCGCAAACCTCGGCACTGAAACCCAATTAAGAATCGGCTTAGGCTGTTAGAAAAAAACAGTCAAATCAGATTAATAGTGGATCACCGTGTATGTGTTTTTGAAAACAAGGAAGGCAGATTCTGTGAATGCGCTCAGAGACGCTTCTTGGATTGGGGGTCGCGGTAAGGGGCTTTTCCGATAATCCATTTAATAGCCTTGAGGGAGTCAGGTCTGGTCAGTCATAACAGCAAGTCACAGGGCGGATCAGGGCCGAATGTTTACGGGGGTGATCCAAATTCAGTACCGAGCTGTGACTCTGCAGGCTCCCATTCATTTCATTTTCTGGATCTATTCTCTCAGCCATTCAGGAAGCTGCTGCTATTTCCCATTCATGAAGTCCAGTGCGCAGCCTGTAACGATCCTGCTGTTGGCTTTTAGACAGGCTTTCTGGGCCTGGAACGGGCCTGTTTCAGGCCTGCTATTGACTTTCTCTCCTGTATCTTATTGAAACATAGGGTACATGCAATTATCACTTAATAGATAGCAAGCCCGATTATAGGCCTGTTATTACGGATTCTCCTAACGAAAATCACTATATTCCCAATATCCTTATAATATCCACATAGGGATTTATAGTGTCTGTGACTGTTCATAGAGTGTATCATTATACTATTCCTATAATATTCCTACAGGGACTTATCGTGTGTCCGTGACTCTCAGTAGGGGGTTTATAGTGACCGTATCGTGTTTTATGGTATTTTCCCCCAATGGTATCACTATAATACTCCTATAATATTCTTTATATTATTCTAGTTTTGCTATATTATTAATAGCATCCTACTAAATTGTATTATATTACAGTACTTTTACTAAGGGTTATTCAGAAAAGATCCAAATGTGTATATGCAATGCCAAGTACCAACAGATGCTAGACCACCCAGTGCTTTCTTAATAGGCGGCATTAATGTGAATGTTCGCTGTCTTTTTGAATCAGTACCACGCTGTCATTTAAAAAAAAAAAAAAAAATCTATTTCCGTCGTGGACATATCGATGCTCAAATAGGTTATGGATCTTCCAAGGCATCCGTTTTTTTTCTCCATTTTTTAGGAAGCCTCCTCGACATCTCATATAGTGGCCCAGAGTCATATGTGAAATTAGTTAGACCTAGTGGGTGAGAGACAGGAAATGGAACTAAGTGGTGGAATGTCTCCCACGCACTCCATCCTTTATCACTGGCAGCCATATGGATGCCTAAGCTCACTCAATATTTACATTGTGGCTGTTTGCCTGAGGGAGTGCGCGTGCCCGTTGAGGACAAGCTAATTAGTGCGTTTAATATGTGTAATATGTGTTGCTATCATTAGAGGAGGCTGAAAAAAAACTATACATACAGCCACATAGGCAGCACTTATCAGTACTGCTCAGTTGTGTGTGTCTTAGACGTGTGTGTGTCATGAGGGTCTGAAATAATGATTCATGTACGTTTGTTGATGTGGTAATCAGAAATGTCCATTCTCCGTCTTTTCATCATGTCAGGGATTGTGTCTGTCTGTCTGTCCACACACACACAGACACAGAGGCCTTAGGGAGCTGGGTGTATCAGAGAGTGGATCTGTTCTCCTGGTCTGCCGCTGTACCTTCCATACCGTCAGTCTGTGTGCGTCACTACTCCAGTACTCCTCACAGCCAGATAAAGTAGACACTGGTCTGTGGTGAATTCGTTCCTCTGCTGCATGGTCCTCGGTAGTGTTGGGACAGATAGAAAAGGCTCCAGACAACATTCAGCTGTCAGGGAGAGACAAGGTTATCAGTGACCAGGTCAAAGGTCAGTGCATGGCCTCTCTGATGAGGATGGATCCAGAAGCAGGTGGGGGGGTCTTTTACTGTTTGAGCCCTGCTTCTGCTCTTTCTCCTACTATGACATGTAATCCCCCTTCCCTCACCTTACTCCTTCTCCTCCCTTCTCACCCTCCTGTCCTCTTGACTTCAGAGCTGCTGCTTCTTTTCCCTTTCACTTTCATCATCCTTTCATTTTCTTCTGCGTTAAAGCTAGACTCGTTTCTTGCTTTCTTTCTTGCTTGCTTCCTTCCCACACCTGGATGTCTGCTGTAATAAGCTGTCTCTTGACCTGTGTAGGTGACTCAGTCTTAGTCAGTGTGACCTCTCCCCTCTGTCAGGATCTGCCTTTGTCTCTGTCTCTGCAGTGCAGCACCCACTTCAGCCTGTCCACAGACGAGACCGACATCATGTTCATGCTGATATGAGCATCTGCATGATGTAATTTAGGGCTGCCTTTAGGTTTAGCAAAAACCTTCTGTAAATGTTTTTTTTTTTTAAATATGTACCTTGTTGGTCTTTGTTATTTATGATGTTTTAGTTAGTTTGTCACTAACGGGGTGTTCCTTGCAGCAGCTCTAATCCTGTCTAGATCACCTATTTCATGTTTAATTCTCTGGTTGTACATGCTGTACAGTAACACCTGGACACGCACAAAGAGTGTGAATATGTGTATATGTGTGCAGGATACACACCTGTAACAGTGCACCCATTGTAATTGCCATCATTAATGCAGTAGAGGTTTCACTATGTTCTGCTGTAATAGACAGTCAGACACGTTTTGTGTCCTGGATCTTATGGATCTTATCTAATCCTATAATATCATTGATTTAGTGGATTCAAATAAAGCATTAAAATGTATGTTGTTATGTACGGAGTGAGAAACAGGTTCATGAATGAACTTTATTTGTCATATACACACACATGCAGTGGAATTCTTTTTCTGCACACCCCTGACTAGATATACACACAACATATCCCCCCACACACATGCACATGCATTTTCAGGTCAGAAAAAAATGGCAGAGCGCAGCCATTGAATGGTGCGCCTGGAGCTGTTTCTGGGGTTAAGCGCCGAGGGCACTTCATCAGTGTTGGTGTGCACCGTAGCTGTGACACCAGTCATTTTTTCAATCACCAGCTCACAGCTGGAATACACCCTCCTGCCAGGTGATCGAACCAACGACCCTCCGGTGATGTGGGTCTGCCTCACTAACCGCTAGGCCAACCTGCCGCTAGCTATGTGCCTGTACACATGACTGGAGCAGGCTAATCGTAGAAAGCATGGCTGGGCCCAAACTCCCTGGGGTGGGGGTACAACATCACCAATCATCCTCATCAGCCAATCAGAGAGGGTATACTGCTGGCATGGAACTCTTCACAGCAACGTGTGTGTGTGTGTATGTGAGTGTGTGTGTGAGTGTGTGTGTCTACATGTTTAACTACACGTAATGTTTGTCTCAAATGAGTGCATGTAAAAATGTACATCAAGCTTTAGAAACCAACCCTTATATACACATTATGGTTGGCTACAATATCGTCTTCTCAGTAGCACCATACAGTATTACTACCCACAATGCCGTGTTTTATATCAATCAAGCGTGTGTAATGCCTGACTTTGCACAGTTGAATCCTAGGAGGACTGTGTAAAGGACATGGGGTGAATGGATCTTGTACAATGTGTTTTGCAGGCTGCAGCTGATAGCTTCTCCCTTCACACAGTAATGTCTCTTTCCTCTCCTCCCCGGTCAGTTTACTGTTACAGACAGAACTCCCAACCATCTGACAGAGATATCAGCCCTGCTCCCCTGGGGACAGAAGGAGGAGAGGAGAGGAGGAGGAGGGGGAGGAGGAGGGGGCACGGCAGTGGTAGATTTGACAGCAGATATGGAAGAGAGAGGGAGGACAAGGCTCGCAGGAGGTGAAAATGGCGAGGTTGTTTTGGGGGAGTGTAACAGCGATGAAGTACGATAGTCAGGTCCTACCAGAGGATGAGGATCTGCAGGGTGACTCTGCCCCCCCCCCCTAGTCCTGGAGTGTGTCTCCCCTCCTTTATGCTCCCCTTGTCTCCTCCACCTTCACACACACACACACACACACACACACACACACACACACACACACACACAGATTGTTTTAGCAGCTGGCCCATGGAGCAAAAACATGACCCCTCTCTATTCCATACTGTATCACAACCCCCTTCCTCATTCTTTGTCGCTCTCACAAGCTCTTGCATTCATCTCCCCACCCACTTGTCTTGTTCTCTGCTATCATTGCTGCGCTGTCTCCGGCGATCCTTTTCTTTCTACCTCCACGCGCTTTGTAGTACCCAGTCGGCTACGGTGCACCACTGAGTCTTAGAAAACCTTAATGCTGTCCACTTCCTCCAGCGTCTCACGGCTTGAGTTTCATGCTGACTGTGTGGGTGTGCATGGGTGTGTGTGTGGGTGCAGCGCAGCCAGTTCAGTATCCTTGAGAAAGGCACATCCTCATCTTTGCGGAAGAAATGCACCTCATTGTGTGTTGTTGTTTTTCTGCTGAATGAGTGGAAAGTTGGCCCAGTGGAGGTTTTTAAATAGCTGAGCTGGTATTGACTCACGAGGGACACACACACTCACGAGGGAAGCAAGCTAATTATTACAACACTTAGTGGTTACTAGTTTAGTGTAATGGCAAATCGTATACGGCATGAATGGATGGATGGATGGTTGGTTTTATCAACTGATGGATTTATGAATGAAGAACACAGCAAGTGCAAAAGCTTTTTAACTTTTTTCCATAGATATTATCAAGAAATGGGTTTTGTGTGAGTAATCATTCCCTGGGTGGAGCGTACACGGAAACCACTGTCCAAACTGTTCTAGGACACCTTGGGTTTTATGTAAGCTTTCTCTCTCTCTCTCTGTCAGTGGGAGTGTGTCATCATTTTGTGGATAAGAAACCCAGACACAAATCAAAAATCAAGACTTTCTCAGCTGCTAGTTGCTAAATCGTGTCTGGATGTATTTCTGTCCTCTGACGACAGGTTATGAAAGAGGTCCAATCTCAGGACCTTTGGTTGTGATTCCGGCTGGAGGAGAATGTGGGAGAGAACAGCAACAGCACCATGTCGTTCATCCATGTTCCTACACTGGTCAGCCAACCCAAGCATAGAGAGAATCTCAGAAATGTCACGTATCCAATCAAAACAACCTGACTCAAGACCCTCCCACCACCGTCTGCACATCATGTAAAGTTATGGTTGAGCGTGATGGGGAACGCTGCTGAAACTGACGAGATGAGCTGAGAGATGGTCCTTCAAAGAGCTTCCCTCTCATCTGGCATCTTGTTTGTTTCAGATTTGTTGGTTGCTTAATTCTTTAACACTGAGTGAGAGAGAGATTGTCTTGTACTTAAATGTCTGTGTCAGACCTAATTCCGGTTGGGACTGGAGAGTTTTGCACTAATCCTTTATGAAAAGGCAACCCACACTGGTGCTTTTGAAAATGACAATAAAGCTGCTTGCACGAGAAATCCCAGGAAACTATGCAGTGTAGTCTTGTGTGCACACACGCGTGCATGTATGTATGCACACTGTGGATTGGTTTGTGAGTGATAATTCAGGAGCATTTCAGAGGAAAACAATGTGCACATATTGTGACTGAAATGCCAAGAGAAGCCCAGCAGCTCTGAGAATAAGCTTTCACAGCTTGGGGAGCTTGAGTGTTGGCCGTCTCCATACTTCGTGTCATCCAGCGTGCCTGCTGACAAGATATCCTTTTATCTGCGTGATTGTTTGCGTAATCAAACCAACATGTGTTTGATTGTGCAAAGCAATCTATTGATGCCATCTGTATTAGTGAGGTGCTGAGGCATAGGGAGAGAGGAGTGGATGAAAACTGCCCTTGACATTGTGGTGGTATGATCCTGATAGTGCTCTGTGTTAGTTGTTGTTAGAGTCATTCCACTGACCATAGAGAGAAGAGAGATGTGATGTGGTTTGGCACTGCTTGGCCCTGATGCGGCCCAGAGAGGGAGGCAGCACTGAGGACTGAGTCATACACACACTGGGGAACAGAGGAATGGAAGGTTGAGTGGGTCGCCTGAGAGGAGGAGAGCAACTGTGGTCTTTGTTCACGGGTTAAAAAAATACTCATTATACAGAAGAACAATAGGGACAGAAGGAGGACTAACAAATAGAGCAGATACGCAATCAGTCTGTGTTCATTCAAAATGTCTGTAACCTGCTCTGACAGAACGTATTTCAAGATAATCCAAGTGCTTGTCAGAAACCTCCATTTGGTAACGCTCACAGTTGTTGGAGACTTTGATATTGACTCTGCTGGTAAGTACTTTTCAAACCTTCAAGACCTGCCAACCCTACGCCCACTCCGGTTATTGCAATGAGATCGACGAGGGCTTATTTGTGTCTGAAGCTGTCAACACCCTACACAGTAATGCACTTTGTAAACACTTTGCAACGGAAAATTGCTATGTAAATGAAAAACACTTACAGTGTGAATAGTGTGTTATTAAAGTCACAAGGCACCAGCATAGCGATGGTGTTAACGTATTTCTCGTTGACACAGGATGCTGGGAGGGCGGGACAAAAACGCAAGGAGGGACTGTTCAAAAGAGAGCAGGCTAGACTGTGACAAAATACATTACATACTCTGTGTAGTTGGTGAAACGATCTACTGTAAAATGTTTTGCGTGTAATCTTGAGCTGTCACAAATGATGGATTCTTCAAAATGAATTCCTGTAACTGTGAAAGGGAAAAGGAAACAGGGTTTTCTGGGGTGAACACCAGAATTACGCTGTTTTTCCGGAAGTAAATTAATGGGATCTTGACATAAAAATACAAAAAAAAAACGGTGTCCATTATCATTGAATTGGCTAAGAAGGTGAAAAAGTGATTTTTCATTTCACTGTGCCTTTATATTAAAATGACCAACACAGGCCCACTCAGCAGTTTGCTTCATTCACACATCCTTCATGCCTTGCACCATCACACCCGCAGGCTGTTTCACAACCGGGTATGTCTGGTCCAAACCCAAGAGTCACACACGTTCATACTGCAATCATTTTCTCTCCATTTCAGGCCTTTCCATTGACGATATCCCTAATAACACTCTGCTCCCTCCCCAGCCTCTCCCAGGTGGGTTGGCATGGCCCAGTGATGAACGGAGCGGTGGTGCCCGGTAGTCCGGAGCTCTCCTCCTCGTGCCCGCTGCCTGACTGGCGAGAGTTCTGTGAGCTCCACGCTCGTGCCTCCGCTGCGGACTTCGCCCACAAGTTCCAGCGCTTCCTGTCAGAGAACCCGTGCTACGATTCACCCGGCGCCGATGCCAGCTTCTCACAGCACTTTGCCCAACACTTCCTGGAGTGTTTCTCGGCAGCGCTGACCCAGGCACGCGAGAACCAGGCATCCTCGCCGGGGGAGGACGGTTCCAACGCGCCACCCAAGTACAGCATTGTTCCTTTCCTGGGCATCCAGGGCTGCCCGCTGTCCTACGGCCACGACCTCTACCAGAGACGCAAGGACGCCGGGGCCTCCAGCGAATCCCTGGACAGTATGGACAGTGGAGGAGGAGGGATAGAGGGAGGAGGTAGTGGCACCGCCTCCTCCCGAGGCCCGCAGCCAGCCCACAAGGTGTCTGCCCTGGGCCAGTCACGTAGCTCAGAGGATGTGTCAGTAAGTCACCCCAAGGCTCGCTTCAAGAAGGGCTTCTCCCTGAGGAACATGAGTCTGTGTGTGGTGGACGGGGTGAAGGAGATCTGGCACCGACGGGCCTCCCCTGAACCTGACGCTCCTTCTGGGGCGAGGAAGACTAATGGGGGAGTGGGCGGGGAGGCAGGGGGAGAGAAGTGGTCCCAAAAGTTACGCCTTCCTAGGGGTTCCCAGGGCCACAAGGCTGAGCTGCTGGAAATCCAGAGGGAAGGGGCACTTAGGTACATGGTGGCTGATGACACAAACTGTATGGGCGCCGCACAGTGGCAGAAGTGTCGTCTGCTGCTCAGGAAGACGAAGAGAGGGGAGGAAGGAGGGGAACGGTTCCTACTGGAGTTCTATGTGCCACCCAAGGTATGGACACACACACACACACACACACTAAGATGGTTAGACAGAAGAGCCAGAGACCGAGACAGAGGGTGGTGGATGGACAGTGAGAAAAGGGACTGTTTCATGAATTTAACCATTTAACCAAACCTCTCTGAACCCAAATCCCTACACACACACACACACACACACACACACACACACACACACACACACCACATTTGTCAATATGGGCTTTCCAGATCATTGCCCCTGACCGTAAGATGGCAATGAGGCTGTGCAGCTGAGTGTGTGTAAACCTGCCACTGTCCTTTGATCATGGGTGGTGGGGATGAGGGGGTGAGGCTGGGGAGAGGGGTAAGGAAGGTAGGAAGCAGGATGGGGAGGGGGGGGGGGGAGTCTTAAAGGAGTGAGGCAGTGAGAGAGAGAAAATAGTTTATGCTGATTGCATAGTTTCATTTTCATACACAGAAATAACGTTAATTATGTGAATTTTCCCATGAAAGCGGTTGTGACTATCAGAATTAGAGGAAGTGAAATAGTGAGTCACTAAAAAACTCTACCAAAGACAGGAAGGATCACAAGGGAAATATATGAAACGAAACTTAATAATTATGTTTCAGCAGTTTTATCTGTATTGACGTACTGTACGTCCAAAGGGAGCCATGAGAGGAGCCATAACAGCACCTAGATGACATGCTCAAACACGTCCAGGCCTGCTCTGCAGACACAAGTTGCTTTATCGCTGCCGTCCCATTCAGCTCTTATAAATCATAATCAGTGCAGAGTCAACAGTGTCTGAAAGATAGACCGAGTCATAAAACCTCGCTCCCTGCCTGCTGCTGGCGGACCGGCTTTGGCTCCATCCCTGTCAGGGCCATCAATCTGCCTGCTGCTCTCTGTGGCAGAGACAGCACACTGCAGCACACCGGCTCCCTGCATTATGACACAGCAGGGACAACTGCCTCGTACTGTTTATCACACACACACACACACACACACACACGCAGTCTTATAGCTAAGGAGGCCGGTGTCATTTAGAGTTATAGCCCATTTATTTCCGTCTACGTCTAGTTTACATTTCTCCCAATCATTTTGCAGTGCATGCCGTATGTAATTATATCTTTTGACATTTACTCATTTTTCTGTCATACAAACTTTACGGTGTCAAACCTATTTTGAAGCTAACTTCTGTCCCGGCTAACAAAGACACCCCCAAATAAGAGAGACATGAATGTGAGTTTGTACGGCAACATGTTTTGAGGGATCATTTCCTGGCGCAGACGTCCAATTCTTCCTGTTGGTGTCAAGTGATTTACAGTAAGCCGAGTGTAATGTAATGCATGCACTGACATGGAAACACTCTGGCACGATGAAATAACAAGAAAACAGAAACTCTGAACAAAATCAAAATAAGGTTTTGCCTGTGAGGGATGATCTATCTTGTACCCTGGTTAACAGTCTAACCAGCAGTCTAACATTTTACCAAAGGTTTGCCCACTGAGGGTGAGTTGTGATGTCAAAAGTAGAAGCACAGCAAATGCGCTCTTTAATACAGGAAGTGGTTTTTGACATCTGATCCCCAGAAGGGGGTTGTTTGTGGGTGTGTGGGCAGCAGCCAGCTGTACAGGCAGATCAAGATGGGAACAGCGTTACCCCAGACAGATCAGCTGATAAGCCTCTGCCAGATCATCAGTCAGTCTCTCTCCAGGCCCTTCCATCTCTCTCTCTCTCTCTCTCTCTCTCTTTCTCTCGCTCGCTCGCTCACACACACACACAGCATCAAACACGCTCAGGCTAGATCTGTTAAGATTATCGTCTGAACTCCACTCTCTCTACAGAGGGTAAGCTGAGTTTACGCTCCTGTAAACTCGCGTTTGTTACGTTCCTTCAGTAGGAACAATAGGTAAGAGAAATAAGAGGCTGTATAGAAGACTCTTGATGTTTGTCGTACGTGAAAGGAAGGCGTGAGGGAGACATAGGGTGTGGTCACGTGTGTGCTTTTTTAACTGATGTATTTGTGTGCTTGCTCAAGTCCTCAAAGCCCAAGGTGAGCATCCCATTGTCAGCCATCGTGGAGGTGAGGACCACCATGCCGCTGGAGATGCCCGACAAAGACAACACTTTCGTTCTCAAGGTAGGAGCCACACCCTAGTACAAACAGCAGCGCTACATGACAACTACACTACCCTCGATTTCTGCTCTAGCTCACAGCTAAGCCCTGTGAGTTCACATGGACTGGCTGTGTCCTGATGCGGTCCCTGAAACAGAGCTCAGTGTGTGATTGGAGTTTCTGGCTGCCTCCACAGGTGGAGAACGGGGGTGAGTACATCCTGGAAACCATTGACTCGCTGCAGAAAAACTCTTGGGTTGCTGACATCCAGGACTGCATAGACCCCTGGGTAAACCACTAGATAAATATTTGCTGTTGGCTGAGGAGGGAGAGAAGAGAGGAATGGAGGGGTGAAGAGTGGGGAAAGGGTGGAGGGGGGGGGGGGGGGACCACAGTCATTAATCATCCAATTAGTGGAGTTTTTGACAGGTTGCTCTAGCACAAACATGGGGGTGCGCACACACACATACCATATACTGCACACACACACACACACACACACACACACACACACATTGCTCACAGTCCGCTTCAGACTCTATTTCCCGAGTTGGTGGAAGTTTGTCAGAGCAGCTCAGGACATAAACAGAAAGATTATTTGTGTCCGTGTTTGTGGGATGTGGACGTGTGTTAGGACATGTGGTAGTGTTTGTTGGCATGTGTGTGTGTGTGTGTGTGTGTGTGTGTGTGTGTGTGTGTACTCTTGTATACATTTTTGCGGTTCACCTGACCTGTGTGCTTGCATACAGTGACAGCGGTGATGACATAGAGCTGGCGTCATGTCCCCATGGTCAGGCCTCCAAAGATTGCTCCATGGTGGCCTCTTGCAGCTGTGAGCTCCTGTCTGAGGGTGAGGGAACCGATTCCTTGGGTTTCTCCTGTCTGTACATCCCAGCGCACACACACGTCACATAACACTGAAATCTTTTGATCCAAATGAATGTGTTCATATTTTTATAACAATTGTGTCCAGGTGTCTACCGTGCGGCTGAGAGGTCCTGCCCTACCTGCAGCAGAGCACTACAGCGCCCCCTCGGTCCGTTGCAGGGAACCCCCCTTCACCCAGCACCCATCCCACATGCCCTTTAGAACGCTTCCTCCAGTCCCCAGAGGCCCAGAGCTCCAACCCCGCCTCAGGTAGCAGACGTTGCACTGACTATACAGCGGGTGAATTTTCAACAGGGATGGAAAAACAGAGCGAAAGACAATTTGCTGATTTCTTTCTTATTGTTTGTGTGTGACTGTGCCTAGGGGGGCCAGGCAGTGAAGGAATGAAAGACTCAGATGGCGATGGCAGCCTGGCAGGATACCCATGGTTCCATGGCACACTGTCCCGCGTACGCGCAGCTCAGCTGGTGCTTGCAGGCGGGGCCAGGAGCCACGGGCTGTTTGTGATTCGGCAAAGTGAGACACGGCTGGGCGAGTACGTCCTCACCTTCAACTTCCAGGGCAAAGCCAAGGTGAGACTATTGGGGAGGAGGGGAGGAGGGGGAGGAGGATGTGAACCAGACAGTTGAGTAGCAACAGTACCTTAAATGTTTGGTTCTCACACCTCTTTAAATGAATTTAAAGAAGGTGATGTTAGCGTTGTATGTGTACAGATCCATCTCTAGTCCCAACTGCAATCCTGCTCTATGGGAGTGTTAGAGTCAGTCAGGCTTTTTATTGTGGATGCATTTGGGCTGCAGCTACTGCACACGGTATGGCTGACAGCAGGTTGAGCTGTTCAGGCCAGGCTAGAGCACACCCAGGAAGAGATGCATTAATGTCACGTTTTGTGTCCACTTGTGTAACCTGATCCCCCCACATCTCATCCTGGCGGCCAACAGCGTTGAGGAAGTGGCAGCTGCTGCCTCCTCCTCTGGTGTCAGCCTTGGCATTCTGTAATGCTGCTCCCACTGCTAGACAACTCTCCGATAATGGACGGCATGTCCTGATCTCTGACTTTATCTGTCGCTTTCGGAGGTTCACAGTATCTCACGTTGTCTGAATTTCTCTCTCTCAATGTCTTGTGTGTCTTTCGTTCCCTCCATATCTCCGTCCTGCAACCTGCCCTCTCTTCTTCCCCTCTCTCTGCCCACACCCCTCTCTCCTCTGCTTCTCCCTCCCAGCATTTGCGTCTGTCGGTGAATGAGAACGGGCAGTGCCACGTGCACCACCTGTGGTTCCACACCGTGTCGGACATGTTGAGACACTTCCACGCCCACCCCATCCCCCTGGAGTCTGGAGGCTCTGCTGACATCACACTACGCTCCTATGTACAGGTGCAGCGATCCACCACAGGTACACAACACACTTGCTGCTCACACGCCATCCTAACCCAAACATAAACACAATTCATATCTGTAAATAAGAAAAATAATTTATAGAGAGAGTGATGATCCACCACCATGTAGCAACATAACAGTGGCTCATCTAAAAGGGCTATATGTCTCAGAGCTCGACACTTTCTTGCATCATTGGTGGATATTAGAGGGTGAGCAGTGAGTTGGATGTGTTAATGGGTTGAAGAGATTTGTCCTTAGAGAGAGGAAGCAGTGCAGAAACTCAATGAACCTGCCCTGCCCCCCTCCCCTCCTTACTAACACTTCTCCTGCCCTCCACTCTCCTGGCATGGGATGAATGTCCTCCTGTGCAGGAGAGTGAGGGGGCGATTATACCACAGGAGTTTTGCATGCAGGCCTAGACTCTGGCCCCAACCCACCCTGGTGGTCACAAAGAGGCCTTCTGTTTTCCCCAGGCCCTGGACCTATACACACACACACACACACACACACACTCACACAGAGTGAGGATTTGATTCAGGGTGTAAAAGGCTTTATTGATACACTGGTCAGGCATGTCTTTGGCACCAGTGTTGTCGGTGTTATTGCCCACCAAGAGAAAGGATAATAGAGGAGGCCCACACTGCCTGTGTTTACATGCTGCTCTATGAAGGAGCCTTTTGCTACCAACGATGAGCGATGATCAACAACACAGATACACTCTTTTTATTCTGTCTCATCCTATATTATTATTTTGTGTATGTATAGTAATAGGACAGTGTTTCTCTTTCTTTTTCCTACAAAACTCTCTCTCAATATATCACAGATGTGACCGTGCCTCCAGTCCTCACCCCACCCAGGGATGCAGGCTGCCGGACTGAATCAGCCCAGCCAGCTCTCCACCTCCCTGGGATTACACCGCCTGCAGGGCCCCCTCCTGATGCCCCTCTTTCCTCCAGCAGCTCCTCCTCACCCACTGCCCTTCCTTCCCTCTCCCGCAGTGACCCAGGCACTGGAGGAGGAGGAGGAGGGTTACAAAGCCGGAGCAACAGCTCTGAGCGCCTGCTAGAGGCCTCTAGTGGTGCATCTGAGGACTACCACGACACTGACGGGACTCGCAGGACCCGAGCTGTGGAGAACCAGTACTCTTTCTACTAAAAGGCCCAGTCAGTCAGAGGTTCTGATTGGTTGAGATAGAGAAAGTTAGGGATTTGTGCTCAATAAATATAAGGGTTAGAAGTGACATGGGAAGCTCGGCTGCTGATGGAAACGGTCCAAATCACTGGATCACCAGTTGCTTTGATTGTTTGTTTGTTTGTTTTTATTCGGAGGCAATTTCCTGTTTCTTGGATATGAGAAGGAGGAGCGCTCGCACTAAATCGATCTCAGTCTCTCAGCAGCGTGTCCACTCTGTATCCAAACCTTGAGGCTCTTTGGCTACATTCAACCTCAGATATGAGGAAATGGGCAACATAATCTGGTGTGTAAATGAATGGAGAAACAGCCTATAGGGATTGAGGGAGAGGGTGAGATGGAGTTGGAGATGAAGGATAGACGTAGAAAGGCAGTGGGGGACAGATGTAGGGGGAGAAAACGAGAGGAAGTCATCCAGTCGAGTCATATGGCTTTGATTCACCCCATCAGGCCACTTCCTGTCCATCCCTACCCACAATTCCCTGGGAGCAGAGGCTGTGTCACCGCCCTGCTGAAGGATCAAGAGTTGAAATGACCCTGAAGAAACAGTCCTTCCCCTCAGAGCTCCTCTGAGTCCCCGAGAGCATCCCCTTAATGTTTATTAAGCTGCTTTGAGTCTGTCCCGGATATCCTCACTGTCCCCAAGGGGAGCTCTTACAAAGTCCTGCTCTGGGTCTGCTGAACACTAACATCAGTACAGTGATCATGGGTGTGTTAGTATTAGCTTGAAGATATTTTTCTTAACGTGTACTAGCCTAAAAGGTCTTAGTGCCTGATACTTACCTTGGACCTACTGTCCATGATGACGGGGAGGAGGACCAGGAAGATGTTGACATCTAGCATAGTCATAACAGCCCAAAAATCAAATGCAGATGATTCATTTACTGTCAGTTTCAAAAGATTTTTTTCAGCTTTGTTGATGGGAGCAAAGTAAAGAAAGGCGATCATATTGTGTTTAACAAATCAATTAAAAAAATGGAAGATAACCGAGACAGTAAAAGCTCACGCAGATGTGGCATTGTGTACAAGTTCAAGCTATATCAATATGGCAGAGTGGTTCCCATTCTTCTGTTATACTGGATTATTTCTATGGGTGTGTGGTGGTGTACAAGAATCCAAATATTTTTCATTGATTGGTGTGCTACAGTGGTGTTTCTAAAACATGGGTATCGAGGTCCCTCTGTCTGGTGCTGGTTCTGTATTAAAGTCCATCATATCAATAACCCGTAGAATAGATACCCTGTTGATATAGAAGTTCACTTTGAAGTAATGCCTTGATAATATTATTATACCAAAATCCAGCATTTACCGGAGGGACGTGGGACTTGATTTGGGGGTTTGAGTGGTTCGGTGTTTCTTTAGAACGGCGGCAGCATTGCGTACTGTCCGTGCGGCCTACATGTGTGTACTGGAACGGTACAGGCAGTAGCATCATTGGTACCAGATGGCCATGCTTGAAAGGAAAGATGTGACACTGCTGGTCTACTTTATGTTGATTGAGTATTGATCTTAAAGTTGTTGTCTATTTACAAATCACAGAAAAGCGAAAAAAAAACATTGCCACATCGCTATAAAGATATTTCATTTTCTTTTAGGAATTGACGTTATGGTCCCAGACCTTCATCAGGAAGCAAAGCACCAGTAAAACATCTATATGAAATCCATAAGCCTATCAGAGTATCATGGCTAAATGTGTATACATACGCTAAAGGCAGACTTGTACACAGAGCAAGCAGCTGTATCATTTTTCAAACATATACAACACATTTGTTCAGTTGGCGCTTCTGTCTTTCCAAGCATGGCCGTTTAGTTCTGGAGGTGAAATTACAATTGTGGGTCTGGCAGGACTAATGGAGGAGTGGAGAAGCAGTTCATGTGCCAATTTGAATCCTATTTTTGAAATGTATTTATTCCTCAGCCGTTGTAAATTACATTTTCCTATTAAGTCCTATTTATGTACAATTGATTGATTCTTGTGCTCAGTGGAACCTGTCCGTCACAAGAGCCCATCTCACATATCACAGATTACCCATGTTTCCTTTTATTTTCTTAACACTTCTTAAAGCTGAATTTCTGTTGTCTGGCTGAGTTTTGAAGAGTCTGTGCAATTTTGTACAAAGTGATGTACTTGACATACTACTTTATATTTCTGTGAATAAAATGTGAACAAACTATTACAAACCTTCCTGGATTCTTAATTCATATAAGCAAGTTCTGGGGTTCAGATTGAAATGGCAATGTTAGAAATTAAAGGCTGCGAAAGGTCAAGAGCTGTACTGTTAAAAACATCCTCTTCAGTGACGGGGACATCCATCCATCTATGGATTCGTCTAACTGTAATTGGCTGAAGACTTAGTGCCACTATTTGGCTTCCTTTGGTTGGTTGTACATGAAATTAAATGCAATATGGCAACCCTTGTTACAAATACAGGCCCTTATGGAGATTATAAGCCATTCAGTGTTAGACTCTGCCCAAGTTCATCCATCACAACCAGACATCATATTGATTGAGATTCAGAGATCTTAATTTTAAGTGTTTGTAGCTTGTTGTATTGACAATTTGGTATTTTAACTGATTCAAATATCATTATATATTTCAGCATGTTAACCAAGTTTCATGATGATGTTGCTAGCACGTAGCATGTAGGAAAGTGAAAAAATAGACACAAACACATACAAGGCCATGGATCTCTGGTCCAGCGGGATTCATGTGATCAGCAGTCACTAGTACTCAGGTCCCAACCAGCCCCCATCAGGGCTTCAGGACAGCCGTAACAGTTTACCATGCTTCAAAACACAGTCCCAGTTTAAACTCACTGGGTAGCCAAGTTTCAACTTTCTGAATGACTGAGTTCGGTGTTGCCAGCTGGCGCCCTCCGGCCCTTATCAGTATTCCAGAGATCATCAACCACAACAAAAACAATGGCTTTCCGCTCTACGGTCTAGACCTCATCACTGACGGAGGAGTTTGTGTATTTGGTGGATTCAGAAGCCCTCTAGAGGTCAAATGTGGAACTAAAAGAAAAAAGAATTAAAAGAAAGAAGAAAGGGGCTGTAAAATAAATCCAACTAGTCAACACATGGATAACTAAAACTAAATTAAGATAAAGAAGTATGAAGCAAAAGGTTTTACATTTGCTCAGATGCAGATTCCTTTACACATTCACATTCTTTACACATTATTTGTATTTTAAATCACATTTCAGAATGTGAAACGTGTGTATCCATTTCACTGCAGTTCTACACTAAAGATCATTTTTCTACATTACAAAGCCAGTCTATAGGGAAATGTGAAGGAATTGTGCATTCTTCAGCATGAGTGGTTTAACTTCTGTAGTCCTTGTGCAGTCTTTACATTTATTAGTATGTGGCAGATGGACATCCATAGCATGAGTTGCCTTAACAATCATAACTGTAAAGAGAACAGAAGACAATTTGGCTTTGGATGACTTATTTCTAAACTTTAAATATATTACTAGATCTTCAAATACAATCAATTTCTTAAAACAGCTTTATCTTGAATAAAGAAACTTTTTTAAAAGCCATAAATTCAAGCAACATTGAAAAAATGTTTACGTGTGGAATAAAATGTCTCAGATCCTACACATCTCCAAATGAAGAAATCAACAAGTTTGGGTGCTAACTTTGCAGCAAGAGCTTGTGTGTAGATACAGCAAATTGTGTGCAAGAAAAGTGTGCCTACTGCATCAACATGAGCAATTAGATGGCACGCAGTGAGCGGACTTCATGTTTATAACTGGACTGAAAATAAAACAGCTGTGCAACACTAGCAAGAAAGTCACATCCGCCCAGCAACCCTGAGAGTCGTAATGTGCAACCACAGAAGGGGCATGTTCACATTACTGCTTCTATTTTCTGGTAAGACTGACAAAAATCACTCCTGCCATGGCCAGCATCATCCCGACAGTCATCTCCATCATTTTACCCAGGTTCCATTTCTTGAAATCCTCCCTCTGTTTCTCTTGTAACCGCTGCTTCCTGGCTCTCATCTCCCTCTCCCTCTGCAGCTGCTCCCCATAGTGGGCCTGGAAGAAGGCGTCAAAATCAAACATGGGTTTCCCCCCACCTTGGGAGAAACGTCTGGCTCTCTGCTGCTGTTGTTGCTGCTGCTGGGATCCCGAGGTTTTGCCCGTGGCTTCCTTGGAGGAGGGTCTTCCAGCCCCCTGGATATCTGACTGGCTCAGGATGCCGCGGTCATACTTCCTCCTCAGGCTTATGTTGCCCAGCACAGTGTAGGCCTCACTAATCTCAGAGAAGTGCTGAGTAGCCTCCTCATTGCCTGGGTTCTTGTCCGGGTGGTTTATGAAGGACTGTTTGTAGTAGGCCGTCTTTATCTGGGACTGGGTTGCACTAGGGGACACATTAAGGATGTCGTAATAGGCTGTTTTGCTCCTGTATAATGGAGGTGCATCTTTTGTGTTGTTGTTGTTACCCCTCCAGCTGTAGCATCTAGTAGTGGTGGAGGGCTGTAGGGCATCAGCATGAAGTTTCAGATACTTCAGTCTCTTCAGTCCATTGCCCAGCGGCTCTGACCCTCGCTCTGCTAGAGTGAGGATAATGGTGCAGAATTCTCTGAGCTGCTGAGGTGACCTGAAACTTTCAGGGTGAACGGTAGCTGCCAGGAAAACACCTCTTTTGCTCCAGCATGTCATCCTGCAAACCAGCAGGTGCGCCTGGGTAAGAGGTGGTACTGGTGATAGATAGATTGCAGTGTTATGAGCTTGAATGTTTTCTCTGTTTTGAACCAATTTGCTAAAGGGGTATGCATCCAAGTCCCAAGATGTGGCACATGGCAACATCCAATTTCCTTGTCTAGTTTTACTTGTTCTTAGTCTAGAAAGTTTCTCAGCTTTGCGTTCTGCTGCCTTTCGTTTTAACAGCGGCTGATATTCACATATACCTGGGACCGTTTCCTCCTTGGCCCCGCCACGGGTCCGCGCGCCAGTTGAGGTAGAATGTTCTCCGCTGAAGATGGGGCGACTGTGAGTGTTTCTAAAAGCAGACAGTCTGCAGGCTCCATTCCCCAATCTTTGACTGACCTCTGCCATTTTCCCGTGGCAGGACCGGCGACCAGCCCGGGGGGAAGGAAGACGGCGGTGGTCCGGTGCATCCGGTAGCATCACAGTCACGTCAACAGAGGACCTATAAGGGGCGATGTAAACGGGAAGTGGATATCAGAGCCAACCAATCATATCGGAGAAACACAGAGACCGCAACTGTTTATATAAGAAGTGTAAACTCACGATGTGTAGTTCGACCTCTTTTCTGCTCTAAGTAAAGGGACTGTACGCTGCAGGCGATAAAACATTTATTTCGAAAATATTTCTCATAATTTTGGTTGCGGAACACACTGCGGCCCCTTTAAAGACAAGATGGCAGACCGTCGCCCTTGTCCCTTAGAGATGACGTCACACTATCTCACGTGTGGACGGTCGACCACAACATTTAGCTTGATTTTAACTTGAGATTAGTTATTTATCCTTTCTATACCGATACACATATTGAGAACCATGGCATCCAGCTGTCGAAGGCCGGAGCATATGGCCCCTCCAGAAATGGTTAGTAACACATTTATTGTGTTTTTTTGTATGTGCTGCTGCGTGTCTCAAATGGCTAAGATTATAAATTTCAGCTAAAGAGTTAGCAACCAGCTAGCTATCATTAGCTGACTTACTGCAGTAAAGTATGTACATTTTCAGTCTCAAAGGGGGACGATCGCGCTCTCTTTAAAGCCCCTTAACGCATGCTTTATTAGAAACGTGGACTTATATGTATTGAACGTAGGCTAACATACCCTATGGTAGTTGAATCTGTGTTGAAACTTAGTCTAACATACCTTATTGTCTGCAATCAGTCAAATCACCTACCAACCAGTGTCATAAGTAGCATGTTTATTTGATCTGCTTTCATCATTGCAGTTCTACAACGAAGCTGAAGCCAAGAAATACTCTCAAAAGTGAGTCTGAATGTTATTTTGAGTGCAGCTTCATTATTAACATACTGCCTTGAGTCTGGATTGATGATGTTGATAAACAAAAGGTTTTTAATGGAATATGTACATGCAGAAGGCCATGTATGACTGTGTGCTGCTCTGAATAGAGCCGTAGCTGAAGAGATATTTCTTCTCTAGTGTGGCAGAATAAGGTTTTGGGTACCAAATCCAGCTTCAAATCTAACTTAAGTCTGTCACCTACAAAGATAAAATCTGCTGGTATATAAGACTAAGAATATCTTCTCTTGTCCAGACGTCACGTATAAAAGTGTCAGTACAGTCCTGTACAGTCTCTGTGTGTTTTTGTTTTTTCCAGCTCTCGCATGATTGAGATCCAGAGCCAAATGTCAGAGAGAGCTGTAGAGCTTTTAAACCTGCCAGAGGAACAGCCCTGTTTCCTACTAGACGTGGGGTATGTAAGTGGCTTGGCCAGCCTAGGGATGTGGTGGTTTACTATTGTGATAGCTCAAAAAGAGCTATAAGCTTATAGCTTTTGCGAATCAATTTTACCTGAAAGTCACCAGCATTTGGCACATGGGACACATGGCCTTTTTCTGTATGTTTTATGAAACTGACTTCACTCCTTTTAATGATTTAGTGTAATGAGAATGTTTGTGTGACGAGAACAACACATGTGACTCTGTTCTGTCTGTCCCAGGTGTGGCTCAGGGTTGAGTGGAGACTATCTGTCAGAGGAGGGACACTGTTGGGTTGGAATCGACATCAGCACTGCAATGTTGGGTTAGTTCGACATCCAACATTGTTGCATATTTGGCCCGAGGATAAATCTTTGAACCGATCACCAAATGTAATTCTCTTGTCTGTGACAGATGTGGCGCTGGAGAGGGAAGTAGAGGGAGACCTTCTATTGGGGGACATGGGCCAGGCAATGCCTTTCCGACCTGGCACCTTTGATGGTTGCATCAGGTGAAGAACATAGCATACATGTGTTTTTTTTAAAAGTGTGATTTTTCTCCAAATTAAATTTGACTGTTGAATTTATAACTTTTCTTTTTCATCTCATCTTTTTTTCCCCCCCCTACCAGTATTTCTGCCCTTCAGTGGCTCTGCAATGCAGACAAGAAGACACATAGTCCTCCCAAGAGACTCTATACCTTTTTCAGTACTCTGTATTCTTCTTTGGTAAGATTGTATAATAATTTTTCTTTCTTCAAAAAATAGTGAAAGGTTTTGACTCCATAGTTCTCAAAGTAAACCTTCCTTTACTGACTTCTCTCTGTTCTATGTCTTTCAGTCAAGAGGTGCACGTGCAGTTTTTCAGCTATACCCAGAGAACTCAGAACAGGTGATATATACCTTTTATTCCTACTGTTTTGGTGACTGTGTGTCAGTGGGTGGCGAGGGTAAAGGAGCCTATAGTCCACATACAACTTGTATTTCGGTCGGTCTTAACACCAGAGAGTTTACTCTATTCCTTTGCTCACCTGCAGTCTCCCCCTCCCCTTCTTTCTCCCTTTCTAAAGCTTGAGCTGATCACTTCCCAGGCCATGAGGGCCGGCTTCAGCGGAGGCATGGTGGTGGACTACCCCAACAGCAGCAAGGCTAAAAAGTCAGTTCCTTACAGAGGAAGGGCACTTACTTTGCCATGTTCAATTACCAGCATCTGTAACTGATTCCTTTACAATAGCCTGTGAAATAGTGTACTTGTAGCACAAGGCTAATTGGAAAAGGACAATTATATTGATTATATATCGATTGCCTTATGTTAAATTGTTACAGCAGCTGTTGATATTAAACATGTTTTGTATACTTTACCATCATGACCAACACTTCTGGTGTTTTTCCTAGGTTCTTCCTGTGTCTGTTTGCCGGGGTAACAGGAGCCCTTCCCAAAGTAAGGAGCACGGGGATCAGCGGTGGATATTGGGGGGTGTCTGTCTTTTTAAATTGTTCTCATCAGGATCTCCATCTCCGTTTCTCTATTTCAGGGATTGGGATTAGAAACCTCAGACAAGAATGTTCCAAACCAGGTCAAGTATACCGGACAAAGGTAAAGATATTTGCAGTAGGCAGACACTGGGTGTGTTTACATGGACACAATACTCTGGTTACTGTGAATAATCTGGTTAAGGTGATAGTTTGATGAAAGTGTTTACATGGTTCAAAGTAATGTGGTTCGACCCAATAACCAGGGTTTACACGTTCTTTTTGATAATCGGGCTTCTTTACTCAGAGAAGGATGTGACTCAGTGAGATCCAGCCTGCGGCCGTCTCAGTTCCAGTCATAAAAATGTAGAACATTTTGTCAGATTTTGCTTGGTATTCTGTGTTGTTTCGTTGTTGTGCCTTGATGCAATATTCATTTTTCATTTGCTCAAATGGAAGATTTGCATGAAAATGTTTTTGCAGTCACCCAAATGTTGTCATTTGTGTAAACAAACACACTGCTGCTGCATTTGCATCAACTTCCTCTGTGACCTTTTGACATATGTGCATGAAATCAGGCAAAGTTGGTTAGATGGCTTAATAAATCTAAAGATTGAGCAGAAATCTAGATGTGATCCATCGTAGATAAGCAGACTAGGGCATTTGCATGACGGACTATAGTAGGACTATTGCCTCAGTCAGGTTAAGATTTTATTATTGGTGTGCATTTAAACCACTTCATGACAGACTATATGGATAGTAAGTAGGTCTTGGCTTTGACAAGGGCAGGTTCAGTAATGCCCTGCCTTGATGAAACCAAAAGACCCAGAGAAATCTAACAAAGGGTTGTCGTCCTGCCTGACTTGAAACGCTGCCAGGCAGGTTTTCCTCCCTTTTACATGCTTATTTTCAAATCTGTCCTGTTAATACATGAGACTGCATGTAGGAAACAAAGTTGTGGTAGTGTTCTGTCACGCAGAAAAAGCTTTGTCAAACACTCTTTTTCTTTATTTGTCAAGATCTCGCTTCAAAAACATGAAGGGGAAATCTCTGAAGAAGGGAAAAGACTGGATCTTGGAGAAGAAGGAGAGGAGAAGAAGACAGGGCCGGTATGTACATGGCTGAATCGTATTGCTGCGATTGAGGTTTTGCGCATCTCCAGAATTTCTTAGTAATTTCAGACCTACGTAGTAAGTTGTTCAACGGATGTACAATTAGAAGTCACATTACCTTTTGCTGTCGTGTCCACCTACTGTAATTACAGAAAGAGTTTTCTTGTTCATTTCAGATAACCTTGCTACTAGCTAGAACAAATCAATGTTCAAAGGGAAATGGCTGTGAATTGTAAAAAAGCAGTTTTCCTTCAACTTAAAACGTTTATCACCTCTTAGTTATATTCTGTATATTCTCTCTCTGGTATGTTTCTCTGCAGAGAGGTTCGGGCAGACACAAAGTACACCGGGCGCCACAGAAGAACTCATTTCTAGGTCTGACTCATGCAGCTGCGCCTTGATTAGCTCTCATCTGTAACGTCACACAGAGAGTCACCTCTGCAGCAGCCAAGTGTTTGGACTCAATGAATTTTTCAAATGGATGACATGAAAGAGTGAAATACTATTATGGTCTATCATTTTTATATTTGCTCTAGTGATGAAGTGTTAATCAAATTTGTTCTCCTGAATGAATGTCTGTAAGATTGCAGTCTACCTATTGAGTTTGTCTGGAACTTGCCTTGTGTACAGACACACCTCTGGACTGCTCACTTTCCAGAAAAATGTAATTGAGATAAAAAGACTAAAGATATTGACCATAACTATTGGACAGCAAGTTAGTGCCGTCCAATAGTTAGAAAATAGATCATCAAATGTCAGATTCTCCATTTCTGCCCATTCGATTAAATCCATAGGAAAAGTCACAGAGGAAATAAAACAAACCACCTCCATGCATTGCAACTGCATTGTCTCATAAGCCCATGTGACAAAAGCTGCACCAAGAAATGGAATATATAGTAACAATGTAGTTGTGTATGAAGATACTGTACAAATTGGAAATTAAATGTATCCAGATTATAAAAAATGGAGAATAAATATGTTAAAAAGAAGAAAAAAAAAGGGGGGGGTGGACGGAAGAAGACAAAGCATTATGAAACAATGCTAATACAAACCATTTTGCCTCATTTTCTTCCACCCTGTTAACACATAGTTCCCACCAGTCTGAACCACAAGGTTATCACTATGCAGGCTGTTGGCTAGTAGGTATAAGATGAGGTGTTTTGGCTTCTCTGGATTGTCGTTTTGTCATTTATTTTATAAATAAGATGCTCATGAGACGGTTTCTGCTGCAGTATTGAACCAGTCTTAATAACTTTAAATAGCTTATTGTTTGGCCATTGTAATGGCAAAAAATCTTTCCTCACATCTTTAATGTCCTTTGTGTTTAAGAGACTCAAGCTGGATTGATAGGAACTCAAGTTAATGCTGGTGATTTTCATAACCTTTTGCCAAAATGTGATGTGGGCAGCTGCAAAAAAATTATATTTAATGTTTTTCATGTAAACACCTGTTGGAATGAGAGTGTATTTGACTCTTCTTTGGTGTATGTGGAGTGGGGGTAGGGCGAGGAGGCAATGACGTGGCTGTAGCCTAGATGTTGGAGAAGCGGACAGGTGGTTGGTGGTTCGAACCCCTGGGCTGATTAGGACAATGTGGTTGGAGTAATACTCTCCCTCAACAACCACTGTTAAGGTGCCCTTGAGCAAGGCACTTAACTCCCATCTGCTCCAGTGGCCAACAGTAGTAGAGTGATTGTACAGGGCAGCCGACTCTCCCTGGATTAATAAAAGTTCAAGAAATAATTTGCTGTTTCGATACCAAACCACGTTACTTTTGGCCTACAGAGGTCGCTGTGCACAAATCAATCCAAACCAATCCAAACCATCACAGCCCATCTGGGCGTTATCTCTGAACCTGTTCAATCGATAATCAAATCTAACCCAACCCACGGAGTCAAGCCATATTTCTGTTTTTTATTTTCGGTAAGTATATAATAGATTGACGTCAGCTGAGTAGACTGAATAGAGAACAGACGCACTGAAAAGACCAATTACTGAGGGGGAGAAACTTGATGGTGTCTAATGGGTTAACAGCAAAAGACCTCGCCTCACCTTTTATGCGCGTCACCCGGGTCTAAGTGGTCCCACCATCCCATCATCATCCAAACGAAGGGGCAAAATCTCCGTCTCTCGCCGATAGACGCACATCCTCGCCTCGGTTGGTCACTTTGTCTCCACCCTGCCTCGCACCGTCGCTCTTTCACGGGAACAATACAACAGATCCAGACAACGGGAACTGTCGGAAAGAGTATCATTATAGGGAACCATGAAAGACCGCATGCAAGAACTTAGACATGTAAGTTTTCCTTTAAATCATCAGTGTGATGTTTAGGGTCATAATGGCATGTCAGGCAATGTCAATCCAGTGGTAGCCTGTATTCAGGAAACATGGATTCACTGAACAGGTTGCGCTGATTGAGCAACAGTTGGGAGACACATGAGGTCTAGCTAATGTAGCCTGCAGTCTTATAAAAGTGCTTATTATAGGCTGAGCTTATACGGTCTACAACCTAACCCCAGTTCAAATGTGTAATTAACGAATTTAACGTTAGTTAATGACGAAATGTGATTTTCTCATGACTCCCCTGAGGAAAAATCACTTTGATTGTCCTATAATATCTGTAGTGTCTCAAGAGTGGATGTATAGAGATCCTATCGTTTTGTTGTTGTTTTTATCACTATAAAATATAATTTTCCTCTATGTATATATTTTATAGTATTGCTATAAGCACCCTTCCAAAATGTCTTCTAGGATTACTATAGTTACTTTACGTCACATCGCAAATTTAATCATTTTGTGTTTTGGAAAAGAATATCGACTGGTGAATACATTTGAATGTGTGATTATTAGTCGAAATTGGCTGTTTTTCTGAAGTGATTTGATCGATCCGACCAACTACGGGTGCGTGACTGGAATGGGAATTGGTCCCAGTTCACCCATTTCACCTGTTTACTGTCCACCTTCGCGAGCCAATTTCGCGTCACAGACGGACGCATCCAAAACACCTTCAACCTGTTCACCGACCACAGTGATCCGTCCAGTTCAAATCATCCTGATGCAAATTGTGGGAGGCTTTGACTGATGTGGAGCGATTCTTCTTCATTCTCTCTTGATTTGAGGTTTTGGGGAGGGCTGGTGCCAGGTGCGCGCCAACACCAAGGCACACAGACGGTGTCTCTCGAGATGCGAACATTTAGAAAATAAATCCTTTTGATCTTTGGATGCTCGGTTTTTACCTGACAGGTTCATGTACCAGAACCTTTACCATGTTTTTTTTTTTTTTTATCAGTGTCAAAATTATATTATGTGACAACTCCATAGCTTAATTGTTGCCCCCACCGCATGTAGCCACCCAAACCCATCTGCTGCTGCTGGTTTTGGGGATAAGCGGGAGCAAGCCATCCAATCGTCTTCCGTAGGGATGCTGTTTTTGAGATTGGTGTACTGGGATATTGTGTGATATTAAGCAGAAGCTGAGTGTAGAGAGAAAGTGACATCTTATTTGACCAAGAAGCCCTGCGTCTCGCGGGAGAGTGTGGCCATTGTCAGATCTGTGTAAGGGGAGCGAGGAGAAAGCAGGGGAAACAATGTACTGCTCCTCGGTTTTCAGTGGAGATCTAGATATGAATTGGCCTCAGGAGAGACATTGATTTGTCCTCCCCCAACGCAGCCCTGCCAACTCTGTGTGTGTGTGTGTGTGTGTGTGTGAGAGTGAGAGAGAGAGGTGTGTCTCATAGCTTGCCATGCTGCCTCTTCATAGTGCTCACAGGATAGATGCAGTGGTACAAAGTTAGAGACACTTCTTCACTAGCGGGACATTTTAGTCAAAAAGCTCAACCAGATAAACAAGCAAAGTATTTAGAGTGGCAAGTGAAATTAGGTCTCTGCTGTTGATTTTATTTTTCTTCATTTTTAGAAGAGAATTGGGCCAAATAAATGTATACACGGTTACTTCCCATCAATTAGGTTATTGCTGTTTTTCATTTACAGACTCAAGTAAATGTAGCAGTTTGCATCTCATCTCATCTCAACATTTCAGTGGGCCTTTGGGGGGGGGGGGGGGCACATGGATGACTGTGAATATCTAGGCCCGAGTTAGTGTACCAGGGAGAAAAACAACACTGCAACCCTACAGGCAAAGTGTATAATGCTGTTTCAGCTGCGGAGTTGGACTTCAATAGGAAAACTAATTTGGGAGAATGACGTAGCTTGTGCAAACGTCCCTGCAAATGCTGGGATATGGTTGTGAGGGGCCAATGGTTTTTAGCCAGTGCTGTAGCTCAGGTTTTTGGGCATTGGATTTGCGCGGTAGGGAAAATGGTGGACTTGGACATGGAGTGGTCCATTTCTGAGATGTTCTACATGGATTTTAACAATGAAATCAATCTTTTGAGTGCCTGTGTTATCTATTTTGTATATATTCAAGGAGCAAGGCATCGTATGAGAACATGTTTTTGAGTAGCGACTTGTGACTACACGGTATGTGATCAAGGTTCCTCCAAGGTTCTCCGTTGGTCATGTTCAGACTCAAGATGCAAGTAAATGCAAGTGATTGACTGCGACATCTTGAGGCTGTTGGAGCTACCGGCATTGTAACTGCTCTGTGCTTTTCATGGTCCGACCCCACTTGACACTGGCAACGCCGCTAAACGTCTCAGATGCAAAACAAGCCAGGGAGCCATACTGCATCTTTTCTCACCCTTGTGCTTGCATGTCATTTGGCAGGACATCGAGTTACGCTGATATTTGTATCAGAGTGCAGGTTCTGTTCCAGCATCACCCATATGCCCAGAAAGCCACATTACGAGCCCAACATCTGCCTATGGCTCTTCTCTGCCAACAGTTCATTAGCTTGCTGCCTAAAGCTGCCAGTCTCAGTAACTGAAATGGTCGTATGCCCTCTCCCTCCTCTCCCTTCCTTACCTCATCCCATCACTCCCAGCCGTCCCAGAAGTGATTTCGTGACAGATGGCACAGATATGCGAGCTCACACAGTATAACTGATGAGGTTTTTACAGATTTCACACAGCGCAGGGACTGATAATCAAATGTGATTGTTTATCATTTGGTGGCAGTGAGTTATGTGTTTGGCCTGTTCTTAGTGGTGCTCCACCTGCTACAGGCCATTTCAGCTTCCTTGCTTGTACCCTGTACATCATCTCCTCTCCTCTCCTCTCTTTTAATGGTCCTGTCTATCTCTTCTATCTCATCTTTTGATTGACCATTTCCGCCTCTCTTCGGCTGTTTAATAATAACTCTCTCTTTCCTCCCCTCAGTAATGATAAGTTCCTCTATAATTTCACAGTGCTCTTTCCTATTGGTAATTCACATCAGATGGCCTCCTACCCCCCCCATCTTCTCTTGTGGAGCTTTGTTAGTGTTATCAGGCAGGGCTTTGTGTGTGTGTGTGTGTGTGAGGAGGGGGGCAGGCATGCTGTCACTGCCTGTGTGGGGTTAGAGTGACACATTAACTAATAGGATGGATGTGAAGCACGGACCCAGAGGCTGTGTGTGTGTGTGTGTGTGTGTGTGTGTGTGTGTGTGTGTGTGTGTGTGTGTGTGTGTGTGTGTGTGTGTGTGTGTGTGTGTGTGTGTGTGTAGCCTTGTGTGTTCGACTGTGTATCTTTGACTCATGCCCTTTCCTTTTCATTATCCCTTTTTACTCTTTTTTTTTTTGTTCTGTCCATGTCTGTCTCCCCTTTATTCCTCTTTTGATTTTTTCTTTATCTCTTTCTCTTCTGTCCTTGACCTGATCTTTGGCTGTTGACACTTCTTTAGTGACTCAGCAGCGGCTCTGAGTCAACAACAGGAGAGAAGAAAGAGCTACTTGGGTTGGTGTTAAACTGAACACTGAGTCTAGAGGGTCAGAGGTTTTATTTGTCCCTGTTACATGTGGGACTGGCGACTACTCTGGTTGTGACCCAGGTTTTATCAATAGAGTCAGTGGTGGAGAAATAAAGCAGCAGCAAAATGCATAGTCATTGTCGTATAGTTTCATCATCATCCATACGAAAGGTGCGTATTGATCAGCACATAGAGACTTCATAACAGCATTTATGAGCCATAAAACAAGTATGACCGATCTGGCGTTTCACCAGACTTCATGAGGTGACGGTGACAGTGATATCCAATATCTGCTGCTGGCTGGCATTCAGTGTTTGCATAACAGTTATTTATAAAAGGCATGAATGGATGTTCTGTTCTACAGTTGAATCACACCATCTTCATCCATATGCTAGTAAATGACTTGAATGTTGCTGTTGTCCAGGTCCATTTAATTGACAATCCCGGGGGAATGGTTTCAGGCAGACTAGCGTGAAGAAAGCACTCGTTTCCTATTGGTTATCAATAGCAGATTCCCTTTATAAGATGCCTCCTACCTGTTGAACTTCTTGAAATATTTATGTTGTAATATCAGTGTCAATTAGTGTTTATTATATTGGACTGTTTTGCAATGTCAGTTGTGTGGTAAAATCTTGTAATGTTTTATTGCGGGCCACAGGAAAATTAGCGGTTGCTGAGGCAACGGCTCATAGGGATCCTAATAAAGAATAATGAATATTGTGTGATTCAACCATCCCTATGTGTTGTGGGTGAATTTGCTGCGGGTCATCTCTCTAACCACTGTAAAAATGTAATTTGTAATGTGATAACCGCTCTTTCACATTGTCTAACAGTCTACAGCCGCAGTGCAGAACTTCAGCTGTGACTGGACAAATGAGAGAAGGTGGCTGACCGATTTTGGCTTTTTATCACAGAAACTTGTTGGAGATTAAGGCCTTGAAACATAATTAAAAACCACATGAACTGGTTTTGACCTCATTAAGCCCCAAGTAGCTCCATCCATCAGCGTTGGATGTGACTGTATTTGAGTAGGAATTTTTAAAAGACTAGGATGGATTCAACTCAAGTCATCGCTAAACTGTAGATGCGGATATCAACTATGATAAATGTTTCTCTTCTCTCACTCTCACACAAAAAATCTTTCTTTGTCACTTTTTATTCTGCAGCCTTTCCATCCCGTCCTGTTACCCCTCATTCTTTCTCTATACATTCTGCCATTCTTCCACTTCCCTCTCTCACACACATTTTCCTCATAGCTATAATTGTGTCAGCGGCTGTCATAATCCTTCATGGTCAGTGGGTTACAGAGTGAGATGCTCTGAATATATCCCACCGGGGGAGATGGAAGAGGGCGGGGGGGGGGGGAGGCACGGCAGACGAGGTGACAGCTCATTTCCCTGTCTGTGATCTGTCATTAGGGTTCAATTGAAGCTTTATGACATTTTCTCCCCCACTCCCCCAAGACTGCCAACACTGGCCGACCACCCACAGCTGCCTAGCTGCATCTAGAGCGGACCGTTGGGAATGAGCAAATTACTGTATGAACATCCACCGCAGCATGTGAGACAGGTGTTCATACACAGACCTAGCTGGCAATTAAATGCTAACCAGCAAAAATAGAAGTGAGTATCTGTTTATTCACTGTTTACTCATTCAAAGGTCAGTTATCACATCGACGTCTCTGTGGAAGGAAGAGTTATCTCTGAGAGGATTGGCAGCTGCAGACTTTTGAATGCTAGCCAAAATTGATTGATTGTGCACAGACACGCTATTATTATATTGTAAACCATTATTTAACCTTTTTATGGTATAGCAGTTTGTAAATTTGTATTAGTCATGTTTAAAAGGCATCACTTTGATGAGTACTCTGTTAAAGGTCAGATGGGTTGGGGGTGGGGGGGAGAGAGGGATGAGGGAGAGCAGAAAATAGGGAGGAAGAGGTAAAGGCAGATAGGATCAAATAGGATAGGATAAGATGGGCTGAGGAGGAGGAAGTGATTGAATGAGGATGATGAGACCAAATAAATGAATGAAGGATGAAGGCGAGGGTGGTCTTGAGGAAGGATGGTGGAAGGGTAAAGGAGACGAGAGAGAGACGGTGAAGGAGGGAGAAGGGAGAGCCGGTCATAGGTAACCGAGTCCATGTTGTATGGGCCAGCGACTAATGAGATTGTGTAGCGAAGCCGAGTCCGGAGGCAGGAGGAGACAATGATGGACATGGAAAATGAAAAAGGAAAATAAGGATGATTAAAGAGAGGGGAGCATACACACATGCTCCTTTGGTGGCATGGCTTCATCTCTCTCCCACTCACAATATACTTCTCTGTGTATCCGCTGGACCCTCGTAGCTGCGGGCAGAACTGATGAACACGTCCTGTTAACCTCATCCATTCTCATTTTACTGGAACACTTGTAGATCTGTAGTTGTACTGTATTCATACTCTAATACTCACAGCAAAATAGAATGAATTTACTGTACTGCCGTATATAGACATACAGGTGTACTCCAGCTGTTGAGGTAGTGCATTAGTGTACTAGGGGAAGAACGAATCATTTGGCTTAACCTCCACTCTCCATGTGTCCTCATCACCTCTTGATCTCCACACTACACTACTCCCTGGTCGTGTGATTGTCCTCATGATGGTCCTACAGTACAGCCCCCTCCTCCATCAGCCAGTCATTCAACCAGCCAGTCATTTGGTTGGCCAACCAGCAAGGCAGTCAGTCAGTTTGGTCAGTCGTTGTTTTCTTGTGTCGGTTCCAGTGCACTTTGGGCACAAAAACCTGCAGCTGACCTGAATGACAACTCTGTACCAGTACTGTGTTTGTGCTGTAACTTTGTCTTTGAGGTCTTTCTCAGGCAAGGCTAACCAAAATATAACAGAGAGATGAAATGTTTTATTTATATTTGCCTTTGTTTTGAACTTATATGATAATTCTATTGTTAAAGAAATGTTGATTTTACTGGTAGCTATTCTTGCGTGCGTACGTAGATCTCTTTGTGTGTAGGTGGTAAATGTCCCGGGGGGCGTGAGCATGGCAGCAGGTGAAGCCACAGCCATTCTACTTCTATTAGGGGGAAGATTTACCAACAAACGGTAGCGTGCTTACGACCTGAACTTGAAAAAAACAGTCGGTCACAGTCCTCTCCGAGTGCGTTCATATCCTAACTGAGCAGATCCAAATAGTGCTGTATGTGATGCAAGACATTGTAAGTGGGACACATGCAGCATGTGACTGGCAGATCTCGCCAAAAAACTCATTTTTTATTCATTTTTTCAGTTTGCGTGCCCGTATTCAGGATCTCATAAGAGACATAAATAAATAATCAAACGTTAAAATGTGTGTGTGTGTGCGTGAACGAGCATGCATGATGAATGTCACCTAGCTTGTATTATGGTAATAAATCTGGTTATGCTCTCAGTAGTCCTCCGTCTGGCTGACAGATTTTCTGAGTCATTTCTAATGGGACTGCAGGAAGCTGCTGGAATTGGCTGCAATACAAAGATGTGTGAAACAGGTCTGCTTTAATGTGGAAACACAAAGGACGATGAAGTGGGGCCCACATGGATTTCCATCTCTCCCAGTACTCTCACTCGCTGCTCTTCTTAAGGCCGAGTTATTCTCAGATGATACATACTTGGATGCATTCTTCATTTTCTCCCTTTCCCCTGAAATGAACATGGCCTGTGTCCTGATTGAACATCATATTCAGGAATTATTATTGTGTACCCTGTTGTCTCCCCTCTTTTCTCCCCCTTTTCGACTGCCAACTCATGGTTGCACTGATATCCACCGTCTTACTGTCTGTTCTCCAGACGTCTCTTTCAGTTCTCATTCACTCACTCAAGGACAAGATTTTGTCTGCTGTTTGTATTTATATACTGTATATCTATACAGTCACTGCTTTTTGTCTTCATGGACTGACTCCCTACTGGCATGGTACCTTGAACAACTCTCTAATCTAATAAACAGCATCATCAGGCCACTGCTCCTGCCAGGGCGTTTCACCCTAGTGTGACCCCAGAGGCATCGAGGGGTTATGGCCTACTGGGACCAGGCCTTGCTCTCTTTCTGCATCTTTCATCTCTATCTGTATCTGTTGTATTATTTGTGTGTGTGTGTGTGTCTGGCCTTGTGTGTTTGACTGTGTGTCTTTGACTCCCTTTCCTTTCCATGTCTAGCCCAGAGCATCTGCTGTGTGTGGATAGTCAAGTCCAAGTGAGTAGTCCGAGAGCAGAGAGCAACGCCTAGCCCTCTCCCAGTCTCTCTGTGGCTCAGTAGGCGATCTTGAGGGGAGTCGGGGGGGTGGGAGTGTGTGTGTGTGTGTGTGTGTGTGTGTGTGTGTGTGTGTGTGTGTGTCTCCTGCCCTCTCAAAGCAGAGCCAGACCAAAGCCCTCCTCTCTCAGCAGGGGATACAGCATCTCCCTCTGTGGAGGCAGAACACACTGCCTCTCTCCTCCCGGTAGCTGATTCCCTGCCTGTCCTCCTCCTCCTGCTGCTGCCTGCTCCTCGTTTGTGTGCCGTTGCCTCCTCTCCTGGGCTTGTTATGGTCCACAGTTCCTAAAATAGACCTCCTTGCCATACAGCACCATGTTTGCACTTCATTAATAGCATATATAGAGCGTAATAAAAGCTAGTTGTCATTGGCTCAAATATAGTTTGAGTGGGTTTAGAGAATATTAACATGCTTGCAGTGGCACTGCTTTCCTCTCACTTTGTTCCCTGCCAATCGCCTCACTATCTCACAGAAGTCTGTCCTCTCAGACGTTTTTTTTGTGCTCTCTCTCCCTCTGTTCTTCTCCCCATTTCCCTTCATTCCCTCCCTGCCTCCCTCTCTGTCAGCATGTGAGACATGTTACTTCTCCTCTGAGCCCCAGCCACGCCTCAGATAAAGACCCTGTGCTACCATAATATTGGATAGAATGGTATTTAAACAGTATTGAGACTGTAACGGTGATTAAGGGCTGTACAAATAAAATGTGATTTGATTTGATTATTAAACAATGGCTACAGACTTTGTTTTTTTTGCCTTTGAATGAACTACAAGGACAGTGTGATTCTGATAATAGCTGTGAATGTGTTTGTCATATGGATTTTATACATATCTGTGGTCTGTCGTTGCTCCAACACCACCCATGCGGCCCAAAGTCATAGAAAGCAGACAACAATTTCCAACTCACACTGATCAATCTGTGTGTGCAGAAAAAAACAGACAGAAATAATTGTAAGATTTCTTTCTCTGCACTTTGAGTTTTTGGGATGGGCAGATTACGATGCTGCACAGTTCCTCCCCACAGCATTGATAAGCAAATGGAACTCATAAGCCGCTAATGGGGAATTGAATTAGTTTGACAGTGGCTAGATGAATGAGATCAAGCCGTATGAGATCCCTGCTAATGTAGTGTAATGGCAGATATGTGATTAGAAATGAGCATGTAATTTAGCATGAATCCTTGTCTAGACAGTGGGAAGTTTAAATATAACTTTTAAAAGAAAGGAAAAGTAGATTTTGAACATTAGATGCTTAACCAGAATCAGACTTTCTTCTGTAATGTTTTATGTTTTCCTATCGACAGCTCTCTTTTGGTAACTGACAGGCTTAAAGATGAAAATTATGGAGTATCTCTCATGCACATGTATTTGTAAGTGTGTGGATGCAAGTGTGTGTCAACGTTTTCTTAGTTCCTGATTCAATAACAACTTGCCAATCACTCAAACTGTGGCACTAATTATTAGTAAGTGTTGTTGCACAAGCGTTCCTAGTTTCTCATCAGTTGATGGGTGGGAAGGTGGGGAGAGCGTTAATACTGTTTAACCTTGAGTTATACCTCACATGGTTTAACCGGTCTAGTCGTGTCATCAAAGTTTAAAAAAAAAAAAAAAGAATATTCATTATTTTCTCTTTTTGTTGTTTCTAATAACTCAACTACATTGATGGTGTGTGTGTGTGTGTGTGTGTGTGTGTGTGTGTGTGTGTGTGTCCATCCATCCAGGGGAAGGAGACTGCAGAGGAGGAGGAGGAGGTCGCCGTGGGCATGGAGAAAGGCTTTATGGATGCATTCTTTGAACAGGTGAGTCTCTCTCTCTCTCTCTCTCTCTCTCTCTCTCTCTCTCTCTCTCTCTCTCTCTCTCTCTCTCTCTCTCTCTCTCTCTCTCAGTTTTTATTGTCCTCATTCAACCATATAATGGGTCCTTAGTACACTAATAACATGCCACTTTATATTATAGTCCAATTCATACACCAAAGTACCATCTGCCCGGGCATCATTCCTCTCCTGATGTTGAATCTAATAGTGTTGTTTTTCACAACTCTGACATCAATCTTATGCTATTTCTGTCCTCTGGGGAGCGTTGATATGATTTATACCTATCGATGTTGTTACTGGTGTGGCGTGGATCGTTATGTGTTTTATTTAATTTCAAATGGCCTGTATTGATTCAAAAACCTTTATTGTCCAGCTCTGAATAAGAACATGGACTGTTTCATGATTTCAGTCATTTTCCTCCCCGGTCTCTTCGGTATGCATGCCGATGTACTACGGCTGTAAATGCACCATGCCTTTTGTAAAACTGCATCTATGCATGCATTTGGGAGTGTTTTTTCCTGTACGCGCTGTGCACATGTGGTGGGAACATGAAGTGAACATTATCAGGGCTCTCAGAAGGAGGGCCCATTTCAGTGTAGCCACCAGTTGGCATCTCCTCCCCAGAGAGATGGAGGCCTGCTGTCATCATCAGTTACATGGAGCCAGGCTGACTCTACTATGAGATGAATTTCTCTGTGAGTAAATTGGCCTCCATAATGCCTTTTTGATGGGCCTGTTACATACATCTCCCATAGTGAGCAGGGGGAGTAATTCATTGGGAGCTCAACCAGACAGAAGGTTGAGGCAGGATCCTGAGTGAATACTGAAGAATTCACATCTGCTGTGAAATCCACATTTATTGTATTGGATATTTAAACTGCATGCACATATACTTGCACTGCGTTATGTAGAGTGTGAGAGAACATGTTAAAACTTTTAAAGTTTAGTTTTCATCATCATCACCACCATCAGCGTAATTGTCCAGACTTACGTTGTGTTCACACGTCACTCTGTCCTCTCGCTCATAGATAGATTGTCTTTATGTATCTTACTTTGAACGACTTTTTCCATATTCTCAGTATTTCACAATACTTTGATCTGTATTAGTCATCACTCTTTTTCTCTCCATCTTATTCTCAGTCTCTTCTGTTTTAGGGTGTTTTCTAAAGCCTTTTAAATCACCTGTGCACATTGATTTATGTATTGTTTACTGCATATTATCAATTTTATACGCTTTCATCAAGTAAATATAGAAAAAAAACCCTCTAAAACTCTGTCATTGTCTCTTTGTCTCTTACTCTTAGGAGTATTACAGCCTGCAGTCATTTCTGTCACATTTGTCTCCTCTCATTTCTGGTCCATCACTGGTTTTCACCGCTCACTGTCTGTATCAATCCCAAATACCAAAATGTACGCCTCTTTATCTGTCTGGTATTCCTGTCTGTTACACTGATCTCAAGCAAGTGGGAGTGAAGGAAGGAGAGGTTGAGAGAAATGTGGAGAAAGAGGGAATCAACAGAGAACAGTTTGGCTTGAAAGAGAGCAAGAAGCTGCAGAGATGGTTGGAGAGAGTTTGAAGTGAAAGTGATGTTTGAGTTTGACCAGAGAAGAGGTAGGGTAGTAACAACTGGCAGAGGGAGATATATAGAGGTACAGAGGGACTGGTAGCGAGGGTAGCAGGTTGAGGGAGTAGAGGGAGAGTAGAGGCTCAGGATAGAGAGACCGCTGTAGCCCTCCGTCCTCCACTCACACTATTAATGTGACCCTGTTGGTGTGGATATTGCTTGTATAATGTGTGTGTGTGTACACGTGCATTTATGTGTGGCTTTGTGTGTTAATGTGTGGATGCATTGTAGCGTGCACTATACTTTACAGTGTGTGTATGTGTGTCAGAGAGAGTAAGAGAAAGAGAATCAGATGCGATGGCGTATATTTTAAGATGGTGTTTGGGGCATTTTCACCTTCCTTTGACAGCAGAGAGACACAGGAAAGATTTGGGGGAGAGAGAGAGAGGGGCATGACATGCGACACCAAGGACATCGTGGTTACATGGTATGTGCCTCAGCCAACTGAGCCACCAGGATGCCCCAACATGCCATATTTTGACCATAATGTTTGACGATTGCAGGCATTTTGCCTTGTGTCCATACCAATGGTGATACTGGTATGAACCACCACAGATGGTAGCTGCAATCAGAGATGAAGTCATTACCTTCTGTTATGTCCTTCAACAGGAGGCGCGACATCTGACATCTGGTTGTTTACCTCCATACTTTCTGGCCTTCTGTGTGTGTGTGTGTGTGTGTCTGCTCTCATAGCTTTGACAAAGGAGTGTGCGTTGTGTCTGCAGTGTGTGATGCAGAGTTTGGACACTGGAGTCAAATGCTTTTTGTCTTATATAATCAGGCGTGGAGAACACAGAGGAGTCATCACACAGAAGAAGTTGTGTATGTACGACGGGCTGTTGCGTGTCTGCGCTCAAGTGTGTGTGTCCTTTCAGGTGTGTGATATTGTTTTTCTCCCACTCCAGTAAAATTTGCCTGATGAGAACTGAACAGCTTTAGTTGGTTTCATCT
Source organism: Hoplostethus atlanticus (assembly GCA_034670405.1). NCBI lineage: Eukaryota > Metazoa > Chordata > Actinopteri > Trachichthyiformes > Trachichthyidae > Hoplostethus > Hoplostethus atlanticus. Next base: position 10,925,608 of record JAXDDX010000003.1, on the reverse strand, counting down.
TCTGCTTGCTTACTGTCTCCTACTCTCCCTCTATGCCTCCCATCCTATCAAACTGTCTCTCTACTTTCTGACCCTTTAACTCTTCTCCTGCCTCTCTCTCTCTCTCTCTCTTAAGCCCTCACTCTATCTTTTTTTCTTTTCTTTTTCACTCATGCACACTCATTGTATTCCTCTCCACACACCTACGGTGGGGCTTGGTGTCTCCCGCTGGTCTTCCAGAGGCAATTATGCTGTTATTTAAAATAGAGATCCAATCAGCAGCTAATTAAGGAGGTAATGGGAGAATGATGACCTGGGCTGAGAGACGGGAAGGGAAGGCTGTGATGTTCAGGAATGTACGGACAGGGGAATGGAGGGGAGCTTTGGGGAGTGACACAGGAAAGGTGGACTAAAAATGGAAAGAAAGACGATCAAAGCATAATGGATGTATTGGTTAGTGGAAGGGTGTTGTCTGGTCTGTAACAGAGCAGATGTGGAGGAGGAAAGTGATTGATTGATTGATGCAGGGGTGAACGAAGGTAGACGACAGACCCAGATGAACGTAGAGGTTGATGAAGTCACTGGCGGATGTGACAGATGTGACAGATGTGATTATTACGGCTGTTACCAAAACCAGAGACAGCTCAGCTGGTATGATCGGGCAGATGATACTGTGTAGTGTGGAGTTAAAAGGACATACCTGGGCAGGGCACTTCTGGGGCCAGTTCCTTCATTGTGCCTCAGTTATATTTAACGATTCAGTCATTTCAGCGTGTGTGTGTGTGTGTGTGTGTGTGTGTGTGTATTTATTTATTATGTGTCTCTGATAATGACATCTTCAGTTTAGTTTCTATCAATATCACTCAGATTAATCATTGACGCTGCCCGCCTCAGTATATATGTCTCCCTCTCTGTCTCCCTCTCTGTCTCCCTCTCTGTCTCTCTAGGTGGAGGAGATCCGTGGTTTTATTGAGTCTCTGGCAGAGAAGGTCGAGGAGGTAAAGAGGAAGCACAGTGCCATCCTTGCCTCACCCAACCCTGATGAGAGTAAGTCTGTTTGTCCAGAACCACCAAAACCCTCATTATTAAAGGATTTTACTGATTCACTCTTTTTGTCTATGGCTTCACTGGTTTTGTCTTATTGTCCTGTTACAATTACACATGCATTTACACCTGCTGGATGCAAAATGACAAATATCCCTAATGGATGATTCATCCAGAATAAGTGACATTGTCAGAACCAAGTCTGCCCCTTTTATAGAGAGGCCTTTAATGATAACGTTAATCTTTAATAGCACAATGACTCAGTAATGAGTCGGAGACACTAACAGAAAGTGGTAGGAGAATAAATCCAGTAGTCACTTTATACCCATTTAATACAGCAGCAGCAAAGAGCCTGGTAATGCTGGCAGATTCCACTGAACTGAATGAAGAAATATGACTCTATCCAACAAGAAGAACATGAAAAAAAAGGTATGATTTGTCAGAAAAGTAAGAAGCCTGCCTCTTCTGTGACAGAAGTCTGAGAGCGTTGAAGGCGTCGAGAATTGCTCCATTCTGCCAGAGCAAAGTGTTCATGTCCAACCAGTCCTCTCTGCACTCTTGAGCTGTTATACTCTCACTGAGTTCTTGTGTGCTCCCCATCATGTTGTCTTGTTCTGTCTGTCTTTTTCTCCTCTGTTCAGCTATCTCTGCCTTACTCTTTATTTACTCTCTCTTTCCCACCATTACCTCCTCTGCCTGTATCTCTGCTTGTGGCTGCCCTTCTCCCTTTTCACCCACTTCTCCTCTTGGCTTTTGTTTGGTTCGTGCTGCGTGTTGGTCGCTATAATCCATCTTTCCTCCTCTCATTCTACTCCCCCATCTTAATTCTCACACATCCTTCCTTCATGTCAGACCATTGATCCAGGCCCCTGCTCCCACCGACGGGATGTCACTCACACTAGTAATCCTCCCTCCCCCATCCCCTACTTCCCTCCTACCCTCCTACATCGATCTGCTTGCTGCAGCAGGCATCTGACGAGCCCTTTAACTAGCCAGGGTGTGACGCCGACACAGGCGCATCTAAGATAGGACATCTTCTATACGTTAAGTCTCCTTCGTGACCGAAATCAAAGCTGCATGTGTGTCTCACGTGTCTATCAAGTGTGTGTGTCTGCCTGATGAGTGCACATCAGTCAGCAGCTGATCTAAATGTCAGGTTCATTATATGGAGGTCAATGGGTCAATAATTCTCACCTGCCTGTTGTGGTGTGGCCACTGGCAGGGAGTAATATCATCTAAATCACTTAAATGAGGAGGCTATCTTCAGAGCACTGTGTTATATGGTGTGTGTGTGTGTGTGTGTGTGTGTGTGTGTGTGTGTGTGTTAGGGTTATTGTACCTCTGCTGTGTGTTGCGTGTGTACATGCATGTGTGTGGGTGTAGAGTCTCTCTGTGTGTGACAACTGAGGTTACAGTCTGTAACTCCAACAGTATATTTTTTTTGTGCTAGCATTAGAATGTGTCATCACAACTAATTGCACGGTGACATTTTAATGTACAAATCGAACGTACGTTGTTTTATTGCAGATGCCTGTCACAGTCGGAGGAGTCGTGGAGGAAGAATCAATTCGATCTTTCGCCACTTTCACATAAAACGATTCTTCTTCTCACTTCCTTTTGTCTTCCAGCTTTTGAGCCAGCGTTTTGCTGTATAAGATTTCCTCTTGTATCCTCTTTTCTCCCCTACGATGTCAGCAGCCTGCCCAGCTTCTGCTGTAACTTCAGAGCTTTTCACTCCTCCCAGACCATTCTTCATCCCCATTCAATCTTTTCTTATTTTTCTCTTCGCTTCTTTTGTCATGAGAGCCAATATAAAGATCTTTTTCCACATTTCTCTAATCTATAGCCTTCAGTCTTTACAGACACGTTCTCTTTTACACACACATACAGTGTATATATATATATATAAATATCATGGAACTTATTGAAGAGTTACTGAGACCGTGAGTGTGTGATGCTGAGAGTGAGGGGGATAGCAGTGTCTGTCATTCCCTTTCCAGTGTGCTGTTAAACAGGGTAATTGAGGTAGAGAGGATAATTGGAACACATGCGCGCGCGCGCACGCACACACACACACACACACACACACACACACAATGAATTGGCTTTTTTCAGTGTGATTGTCTTTCAGAACACACCATAACATTGTTAGGTAGTAAACCTTCTGTTTCCGTCACGGTTTACCAGTTTCATAATCACATCACATCTCCCCATCCACCACCCACCTGGCCAGCCTCACGACCCTGTCCACCCCCACTTCGACTGGTGTCCTCGTCCCTCTGTGCCCTGTCCTCCCCTTCTCTTCCTCCCCTCTACTTGGGAGGTTTTGTATTCGCTGACTGAGACGTTTTCTGGTGATTTCCACATTGTTAATTCCAGCCCACACATGGAGCCTGATGTCACTTATTCTACCCTTATTAACACACAAGCACACACACACACACACACACACACACACACACACACACTCAGCTTCTGCTTGATATTACCCTCGCCCCTGCATTAGGCATTATCCCATATCTCAGTTTTACCTCCTAAATGAAGCATAGCAAATTTCCACAAGAGAATAGTGTGTAGGAATAATGTGTGTATGGGGTGCCATTTGTGTGAGCGCAGGCATGTGTGTGTGTGTGTGTGTGTGTGTGTGTGTGTGTGTGTGTCTTTGTGCATTTGTGAGTGTGTGTTTGTTTGTGTATGAGCTTGTTTCTGCATGGTTGGATTGAGGACTTGTGTGTTTCTGCTTGTGTGGGCTGTGATTCAGCAGCACTGTACAGCAGGTTCAATAATGATGATAGATTAGGTACTAACCATCAGATCATAATGAGTATTGACCCTGATATTTTGGGTGGCAGCCATTTTCCCCACATTGATGAGTACAAATGCATGTCTAGGATGGAGAAAGAAAAGGAATAAATGCATTTAACCGAACGTAACAGCTAACACCTGAACCAATTGTTAGGTAGGCTAGTGGAAGAGGGAAGTGACACAAACAAAAACAACAATAAACAAAGAAACAAAAGATTAGTCTGCCCTTACAACACATCCTCCCAGCTCTTTTGGCATGCAACAACTATTAAAAACACAAAAAGAAAACGCACATCAGAAACAGTGCAGACCCTCCTGCAAACACAAAGAGTTACAAAACTGGCATTCAAATTTCAAATTTTTGTGTAAACGTCAAATAAATAAATAAATAAATAATAATTATTATTATTATTATTATTATTATTATTATTATTATTAATAATAATAATAATAATAATAATAATAATAAAAGGATGAAAAAATGCAATTATCTTCTTCTTTACTTTCATAACCCAAAATAGTTGGTAATTGCAGTTCTTTTCTTTGTCTCAAAATGACATGAATGAAAATACTAAATTACTAAAATAAACGATCTAAATTTGAATTCAGCTGAAATGCCACTATGCTACTGCAAAACGTAGTTAAACTTCTGGTCTAATTACATGTATAGAAACTACGCCCCAACGCTGATAATTAGGGTTTATTTACCAACATTTCTCCCTCTGTTCTTCCACCCACTTAGTGTTTGCTCTCTCACATCTGATCCTCCAGTTTCTAAGGAGTGTCTTCCCTCTGACTTTTAAATGGCCTCAATTCACAGCCTTTTCTCTCCCTAGAACTTTAAAGTGGAGATGCTTGTTTTAATTGCAGCCTGTGAGTGTTACTGTTTCCAGTGTCAGTTTTTGGCTGAGTGCTCTCCCACCCTCAGAGTGCTCTTGCACAAAGCTCTTCCACCCTCAACCTAAATCCAAAAGAATTTGTAGGGCTCAACCTCTTCTCTTTTCATTTTTTCCTTCTCCCATCTTTCTTTTTTGTGTCTTGCTCTCTCTCTCTGATCTCTCTCTCTCTTCTATCTCCCTGTTTTAATGTCTGTTATTATGCCATTAAAGACATAGCTTCACACTGTGGAATAATAATATCCCTCTTAAAGTGTTGAAGTGAATCTGATGTGTATTGGTCATACTAATGAGTCTGTGACCCAGCTGGCTTGGATGTTCTCACACGGACACACACACACACACACACACAACCACACACACACACACACACACACAAGCGGTCAAGGCTAGTAGGATAACTCATTCACACAAGGATGAATCAGTTTAACTGCCGCCCGGTCTGCTTGGCTCCCAAACCAGAGGCCAGGGGGAGGCATGGGGTGATATTGCTCTGGTCTTGGAAAGTGTTGGGAGGCTGGTTGAGGTTTTAACGTGAGAAATAAACTGTCATGCTATCCACAATTCTGGCTGTTCTATTGAATCCCTTTACTGTTTTGAAAGATGCTTTAGGAGAGGGACAATATTGCAAGAGAGAGTGAAGGGGGTTGTTAGCAGACGCCAGATCAGGGCATAACAGTCCAATCAAATATATATCAAATTAATTATATGCACAGCAATGTCAGTATTGTTGTCATGTACTGTAGCATTAGTTAATTAGTTACATGCATAGATTTTCTGCAGAAAATGGTAGCGGCTCATGCTATGCTCTGTTTGATGATTACGTTTGTGGGATAAACTGTTGGTCGGTCCGAAACAGCAGACATGTGGACTCTAGACGATCAATAAGAGGAGCAAACACACAAAGCACTGTAGAGAGAGAGAGAGAGAGAGAGAGAGAGATAGAGAGATAATTGGCTCAATGTCTTGTCGGTGTCATCACACTGTGACATCAGCTCTTTGATTGAAACACACACACACACACGTGCATGCTCACATGGTATTGATATAGTGACAGGCCCTGTTTTATCGGTGTGAGAGGCAGGCTACTGATTACAACAGCCACAGTGAAACTTGTATGGTATTCTTATGCCTGAATGAAGACAATATGACTGGATAAATACTGCTTGCTGTAACATTGTTTGTTTTCAGAGCGAATGCTTCGTTTATCAGAGATGCTATCCACATATCCCTGATGGGAAATGCAGGTACCACCCTGACCAATACACATTAACTGTGGAAATAGTCATATGCATTACACTGGCTTAAACACAAAGTTCTTTTTTTTTTTTTTTTTTTAAATCTTTTGCTTCTTCCTTGCCCTCCCCCGTCTCCTCGCTTCCACATTTCATCCGTTTCGCCGTGCCTTGTTGTATCTCTCTTGCTCTATTCCTCTCCCTTTCCCTCTGCCACTTTGAAACAATCTGAAGCTAGTGAGAGGGCCAACCACACGCATCGCCATAGCAACACAGTCTTAATGATGGCAACAAGCGTGACCTGAAGATTCCATTTGAGAATCTCGGGGAGAGGATTGGAGTGTGACTCCTCTGTGAAGTCACAGCTCAATTGACTCCTTAGTATTGCCCTCTAATTTGCTTGCCTCTCACTTCTCCCTCTACTTATTCATCAGCGTCTCCACTCTTCCTCTTTTCAGACAGGCAATAATGATGCTGAATAGACACTCAATTGAGCAGGTTGGACTCAATTGAGCAGGTTGGAGCGTTTCATAACCATAAAGGGGGAATTGAATCTAATTCTTGAATACACATACACACACACTGTGCCTGGCCTGACACTAAGCTCTGTTTTATGCTATTATCTCTGTAATGCTGGTGCAATTGACCTCACAGACCAGGGGCCTCATTTATAAAGGTTGCTACGCACAAAAAAGTGGCGTTAACGGGGATGAAATGTGCGTACGCATATTTTACCGCAAACGTCGGGATTTATAGAAAAATTCTATGCGGTAAAAGGTGCGCACTTCTACGCATCCTTTCACCCGTAGAGCTCACCGCAAAGTTTTTCAGACACGGGAATCAGCGACGCCCGATGGGGAGATCACAAAATAAAGCTCAGTCCTCTTAAAAACATAGTTTTATAAGTGTGCTTTCACAGGGTTTGTGGTCTGTTGTAGTATCTGTTAAGCCACTACTTAAAACCTAAAAAAGCATTCTCTTAACTTATTTTATTGATTATTTTACCGGGCAGGCGCCAGGATGAAGTGACTGAGGGGGCTGTTAAAATGTATTTTTCATAAAATAAAACTCATTGATTTAACCATGCAACAGCCTCAGAAAGGCTAAATAACAACAACATAAGGCTACTGTTCAAAATCAAAGAATAGCCTACATTTATTAATCAGAGCACTCACATAAGAACGAAGCACTGCAGAGAATTTATGAACGATAACGATTCTCCGTCAAAATCAGCAGGGGGAGGCGCGTAGAAACAGCAGTTTGCGGCTTGCATCTCTCTCTCTCTCTCTCTCTGTCCCTCTCCCTCTCCCTCTACAATGGGGGGAAATGGAATTAGGGCCATGAAAGTTGTATTTACCACCACGAAAAGCAAGCAGGCTGAGAATACGAACTAAGTGACGTGTCTGTCTGTCTATCGATCTCCTCCGCTCCGTTTCAGTGGGCTACTATGGACGCCCTAACATACACCTATGAATAGATACATAAAGATTAAACAGAGGGGGCAAAAATACAACTTGTCATTTTGTTCATCATCAGTTTGTCTACCATTTTTATTTTGTCTTCTAAAGCACTTTGTAACTTTGTTTTGGAAAGTGCTATATAACTAAAGTTTATTATTATTATTATTATTATTATTATTATTATTAAGGTGTGCCGGATTATTAGGGCTTGTGCCCCAAACAGTACACATTTACGGCGCTCAACCTCAGTGATGAGGACCTCGATCTCGCACTCCGCAAATTTCGCCTTTCTTGCAGTTGCCGTCTCTCCGTCTTTCCCTCATTGATAGTCCAACAAAGGATACTTAACAACGTCGGCATATTCATGAGCTATTTAGCATTGACCATTTATGGATGATTGTGGGACGACACTGGGAGGAGTAGTGGGACGACACTGGGAGGAGTACACGAGCGCACAATTCACCGCAGGTGGGTATTTATAAAGAGAAGACTGCGTACAGGTGTGCGCCGCACGGTTTTATAGATCTGAATATTTTCTTGCGTTAGTAGATTCTGAGGTTTGTGCGTATGCAATGTTTTAGGATGGAATCTACGCAAAGTTTTATAAATGAGGCCCCAGGTTACAGAGGTTGCTATGGTTACGGAGAAATGAGAGAAACACTTCTATAACCTTATACCCCTCTGAGTTTCTGAAGTCCTTCCACAGCACGCATGTACTCACACACGAACACACACACGTACACAAATGCACACACACAAACATGATTGGGGAGAAATCCGGGTACAAACTGTGAACCATCATGCAAAGTAATCTAAAGCATCTAAAAGCATCTTATTTTTTAAACATTATTTACTCTGGGACGGTTTGCTAAGTATGATTGATGATTTGCACACATTTATACTAAAAGTAATGAGATTACACTACTGAGGTGGAGTAGGATTACATTGCTGATTACAGTTGTAAGAAAGTAATCTGTGACATAAGTGATTACATTTATTATAAGTAACCTTTCTAACCCTACACACACACACGTACAGACTCTCTCTGTCTCTCTCTCTCACTCACTCACTCACTCACTCACTCTCTCTCACACACACACACACACATACACACATACACAGATAAATATAGAGCACTGCTTATTCATTCTACCCCAAGGGCCTCAGCCCACTACTTCAGATGAACTCCAATGTTTCTCTGACCTTGGAAAATACAGCATATACCCCATATATTAACACTAGCACCAAACAAGTGTATATCAGGGTTATAGTGTATATGTTATGGTAATAGTGCTTTGAGTGTTTGTTTCACAGTTGCTTGTGGAAAAAACAAAAAACATCAGAATTTGATATCCCAGTGTTTATCTTGCTTATCTTGGTTTCATTATTGTTAATTTCCTCTTGAACAACAATCAGAACTGGCTTCTCCAGATTTCCTCCAAAAGAGCCTTCATCATATCATTTTCCTACAATATTACATTTCTGTCACTAACTCAGCTGCACGTATGTGCTTACCTGCAAGTGGCTTCCTTTGCCAAATGACATAGTACTGTATGTGTTGTAATGGTTACACAGATTGCTTAAACGTTTGAGAAATGTCAAGACCACCCACACCCCTCCTGTGATCTGCCATTCAAATTCAGCCGAAGACTGTTGAACTGTTGTCAGTTGGTCATAAAATGATATTTTTTTCTATGAATGAGTCTGACGTTGCATTCACACCTGTGCATGAGTTGTCCCGCTGAGCTGTGTTTACACCAAGCTGATGTTAGTTACCTTCTCCACTGAGCCCATATGGTTTTATATATCATACAAGCTGGCCAGAAGATTTACCTCAGCCAGTGTTTGGGATAGTCTGGTGATCGGAATTCATCTGATGAGTTTGATTCAGAACGATTCAGAACAAGGCCTTACCATCATGGTTGGCCCTCCACTTCTCATTGTGTATTTGTGTTTATGAGGGTTCATCTTAGCTTAGCTGTGTGGGCTGTCTCTACTGTTATTTTAATCATCAAGTTGTTGATGATGAGCAGGTTAGATTTCATACAGGTTAGATATGCTGTGCCACTGTAGAATTGAGGATGCTCATATAGTCATTACACAGGTTTTACTGATCTCTTACCACTATATGTGCAAATACTGTATTTTAATAATCGAACACTTACAATTATGTAATCATATTCCCAATATAATATTGAATGAGGATCACAAAGGGCTGCCTACCCTGCTCTATGTGATTCCTACAATCTTAATGAAGCAAATAGCATGCAGAACAATTATAACAAAGTGCTGCAGACAAGCTGTAAAGCAGATTTGATTGAATGGAGTGGAGTAACTTTTAAGGACCATCTCTTATGTCAGCTGGCTTGCCTGGGCTTGTTAACATATGGAGATTTGGTTCTTTAATGGCATTAAGATCATAAATGACTTTCTTACTTCTTTGAGATGTGCTAAAAGGCAATTAATGCTCCAGGGCAATATGTCTGAGAGAGTGTGTTTAAGAGACGTTCTGTATGCATGTTAGAAATAGATATTTTTTCTTTCCCAGTATTACTTGCTTCCCTCCTACTTCTCCTTTCTCTCTCTGTCCACCCTCTCACTTTCTCTCTCCTCTCTCTTGAACCCCCTTAGTGAAAATGAAAAACATAAGGGCTTTGCACAAATACAGAAATTAAATTGACTAAACCTACCAAGTAATATGGGTTATCTTTGCAGTGTAATCTGTGAATATTGTATTCTGTTCATTGTCAAGTGTAAGTATAGAAAATCGTTAGTGTGTTGACTTTATTGAAATGATGTTGTTTGTCTTTATGTTTGTTTATCTCATGCACATCATCAGAGGGGATCTGTAGCTCTCTAATGATGTGGAGCTGATAATTACTGTGAACTGTAAATGAACAGTAGTTTGCATTGCAGTAACCATAAAACTGCACCAAATCCTATGCTTAATTTAATTGTGCCTAAAAGTTATGATTATTATCCAAAGCACGGTTGTTTTTCTTACAACAAACAATTTACATTATGTCCGCCGGGAGCAGCCTGCAAGAGCTGGTCAGTCGGGGTTGGAGCGGGATGCTCCTGCAAGCCCGGCAGGCTGGCCGGCTTTGGTGCTCTGCCGCTGCACCCCCGCAGACCTCGGACAGTCGCCGCGGCTGGAGGCGGCCCGCTCCGTCTCTCCCGCTGCTGCTGGCTCGTTCTGTCCGCTCCACGTTCAGCCGACCCGATCTCCTGTCGACTCCACAGCCACACAGTCAGCCTCTCACACTGACGCGCACACGCTCACCCACCCACACGCGGATTAAAAAGGCCCCAGCCGCAATCAACCTCAACTGGCTGCAGCTGGTACCGTATCCAGGGAAGAGGCAGTCCACCGACTCACCTCTCTCCTGGATCCAATTAAGCCTCACCCCAACCTCCCCCCAGTCCGCCACACATTACATTACAAAGTAGTAATAATATCAAAACTAGGGGTTTTATATTCATGCTTGACCAACAATATCAGATGAAATGTTTTAATGTACTATAAACTCTAGTGTATAAAATATGAGTGTGAAACTGCTGGTTTAACTGAGGGACAAGTGATAAAAGGGAATAGCGAGATTTCTCCGTTCTTCAGCTTGTCATATGCAATCACACCATCGTTTCACTGCTTTCCTTTAACCATCATCAAAAAAATCCTCTTCTCCATGTGTATGTCTGTACAAGCGTGTGTTTGTGTGCATAAAATACTGCATTGTGTGCTGCTGCATATACTGTATATGTGTATGTGTATATGTGCGGTGATGAGTGTTTGTGTGTCTGTGTGTGTGTCAGTGTGTACATATGTGTTTGCTTTTACGTGTGAGGGTGTGGCCATTTTGTGTATACGACCATTTCCGTGTTTTTGTTTCTGTGAGTGTGTATGTTGCTGTTGTGTATGAAGCCTCTTGTTCATGTGTTTCTAAGAAGCAAGCTCCTTCCCATTCTCATACTAGGAGTCTAGAGTTGTTTCTCTCACTTACAAACAGAAACTTCATGCTGCTGTGTGCTCAGACTAATATCTCAGAAAGGCACAAATACAGCCGGACCGCCACTATGTGGAGTATCAAGAGCGCGTGTCTATATATATATATATATATATATATATATATATATGTGTGTGTGTGGGAGTGTGCATGTGAGGAAGGGTAGAAGACTGTGTGATGAGAGGGATGTAAAGAGTGCTGGATCTCTTTGCAGGAGAGAAGACATGGCAGACCACTGCTGTGTCTGCGCTGGTGTGGAGTGAAGCTGATGAATTGTTTGTCCCTGTTGGGAGTGCCACTTAGAGTCATTCCTTGTGTGTCAGTATTGATTCTGTCTGTGAGAAGCTGGCTGGCATATGTGTGTGTATTTTCACACAAGTACACCGATCACCCTGTTTCTCTCTTCTCTTCTCTTCTCTTCCTATAAGGTTTTGTGGGAGTTTTTCCTTGTCCTCTGTGGGGATGTCGTGTACTAATCATTTATTATTTTCACATGTTGGGCACTGTGAAGCCCTTAGAGACTGTAACGGTGATTAAGGGCTATACAAATAAATGTGATTTGATTTGATTCTCTTCTCTTCTGTTTCATCACCATCTTCATCCTCTACTCTCTTCTTCTTCCTCAGAGACTAAGGCTGAGCTGGAGGATCTTATGGCAGACATCAAGAAGTTGGCCAACAAAGTGCGCTCCAAATTAAAGAGTGAGTATTGTCCTTCTCTTCTCTTCTCTGATTAGCTTAGCTCACTCACGATTAGCTCACTCACATTAACATACAGTGTACAAGCATCATGGATGTCTGGAAGTAGGGTAGACTGTGGCCATGAAGGGACGAACCTTATCAGCAATAATGTTTAGGTATGATTCAAACAATGCTCAATTGATACTAATGGGCCTAATGTGTGCCAAGAAAACATTCCCTACACCATTACTCCACCTCCGACCTGTACTGTTGACAGAATCAACAGCATCAATTAATTGATGCTGGAACCAACGCATCGTTGAACGGTAATTGCACCCTATCTGCATGCTGTTTGTACTGAATCACAGCCACGTAACTAACTGTATGCAGAAGCGAGCTATTGGTATAAACGGGGAGGTAATAGTAGCCACACAGTGTACGTTTGAAAAACCATCCCTGAGAGTGTTGGAGCTTGTGCATCCCTTCTTGTTGGAAACCCAGTATCACATTCAGTAAGACAGACATGCGTGAATCCCAATTCAAATGGAAGATTGATGTAAATGTGAATGAGCAGTTCCTCACGCCACTTTGAAATTCTCTGTTGAAATTGTCTCTATTTGAAGGTGTCTTTAATTGAAGTGAAGGTGTCAACTTATGTCATGCTTGAGTGTGAAAGAGCAGGCAGGGAAGTGCTCATCAAAGCTGCCGTTCCTTTCTCAGGACTCCTCTTAAGGATGAAAGAAGAGAATCATCCCAGTAATGTACTGTATACCTTGATGAAATTCCTATTTAAGTGCTATCTGGTCAGGGCTGTCTTTCCATTAAACTGCGATATAACATTCCGCAATCCCCTTTCCCGTCTGAGTGACTTTGTCACATTTGATGTGTGATTGGTGAAGATAAGCTTAGAGGAGAGCAGCAGCTCTTAACACTCACTTTCACAGGGTTCCCACTGGCCTTGAAAATCCTTTCAAAGTTCCTCAGCTCTCTTGACATCTCTACATCCTATGGTCAACACTTCACATCCTGAGAAAAGCCTGTGATGGATATTTGTTGATATAGCAGCAGTGTTCAGTTTTAAAATGAATGATTTCACCATTTCTTGACTTGGTATGATAATGAGTAAAAAAAAGAGGCCTCTATGTCTAATTTGTCCAATATCATGTCTTACTCTGGCACTAATTGTAATGTTATATAGAACAAGTATGCTTGACTTGAGTGTAGAATTAGGAATGACTTTTCTTCTAACCACTCTAAATGTTTTCTTTTTTTAAGTGAGCTTTGACCTGATTGAATGATTGATTTGAATGTATATTTTCCTGTATCCTTACAGGTATACAGCAAATCATTGAGCAGGAAGAGGGGCAGAATAGGTCATCAGCTGACCTGAGGATACGTAAGACACAGGTACAGTATTGGCAGGAAAGGAGTCAACAGGAGCCGATATTTGTATCTGCTCACCTCCTGTTCATTTACTATTTAGATTTCTGACGACGTTAGCGTCTACCGATGGCTTACAGTAAGAACACTAAAGTGAGGTGTGTTGTGCCCTGCTGTCTCCCTCCAGCACTCCACGCTTTCCCGTAAATTTGTAGAAGTGATGTCGGAGTACAACACCACCCAGTCAGACTACAGGGAGCGCTGCAAGGGACGTATCCAGAGACAGCTGGAGATCAGTGAGTAGGCCTGCAGACTAAACCCTCCTCATTGATTCAATACATCCATATCTAATTTCTGTCATATATTTATTTGGCCTATGCTATACACTAAGCACACAGTATACACTATGTTTACACAGTATACAATACCCAAGTACAGGGTATTATACAGTTTACAAGTTTTTTTTCAAGGAATGCGCTACAGATGTTACGATCGTGTACAGGACCCAAGTGCAAACCACAGACAACAGAGACGAGGATAGGGACAAAACCAGGTTTTACTAGGGAATAGTACAGAGGGTGGCAAGGTAGGGATGGCAAGGGGAAGACGGGCTGGTGCAGGAGCAGGGTGAACAGGGCTGGGAGACAGGACGACAAGCAGGGAACCAGGAGACAGACAGGCAGGGTAGACAGGCAGGTGGTAGGACGGCAGGCGGGGAGTCAGGGAAGGAGACTGGATCTGGACGCCACCTGGCGTACGCCTGGTGCCAGTTGGGTGCTGACGGTTGAAGTCCCGGATCAGGGATGGGTCCAGGATCTGGGCCCGCGGGATCCACGACCGCTCCTCCGGACCGGGCACGGTGGCGCAGTGCTTGCACTGCTGCTTCACAGCAAGAAGGTCCTGGGTTCGATTCCCGCCTGGGGCGCTGTTGAGTCTGGGGTGCCCAGGTGGGTTATCTCCCGGGCCTTTCTGTGTGGAGTTTGCATGTTCTCCCCGTGCTCACGTGGGTCTCCTCCTGTAAAAGACGGTGACGTACACCTGGAATTGGTCCCTGGGCGCTGGTGTTGGCTGCCCACTGCTCCCTGGCTGTCCCTGGAGGAAGGTCGGCGGGGATGGGATAAAAGCAGTATTTCACTCAACTCGGACACTCTACCCTGTGTGTGTGTTGTGTTTGGTGGCCACTTCCCCCCTGCATGTGTTGGTGCATGTTTGTGCATGCACCAATGTTGCGAATAAAGTCTAATCTTAATCTTAACCCTCCCAGTCAACCAGGTATTGGTACCCCCAACCACGGCGGCGCACATCCAGAAGTCGCCGGACGGTGTAAGCTGGGTGGTCGTCAATAATTCTGGGAGGCGGGGGGGCAGGAGCAGGGGGGGACAGGGGGCTGGAGGAGACAGACTTAATTTGGGAGACATGAAATGTGGGGTGAACACGAAGGGAGGGAGGGAGTTTCAGGCGGACAGCACAGGGGTTGACTATGGCCTCTATCTCGTAGGGCCCAACAAAACGGGGAGCCAGCTTTTTAGAATCCACTTTCAACGGTAGATCCTTTGCCAGGAGCCATACCTGTTGCCCAGGAGTGTAGATGGGAGCTGGGGCGCGGTGGCGGTTAGCCTGGGTCTGGGACTGGGTGGATGCTCGGAGTAGGGCAGTGCGGGTGCGCTTCCAAATCTTCCGGCATCGGCGCATGTGGGCCTGGACCGAGGGTATGGCAATCTCCTCCTGAGAAGGAAATAGAGGGGGCTGGTACCCAAGGGAACAGAGGAAGGGGGACAAACCTGAGGAGGCGTTGATGAGGGTGTTGTGGGCGTATTCCACCCAGGAGAGCTGGGAGCTCCAGGAGGATGGGTTGGTGGAGGTGATGCACCGGATGGCAGCCTCTATCTCCTGGTTCGCACGCTCTGACTGCCCATTGGTTTGTGGGTGGTAACCGGACGACAAGCTGGTGGTGGCGCCCAGGGCCTTGCAAAACGCTCTCCAGACCTGAGAGATGAATTGGGGTCCCCGATCTGAAATGATGTCGGTGGGGATGCCGTGGAGGCGGAAGACGTGGTCCACCATGAGGTCCGCAGTCTCCCCGGCCGATGGCAGCTTTGTAAGGGGGATAAAATGGGCAGCCTTAGAGAAGCAGTCAATAACCGTGAGGATGGTGGTCTTACCGTTGGACGGAGGGAGGCCGGTGACAAAGTCCAAGGAGATGTGGGACCAGGGATGGCTGGGGACAGGCAGGGGGCAGAGCAGCCCGGCACGGGGCTTGTTAGAGACCTTGTTCCGGGCACAGACCGAACAGGCTGCGATGGACCCCCGGGTGTCCGTGTCCATGGAGGGCCACCAGAAGCGTTGGCGGAGGAAGGCGAGGGTCCGGGTGATGCCGGGATGGCAGGTGAGATGGGTGGAATGGGCCCACTGTAGCACCTGCGAGCGGACAGAGTCAGGGAGGCTGTTGGCACGGTGGCGCAGTGCTTGCACTGCTGCTTCACAGCAAGAAGGTCCTGGGTTCGATTCCCGCCTGGGGCGCTGTTGAGTCTGGGGTGCCCAGGTGGGTTATCTCCCGGGCCTTTCTGTGTGGAGTTTGCATGTTCTCCCCGTGCTCACGTGGGTCTCCTCCTGTAAAAGACGGTGACGTACACCTGGAATTGGTCCCTGGGCGCTGGTGTTGGCTGCCCACTGCTCCCTGGCTGTCCCTGGAGGAAGGTCGGCGGGGATGGGATAAAAGCAGTATTTCACTCAACTCGGACACTCTACCCTGTGTGTGTGTTGTGTTTGGTGGCCACTTCCCCCCTGCATGTGTTGGTGCATGTTTGTGCATGCACCAATGTTGCGAATAAAGTCTAATCTTAATCTTAACCCTCCCAGTCAACCAGGTATTGGTACCCCCAACCACGGCGGCGCACATCCAGAAGTCGCCGGACGGTGTAAGCTGGGTGGTCGTCAATAATTCTGGGAGGCGGGGGGGCAGGAGCAGGGGGGGACAGGGGGCTGGAGGAGACAGACTTAATTTGGGAGACATGAAATGTGGGGTGAACACGAAGGGAGGGAGGGAGTTTCAGGCGGACAGCACAGGGGTTGACTATGGCCTCTATCTCGTAGGGCCCAACAAAACGGGGAGCCAGCTTTTTAGAATCCACTTTCAACGGTAGATCCTTTGCCAGGAGCCATACCTGTTGCCCAGGAGTGTAGATGGGAGCTGGGGCGCGGTGGCGGTTAGCCTGGGTCTGGGACTGGGTGGATGCTCGGAGTAGGGCAGTGCGGGTGCGCTTCCAAATCTTCCGGCATCGGCGCATGTGGGCCTGGACCGAGGGTATGGCAATCTCCTCCTGAGAAGGAAATAGAGGGGGCTGGTACCCAAGGGAACAGAGGAAGGGGGACAAACCTGAGGAGGCGTTGATGAGGGTGTTGTGGGCGTATTCCACCCAGGAGAGCTGGGAGCTCCAGGAGGATGGGTTGGTGGAGGTGATGCACCGGATGGCAGCCTCTATCTCCTGGTTCGCACGCTCTGACTGCCCATTGGTTTGTGGGTGGTAACCGGACGACAAGCTGGTGGTGGCGCCCAGGGCCTTGCAAAACGCTCTCCAGACCTGAGAGATGAATTGGGGTCCCCGATCTGAAATGATGTCGGTGGGGATGCCGTGGAGGCGGAAGACGTGGTCCACCATGAGGTCCGCAGTCTCCCCGGCCGATGGCAGCTTTGTAAGGGGGATAAAATGGGCAGCCTTAGAGAAGCAGTCAATAACCGTGAGGATGGTGGTCTTACCGTTGGACGGAGGGAGGCCGGTGACAAAGTCCAAGGAGATGTGGGACCAGGGATGGCTGGGGACAGGCAGGGGGCAGAGCAGCCCGGCACGGGGCTTGTTAGAGACCTTGTTCCGGGCACAGACCGAACAGGCTGCGATGGACCCCCGGGTGTCCGTGTCCATGGAGGGCCACCAGAAGCGTTGGCGGAGGAAGGCGAGGGTCCGGGTGATGCCGGGATGGCAGGTGAGATGGGTGGAATGGGCCCACTGTAGCACCTGCGAGCGGACAGAGTCAGGGACAAAAATACAGTTGGGCGGGCCGTTACCTGGGTCTGGTTGAAGTGCCTGGGCCTGTCTTACTTGAGCCTCGATTTCCCAGGTAATGGCGGCGACAAAGCAGGAAGGCGGCAGGATGGGAGCCGGATCCGCGTTGCCCTCCTCCGCGGTGTAGATGCGGGACAAAACGCCGGGCTTGATGTTACGGGAGCCTGGGCGGTAGGACAACGCGAAATTGAAACGCCCAAAGAAGAGCGCCCAACGGGACTGACGTGGGTTCAACCGTTTAGCCGTCTGTAGGTATGTGAGGTTACGATGGTCCGTCCAGACGACGAAGGGTTGGTCAGCTCCCTCCAGCCAGTGACGCCACTCCTCCAGTGCCAACACGACGGCGAGGAGCTCCCGGTTGCCCACGTCGTAGTTCCTCTCTGCGGGTGAAAGCTTGCGAGAGAAGAAGGCGCAGGGATGGAGCTTACCGTCGGGCGGGGACCTCTGGGAAAGCAGCGCTCGCACCCCCGTGTCCACCCCCTCCACAATAAACTGCAAGGTGGGATCGGGCTGGATGATGACAGGGGCAGAGCTAAAACGGCGCTTGAGCTCCCCAAGAGTGGTCTCCGCCTCCGGGGTCCACCGGAACGGGATGGAGGTGAGGGCCGTGAGTGGGGCTGCAATGCGGCTGTAGTTCTGAATGAACCTCCGGTAAAAGTTGGCGAATCCCAGGAAGCGCTGCAGCTGCTTGCGGTTGGTGGGCGCCGGCCACTCTGCCACGGCGGAAACCTTGGCAGGATCCATGCAGATCTGGTTCTGGGCGATGATGTAGCCAAGGAAAGACACTCTGGGGATGTGGAACTCGCATTTCTCTGCTTTAACAAAAAGCTTGTTCTCAAGTAGGCGCTGGAGTACCTGGTGGACGTGCTGCTCATGCTCGGCGGGGTTCTGAGAGAAGATTAGGATGTCGTCAAGGTAGACAAACACGAACCGGTTGAGCATGTCCCAGAGCACGTCATTCACCAGGGCTTGGAAAACGGCGGGGGCGTTAGTCAGTCCGAACGGCATGACCAGGTACTCGAAGTGCCCCAGTGGAGTGTTGAACGCCGTCTTCCCCCCTCGTGGATGCGGACGAGGTGGTAAGCATTGCGCAGGTCCAGCTTTGTGAAGATTGTGGCACCTTGGAGGGGAACGAAAGCAGAGCTGATTAGCGGCAGCAGATATTTATTCTTCACAGTTATGTTGTTCATACCCCGGAAGCCAATACATGGCCGCAGGGTCCCGTCCTTCTTTCCCACGAAGAAAAATCCCGCGCCGAGGAGGAGGGTCGGATGATGCCCGCGGCCAGGGAGTCCCGAATATAAACTTCCATAGCCTCGCGCTCAGGTCTGGATAGGTTATATAATCGGCCACTGGGAAGGGAGGCACCCGGGAGGAGGTCGATGGCGCAGTCATACGGACGGTGAGGCGGCAATGACACTGCGTGCTGTTTGCTGAACACCGGGGCTAGGTTGTGGTAAGCCTCCGGGATGGAAGACAGCTCAATGGACTCCGGCAAGGACGGTGGTTTGGAGCTAGCTGGGGCAGGGGCAGAAAGCAGACAGTGAGAGTGACAAAAATTGCTCCAAGAAGTAAACTGACCTGTGGTCCAGTCCAGGTGTGGGTTATGGATTTGAAGCCAGGGGAAACCAACCACCAGCGGAGAGTGGGAACAGTCGAGTATGTAGAACCTGATGGTTTCTTGGTGATTTCCGGAGAGCAGCAGCGTCACGGGGACCGTCTGGTGGGAAATCCGAGCCAATGGCGTCCCGTTGAGAGCCTTGGCCTCCAGAGGGGACTCCAGAGGCTCCGTGTCGATGCCCATCTGCTCTGCCACTACCCGGTCCATAAAACTTTCGTCGGCCCCGGAGTCGATGAGGACCGAGTAGACCTGGGACTGGTCGCACCACAAGAGAGTGGCCTTGATCTGGGGACGTGAGAGAGAAGTACATGCTGCTCGGCTCGTCAGTATCTCTCTCATTACTGACGAGCCGGCGCTTTTACTGGGCGGAACGGGCAGGAGTCTAAAAAGTGTCCAATCTCACCACAATATAGGCAAGCCCTGGCATTGACCCGACGGGCCTGCTCCTCGGGGGTTAGGTGAGCCCTACCCAACTGCATGGGCTCGGGTTCCTGGCGGGGCTCGGAGACTCTCGGCGGAGGAGGACGAGCCGCTCCTTGCAGACGCCGCCCTCGTAGATGGTTGTCTAGCCGAATGGCTAGGGAGACCAGGGATCTAAAGTCAGCCGGTTCGTCACGGGCGGCAATCTCGTCCTGCAGATGCTCCACCAGCCCGTTTAAAAAAGGTCCCTCGTAGCGCCCGGTCGTCCCACCCAGCGTCCGCTGCCAGGGTGAGTGGTTAGCAAGGCTTCCTGGTTGGTTAGCTGGGAGATCTGGTTGCTCATGGCCTGGTTGCTCTCGGACAGGCTCCGGAGGACCTGTTCGTGTTGTCCTAGGAACTCTCCCTGGCTGGCAATTGCTCTTCGAAGCAAGGCGGGCTCCGAGTCCGGGTTTGCTGGGTCCATAGTGGCCAGATCGTACTGTTACGATCGTGTACAGGACCCAAGTGCAAACCACAGACAACAGAGACGAGGATTGGGACAAAACCAGGTTTTACTAGGGAATAGTACAGAGGGTGGCAAGGTAGGGATGGCAAGGGGAAGACGGGCTGGTGCAGGAGCGGGGTGAACAGGGCTGGGAGACAGGCAGACAGGACGACAGGCAGGCAGGGTAGACAGGCGGTGGTAGGACGGCAGGCGGGGAGTCAGGGAAGGAGACTGGATCTGGGTACAAGACAACAGGGTTAGTAAAGGCGAAGGAGGAACTTTGAGAATATTCTGCAACGCAGCCGAGAACGAGACTGACAGGGCAGTACAAACAACGATCTGGCGATGAGTGGATGGAAAGCCGGGGTTCTTATACTGGTGGTGATGAGTTGATGGATAGCAGGTGTGCGGGGTAGAGCAGGTGAGGGGGAGGTGGTGACGAGTCAGGGAGGAGCCGGAGTCTGGAGCCACGCCCGCCAACACACACACACACACACACACACACACACACACAGACAGACAGAGACAGACAGGTAGAGAGACTGCTAGGAGGTGGAGGGCGTGACAACAGATGCATGTGCATATCATCTGAGCTCATATCAGTTTCAAGGTGTTTCCACTTGCAGCAAAGTCACTAATTGACACAGAAGTATTATAAGCCTGGGAAATGGAACTGCTTTCTCCAACATTTCCTTGCTAGCAGCCGTCTTGCTAATCCTCCTGAGTTGCTTCACAGTTACAAATCACTGGTTGCCTAATCGAAAGCAGGACTGTCAACTTCTGTATCCCTTTAGGGGGGAATGTGTATATATTTATATTAATATAAACCAATACTATGGCCTGGCTGGTCCAACATGAGTACAAAACGTTACCATGCACAAAAAAGAATAGTGCAGGTTTACCAATATCTGTCATACAAAGAAGATCAGTGCAGTTATCTAAAACTCTGCACTGGTACAGAAGAAGCATAACGTTTTTTTATTTCTTTTGTATTTTTTTCTATTTTAGGTCATTGTCAAAATCTTAATCACGTCTTCATCTGCATATCTTTCATCCCCAGCCTGGACATCGTCCTATTCATCATCCTCCTCTCTGTCCATTCCATATTTCATTCTGTAGTCATTTGGCTGGTGCAGTGTAGCAAAACAACCACTCTCACAGCCATTTTAAAAGAAACCACTCAAAACACATGCATCACCCACCACCAACACCCAGTGACTGAACCATCACAGTAGCATGAGGCAGCGCAAAGTCACTTTTGGAATTTTACATATTTTACACATTAGCTGTGTATGTGTGTGTTTGTGTAAAAGGGGGGTGTTTGTGTATGGATGCACATGCCAGGTTGCTCCAGCTGAGATCCAAGCTCCTCTCATTCCTGTCACACTGTATGTGTAGTATGATTTGTCAGGTATGATCTCCAGGCCCTATAGGCTCCTGGACCGGGCACTGACAGGCCTCGGCCAGCCAGGAGCTGCTATGTGGATGACTGGATGACTGCCTGGAAGGGTGCACAGTGACAGCTGCCCCTAACAGGCATGGTGACAGGGTCACCTTATACACACATACACATATGACTCATTCAGTGGTAATAGCAGTGTAGCAGGGCTGGTGATGTCGTAGGCCATAGACTTAATTTCCTCTGACCATCTGTCTCTTTCCTAGAGTGGACTCCTGCAGCCAGGTCTGTATGTGTGAGGCCACTCAGCCCAGCTATGTCAAACCCATCCAGCCCAGTTCAATATGACTATAGTAAACATAGTGCAGTCAGGAGGACGACAGCCAGGTTTAGGTAGATTACTTTTAAAATGCATCCCATTACAGTTACTAGAGAATACAAGCTCAGTAATGTGTTCTGATAACGAGGTGAAACACCAGTAGGTTGAGGAAATTTATTTCAGGTTTGCATACAATTTTCTTCTGTGCAACATTTCATAAAGACGTACAACACCTCCTATTATTTAAATGGCCTTATGAGTTTCTCGTTTTCACCTTAAAAAGTATTCCTAGATGTAATCCTCTAAGTACCTGTAATTGATTATTTTTTATTTATTTATTTTATTTATTTATTTATAACAGAATACAGGTACATTTTTTGTAAACGTAATGGCGTTACAAGTATTCCGTCACTACCCAACCCTGACGACAATACTAACTTGATTTTCACCTGAGGCCTGATAAAAAAAACCTGCCTCAGCTGTAAAAACACACACACACCTGACTCACCTTTTCCTGGAGGTCCTCCAGATTCATTTGGATTTGATTTGATTTGTCAGCTGCTGGAGTCATGGGAGGGCCTCACTGATATCACCTGTCATCAGGGAAGGGATTAGAAATAGAGGGAGAGAGGGAGAGTCGATGGAAGAAAAGGATAAAGGAGAGGAAAATATTAGGAAAAGAAGGTGTGCATCTTTTGGTTTCGGGGAACCCAAGCTCACTAGTGTCTCTAGTGAAGCCGTTCCCTTCAGATTATATTGCTTGTATAGTTTTTTTCTAACAGGATTTAATTCCTTAATAGTCGTATTGGCAAGAGAGCCGTGTTTGTGTAGTTCAAACCTCTTTGACTACTCTGTGTGTGAATAAAATGCAATGTGTCACAGAGGCTGGTCCGTCGGTCTGAGTATTGATGTGTTCCTCTCCAACCTCTCTCCCTTCCTGTTCACATCTGGACAAACCTGCGTGATACAGAGATAGGAGAAATAGGCAAGCAACAGACACAAACAATATGTCATGAGCTGTCATTTTCCAGACAACAGCATTTCTAACTTCTTCTTTCAAGCGTGCCACAGTGCTTAAGGCGCTATACCTTATTTGTTTGGTTCAACACTCACTAAAAGCCCCTTTTCTGCACCTGCTTGAAAAAATGGTTGAAGTAAAACTTACTGAGCACTCAAAGCAAGCATTATATTTCTACAGAATACATAACAGACTGTTTAACTTTCATCCCTCCCCTTATTCACCAGATGACTTGCTGCCCTGATTTACTTCCAATAATGTATTTCCATGCTGAGCTGCTCTACCTACTCAGCTAGCCCAAGAAAAAAACAACACTGTTACCAGTCACTGAGCCTCTTCTCCACAATTTCCTTATGTTCAGGCCTTTGAAAAAATGAGCAGGGAAAACAGAGCAGTAGTCGACTGAATACTAGTATATAGTAAGAGCTAGATACTGTATTATAACGTATACTAGTATATAGTAAGAGCTGGATACTGTATTATAATGTATACTATATAGTAAGAGCTGGATACTGTATTATAATGTATACTAGTATATAGTAAGAGCTGGCATGCGTGCGTGGATATATTCCAAGCCAGTGCAATGGCTTTATTTTGTACATTTTATTTTCGTATTGATTCAGAATGCACAATATCACATGTTTACTTGCATCCACTTTCATCAGTACTCAGCAGACAGGTGGGCTCACTGAGGGACGGTGGGGCGCAGCAGGATGGAAGCTATGTTGGTCACAGGCATGGCAGGGCCTTTTTCACATTTGATAGTGTGTTTTATTTCACTGTGGACAATCTTTTTGCTGATATAGATGCACACACAGATATGGAGAAAAAGATGGAGATGTGCACCTATACACAAACATATAACAAATACATTTTTACCAGTCACATATGTGCTGCAAAATTCTCATACTTCTTCACATTCCTGCATGGAGTGGATCACCCATATGCAGATATATATATACACATAAAGGCACGCTTTGCCGCTAAGACGGGCATGCACACATAAGCAAAATGTAAAAGCAAAATTCATACATTCTTATTCTCATTCCTGTGCAGGTGCATCACGAAGCATGCAAGCATGAAAATCACTCAGGCTTGTTTTGCTCTCCATGTTTGAACTGGTGTGTGGTCTGTTTTTTCGCTGCGATCCTTGAGGGTCTCACTTCATTCATGTTACGTAACAAAGGAAGTGAAATAATAGAGTTACTGGTAGCAACATAGCATGAATGATTTAGTAGCCCATAAATGCTATGGGTGAAGTGAGACTTGCTGGCTTTGTATTAGGTTTCTCAGTGTTTGGGTCTCCATGGTAACGAGCCTCCCTCAGCGCCTGTCATCGCTTTAAACAAGCCAGTGAGGAGGAGAGTGGGGATGTGCCCATTTCTGTGTGTGTGTGCGTGTGCGTGTGTGTGTGAGTGTCATTGGTGACCACTGGTAGATAGATGATACTGTGTGACCATTAAGCCACAAAGAAATGAAAATGAACAGTTTGGTATGGATATGAAGTTCGGATTAGACATGATATACCCAATATATGTTAAGGAACACAAGGGCAAGAACGGTCTCTAACCCACGGACACATGTGCACACACACTCACACACCAGTAAATATCAGAGGGGAGCTGAATCAGTATTCTGTCCATGAAGACAATCATTGGCCCTGACTCCCAACCATCATCACTCACCATCACCCTACCTGCTCTGCCACTGAGCCCTCACCCCAAACCATAGACCTCTCTCCACACACACACACACACACACACACACACACACACACACACACACACTCTCTGATTAGGTCTTACATAGAGGCAGTTGCATCACAAAATCTCCTAGCAGCCACAGCTGGTGCCATTGGGTAATATTGTGAATTGATAAATGTTTAGAGAGATAGAGGACAGAGAGGCTACAATGTATGTGAAGGTAGAGACAGATGGATAAAGAGAAAATGAGCATGTGGAAAAGAGGGAGAGGCACATAGCTCTCATTATCCTTCAATTAATCCTCAGACAGACGTGGAGGAGGAGAAGGCATGGCTATTATTATTCAGGGCATTGTATTAGTGCTTCTTAATCTCAGATGTTTGAGGAACCTCATTTTATAGCGAGTAGTTATCTTGTAACTACTCAATGCCTGGGCTTCGATTTAGTAGTCACAGTCAAATCTCTTTGACACTAACGACAAAGACCATGAGCCAACATAGCTTGTTTATGACCTTGTGTGTGTTTGTGTTTTTAGCCGGGAGAAACACAACAAATGAGGAGCTGGAGAGCATGTTGGAGAGTGACAACCCAGCTATCTTTACCTCGGGGGTAAGTGATGTAGCAAGCGCAACAGGAATGCACACACAAATAATGTTATTAATCTAATTATCCTCCTCTGTCTCTCTCGGTTTCTCCCACCACCTATTTTTGTCTCCCTTTTCCTCCTCCTCCCTTACGCCTTCTGCGCTACCTTCTCAGATCATCATCGACAACATCACCCAGCAAGCTATGAATGAGATTGAGACGCGGCACAATGAGATTATCAAGATGGAAAACAGCATCAGAGAGCTTCATGACATGTTCATGGACATGGCCATGCTAGTGGAGAGCCAGGTGAGAACCAAGGCTCCTCCCTCCTAGTACCCACAGCTGTATGGAATGGGACATGCTGTTTCATAGCCCTTATTTGGTGCAAAAAATGTCAAATGCATTCATAAATTGGCACTCCAAATGCTACCATGTACTATGGCACAACACTGGCTTGTTGGATAACCTAGAGGCCAGTTTGAATTCCAATATCCAGTAGAAACTAATAGTTTCTTCCTCTGAAAGTGTGCTCTGGACATTCTGCTACAGGAGCTGCTTCTCCATATAATGAAAATAACTGTTTTTCAGACATGAATTCGCCACACAGCCTTTTCCTTTACATACAAGCCATAGGGTTTATCAGTGTAAACGTGTGATTGGCAGTTATTTTCATCTTTGTCATATCTGCCATCTCATCCTGTCTATACATTAGAAATGTCACTCGGTTCCAATGGAACTGGAGTGCTCTATTTTCATAACCAGAGATGCTGCTCGGTGCATGATGCACTGTGGGATTGGCCAGGAGAACGTGCGTCATCCAGAGGGCTAACATGTTTAATGAACATTGACAAACAGTATTTTTATTTCAAGCAGTTGAAATATGTATTTGACATGTGCTGATAACACGTGGTTTCTTCTTCTATGCAATACTGGGCGTCCCTCCATGATTATAATGTGTGAGTGGTAATTGTATAGATGTCTAATATTTCAGTACTGTTGTGTGTGTATATTCTCATGTCATGTATATGTGAATGCCTACGTTGAGTGTATAACTGATCAAACTAACGCTTCCGTAATTGACCATGAGTACTACATCATTCTGGATCATACTTCGATCTATTTCTTAATTTTTCTTCCCTCAGCTACGCTCTCTTTCTCCATCTCCTCTCTGTTTCTCTGTTTCTTTTCATCTATTTTCTCCACAACACTACTGACTCTTAAGTTCTAGAGAACAGAGATCAACGCCCCCCTTCTAATATGGCAAGGTAATTTGCTCGTGATTCCTCATTTTATATTATGTGTACTTTGACAATTCAGTGCTGCAGTGCATGCATGGAGTTATGGAACAGTACCGACTCTCTATTCTTGCAACCTTGGGTCTATACTAGAGCTGCAATAGTAGGGATTGTTGCTGGTGAATGCTGACACGGCTAAGGACTCCTGCTGTGTTAATACAATAAGGTAGCACTGTCAGAAGAAAGGAAGTGGTGGATAGATGTATGAATATAGAGAGGAAGGAAATCAGATCAAATAATAGCCTTTTCAAAGGCTTTCACAATATGCCTTTTACAGTTCCGCTAAGATGCTCATAGAATAATGCATAACATTAGCTGTATAGCACTTTTTCTAAAGAGAAGGTTTACAAAGGACTCAACAGATAACGATAAAACTGGGCATAACAGTAAAACATAACAGTAAAAATGGTGTATAAAAGAAGTAATGGAATTGCATAACGAAATTTTAAAAAAAAACACAAGAATAGAAGTAGTAAAGCAGAGTAGTAAAGTAGTAAAGCAGATCTATAAAAAAAAAAAAAAGTGATTTAAAAGAGTTCAGCTCACTTCCCGACAGTGACTGTTTCCTTGTTTTCGTGCAGGGGGCGCTGGTGAACAACATTGAGCAGAGTGTGCTGCAGGCCCAGGAGTACGTGGATCAGGCAAAGGAGAGCATTGCTAAATGCAAAAAAGTCAGGAAGATGAGCAGGCGGGTGAGATTCACACAGTCTACAGAGCAGCGCTAACATCACTCTCTTTTTTCTTTTTCCTTTCTCCCTTTTTGCTTCCCTTCCTCTCTCCTTCTCGTTCACCCACCATTCCCCCCACTCCCCTGTCCCTGACCTCCCCTCGATCCCTACGTACTTCTCCCTCTCCTCTCTACCGGTTTTGTACCCTACCGGCTACACCTCTCTCTCCCTCTTCCCTGTACCTGTCCCTACCTCACCTCCTCCATCACCACCCTCTCCTAGGGGGAAATGATAGACCGCATAGAGTACAATGTGGAGCACTCAGTAGACTATGTGGAGAGCGCAGTGTCAGACACTAAGAAGGCGGTTAAATACCAGAGTAAAGCCCGGAGGGTGAGTCACATATACACAATGTGCAAACCAATGCATGTGCACAAACATGCTCTCACATGCATATACAATAACTCTGTCTTTATTGTGTCTGCATGCTCACCTGTCATTGTCGTACTGCGCATGTGTAGAATGTGTCTTGTTAGCTCTTTAGTCTATAAAGGATCCACCCACAGGTGTTTTCAAACGAGGTCGGCAACATAACTGCACTCTGCTGTGACTAGCAGTCAAAGTTCTCCTTTTGACAATTATGATTTCCCTCTTCGTTCAACAACCTATACCACATTTAAGACAGATACGGTGTGATTGGAGGAACAACTCTGCCACCTCTTGGTAAATATCCATACTGTCACCCATGCTGGATATGGGAAATTCACTTAACTCTTGATCCACATTCACCAGAACGGATTGGATATCACCTACTTGATTATTTCTCCATTGACCTCGAGCAGATTCAATCTTATGATCATCAGACTGTTTAATGGCCAATTTTCTTTCTTTCTGTCTTTCTTTCTTCTTTCTTTCTTTCTTTCTGTCTTTCTTTCTTTCTTTCTTTCTTTCTTTCTGTTTTTTCTTTTTTCCACTCATGCGTTATCTCCCTCATTCACTGAATCATTATCTAACTCTTCGCTCTTTCTTTCCCTGCTCATATCACCCATACAGAAGATGATCCTGATAGGAGTTTGTGTTGCAGTGTGTCTGACCATCCTCATCGTTTCCCTAGCAGCTGGACTCAGTTAGAGCCCTCAGAAACCACCATAGACCTCATGGCTCATAGCTTGGAGCACCAGACAGGGCCACAGGCGGTTCAAGGCCTTCTGTGGGTTTACTGGTCCCATTATGGTTTATCTCCCAGCCAGCTTCACAGAGAATATCACTGCCAAACTGACCTCAAAATGTATACTAGTTTCCATAATGTGCAGTCAGTAACTGCTTGTGACCAGTGAAGGAGGTCAACTCTTTTTCCTGACTGAACTGACTAGTCTGAACGCAGCCTCTAGAGTCCTGAAACTAAATAAAGCACGATGAGCACATGCCTCTCTGCACTGAAACATTTGACTAAATGAGAGGGTCACTAGCATGTGTTGTTATTTTTATTTGTTGTCAATCATTCAGTGCACTTTGAAGAACTCCTCTTCTATTTGTGCTTGTTTGTGGAGATTTGTTCCCTGTGTTTGTTTGTGATGGTTGTGATGATTGACATAGCTTTGTCATGTGCATGTTCTGCAGTTTGTTGGAGAGCGTTGCATGTGCAAAGCTGCTGATCTGGTCTGGCATGAACAAAGGCTGCTGATCTGGTCTGGCTGAAATCACTGACAGTGTTTTAAATCGGAATTTCAAAGAACATTTTCATTTTTCAGTACCCGTCCCTCAACATACAGTTTATGAACAATCAGCCAACCATATACACTTCTAGTAGATGAATCTGATGATGAGGACCCTGATAAGATTTTCCATGAGTCCATGATCACAGTTTTAACAAAAGTCATTTTGCCTGTTTGTAATTATTATTAATGATTGCTGGTGACTGTTGATCCTAG
Source organism: Hoplostethus atlanticus (assembly GCA_034670405.1). Taxonomy (NCBI): domain Eukaryota; kingdom Metazoa; phylum Chordata; class Actinopteri; order Trachichthyiformes; family Trachichthyidae; genus Hoplostethus; species Hoplostethus atlanticus. The sequence continues at coordinate 10,896,618 of JAXDDX010000003.1, read as the reverse complement.
AGGTATCAAATGTCTCTTTTTTAACTCATGTGGAGGTATGAACACTAAAAAGAGGAAATGTTCTTCTGCTTTAAATATGAAAACTGTATTTGAAGAGGCAACTTTTTACGTTTATGGCATGCTTACATATCTATTCTTTAGTATGGCATGAACAAAATGCAGAATTAAAGGGATTCTGGTTTTAAAGTATGCTGACTAAACACAATCACACTCCAGTTTGCAGTAGGTTTGCAGTACTGTAACATAAACTAGACAAAATTTGCGTGATATTTCTAACATGTGCTCTTCTACTCCCCATTTGCTGCGTTGGATGACTGTTGTCTGTTCTTCTCATGCATGCAGAAGAAAATTTTGATTATTATATGCTGTGTGGTGCTGGGAATTGTTATTGCTTCCGTTGTTGGGGGGACGCTGGCCTGAACCCCAGCCACCCACAGCCCCGCACACACCCACACACACACACACTTGATACAATACACCTCTATTCTGGTAAAGAGCAAAAATAGAAGGCATATCGATTTTCAAGTCCCACTTTTCATGAATGCAATCTATAACATGTCTAGCACAAGCTGCACTACATACTGTATGATACAATTTACACGCAGTGTACAGGGCCAGATGGGTTTTCGCATGAGTTCCTATTTTGTAAATGTGTGGTGCTGCAAAATGTGTTGAGTTTTGTTAAAAGATATGAAGTTTCCAAAAGTGAATTCTTGAATGAAAAAGTTACTAAATGATATGTAACATTATACGAACACATTCCAACTTCCAAATATGCCATTTATTCTGTTGTAATGTCTATTTTGTGTTGTATAGTCAAAGTGACAGGCCACTAATCTGCAGTGTTTTCAAAGCTACCGTTTTAGGAACTTTTGTTGAAACGTATTTGCTTACTTTATCTTTTCATCTTTTTTTGAGTCGTCACAATTATCTGTCCCTCTCTGATGTCTTCTACCTCCCATCAAAAGCTCTGCATGGTTTCGTTCATGGTAAAGTGGTGTTTTGTAATCTGTAGCAAACAGGAAAGAAGACAACTGTACTGATGTGGGATTATTTGCTTGTGGAATCATCACACCTGCCAAACCTGTCTGTCTAAGTGATGACGTCTTACCTTGTTGCCCATGGAAGCAACAGTACTGTATCTGATCTGGCCTTACCAGTTGTACAGCATCTCTGAACGTTGCTCCAATGTTGAGCATGTGTGAGTGCATGCATGTGAAAAAGAGTGTGTGTGTGTGTGTTCATTTGTAACTGCGTGTGTGGATGTGCTGAGTGTGTTATGGGATGAGCAAACGAATGCTTACTAGCCACCTGTGTCTTTGTTCTGTATAAAGTGTACATTCCTTCACAGATGTAAAGCTATTTAACACTGCCAATATGTTCAAATCAAATAAGCTCCTAAAATGGAGTCAAGTCTGGTTGGTTTGATAGTTCTGGTCTGTACGAGACAAACCCTTGTTATTTTATGTCTTTCTTAAACCCTATGGTAAGCTGTATCCCTCTGCCATGCTACTCTATTCTGTTTGGTTTGTAAACTTCAAAATCATCAATCATTACAACGGCATGAACACAAAGTAGATCTGTAAAAGACTCATATCAGCTTTCACAATCTGGTGACACATGAAACATGCACAGACTACAACCATGTTGCCTACTCAACTTGTTGCCTTTGTGTTGTATTGTGATGACATGGTTTTATTTGTTTATTTTGACTGTTGTTGTTTTTTAAGTAAAGTTTGTCTGAAAATCAAACATTGATTTTGTGCTTGACTTTCCATAAATGTCTGACACTGAGACAGATTGGGTCACACAAAGCTGTTTCTCTCCTCCAGGAACAGTATAGCCTTATTCAACCCTGCTTACCTGTAGCTATATGGCTTGGTATGCACAACCCTTCTTTATCCTATTTTGTCTATTTTTGCCTTACCAAGATCTCCAAGTGCATCATAGCCACACCATAACATTAATAGAGAACAATGCCAAATACATCCAGTGTTGATAAGGATCCCCCAATAGGAAGGTAGGTACTTTATTAATGCCTGAGAGGAAGTTTCTTAGTCACAGCAGCCAGGTAACATAGAACAACAACATAGAATAACACCACTAAGATACTGTAAGTAGGGATAATAAAGGTTAAAGAATTAAAAAATATATAAGCTATGCTCTACAAATGCTTAGTGCAAAAGAAAAAATAATAGTAATAATAATAATGTGTAAAGAAAAAAAAGGGTGCAATATGTATTTGTCAGTCAATTCTTACTTAGATAAAGCAGTTACAGATAAATTCATTGAGGCAAATGCCAAATACAGCAGTAGTTCTCAAACTGTGGTGTATAATCCTGCCAGTCTAATGCCTCAATACATTCAGAGAGCACACTTTGAATTTGATTAAAATAGTTTGTTTATTATACTTAACTTCCCAATTAAAAACATTAAAACATTTTTTTTAAAAACTCATTACTTCTATACCCTGTTACCACAAGAAAAACTGGTAGATATGATGACATGATAGTATTGATTATGTACTACACCATATATTCTTTAGATTTAAACATGCAGGCTAAATATAAAGTAATCTGATAAACCCTCACACCCTGATTTAGTGGACGTAGCCCAAGTTCATAAAGGCTGTGCTAACCATACATCCTAGTGCTGGCAATCATTCGATATTCTGTACATTTCCTCATAGGAAAACAATTGGCAAGCTGCATGATGGCAATCTGAGTAGGCCACTTGTTGAATCAAAGACTACAAAATGACTGCAGACATACCATGTATCCATAAAGCATATCCAGCATAATGTAAAATGTGGAATGTAAAATGTGATATTCAATAGTGAAAGGTGTCTCAGGGAAAAGGGAAAAGTGTTTTGTTAAGCTGCATCTCTTTTTGGTTGGCATCTGTCTTCTGCTGGGAGAAGGAAAATCTTCAAGGCATATTATAACCTGTGTGGTTGAAGACAGTATATCAAAGTTAGTTAGGCTTAGAGCAATGAAACAAAACATCCTTCATTATTGATTATTTCATAAGGTCCCAGGTCAACTGTTACACAATTGCTGTTCATTTTAGCTATTAGATTGCAGTGTGGAGTGGTCAGTTTTACCCAACTCACCTAGCTTAGAGGTCAGTTTCAGCTCTGAGTGAAGTTCAGGGGCTCTCTGCTCCAAGTGAGCGATCATCATCCTACTGGCTCTGTCTCCTTTCTTTTTCACCAGGTCTATGAGACAGCGGGCCCTGTCTGCTCTGCTGTTGTTCTCCTCCGTTACATATTCTTTCTCCTCATCATTCAAAATCTTGTCCTCTAAAAGGTCATCCAGGAGACCCTTAATAACAGGGACTGATACATTCTTCACAAAGTCACCCCGAACCCTGACAAGCTCCGCATCTAGCAAAAGAAATGAGAGAAAATTAGATGACTTACTACTATTATAATAAGAATGAAGAGAAGGGCACAGGTATTGCGCAATAACTGGAATTTATTGCATCGGCATATAGACCGAAAAATAGCCCTACGTTTCCGCGTTACACTTTCCTCACAGAAACAGACTGAACTCATTAGCACGTTGGCGGCTACTGCATTCAGTGCAAAGATCCTGAACGCCTCTCGCTGTAGTAGCCTCAGGTTAAGGTCACCCCCTTCTCAACACCCAAGAATTTCAGGGTGGATATATGATGTATTCTGCAATACCTGTCCGTCTCTTCATTCGTGTGCATTCAGTGGTAACACTTTATAATAAGGGTACAGATCAGTTATTCTATAGCGACCAGCACCAGAGTGTAGCCCCCCCCTACCCCCTTACCCCTTACCCCTTACCCACTATAATAATGAACTTCAGTTGAAAACGATAAAGAAAGTCATTTCCTATAATTTTACATCGCAGTGTGACTTTTGATCTGACTAAACAACAGTGGAAAGTGAGGCTGAAGTGACAGTCGAGCGAGCACTGAAAGTGAAACCAACCTACATAAGTTAGTAACATGCAGACAACTGTTACCAACACGTTTCTTCGTTAAAGGTTGTGTGTAAAACGAAGTGTAAACTGTATCATTTTCTTCTACATCAACACTGCAGCCTATACATAGCACTTATTTATATATCTATCTATATATCTATATATCTATATATATCTATATCTATCAACAGGTTATTGTTTGTTGATCGACTGCATCGCATTGCTGCCTACAACTAGAAGTTATTCCTACATTGTTACTTTTACCTATAGGCTAAAAACCTAAATTGCGCAGCTCTTACCTGCCATTCCTCATAAAACGATTACCACTGAATGGTGTAAAGGATGAGATTGGTCTCTTTTCAGTTCATACCAAAGGTTGACAGCCTTCCCATATTTTACTGCTGCATTGTTATTGGTTGACGTGGCTGTTTCCTGTATCGTTACAATGTACTGCAAGTCCTTTCTAGTTGTGAGGTAAAATAATGAATACAGTTTCACTATGAAACATTGAAGCTGTTGACATTAGCCTGGAACCTGATGCTGCATGTTTCATTCCTGATGTGAAGTGAGCATAGTGAGGGAAACATCTGGGTCGGTGCGACGTGAAGTCTTGTTGAGTGCAGAATAAAACCTTCAGATACTACTGTAGAGTCGGGACCCCATTTGTGGTGCCCCTGATAAGTGGTTGAACTGGGGTCCCTTGAAAAGTCGCCAATTCATGTGATAGGCTAATAGCGATTGAAAAGTTATTGCTAGTGGCTTAATGCGTATTATCGTTTTGATGTCTTACAGTCTTACGCTTACACTTCTTTTCGTAAATTGTGAAAGCCATGCATCCTTATCGTCACATGGCCTAGCTCACAAAAGCAGTTTCATTTTTGTCCCCTGAGGTATGAACCATTGTTTATTCACTTAGAAATCAAATACTATAAAGAACCATGGTGATCCTATAGTAAATTTTAGGACACTAGAAAACTATTACAGCAGAACTATAAACTATATTTAATCTCCTATATGAATATTGTATGAATAGTATATAGTGATACCACAGAGATTTCTATATATAAATTATAGGCTAGTGATTTTGTTGGGCTGTGATCGCTTCTATAACTAGCTCATATTGCTGGCCCAGTGTAATAGATTTTTTATAAAAGGCCGACAGCGAGACTGATTACAATTTAAAATGGAAGATCGGGTCACACAAAGCTGTTTCTCTCCTCCAGGAACAGTACAGCCTTATTCAACCCTGCTTACCTGTAGCTATATGGCTTGGTATGCACAACCCTTCTTTATCCTATTTTGTCTATTTTTGCCTTACCAAGATCTCCAAGTGCATCATAGCCACACCATAACATTAATGGAGAACAATGCCAAATACATCCAGTGTTGATAAGGATCCCCCAATTATGGTCTGAATTGATCATTGCCACTAAACAGCTCAATCTGGAGATGCAAAAGCACATGTTGGACCCTGTCTGTGCACGTGCCTGGCTAGGTAGGTAGGCAGGTAGGTGCTTTATTAATTTTGTCACAGCAGCCAGGTAACATAGAACAACAACATAGAATAACACAACTAAGATACTGCAGGGATAATAAAGGTTAAAGAATAAAAAATATATAAGCTATGCTCTACAAATGCTTAGTGCAAAATTAAAAATAATAGTAATAATAATAATGTGCAAAGAAAAAAAATGGTGCAAAAAGTGAAAATGTGCACATGCCTGGCCATCACCAAGAACAAACCTTCTGGAAACATTTAGGATCAGGAATGGCTCTGTTGGCTTTTGTACTTTTCTCCAATATGTATTTGTCAATCAATTCTTACTTAGATAAAGCAGTTACAGATAAATTCATTGTGAGGCAAATGCCAAATACAGCAGTAGTTCTCAAACTGTGGTGTATAATCCTGGCAGTCTAATGCCTCAATACATTCAGAGAGCACACTTTGAATTTGATTAAAATAGTTTGTTTATTATACTTAACTTCCCAATTAAAAAAGCAACATTAAAACATTAAAAAACTCATTACTTCTATACCCTGTTACCACAGGAAAAACTGGTAGATATGATGATATGATAGTATTGATTATGGACTACACCATCTATTATATAGATTGGAAGTTATACCTATGTACCTGTATCCATAAAGCATATCCAGCATAATGTAAAATGTGGAATGTAAAATGTGGTACTCAATAGTGAAATGTGTCTCAGAGGCCTGGGAAAAGGTAAAAGGGTTTTGTCAAGGTGCATCTATCTTTGGTTGGCATCTGTCTTATGCTGGGAGAAGGAAAATCTTCAAAGCGGTTCATGACCTGTGTGGTTGAAGACAGTATATCAAAGTTAGTTAGGCTTAGATTACTGAAACAAAACATCCTTCATTATTGATTATTTCATAAGGTCCCAGGTCAACTTTTACACAATTTCAGCATGGAGTGGTCAGTTTTTTGTCAAAATGTCATATCTTCCTTGCAGATTTCACACCAAAGCTCTGCAAAACTCACCTTCGTGAACAGTTCTTCAATGTGATGCTTACAGGCAAAGGTGTTGAATATTTCAACAATGTACTGGATAAGTAAAGACCCATGCTCCTTCTGTCTATATGAAACAGTATCTGTAAGATAAAATACAGTAATGGAAAATATATAAATTATTGATTGTGACTAGTCTCGGTTGTTTCCAATAAATACAAGTTGCTAGATAAGTTGAAGTTGATATGAGTTTTTTCTCCCCTAGCCTATAAGCCAGTAAATGGGTTAGTACATCACTCTTTCTTTACCACAGTCAGACAGACTAACCAGGGGTGCAGGAAAGAAAGTAGATGAAGTCCTTTTCTTTGTGTTCCCTCCGCAATGCGTCATCCTCCATGTCAAAGAACCGGGGCTGAGCACAGGCCACAGCTGGTGTCATATCAACAGTGGCACCAGGCCCATCGCTAACCATCACAGATCCATCCTTCTCTGAAACATGAATGACATTCCTTGAATACAACCATGGGAACAGGCTGCGCATTGCTGGACTGGTGTGGATTCACCTTATGGATAATGGGGATGGGTAACGATGAGCTGGCCTAACTCTGATGAAAACAATCAATAACTAACTCTGGTATAAATGTTGAGTTTCCTCTGGCTAACCAAGCATAAATACACTACCAAGCCTTTATCTAGGTTAACTCCTCCCATTAGAAGAAGTGGCACCGCTGCGGTGCAACTAACATCCTCAAACATGCTGAACAATTATTTTTTTTTTTTTTTTTTTTTTTAAATTAAAAACTGTTTAGCCACTCACTTCCTTTCATGAACTCTTTCATATTCTCTGATGCCCAGCCTACAGAAAGTTGGGAAAGTAGGCTTCTCCTATTTAACCTTTAACGATTGTTGACTAAAACAATAGGTGGCCAAGCCTAGGCTACTTTTCTATAAATATTGAACACTATTACTGACACCTCCTTGTATGTATATTGTACCTGTAATTATGAAAACTTCTGAATCATATAATGCAGTTTGATCTACAGTCCCCCAGAATTATTGGCAACCTTAGTAAAGACGAGCCAAAAAGGCTGTAAAGAGTAAACACCACAAGTAATGGGGTATATTCTGTGTTCTGAAGATTCAAACATTATTCAACATTCAACATTATCATTTTACTCAGCTGCAACTTTTAAAAAACAACAACAATATATCCCATGTGTGCTTTCCTTTATTCTGAGAAGACGGCTGGTGTGATTATTGGCACCCAAAGCTTATCAAGGCCTATACTCAAGAGTAAGGATTTAGGTTGCCTAACTGCATTCTTCTGGTCTGACCGCTCCCTAGATGAGGTGCGGCGTTGCAGTTTCAAAGAGCACAACTCAGAGATAGGTAACAAAAGCCCACATATTATAGGCTATTATTAATATTAAAGCTTGATTGTAGCCTATGAGATTTTACTGGCATTCAGAGAAACCTGATAGACGTGCAACTTGACTTGAGCAGAGAGACTTAAAAACACCTCTGCTAAACAATAACTAAAGTTTTAGATGCAAGCAAACTACTGTGCATGATTTTGATAGTTCATATTATGATGCACCTGTAACGATATAATGTCTGTCTGAGTGAGAGTACATGAATTGCTTGCGTATATGGGTGCATTCCCTATCTGTTTCCAGGTTGTAGCTGGGCAGTGCTGGTGTCCACGTTGTCCCCCAGACGACGCTGACTGAGCTGTTGTATGCTGTGACGCCCCACATCAGATCTGGATGTCCCACCCAAATGATGAACTATTATGTCTATTCTGTATACTCTGCTTGCCCAAACTCGGCATCTATTGCGGGGAGGGGATCTCGCTCTGAGTAGCCCCTCCCGAGGTTTCTTCCATTTCTTTTCCTTAAGGGTTTTGTGGGAGTTTTTCCTTGTCCTCTATTGAGGGTCCAAGGTTGAGGGGTATCGTGTGCCACCATTTATTGTTCTCACACTATGGGCATTGTGAAGCCCTTTGAGACTATAACCGTGGTTAAGGGCCACACAAATAAATGTTATTTGATTTATTTTATTTTTAGATTTGAATCACTTTGTATCTCTTCTTTTAATATTTTATTATTAGTTTAAATCTTTTACCTTTCTCCAGTTTTTATGTTTTTGATGGGAAGCACATTGCATTGCATCTTAATGTATGAAATGTGCTATATAAATAAGGTTTGATTGATGATATTAACCATTCGGCAAATCTGGGTCCTAATTGCAGCTGTGTAGGTGTTTCTATGACAAAGATGAGAATATCACCTCCTCTGCAGGCCTGGATGATGATGACCTTGGGTTTGTTCAGCAGTGCTGGACAATTCTCTGTGCTCAAGTGTTTGTAGATACGGTCAATGGGGAACTCATCAGGTGTGTCCTTCTTCTTGTGGATGCCATGAATAGCTCCCATTTCCCCATGAGACATGATGATCACAAAGACACTGTCTGTCTGGGAGAGGTTCGGGCGTTGAGAGAACTCTTTCACCGCGTTGTCAATCTCCTGTAAGAACACAATAAGATGGTCAGACACCAATTACTGTATTGCTCAATCAACTAGAGAATCATTTTTTTCTTTTCTTTGTGAAACAGCACCTTTCCACTGAGGTTCCTGCGTTTCACCACCTCGTATCCCAGATCTGTGAGCAGTTTCTCCATGTTCTCCTCGTCTTTCTCAGCTCCATTTCTTTTCAATGCCACATCATCAAAATCCACATTAGTGATTAGCAGGGCCAAGCGACTCTGTTTGGGCTTGTCAGTCACAGGGTAAATCTAACAGAAGAAATGATTCAAAGGCAGAAAATTAGAATGATTAAACTGCATGTTTAAAAACTAACATTTTGAACAGATGGATTTATTATACACAGCATTCTGTGAACCAAGTCCAACATAAATATTCCTTCAGATCAAAGATAACATAACATGCATTGTACATGCATCTATAATATTAGAATTTAAGAAATTATATGATTTAAAGTTTTTACATTAAGATCTAAGATCATTAAGCCTAATTTAAAAGTACAACCACCAACCTAATAGCCCTCTTACAATAAAACTGCGGTATTTTACATTAATTACATTATTTACAGTAATGCCAATAAAATAAAATATCTCAGAGTAGATCTGGTGATTATTTCAGATTATATAAGATATCTAATATTGCTTTTAGAATTATACAAATATGAATGACTAACATCTTTATCTTTCTTCAGTATCTCTGTCTTGAATGCCACAGTACTGTGGATGAGGACAGAGGACATTTGCTGGTCTTGCTCCTCCTTGTGCAATGATGATTCAGCTGGGAACAGCAAAGCAAAGGGTCACTGCTATGATTAAAGTTCAAAACTATGTATTAAGGCATGACAAAATTTACGATATTTGTGTAACAAACTTCAATAAGAAAAAGAGGAGCATGCTCCCTCTAGCTCAAGAACAATTAGGGCAGTGACCAGCTTTACTCAAAGATGTCAACTCACCTGCCTGAGCAGGTTGCCCAGGGGACAGTTTCAGCTCTGAGTGAAGTTCAGGGGCTCTCTTCTCCAAGTGAGCGATCATCATCTTACTGGCTCTGTCTCCTTTCTTTTTCACCAGGTCTATGAGACAGCGGGCCTTGTCTGCTCTGCTGTTGTTCTCCTCCGTTACATATTCTTTCTCCTCATCATTCAAAACCCTGTCCTCTAAAAGGTCATCCAGGAGACCCTTAATAACAGGGACTGATACATTCTTCACAAAGTTACCCCGAACCCTGACAAGCTCCGCAGCTAGCAAAAGAGATGAGAGAAAATTAGATGACTCAAGTGTGGGCATGTCAAGGTGGTTCAAAGGAAAGTATCACAATAAGGTGGAAAATGTCGCGTTTTTTTACTACTATTATAATAATAATGAAGAGAAGGATCGCACACAGGTATTGCACAATAACTGGAATTTATTGCATCATATAGACTGAAAAATACCCCTACATTTCCGCGTGACAGAAACAGATTGAACTCATTAACACGTCGGGGGGCACTGCAAGTGTAGCCCCCCCTTACCCACTATAATAATGAACTTCAGTTGAAAACGATAAAGAAAGACATTTCCTATAATTTTACATCGCATTATGACTTTTGATCTGACTAAACAACAGTGGAAAGTGAGGCTGAAGTGACAGTCGAGCGAGCACTGAAAGTGAAACCAACCTACAGAAGTTAGTAACATGCAGACAACTGTTACCAACATTAAAGGTTGTGTGTAAAACGAAGTGTAAACTGTATCGTTTTCTTCTACATCAACACTGCAGCCTATACGTAGCACTTATTTATATATCTATCAATATATCTATATATATCTATATATCTATATATATCAACAGGTTATTGTTTGTTGATCGACTGCATCGCATTGCTGCCTACAACTAGGAAGTTATTCCTACATTGTTACTTTAATCTATATATGCTACAAATCCTAAATTGCGCAGCCATTACCTTACCTGCCATTCCTCATAAAACGATTACCACTGAATGGTGTAAAGGATGAGATTGGTCTCTTTTCAGTTCATACCAAAGGTTGACAGACTTTCCATATTTTACTGCTGCATTGTTATTGGTTGACGTGGCTGTTTCCTGTATCGTTACAATGTACTGCAAGTCCTTTCTAGTTGTGAGGTAAAATAATGAATACAGTTTCACTATGAAACATTGAAGCTGTTGACATTAGCCTGGAACCTGATGCTGCATGTTTCATTCCTGATGTGAAGTGAGCATAGTGAGGGAAACATCTGGGTCGGTGCGACGTGAAGTCTTGTTGTTTATTCTGTTGCAGAATAAAACCTTAAGATACTATTGTAGAGTCGGGACCCCCATTTGTGGTGCCCCTAATAGGTGGTTAAATATCCCTTGAAAAGTCGCCAATTCATGTGATAGGTTAATAGCCAATGAAAAGCTATTGCTAATGGCTTAATTATTTTGAGGTTTTATTTGTACAGTCTTACGCTTACATTTTTTTTCGTAAGTTGTGAAAGCCATGCAGTCTTATCGTCACATGGCCTAGCTCACACAAGCGGTTTCATTTTTGTCCCCTGAGGTATGAACCATTGTTTATTCACTTAGAAATCAAATACTATAAAGAACCATGGTGATCCTATAGTAAAATTTTAGGACACTAGAAATAAAATATAGGAGAATTCTAAACTATATTTAATATCCTATATGAATATTGTAGGAATAGTATATAGTGATACCAGAGAGAGATTTCAATTTACGGTGTCACGATGTTGCAATGTAGGAACGACTATTCCATTCATTCGGTCAGCCTGTTTTCCGGTAATTATGAGAAAAAAATATTGTCATTATGAGAAAAAGATCTCGTTATTATGAGAAAACATCTCGTTATTATGATAAAGGATCTCGTGTCTTGAGAAACCACGTAGTCAGTTTGGACACATATCAGATGCATGACTTTATTTCCGTGAAGCGTGACATTTTGGCTGAATTGATCCTGAAGGAATAACGCAACATCAGAGTGTGCTCTCCGCCTGAACAACCCTAAAGTGTTAACATGCCTGCGCAAAGTGGATAAACTAATGACGAAGTATTACTTAAATAGGTTAATATCTCCCAATGCCTTAAACAAAGACGGAAATAAAACTCAATTTAATCAAATATCCGTAGATTGTGCCCTTTCCATCTATTCCGAGCCTGCCAACCTCAATGCAAACATATTTTTCTCATCGTATATCTCATACTTGTTTTCTCAAAATAACGACGCCCTTTTCTCACAATAACGATATATTTGTCAGATTATAACGAGAAAGGTATTATTCTGTGTAAAAATCTCATAATTACGAGAAACAGGCAATTTTGCCTCTGAATGAGTACAATAGGCTTCCGTAGTAATCCAGCCAACAACTCGGAAGAGTAGGCAGACAAAATGGCTGTGGGGCGAAAGCCAGCTAGCTAGCAACATAGCTAACGTAAACAACCACTCTTAGTAAACTGGAGCTGGAGCGAAGACAACGTTACGTTATAGCTTGTTGACACTGTGACTTAGATTATATGTGAAAGAAAACTGACATTGCGAACCTAGAACATTCTTATTAGTATTATCATCTAGGTCAGTTAGCTAGCTACCTAGCTAATATAATCCAACATTAAACTACGGCAGAGCGAAATCGGAGGGGAGATAGCTCGTTGGAGTTGATTTATAGCTTGTTGACTTCATCAATGTTGTATGAAACAAAATATACATAACGCGAACTTAGGATATTCACACCAACATCACATCTTTCCGAAAAGGTGAGGAGTATTCCAATGTCAGAACACAGTTATTTGAGAATAGTTTGTAGAGTTCTCATGATTAACCTTCGCGTTAGCTAACCAATGTTAGCTAGTCCTGAGGTCAGAGCTGGTTTAAAAAGTGCATTTCAGTTACCTAGCACAGGTAGACCTTCACCAGGTGTGCTGGCCCTAATAAATTAATGCATGAGTTAACATTGTGCTAGACTCGGCAGGGATCTGTTTGGACTTTTAGGTAAAAGCTTATGTAGCCTTAAGCCAAGTTTAAACAGGTCAGTGTTAAAAAGTGTAATGCGTATTGTTAAGTTGTGTTTATCTGTGTCAAGCGTTATTAGCTCCGTACTTGCTAACGTATCGCCCATCATCAATTTCCACGACATGTAGCCTTGCCAAAATGCTGCATTTGTCTTGACTTGAGTCATTTAAGTTCACGCTAGTCAACGCTACAGTTAAGATGTGAACGTTAGCCTCATCCGAAAAGTAAAGTTTGTTTTTTCTATCCTTTGTCTTCCTATATTCCCACCAGTATTCCGACCTTGAGAGAGGGATGATGAGCCAGCGGTCTGAACGCCGTGGCATCCATCTGGACCAGTCAGAACTGTTGTGCAAGAAGGGATGTGGTTTTTATGGCAACACAGGTTGGCAAGGCCTGTGCTCAAAGTGCTGGCGAGAGGAAAATCAGAGAGACAGACAGAAACAGATTAAAGAAGACTGGGCACTTGCTGAGAGGTTTGTCTTTCTCTGTGTCCCTATCATATATCTGTGTACCATTGTTTGTATATGGCTGTATATACCGTGTATCTGTATTTTGTCTGCTTGCCTGTATATCTGTCTGTTCATCTGTCAAGCAGTAATTCTCTATTACTACTGACTTTCCCTCTCAGATTGCAGAGAGAGGAAGAGGAAGCATATGCAAGCAGACACCAGAGGGCACAGTCTCAGCCTGGCATTACACCCTTCAGCAAGTTTGAGGAAAGAAAAACCAAGGAAAAGTCCAGCAAAGTCAATACAGTCACAAAGTTTTTTACTCCCTCCACAAAAACACCACCTAAAAAGGGTACGTAACATCGAGTAGTAAATTATCCATTCATGATAGTGTTAAGTGAGACTGGATATGTATTGTGGCTTTTCAAAATGCTTTAAGAAATTCCCAGGCAGTAATCTTTCGTAATTGATTTCTTGTTATTTATCACACTCATAGATTTTATTATTTTTAGTTAAGATACATTTGAACTTTTAGTTTGCAGCATCTAATAATGCATATTGGGGTTGCATCGTTCATCTATCTGATTCTTGATTCAGCACTTATGCTTTTTAATTAAAATACCATCAACTGTCTTCCCCCTCCCAGATCCTGTTTCTTTTGAGAGTCAATCCAGCCCCAGCTCCTCAGCAAGCCGGCAGCCCACTGCGGATACCGACCACGCTACACGAGAGTTCATTGACTTCCTGAAACCTCTGAAGCCTGGAAGGGAGATCTTCAAACAGTGCCGGGCCTTCAGTGAGAGCATGGTCTACAAGAAGGTGAGCTATTTTTTTTTTTTAAACCCAGCCCTTATATTTGAGCCCTTGTGTTTGTGGGTGAATTGATCTTGTAGAAACCAACTCATGATATTTATTCTTGTTGTGAAAGTCTTGGAATCTTGTTAGTAAATTATGGTGTATGTCTTCTCCAAAAAACACATTTATTACGACTATATTTTTAGCCAAAGTTGCCCGATAGGTTTTAAGTAAATCAGAGCTGATTTTTGGTCCATTTGACTATTTCTCCAGGACCTAGGTGCTGATGAGTTGTCGGAGTGTGTCCAGGACTTCTACCAGAACCTCTCAGATCGCCTCCAGACCCAATTCAAAAGTACTGCCTTCCCCTTACGATGTTGTCGATTCATATATGACCGTCTATGATAAGCAGATATTGAATGTCAGTTCACAAACAAGCGTTTCACTGTGTGTGTGTGTGTGTGTGTGTGTGTGTGTGTGTGTGTGTGTGTGTTGACCCCAGGTTCGTCAGATCGTGTAGAGAGTGTTATGGATGAAGTAGAAAAGTACATGATGACTCGTCTTTATGAGGAAGTCTTCTGCCCTGAGACCACAGATGATGAGAAGAAAGACCTGGCCATTCAGAAGAGAATCAGGTACGCACACAACTTTTAATAATGATATTGTAACCTACACTCAATTTGTCGTTCATTTTCCTGGATCCCTTCCAGTACAATTACAAGTAAATGGACTGCATCTGAGGGTTAGGTAGATTGTGATCCTGATTGTGTTCTGTTACAGGACCTTGCATTGGGTCACCATTGAGATGCTGTGTGTTCCTGTGGATGAGGATATCCCTGAGGTGTCTGACAGTGTAGTCAAAGCCATCACAGGTGAATCTCATACTGGATTATTTTTCAAAAATCAAGGAAAGGACATGTCCTGGCGCTAGGGCTGGGTGATATATCTTGCAGGTCTGCCCCCAGCTGCTGGTCTCATTCTCTCCGCTCCACACATCCAACTCAAGCACTCAATCAGGTTCTCACTCTGACACACTCCCGTTCACACATGCACACACAGGTTAAAAGGGCCCGGCTGCAATCAGCCATAATTGGCCGCAGCCGGTGCTGGATCCAGGGAGCATCAGTCCACTGACTTATTTGATACATTTGTTAAATTCTGATAGCACTTGTTATTTTGAAAAACTAAGTCTGATTTGAGTGAATAAAGCATGTTTAACGTCAATGTGTGACTTTGTATGTGGTTATGACCTTAAATAGAATAATTTAAGCTATATCGAAATATATCTATATTGTCTTTCTACCTTAAAATATTGTGTTCATTTTAAAGTCATATCGCCCAGCCCTACCTGGCGCTTATTATCCTGGTAGTAAGTAGAGATATCCAACGCATGATTTGCAAGGTCAGAGTTTGTCTCTGCATCATTCCAGATGTGATTGAGATGGACTCAAAGCGTGTGCCCAAAGACAAGCTGGCGTGCATCACTCGCTGCAGCAAGCAAATCTTCAGTGCCATCAAGGCCACCAAGAGAGAGGCAGCGTCTGCGGACGACTTCCTCCCCACGCTCATCTACATTGTGCTGAAGGCAAACCCTCCCCGACTGCAGTCCAATATCCAGTACATCACCCGCTTCTGCAACCCCAGCCGGCTCATGACCGGAGAAGATGGTTACTACTTCACTAATCTGGTGAGGCGTGTGCGTGTGCGTGTGCGTGTGCGTGTGTGTGTGTGTGTGTGGCTGTCTAATAGGAGGTTTACTTTGTTTTTTCTCGATTGGCTTTCTAGACTCACCATTTTACACCAGCATTCAGAAATCCCATCATAAAAGTGACAGTGATATCAATTTCACCACTGACAGTAGCCTCAATAAACCAAGACAAAGTTGTGTTTGTGTGTGAAAACCACCATTGTTCTCTCCACATTCTCACAAATCTCACAGCTGTAATGCTCAGGTACGCTCTGGCATATTCTCTGGGGGTTGTTGAAAGGCATTCTGGGAAATGTAGGAAACCTCTAAGAAGTGGATGAGGAAGATTGAGGGAAAGTGGGTACAACAAAAACATCACAGATCACAGATTAATGATATATCACCCCTGTACCCCCCCAGTGCTGTGCCGTGGCCTTCATAGAGAAGCTGGACGGACAGTCTTTGAACCTGAGTTCTGAGGACTTTGAGCTCTACATGTCTGGCCAGGCATCCCCCCAGCGGCCCCAGGCCTCTGAGGCTTCCTCGTCCCCCTCCTCAGGCAGCGCAGCCCTCAATCAGCTCCACAAAGGGCTGGACAGGCTAACAGGGTTGGGGGTAAGGCAAGAGCGGGTCATGGAGGAAGCTCGCCGGCTGGAGAGCGACCTCATCGACTGGACAGATGGAGTGGAGCAAAAGGTGCAGAACACTCTAGAGAGGTTTCCTCTGGAGACGCAGACCCCCACCACGACCACGGCTACTGAGACGTCTGCAGCATCATCAGCAATTGACTCTGATAATGTTGAGAATGAACTCCTGCCCCCACCACTTCAACCACAGGTGTTTGCTGGGTGATGTGACAAGTTCACTTTGGATGCTTTACTCCCCCCCCCCCTCCCCCTGCTGTGAAACCTTCCTGTCCTTATTGACATAACAAGCCATCTGATATGGGTCCCAGTTACACCACTCCAAAATGGCATCCTCAGTACCTCGGTTCTTATTCTCCTTTTCACTGATGATATATATGGTTGGATGTGAGGTCAATGTGAGGTGAAGTTTATGTCATCATTCAGGACTTTTCAGGGGCTGTATTTCCCACCAGTCAGCACAAGAAGATCAGTTTTTGGAAAAGGAAATATCTAAATGCGTGGCAACTTTAACACTCCGTGTGTGTGTGTGTGTGTGTGTGTGTGTGAGAGAGAGAGAGAGAGAGAGAGAGAGAGAGAGAGAGAGAGAGAGAGAGAGAGAGAGAGAGAGAGAGAGAGAGAGAGAGAGAGAGAGAGAGAGAGAGAGAGAGAGAGAGAGAGAGAGAGAGAGAGAGAGAGAGAGAGAGAGAGAGAGAGAGAGAGAGAGAGAGAGAGAGAGAGAGAGAGAGAGAGAGAGAGAGAGAGAGAGAGAGAGAGAGAGATTTTTATATGGAGTGGCGGTTATGAAATCTGGATGCAATAGGAGACATTCCTGTAATATTTACAGTACAATTCATGTTACAGAACACGGATGTCTTGCGTGACGACATGTTACATGAAGTCTAATGATTGGATTGATTCACATGTAATTTCCTTTTATTTATCTTGTCAGGAAGATGTCATAGGTCTAACCCATTATAATCTATAGGTTAATGGATATATTTTGTTGCTCTGTCAGAGCTGTTGGATCAGTGAGTGAGGAGACAATGATGATGCTCTTCCCCATCACTGCTAAAGTCTACTGCTGAACCAGTGCAAAAGAATCAAATATTACCCATTTGATTTAAATCAGTCTAAGTACAGCACTTTTTTTCACTTGATTTTAATGATCTTAACTCAGAAGTATATTTCATGAAGTAAGTAGTAGCAATGCCTTAGTTGAAACTGATGTGGGAAAGGATGCAAACGATTGAATTATTTGGTGAAAACAGTATTGTTGTATGTTGCCAATACAGATAAGCTGACATATTTCAGCTTTGTGTGGATGACACACATTTGGAGTCGAGGAATGTAAGGGGCACATTTTGTTTTTCCCCATGCTTGTTAACTAAATTTTCCTTATTATTCTCGCTGGACTTTAATCTTTTCATATTCACAACAATGAAATCAGTGTGCAATTGCTATCTAATTTAAGTTTGACAAACTGCTTTTAACAAATTTAAACAATAGCTTGAGTAATAAGCCATTTATCAGTTATTTTGAGAGTTAAAAAAAAAAACAACACACCTTTGTAACCCTGTCGGTTTTTTATTTCACAAGGAGTAAGTAACTCAATGCTGTCTTTTATTTAAATGTAACTTATTGGGGCAGTGTTGTTTTATTAGCATCCATGGGCTTGTGTTAATGAATAACTATAATAAAAACTCAAAAGGCACAGATGTGTCTGCTGTTCTTGTTCACCATGCTTTTACGTGACTATCTAAAGGGTGGGTGCTGTTGAAAGTGAGGAGTAATGAGGACCTGAAGAGTCTACAATTGCATAACATGTTAGGTAACAGAAGGGAATATCTTCAAAAAATAAACTTTCTTGACTTTATTAACTTTATTAACTGTCAAATGTGTGTGTGTTTGCACTGTAGTGACGGTGCTCGCTTCCTTCCATTTTGAAAACAATCCAAACCCTCTTACTTTTGATGCAAGTAAGTCACTGCAGGTCAGCTCATATTTTTGTCTTTGTGTTTTGTAAACTTTTCATGAAGTAATTTCACCTGTTCCATTTTTTGATAAAAGTCAGATAAAAGCCCAAATGTTGTCAGCGACTGGATTATCAGGGCAGCTAATGTTGGATCTTGTTTATTAATCAAAGTATTCATGTTACTATGGTTCTACCAAAGTAAAATATCACTATCCATTACAAAAATAGTCTAAATTCCTGGTAACTACAACATTTTAAAGTGAGTATAGTCACGTAGACACCTACAACATACAATTTGGACAGGGCAACTGTTGATATCGGTTCTGCCTAGTTTCTAAGAAGCGTGTGCTGTGACCAATATTTCACCCAAATTCTGACCTTGTTATTCTTACTTCCCTTTACTTTTTCCACTGATAATGATGATGCTGCTTCTCCATAATTTCTCTAAACCTATGTGCTAGTATTTGAGATTAGAAAAAGATATTTTTTTTAAATGTATCCATCCAAACTGATCTTGGAGTAAACCGATCATACTTAAAAGACAAACTGACGTATCCCAAGTGTTAATTTAGTTAAAGATATAAGAAGGGAATTTCAACACCAACCCCATGACACTTTTTGAAAAAGAAGATGAGGATATCCTGTTTGATCCTTGAAAACAGTTGCATTTTCACTTCCCTGTTAATGGGTAATAAAAGACTTGAGCCCTAATTTATCAGAATCAGAAAAGCTGAAAATGGACATGTTCCTTTCCCTCCTCGGTGAGTTTTTCTCAGCCCATTTGCAATATCTCACAAATTTAACATTAAATGTTTCACAATACAATAATGTTCCCATAATTTGTTTCATCCTTGAATATTTTCTATTTCAGTTGTTTCAACATTACCACAGTTTGTTGTGCCAGAGGGTATGTACCAGCTATACTTATATCACATTAGATATGAAGTATTTAGGCAAGATGATCTCTCATAACATGATGTTAAGCTTTGTAAGCATATGTCATTAATATTGGTATAAGTTACCATATGTTGCTATTGAAGTCAGTTTGTATGAGTTTAACATTCAGAGCATGAAATCAACATCACTTTTCCAACCAGCAGCTGTTTCATCCAGTACTTGTAATGTTAAATGGTTTGGACATTCTCTTATAATCTTCTCAATAATCTTCTCTAAAAAACATATTTCTTTGTAGCTCTCTCTGTGGCCCCATACCAAGCTGTGATCCAGCCGGTGGAAGGGCATTCCAGGATCTTCTCCACGGAGAATATCCGTCTGAGATGCAGCATTCCTGATACAAAGTCCACCTGGACGCATCTGTGGTTCAGGGGAGCTGAGAAGCTCCAAGAATCTGATGAGCTCTTTCTGTGGAGGGCCACGGTTCATCAAAGTGGGAAGTATTACTGCCAGGGTGTGAGAGACTCAACCACAGGACTCATACACACCCTCCAAAGTCAGCCCCTGGAGATAGACGTGGATGGTAAGTTCTGGTTTAGCAGTATCTGTAGGGATCTTCTTACGTCCCCTCATTCTCTCAACTCCAGATTATAGACCAAAGCTCTGAAAAATTGGGAGCACTGCACTGTAGCTGCCCTGAACTACTCCTGTATGATGCTTCAAATCAAATGGGGCATCCTGGTGGCTGGGTTGGCCAAGGGTTGCATGGACATCCAAGGCAAAAATGCCCAATAAATAATCTTTAATAAATAAATAGACCTTGAACACACTGACATAGATCTATTTTCTCATTGTGATTATCAATATAACAATGACCATAGAATGATATTTATAGGTAACTTTCTCTTTTCCACTTTGCTCAGGAGGGTGGGTTATCCTGCATGTCTCACCCCACCCTACACTGGTTGGAGAGACCTTGAGCATGACTTGTCGTGTCCGTGGCAAACCCAAACTTCATGAGGTGATTCTGTACAGAGATGAGGTTGAAGTTGTGAGACAAAATGGCTCACATTTCCAGCTGCCCAACATCGCGCTCAAAGACCAAGGACTGTATTCGTGCAGGGCTACCTGGAACGTAAAAAGACTTTCACACTCTGCAGTGTCAGTGGCCACTCAAGCGCATGTCTTAGGTGAGCTCATGTGCTGGGTTGCAGACGCTGTGTGTGATTATCAGCAAAAAGAACTGTGTCTGAGTACAGATCCGATGTTAAGTAGGGTCTGGTGCTATTACCGAGCGATTACTCAATCAGCCTAACAAATTGTCAACATGCAGTGAGGGAGAAATTTGCCGGTATCTTTGTCTTTTTTATAGAAGTATTCCTTCCCAGCAATTATTTGAAACTATTCCAGGATGTTAACAATGTTTTTTCTTCTCAGAGGTTCTGACAGAGCCAATTTTGCAGGTGGTGTCCAAGGATCCCCTGATTCCAGCAAATATGATGATGCTCATCTGCCATGTCCAGTACAACGCCCATGCTCCTGCTCCTCCAATACACTACTACTTCTACAAGTATGACATCAGGCTGGCAATGGCGTCCTCTGAGAACAATGAATTGGTCAAGCAGACCCCAGGCCACTACCGGTGCAAGGCCAGGGTTCCTGAGTTGGGCCTGGTGAGGTGGAGTGAGACTGAAACCTTTGGACGAGTGACAGGTGATCATTACTCTGCATTCTCATCCAAAATCTTAAAGTAAATGTGACCAGCTGTTCTTCCTTAAAACATTTGCTAATTTGATTAAATTAAATTCAATTAAATTTGAGTCCTAATCCTGAAATAGCATTTTCCTTTCCTTGATTCACTCCTGAATTGTATAGAAATGTGAAACAGTGGGCACGGCTGTTTGGAATTAGGTGTGAAATGTGAAAGAGGAGTGCAGCAGTCATACTAAATTCTGAGGTCAACTTGTCTCTGACCCAGTAGGGATACGGCAGAGGTTACCTCCCACAACTCGTCAGCCCAGAGGCTCGTCTTTAGCTCCCCAGAGCTCCCCCTGCCCACTGCAGCTCCTACTGACCCTCTACCCACAGAGGAGATCCGCCAGTCCACTCCTGAGACAGTCCAGTCCAACAACCAAACTGCTCCCCCAGAGCTCCCCCTGCCCACTGCAGCTCCTACTGACCCTCTACCCACAGAGGAGATCCGCCAGTCCACTCCTGAGACAGTCCAGTCCAACAACCAAACTGCTCCCCCAGAGCTCCCCCTGCCCACTGCAGCTCCTACTGACCCTCTACCCACAGAGGAGATCCGCCAGTCCACTCCTGAGACAGTCCAGCCCAACAACCAAACTGCTCCCCCAGAGCTTGATATGTCCAGAGGAGACTCCTCTGATGGAGACTCCTCTGGTGGAGACGCCTGTGGGGGAGACTCCTCTGGTGGAGACTCCTCTGGCGGAGACTCCTCTGGTGGAGACTTCTCTGGCGGAGACTTCTCTGGAGATCAGCAGTCCTAGAGTGACATGTCACTTGTGCTGTTTTACATTATATAACATTCCAGAAATGAATGATCTGACTGAGTAAATTCCAAATCTTTGAAGGGTTTATATATGATTGATAATCAGAACTGTGATTATGTAATATTTGTATTTTACAGTTTACCCAGTGTCAACTTCATGAACTTGATGTATAGAATTAATTGTAGTATTTTTGGTTAAAGAATGTCAAATGAAGTGTTTCATGAATTACATGTTCGTAACATTTCGTTGTCTCAGTACTTGTACTCTGCAATGACAATAAAGTTGAATCTAATCTAATGTGCTACTTGATTTTATTTTCAGTGTATACACAATCTCTTTAAACGCCCCTATTGTTCAGCATTACTGCTTACATATCATAATTATTGATATAATATGAGACAATCAATATTATAGTACTCCAGAAGGTTTTACAGTAAGAATAATTGTACAGAAATGGGTCACAGTGATATTCTCTATACACTTTATAATACAGCTCTTTATTTCTCATTTTCTGCAGTAAATACAGATATGGCATCAATGATAGTTTGGAAAGGAAGTAATAGGAGGAAGTGGTCAGAGAGAAATGGGAGTAGGAACAGGTAGCAGTGTGGTTAACTTAGTTAAGTTGAAGACGGTAACAACATGTACTGAGAGGGTGAAGGAACTGTTCTGGGTTAGACAAGTGAGGTGAGTTATAACAGAGAATACAGTTACGTGGAGTCCTGGTGTTTAAGTGAGGGCATAATTGAGTTCAGACTAGCAATAAATACTTCAAGGGTTTAGGGTTGGAGGACGTAAAGGTCGAGCAGTACTTGATAAGAAGATTGTGCAGTAACAATTAGGTTGGTAGGTGGTGATAGGTAACATAAGATAAGTACAATAAACATGGTTCCTTCTGATCTAGACATTGCCAGTCCTTGAATTCTCAGACTAGTTATAGTGCAGTGCACAGTACACTAGTTGGAAGGAATTTCAGTGAGTATAGTTTTTGGCCTTTTCATGGATATGGTCAAGTTGGAACAGTACAGTGTATGAAGAGAGCCTCAGGAGTGCTGGTGAGTGTCAGGCCTTGTCTGAATATAGCAGGAATCCAGAAAAGATGCTGTCGTCCTCACTGCTGGCGTAAGCCCCATTCCAGTCTCTCAGCGTCTCCAGCCACACCTGGTCGCCCACCGCCAGCCGCAGCAGCACCAGAGTGGATGCCTGGTCAATATCTTGGCCATAGAGGGAGTCCCGCGTCCTGACACGCCGCGACCCATTCACCACCAGGGTGGCGCGTAGTGGCCGATTGCGCACGGTGATGTGGAAGGAGAAGACATAAACCCCAGCGTGAGCGCACGTGAAGCTGTTGGAAGAGATGTTGTAGTGGCTGTCTTCGTTGAGGAAGACCTTGTCAAAGCGGATGGGTAAGCCAGAGGGAGGGAAGGATTTACTAGGAGAGATACCTACACTGAAGGCTGATCGTTTCTGCGGGACCCCTGCCCCCTTGACTCCTTTGATCCCTCGAGGGCCCCGCTCTCCTCTCATCCCATGGTGACCTCTGTCCCCCTTTGGCCCAAACATCCCTCTCATTCCTTGGGGTCCCTGGGGCCCTCTTACCCCTGGTTCCCCTTGTGCTCCAGGGGGTCCTGGATCCCCCCGGACACCAGTAGGACCTTGAGGACCATACTTGCCATTCATTCCAGGATTGCCCATTCCTCCTGGGACACCAGGATGCCCAGGGTCCCCTGCCTCACCTTTATGTCCTCTGTCTCCCAATGTGCCACAATCCCCTTTATCCCCCTTATCTCCTTTCAGACCTTGTACCCCAGCCAGTCCGGGGGGTCCAGTTGGCCCTTCTTTTCCTGGTTCACCTTTCTCACCAGCAGTCCCATTCTGGCCACGTTCACCTCTCTCCCCACCATCACCTCTGACACCATGCAATCCTATTTCACCTTTGGAGCCTTTGGAGCCAACATCACCTGCAGAATGAAGCATCCTGTGTCAGGATAGTTGGAGTCTGACAAAGGTAAAGAAGAATGAACACCTGAGCAAGTTACTATGTCTCTGTACCTTTCTCTCCGGGTTTCCCTGGGATGCCTGTTGTCCCAGCCATCCCACTGTTTCCTCGGTCACCTTTGTTTCCTAATAAATTGACACACACACACAAAAAAAATCAACTAAGCATGACCAAAAACATCAATAATATGAACATTAATAATATCAATGCAACTACTACTACTACTAATAATAATAATAATAATAATACTAACATAATAACAATAATATCAATATGAAATCATGTTGTATTTATGTCTCCAAGGCCCACCAATAGAATGATATTAATAAAGTATATGATATGAATCCTTGAATGTGCATTTAATCCTATTATACTGACCCTTGTCTCCCTTTAACCCCATAGAACCATTCAGACCCCTGTGGTCCTGGTAATCCACTGGGTCCTGGCTCGCCTTTTTCACCCGATGCTCCTAGATGAGTAAAAGGAAGTTCAGAAAAGCTAAAAACAAGTAAACAAACAAATTAAACTGATCAATAGAATTTAAAAACATTTTTGTTAATTTGTTCATTGCACTGTATCAGTTTTCATTCAGTCACCTGCCAGTCCCCTGTCTCCCTTTGGCCCTCGGGGGCCTCTCTCAGGTGGACAGCAATCACAGAAGTTGAAGTAACACTCATTGTAATCCATGGTGTAATTCTCATGGCCAGCATCGGGGGCTCCAGTGCTCTTGGTGTAGTACTCAGGGAAGAAATCACTTGGGTAGGTGGTCTTTTCCGTGGTGGCCAGTGGGTACGGTTGCGC
Source organism: Hoplostethus atlanticus (assembly GCA_034670405.1). Lineage (NCBI taxonomy): Eukaryota > Metazoa > Chordata > Actinopteri > Trachichthyiformes > Trachichthyidae > Hoplostethus > Hoplostethus atlanticus. The sequence continues at coordinate 10,871,910 of JAXDDX010000003.1, read as the reverse complement.
AGGATTTGTGCTGGCCACCATCTTTGTTGTCTTGGGCATGCTGGTGGTTAGAGGGCTGGTGACCTGAGGAACCGGCTTCTTGGTGAACTGGTACTTGGGCTTCTGCGTGGTCTTCGCTTCAGAGTAGGAAGCCACAGTGAGTGCGACCACAAGTACAGCAAAAAGGGTCGACTGACAGGAGATAATCCTCATGGTTGACAGGGATCTGGCGACAGATGAGTTGACACAACATGCATTCTTACCAGTTATTAATGTCATTTTCTGTTTTCATTCTGACCTGAAGGGTGAGGTTATCATGTTAACTGTAATATGTGAAATATGACCAAGCTGTTGGTGTTGTGTTTTCCTTGTAGTTGCTACGTATTGTATGTTGTTGTTTTCTTCTATTGCACTACTATAACATGACACTGTCACTCACAAGCACTTTAACATTATTGTCAATTTGTGTATAAAAAAATCAATAAACAAAGTTCATAAAAAAAATAAATAATGTCATTTTCTTACCTTCTTCAGACTCAAGTGGTTTACAAAAATAGCACATGCTGGTTAGTAGTTAATTATGCCTTTGTGTTATATATAGAGCATGTTTATTTTAAATTGTCCTAACAAAGTATTAAGTAAGTAAGTAGTAAGTATTTCTCCTCCGTACTGAATCAAAATATTTTTCCTCTCCTTTCCTGTCTCCTCCTTTGTCATTTCTGCTAATCTTCTTACCTCTCCTACTTGTTTGTACTGTTTTTCCCCCCCTCTGATTCAAATCTCACCTGTAACTTGCCTATGCAGCGCATCCCAAGCTTGAGCTATACCACCGGGTCTCAATCGCGTGCCATCGTGACCCAAGAAATCAGCTGCAGTAAGTGTTTGTTTGGAATGAAAACCTGCAGAATCTATGGCACAGGATTGAGAACCACTGAGGTATATCTTCCAATTTAGATATAGACTTACCCTGTTATGCATATGTGGTCTTGTCATTTATCCTCCTCTCTAACAGTGGAGACAGCACCAGGAGCTCCAGGTCCCTCTGATATCTCTGCCAGGCTTGGGACGAAAAACACATCCCCACCAATGAGGGTGTTTGCTGGAAGCACAGGGGGAGGTCTGAAATCCAACTATATACTAATCTACAGCAGGCTGGAGCCGACCCAAGCAGAACCACTGTGCTGTGGCCTATTCTCTGTACCCCTGTTGTGTAGAAAGGTGCTTTTGTGACATGGGATACAGCGCCCGCCAGCAGCACTCCCTCGATGTGGGCTGGGCGAGGAGCAAAGGCCGTGGGGCAACGGGTCACCCGATATGGGAGGCATTCCTCCAACATCCAACCTGCTACCCTGCTACCCTGCTCTTACGGTGGGACTGGAGCCAAGCTAAGAGGGTTCTGCGAGAGGCCAGGGCACCACAACAGCCCTTTTCTACCATCATTTTGAACAACGCTGTGATTCTGCCCATAGCTGAGGGAGACGCACACCTTTACCATCTCAAACTATTTTACACATTTCTTAGAGCATGCCAGGTGAGAGTCTATAGATTGGATGGACGGTTAAAGATTACACAGGCCCTGATATCTGACGTCTTAAATATTCTCTGGTGAAATTTTTCGCTTGTTCATGTGAAACTCGTTCATTATAACTAGACCTGTAAACTAGAGCACTGCACAGGGAACTCTATCATTACAATCTACTTGGTGAACATCCAGGAGAAAGCTTTATCCTAAAGAGCACTGATAATCTCCTCACTCAACAGTTGCTAAACCTGAGCTGTTGTCAAAGGAACCAGCTTATCTCTCTTAACTTCAGTGCAGTTGAAATGCCTGCCTGATCACTGTGACCGACTTTTCTGCCTGTGAGCCAGAGGGACATTGGGCAAAGTTGCATTTTCGAACTATGATTCATACTGTCGGGCAGGACAATGAGTCATTCTTATGGTGTGGCAACCTAGCAACACGGCTTGGTAGAGAAGTGGTTTTTCTGGTGGCAGTCGAGTCAAAACTGCGATGAGATTGAATGTTTGAGTGGTGCCACACCAGAGGACATGCCTCAAGACCTCAAGTCCCCACAGGGATCTATAACCGGCCATGAATGAGCAGGGAAAAGGGAAATGAAATAGGGAAACGAAATGAGATGGAGCAATGAGGAGAGAACTGTGGTTAGATACTAAGTGGGCAAAAACGTGCGTTGATATTGTCGAGATTTATCTTTTAATTTCCTGTATTTTAACTACCATACCCTCTTACTCACTGTTACCACAATGATCTCTCCCCACCCACACGACTCCATACATTTTCCTCCACAGAGTATTTCTACCAGATCCCCTCGCCTTCACTTTCTCTCCTTCCCAGGAGCTCAAGTGAAGTGTCCCTGACCTGCCTCCTGCAGACAGCTTCCCATAAAGGACAAATTGAGGTTGAGAGTAAGATAGTAAGCAACAAGAGTCCTGAGAGAGAGCGGGGTTCCTCTGGGGTTCTCCGTGCCCGACCTCAAACCCCCGGCGTCTCACAGCCCCATTCAGACCACACACAACAGCAGCGGTCAGCTTACAGTGCCAGGCTGGTCACAGAGGACCCAGGCGCCGCTCACCTGTCCATTCATTTAACACTGGCACCAGCCCTGCCCTCAGCTTCCACCACGCACCGTAGAGCGAAGGGGTGAGGGGAACACAGCAGCGAAGGGTTAACTTACTCAACAGGTGCAGCGGAGCAAAGAGAGGACCAAAGATGACTTGGATGGATGGAGGTGTATTCCCTTACATTAACCCTACTCATGTAAAGGAGCTCTTGAAGTCACAATGAATGTGTATAGAGTGAGCGGCCAAGAGAGAGAAAGAAACAGAGACTTTGCTTAGGAACCAACACAGCAACCAGCCCATTCTCTGTATGATTATTCCCCTGTTGCCTTTCTTGTTCTGCACAGCAGGATTTTGATCAAAGATTAACTGCTAATGACTTTGGCAAGGGATCGGCTGGCAGTGGATACACATCAAATACACACAAAAGGACTTTCTCCCGCCACACTTTCCCTAATGGTATGGATTGTTATCAAATGCACTTGGGGTTGTACTGTCTACAAACATGTCCATCAGCTCATCGGGATGTATTTATTTCTTAGGGGATTATACACTCATGGTAGAACACAAGTGATGAGATACAGAGCTAGACCCCCCGCAGACAGGGGTTGGTGGTGGGGGGGGGGGGGGGTGAAAGGGGAAAAGGAATGGTAAAGTGTGAGGATGCCAGTGTCAGTAAGCAAACAGGGTCTGGTAAGCTCCTAGAACACAACAATAAAAGGGGGGTGGGTGTTCTCATGAGTTGAGCCTCAAGAGAAGGGATGACATGCAGAAAATGAGAGGGTAATGGTAGATGTGGGTCATGGTTGGCTGGGTTCTCTGTACACTTTCACCTGGGGTCCCGCCCACCTGTTCCCCCTCTCCTCCTTTATCCGTCCTCCTCCTTCTTCCAACTCTGCAAACCCTCTGTATTTATACAACACCTCCTTAACTTGCCTCCCCTCTCTCTGAGTTCTTACCTCAAACCTACGACCTCATATGCCCCTAAACTGTCCAAAGGAACTTGGCTACACCCTCCACACCTCCCCGAACTCTTCCGTCCTCCTCTTCACCTTCCTTTGACACGGTGATCAGGAGTAGTTCTCCTCATAGACTTCTCCCTGTGAAGATAGGACAGGTTTGGTGTCCTCTGGAAAATGAAAACTCTTCCTACCTCCCTCCCAAGGAGATTTCCCTCTTTCCATGATTATTTAACACCAGACTCTGAACTGATGAACTGGGTCATCCATCTTGAGTCATTATCATTAGTGCCTAAGTACCTTCTATGCTGGATTCAGAGGCTCATGACAACCGAGAAGGCAATGTTTTAATTGTGCAATGAATCAAATTATCGTCACCACTGAACTGCAATGAGCAAAAAATAACAAGGATTTCTCTCCTTGACCACTTGGTGGCAGACTTGTGTTGCAAAACAAACCACAGGCGTCTTTGCAGCCGCTGAACATGAAATATGAATCGACATAATAAAAATGTATGTAATGTAGTTGAAGTACAATGGGAATACGTGTAAAACAAATATGTATTATAGCAAATAATACCACACAGCGGTCACTGTTCACTATATCCAAATGATGACATTGATCTTGCACTCAAAAGTGTAATTATATCACCTCATTGAGAAACAAAGCAGCTCTGTTTCTTTTTTCAGCTACACTAGTACTGATCCTTCGCAGCTCTTACTAGCAGCACAACACACTTTCATATAAAGTGAAAGTACAAAACACAATGAAGGGTTTGGCTCCAGCTCAGGGGTTTTTATCAGACCAGCCACTCCTAGGCTCATATTGACTGATGGGTAACACAGATACAGAACTGGGAGCCATTTGTTGAGATGTGAAGCCCAATGATTCACACGAGTTCCTCTGCCGTCTCTGATCAACAAATGGAAATGATTACGCAATCGCTCCACATGCCACAGCACAAATCGGGTTCGCCTGACTGCAGAGAGATCAGCCTGGAAAGAAAATCCAAGAGGCATGCATCAATATACTGTGTAATAATTTGTAACCTCAAACCATCACAATCCATCCTCATTTAGCTGATTGCTGTTGTGGATATTATTATGTTACCTGATCTTATCTCAACTATGTTCAACTGTTGGCCAATGGTTGCTTATATATGAAGAGTTTTGTTGCAAAATGATAATTGATAGCAGGTAAGGGATAGGAGGTACTTTAGGCCCTTGGCTGACAAAATAATAACACTTACAGACCGGAGCCTCTATGTGTCACGGATATTGAATACTGGATACTTTTTTTTCAAACCAAAACAGAGATCTAGTGTTCTGAAAACGAACTCTTCGTGTGTATGTCTGAATCACTCGAAGAGTGGGTGCAGCCACGCCTGCTCCCTAAACCCTATGCAACAACACATAGTACATGCATCTCTACTGTGACTGATCTTAAAGGCAGGTCTGTGTCTTGTACTGTCTGTGTCTTGTACTTGTACTGTGTTTGTGTTTGATGGTACAGCTTTTCAAAAATGACTCATAAACCTACCAAACTAAACATTATTGAATCATACAGTGCATCTGAAAACAGCTTCTTCAGAGTTGTTGGGGTAAATACATAATAAATCCAGATAAAAAAATTTTTTTCCATCAGTCCAAACATCTAATTCTTGATTGACTGAGAGTCATAGACTCTAGCAGATAATTACAGCAGATCATTCTTGTCTAATACGTTTTAGAACGTCTGTAGAAATCAACATGCAATCTCCCAAAGTTGACTGTGATTTGTGTGTAGGTATGTGGCTGTTTGTGTATGTGCATTTGTGTATGTAATTGTACATCAAATCAAATCAAATCAAATCACATTTATTTGTATAGCCCTTAATCACCGTTACAGTCTCTAAGGGCTTCACAGTGCCCAACATGTGAAAATAATAAATGGTTAGTACACGACATCCCCCAGCCTTAGACCCTCACAGAGGACAAGGAAAAACTCCCACAAACCCTCACTGGGAAAATTGGGAGAAACCTTGGGAGGGGCTACTCAGAGAGGGATCCCCCTACCAGGACGGTTGGGCGTGCAATAGATGCCGAGTTTGGGCAAGCAGCGTTATACACAATATATGAAAGTTTATTTTGGTGGGACATCCAGATCTGATGGGGCGGCATCACAGCAACGGCAACTCAGTCAGTGTCATCATAGGACTAGGGGACCATGCAGGCGCCAACACTGCCCAGATAGGAGAACGCAACGTCCGCTCAGTCAGCATCGTCCTAGGAGGGGGGACCAACCAGACGCCAACTCTGCCGGGCTGCGGCCTGGAACAGATAGGAGACTCACCCACACACACCCATACACACACTCTCACTCACACAGACAAACATGACCAGCGTCAGTGGACAGGAGCAGGTAGACCAGGAGAATAGGACATGTAGGCAGGATGCTAGTATCCATCGGCAGGACCCTGATCTAGGATGAGCTAACTGGTCTAGCCTTACTCTGAGAAGAGACTGAGCCACTCCCTCAAGGCTGGTCAAATGACAGAGAGAATAAATGGGTTTTTAGCCTTGACTTAAAGACTTCGATAGAGCCTGCCTCTCTGATTGAGGCAGGCAGACTGTTCCATAGATAGGGAGCCCGGTAAGAAAAGGCTCTGTTACCTGCAGTTTTCTTTTTGACTGCTGGGATAGACAGGTAGCCAGCGTCCTGAGATCTGAGGGCGCGTGGCGGTTTATAAGGTTTAATCAAATCGGATAAATAGGACGGTGCCATCCCATGTAATGATTTATATGTAAGTAAAAGCACCTTAAAGTCACACCTGGCCTGAATTGGTAGCCAGTGTAATGAGGACAGGATGGGAGTTATATGGTCGAATTTCCTAGTTTTGGTCAGGATTCTGGCAGCAGCATTCTGGACCAGTTGTAGTTTTTTAGTGCGCCCAGTAGGTAAGCCCGAGAAAAGGACATTGCAATAATCGATTCTGGATGATACAAAGGCATGTACTAAAATTTCTGTGTCTGCCTCTGTTAGCATAGGTCGAATTTTGGCAATATTGCGAAGATGATAAAACGCTGATTTAGTGATCTCCTTAATGTGCAACTCGAATGAGAGGGTAGGGTCGAATTTTACCCCAAGGTTTTTAACGTATGGGCTCTGGGAGATTACACAACTATCAAAGTTAAGAGTACTATTCTCAAATAAGTGTCTATGTCTAGCCGGTCCCACAATCAGCATCTCAGTTTTGCTGCCATTAAGGAGTAGGAAGTTTAGGGACATCCAATATTTGACCTCTGATAGGCAGGCCTCTAGTTTTTGGAATTGGGTGTCATCGGTTGGTTTGACTGGTATGTAAATTTGGGTGTCATCGGCGTAGCAATGGAAGTTAATGCCAAATTTGCGAATGATGCCACCAAGTGGTAGCATATAGATAGAGAATAGCAGTGGTCCTAGGACAGAGCCTTGTGGGACACCAAAGTCCATATTGCAACACTCTGAGGTCATGTTGTTGTAAAAGACGTGGTGTGATCTATCAAGTAGGTAAGACCTAAACCAAGAAAGGGCTGATCCCCGGATACCAATATAATGTTCAAGACGGTTCAAGAGTATCGCATGATCAATTGTGTCGAAGGCTGCACTCAGGTCAAGTAGCAATAGTGCTGAGGTTGAATTGGAGTCAATAGCTAACAAAAGATCATTAACCACTCTCGTGAGTGCAGTTTCGGTCGAGTGAAAGGATCTAAAGCCAGATTGGAAGGGATCAAGCAGGTTATTTTTTGACAAAAAATCTGTAAGTTGACTGGCTACTGTTCGTTCAAGTAATTTGGAGAGGAACGGCAGATTTGAGATTGGTCTATAGTTCTGAAGTACTTTGGGGTCAAGGTTCGGTTTTTTCAGTAGTGGCTTGATCATGGCCGTTTTAAAGGCGGAGGGCACCGTGCCAGTGGAGAGCGACTGATTGATCATATAGAGAATGGAGGGTCCTAAGATAGGGAATACTTCTTTAAGCAGTTTAGCAGGTAAAGGGTCAAGCATGCAGGTCGTGGGTTTTGAAGACAGAGTTAGCTTGGTGAGAGAGTCTAAGGAAACTAAATCAAACTGTGAGAAAAGACATTCAGCCCGGGGAACACCAAGTGGACTTTTCAGGGGTGAGATGGCACCGCCAGTAGAGAGTGTACTGGTGATCTCATCTCTAATCAGCGTGATTTTCTGACTAAAAAAGGACATGAAATCATTCGGAGAAAACAGAAAGCTATCAGAGGGGGAGGGATTCCGTGTTAGCTTAGCAACAGTGTCGAATAGAAACTTTGGGTTGTTTTTATTTGCACTGATTAACCTAGAGAAGTGTGCAGTTTTGGCTGACGAGAGTGCACATTTATAATTTAGCAAGCTATCATTCCAGGCAAGCCGGAAGACTTCGAGTTTGGTCAATCGCCATTTACGTTCTAGTTTTCTACAGGCTTGTTTAAGTGCACGAGTGTCGTGGGTAAACCACGGTGCAAACTTCCTAGCGTGGTGTTTTCTAGTGACTAACGGGGCGATTGAGTCAAGCGCGTTGGTAAGGCTAGCGTTTAGTTCGTTGGCAAAATTGTCGAGTGAGCCCAACATGACCAGAGAGTGATGCGAGAAAGCTGGGCAGTTTAGTAACGAGGCCGTAGTGGCATTAATACGACGGCTAATATAAGTATCTTCACATTTTTGGCGTGGGAAGATCAATTCGATTTCAAATTTAATGAGATAGTGATCAGATAGGGCGGGCACATAAGAGGAGACCACTAAAGCAGAAACAGGTCAAGGGTGTTGCCGCCATGGTGGGTTGGTTCATTAACAAATTGAGTGAGGCCGCAAGTGTGTGTGTAAGTATGAGTGTGTTTGCATTAGCCCAGGGTATCCTTGCTCCAGTGCTCAACATTCAAGATGCTATCATGTGATAAGAGGACATTCAACAAGGTGTGTATTATGTTCAAACATGTATCCAAAAAAAGTGTGTGTGTGTGTGTGTGTGTGTGTCACGCATGTCCACTTGTGTGTTTTGTTGTCCCTGTCCATCACAGTATGTGGCTGAACAATAGTCTTAGCCCATTACTATGGAGACAATATTTGCAACACCACACACCTGTAGTCTGGTAGTGCTGAACAATAGCACGTATTACTGGATGGCATGGTTGTAGAATTAAAGCGTGTGTGTGTGTGTGTGTGTGAGAGAGAGAGGTGAGAGAGATACAGTATATCTGCAGGGTTCACTTTGCTGCAACTTGAAGCAAAACGGAAGGTGTTATCACATGTTCACATTGATATTAATATTTCAATGCTTTCTGGGGTTTCCTTGTAAATTGAACCCGGCGGTAGTGGTGGAGGTGGTGGTGTGCACGTGTGTGTGTGTGTGTTATTGTGCTATTGGTGTCATGAACCTTTCTGTCTGTGATCTGACAGTTGCTAGGAGTTCCTGATCTTTTGTCTTGAGAAACGGCCCCAGTCTCGTGGCTATTTGAGAACACTTGAGTCAGGAGGTAGCTTTGTTTACATCTTGTCATCACGTAGATAACCTTTGCCCTCTTCCGTCATGGGATACAAATTAACATGTGAACTGTAAACAGAGGTCTTCAAATACTCTGAGAAAGGCTTAACGACTCCAAACGCCACAAGCCGCACGTAGAGCACCTTCAGCGCACTGTGACAAAATGTGGCAAACATAATTTTACGAGAGATAGTGAGGAAAGGAGGGGAGGAGGACAGGAAAGGAGATGAAAGAGGAGATGAGTATTTGTAGTATTTGTAATATTTTGTAGGATGAACTTTCCTGCGCAGGTTGAGAATTGAGTGCGTTGTGGCTATTCTGTCCACTTACAAGTCATAAAAAGTTTCCTATTCCCTCACCTGCCTCACCTGCCACACCTGTGAATGGTTTTGCAGGATATGATTAACCTGCAAAACCATTCATATCAGTGCCATTAAAATTGACACCATTTTTTCATTGCTATCTTTTTTATCTTAGACACTATTCCATCAGCTAGCCCTTGTAGCAGGCTTCATTTTACAGCCGCTACATGGGTTCAAATTTCTCTTTGCTCACGTACCGACAAATACCAAATACATGCTCCACTGGCAGAACAGTGAGCAGATAAAAGGAGCTTCCTAGGTGTGGACAATAGGTTACCTAGTAGGTGCAGGTGGAGAAACCTAAGCCCCTGGGCTCTCATTCCTGCACTGTCTAGGGGAGAACTGGTTTGGTTACTCTTATTGTGCAAATGCAATGTTTGTGGTTCAGTCTATAGTGTCAGGAATGTGTGGTTTTTGTTTTGTTTCTTTTGTCCGTTCATGACAACCGCTCCACTTGGCTGGATGGATGCTGTGCAGTATGAATGCATATTCGCTACTGTCAGCGCGCAGACACTCATATCAAGCAGGTAACGAACCTAGAGGAGCAAAAAGAGGCAAACAACTGCACAGATTTTTAAAGGTCTTTATTTTCTGAACATTGCAGTGATGGGTTGCTATTATATGTTAATAAAACATACATATTGGTGACCAAGGACACATAGATGTCAACTGGTACAGGAAATATCTGGCACTACTGCAACAATTAAACAAAACTGAAACGAAATGACACAAACTGGAATGATATAAAAGCACTTTTAATTAGAGAAAAATATAAGAATAAATTCTGCATTGTTTTATGGCCACAAGAGAACACAGATATAAATAATTGACATTGTAACTTGCCAAGCTTTACCAGTGTATATAAATATAGAACTCCATATAAATAAATTGTACTTATAGATCATGTACAGGGTGTAATCAGCAAGCCCTTAACCCAAAGCAAACAAATCAAAGATCATCTCAAATACATGACTAAATGAAATCACTACAACCAGATACAGTAGATTTTATTCTGTCCAGTTTATTCTCTACAATTCAACTGTAGGCAAGGAAGAGAGTGAGTCGGTTGGCCAGTCAAAGACACTGCTTTTCATTCAGGCCAGTCTAACGGAAGTGACTCCAATTAATTCCATTTTGAGTTCAGGGGCTTTTGATCAAGCAAAGCCTAAAACACAAAAGGTGTGCCGTATCAATATTTGCTCATGCTTAGCGTTGAGCACACCTTCCTGACATACCAACAGTTAAAACACTGGAGATAAAGAGAGGGCTCGGCACACACCTACGCAATTGTTGTTGTTTTTTTTACTCACTTTGACCAATAATTCGATAAATGTAGGCATGGGACTTTTGGATTCATTGCATAGCGGGCACTTTTCTATTGACGCTTCTCTTTCTCTTAGCAACACAATGAAATGTGCAATGTACCCTGCTAGTTAGCATTACAGTGCATCAAGGTAACTAAAGCAGGTGATGGTGGTTCTGATACAAAACCATAGTTCAGCCCAGTAACGTTAAGTGCATGTGATAATGTTGGGACCAGTATCGTCTCCGTCTTGATCAGAGAGCGATTAACAATCAAGTGAGAAAATGGCCTTATAGATTAGGCAAAACACACACACACACACACACACACACACACACACACACACACACACACACACACACACACACACACACACACACACACAGACAGCCTCTCCTGTAAAAAGCATGATGGAGGGAAGTGTGGTACCTATAGTTAGATAAGCATACAGATCTGTTACTCACAAAACACAGAGGTGGTATGCAGTCATGAAGGATCCCGCGCCAGACATATGGGAACAAGACGTTTCACAGCAAGGGCATGAAAGTAATGTAAAGTAGCGTGTCTAATACCATGGGGTAAGGCCAGTTAAGGATGTGAAGAAGATAGTAAGGCTCCGGTTTTCATTTCTTCTCATGTGGCTGAGTTGATAAAGGACTGTGGTTCAGGATGCAGTGAGAGGATGAACACGGTGTTAAGAGGAGTGGTAGGGCTCAGTGAGTTAAGGAGTAAGCTAAGTCATTGATTTCGGGACTAGTGCTAATTCACCCAGTCGCTTCCTCTTTCCTCCTCTCCTCCATCTATATCCTCTCTTCTTTTACTTCATGAGTGCCATGGTGCTCTCAGGCTGGCCACCAAAGATCCCGGAGAAGAACTCCAGTGCCAGGCGCACGTGGATGGGCACAAAGACATATGAGGTGTAGATCACCATGGCGATGGCGGAGAAGAGGATGGAGTTGAAGATGGACTTCTCCCACGGTTCCAGGACATAGATGCCAGTGATGAGCAGGTACTGGTAGTACAGCCAGACCAGGTAGTCCTTCAAGTTCTTAAAGTCCATCCTGTAGGCTGGAGGGGTGGGAAGGTAAATTGGGGGGAGGGTGGGGTCATGACAGCCGGGCCATAAGAAAGACATGAAAATCACGGTGTACAAGGCGTACAGAGCATGGTGATGACACATGATGGGATGAAAACATAAACAAGCCGCAGACACACATGAGCACACAGAGGACACACTAAAAACACTGCTGCAGGCGTTTAGCTGGAGATGGATCTCATTAGGACTTGGATAAATAAACTTGTGTGGCAACAATGAGTCGCCACAGCCTTTACAAGTCTCACCTACAATAACAACAGCCAGTAATTGCAGGAAGTAAATGCAATGATAACGAGGAAGGACACAACAAGTGAAAGGTGAACTTTCCACCAGTGTTTACTTTTACAGTGTTAAGTAATGGAGGGAAGATCACTGTGATAGTGCTTTGTGCCTTGATAACATAATGAATTCATTGATTTTTGGTTGTTTTTTTCCACAATGCAACAAATAATCATGAATACTTTCTCTCAAAACACTTACTATGTCAGAGCCATCTATGCTGTGTGTCCTGCACAAGTGTGTTTACCATCACACTGAGGATCACTTTGTAATCTGTACAATGGAAAATAAGAAATTACAAGCACTTGCCAAGCCCCTTTATGTCCATTTGAGAGCCCTGAGGGGGCAATCAGCCGGGCCCTCGGTGGGGGCTCAGGGACGTACATGAATCAGTTAGGTGGGTAGAGAGACAATTTTGTTGGCACACCTATTCTCACACACATTCACATTTGCTCTCACACACAGAATACACACACAGCTGGTCTGGAACATAATGAGCAGAAGCCTATCAACCCCCACAGAACAATATGCACAGGACAACACATGCACCTGAACATGCACTTTAAGACACACACACACACACACACACAAACAAATATGTGTGTTAATTTTGTTTGTATATTGTTCAGGGTGTTTCTACTAAGCTGATTTTTTGGGGGGCATTTTTACCTTTATTTGATAGTTGGCAGTAGAGAGAGACAGGAAAGATTGGGTAAGAGAGGAGACATGACCTGCAACATAGCTCCTGGAACAGATTCAAACCCAGGACGTCCCAACTGAAGAGATTTTAAAATATCACCATGTGTTTATTTGAACTAAAGTTTTACATAGCCACCGGCATAGCAGATTCTGCTGCCACACAGTTAAGGGGCGGGGCCAACAGGTGCGCTACAGGTGCAGGTAAATTCGCCTGATGCAAATTTCTAGAATATAAGCTGGAAGCAGAGGGAAAGGGGAAAGCGAGACAGCTTCTTTTCAAATATAGCGTCCTGTCTAAGAGATGTGGACAAAATAAAGCCTCATACTGTGGGCTGTTGATGCTGATCAAAGATATGAGCAAATCATGATGACTTAACCTATTCTGTCCCGTTACGATGGAACCCTCTTTGAAATGGAATGGGACTAAATCAGACACACTTTGCAGGTTTGGCTCACAAAACGGCACAAAAAGAACATTTCAGCAAACATTATGCTTCCTGTTTTGATGGACATAGGGTGAGATATTTCAGTTCATTTCACAGTTTGCCTATTAAGTCTCAGCCATTTTTTAATAAGCAGAACTCATATAACCAAGAAAACACCATCTACCAAGTATCTAGTGTAGTTCCCTGTAGGTGTCCTATCGCTGTAAAAACTCACAGTGCAATTTAGTGAAATCAACTCATGTTCCTCATTAACACAACGTATATAAAGGTCAATTTGAACTTATTGCTAGTTATCAGCTTCAGAACTTAATATGATTAGTTTAGCAAACACTTGATGTTCTTTCAACTCATTAAGAAACAGTGTTAGTTTATTAGCCTACTTCCCAGCATGCATTGCATTTGAGTTAACTCTCCTTGTTTGGATAGTTATAGTGATAGATAAGTGTGTGTGTTTTAGCTGAATCATAGGTCAACATCTGATTCATAATCAAAATTAGAATCCAGTTCAATCACTACACACGATTGTCAGATTGAAACTTCTGTTGGAAGAGGTGAGTAGTATCCACCTCTTGTATTTGTGTTAGTGCAGAGTGGGCTGCTATTTCTTGCCACATGGTGTAATTAATTAATTAATAATTTCATGGCACATGAACTGACAATAAAAATAATAATAATAATAATAATAATAGTAAATAAATAATAGCAATTAACACAGGGATGCAATTCAGCAAATTGTCTTAAATTCCCTCAGTAAGTTTTACTACATTAGAACAACTAATGAATTTTGACCCAACTATTCTGTACTTTAAGTCAACTTGAAATTTTACGGCAGCAAGGAAACTTGTTCTTTTAAGTTGAAGTACCTTATGTTTTGCAGTGTATAGCCCGTTATGTAGCCTACATAGTCAAACCAATACACTGACTCACCTAAGCGCCGATCCCCTGGATACAGACTATCTCGGGACGCGCTGTGGACAATAACGTTATCCCACTGCTGCTCCGTTGCTTTGTGTAAACGAAAAGCTGCCTTACCAGTTTGCCGGTCGCCTATATGTAGCAGGTCATACACACTATCAGAATGACACCACACCCACTACTAGTGTTTACACTCACCTGGCTCAGAGATGCAGGTGCAGTGACCGAGGCTCGCGCATGTGTCTGTGCACCCGACGGCGTTAGAATCACTCTACGGAATCAGTTTCGAGGACGCAGCTGTATATTTCCGCCATCTGAAGACCCGTGCGATGTGCTACATCTTCAAACTTTTGCTCCGGCCGCGTCGCATCCTCCTGCATGCGCATCTGTCCCGCCATGCTGCAGTGTAACCTGTGACGTAGGCACCCAGCAGCAGCACCCGCTTGCCTGCTGCACAGGACAGAAAAAAAACCTGTACTGTCTGCATGAGCGTCAAACGGGCATGGCGCTTACCATACAGTATCCTAAGTGAGTCCAAATTTGATCTTGTGGTTTTTATCATTGTAATGGAGAAAAAATATTTTGAAAAATTAAAAAAAAAAAAATAGCAAATAACTATATCTCATCAGTCACGAACAGTCAAGCTTGAGGTTCAGTGACGCTGACTGGACTATGGAGTGTATTCGTCGCATTACACATAGAAAAGCATAACCACAACTGTCGTCGCTTTTTATATTTATATATAGGCTAGGTGCTTTCCTATAGCAAGACAGGAAGGCAATCGGGACTAAGCAGTGATGTAGTGGTAAATAAAAAAGGTGGGTAAACTATGATATCCATTAATATTAACATAAATCCAATATATTTTCATAAAATAAAAAAGTCCTTTTCTCATGGGAGCATTTAGGATTTTATTGAATTCAGGTTATAAAGATGGATGTCAGCCTAAAGAGGTGGCCAAACTCTTTTCCGCAAATAATCTGACTTTAAGTGGGTATACCCTCTACTGCTTCCCTGGGACTGTGAGAAACCCAGAGTACATTTGTTCATTTGCCTCAATGCCTTCATAGAGCTGCAGTGCGCTGTCAGCATTTGGCAGCAGACTTAAATGGGAGACGCAAAGCATACAATACACCAAAGTAAGGAAAAAACAGCCAAGAGAAAAAAACAAGGAAAAGCCAATATCCAAAATTCACCTGAAAATGACATTCCAGTCCTGAACTCGGCCTTTTGTTTTGTGTAAATCTCCTCTCCTGTCTGCCCGGTGTTTGCTGACCTGCTAACTTCTTACACACTATGCATTATTGATGTGTAAACACAAGCAGTGCTGCTATGGCGCACAACTTACTGATGAGGACACACACCATGTTAACACCATTTTATTAGCCTTAACAGCTCAGCCAGACACACAGCATGGGCGAACATTTGACCAGACATGACTTGTCCTGACCTAACCCCGTCCTCTCCAGGCATTATGGTGATTCAGTATCTGATATCACACTTATACCAGCCTGCTGATATAGTGCCCGACCACCATATATTCTCTTCCTTATGAGAGTATGTAATACAAGAAATTGATGGGGGGGAAAAATGGTAGTAGGGTGATAAGAGGTGAAATATATGGGTCACAAGGGCTCAGTGTGCGCACATGCAAAGATGGTGAGAAAAGGAGGTCAAGGGGTGGGAGATCAGAGAAAAGCAAAAGAACTCCCACTCCACATTGTTGTCCTCCTCTCTCCCCCAGAGGGATTTACTTCATTCGCTTTCCCAAGTGGATCTGATTACCGCTAAAAACCAGCTCAGGTTTGCGAAAAACAAGACCCAGCCTCCTCCCTCTTCAAGTTAGAATCTGAGACATGTCGCACAGACTTGCAGACCCAATGCCACAAAACATTCCTCCATTGTCCGTCGTCGGCGGCAGCTTCATATCAGTAGTTCTACCCACCTACATAACCTGGTGCACCTTCAAGGTCCCATTACAGTGCAAATGGTCAATTGAAAAAGATGAACAAACTCACTTGAGGTTAGGCTGAATCTAGCGGTTTGGTGCTGAAGGGAAGAAAGTGTGTGACTGCAGATTGTGGTTTATTCCTTCCGCAAATCACCATATGGGCCCATTGATCTCCCCTCCTGTGACTTATCAATCGATTTATGAAAGAGTTTGCCGTTGATAATCTAAGTTCTAGCATTTCATCCATCACAGTGCTCTGACTACTGGTACTTCCCCCTGTAGTTTTAAATTCAACCACTCCTGAACAAACCTAGCCTACATCCCTGAACCCTCAACTACAGGCCTATCTCAAAATTGCCGTTTACTCAACTATCATCTTTTTTAACAATATTTTTAAGAAATCCCAATCAGGTTTTAGATCCTATATAGCACAGAAACGCCTCTCTAGTTAAGGAGTAAGGAGTGACGCAGGTGCAGGAGATTGACCTTAGTGTGGCATTTGACACTGTTGATAAAGCAGTACTGACCGCCTTGAGTACTGGGTGGGTATCTGGCTCAGCACCAAGTTGGCTTAGACCCTCATATTGAAACTACTGTTATAATAGGCAATTGTTCAGCTACCAGGAAACTGAGGAGTGCTTTTTGACTTGGTTACTTTTGACTTGACTTTTGAAGAACACAAAAAAGAGTAGTCTCGTGTTTCCTGCAATTCAGAAATACATCAAAAATCAAGTCATTTGCCTGAGTTTCTCTTCTGACTAGTCTATACCCAAGACTAAAGTTGCCATCAGGGCCCCAAAAGTGTGGAATTCCATTTCTGAGGAACATAGTATCATCTTTTAAATCACTTCTTAAAACACCCTTTGGTAGTTTTTGAATCGCTTAATATTTTTTTAATCCCATTTCATTTGACATTTATCTTCCTTTTAACCAAACATACGATGCATTTTGTAAAGATGAAGAGGAGGCCCTTTGAGGGGAGTTTGTCTAGTCCAGTGAATCTCTCTCTTCATTTCGTTTCAGGAAGCCTCATGCAGACTGGAGGCCTTGGAGGCAGCATTTATGAGGCACAAACTCACAACTGGTGCGGCACACGGTGGTGCTCAGTGTGTGTGGAGGTGGGGGACTTTTCATCAGCCATCGCTCAAATCAGCTGCACGTCACTCCAGATACAAGCGCCTACTCTAGAAACAAGCTTGACGGTTTGTTATTCAGGGCACAGTCTTATCTGTATCTGCAGCATGTCACCCTACACCACAGCATGGACAGCACACTGGCTGTAAAGGTGGTGCAGCAGAGTATGTGAATATTTTCAACTGTGGCCAAATGATACCAAGTTAACCAGCTAGGATAAGCTTACTTGTCATAAATGGTCTAAAGCTCCCTCTAGTGGACGCCTCTAGCAAGTCTAAAAAATAACATATCTGTGAAGTATTAGGGCAAATATTTATTTTGATATCGTGAAATAATATAGCACGCCATTTGAAATTCACTTCAAACCTTGCAGTTTCCAATCACATGGGGGAGGGTACTCAACAATAAAGTACTCAAGAAATGTCTGAAAAACTTGCCAAAAAAACCTGCATGACCAATGTGGAGAGATTAAAAAATAGAGACCTACAGACCGGATGCCCCAGATTAGTGACCAGAAGGCAGAACTGAAAGTGCCTGTTCTCAGGGGAAATTTATTTGTTACTGGAAGCATAATATATCTATCAAAGGGTGGTGCTGTAACTGGAAAGAGTAACTAAACCGCAGTTAGAGAGCCTGATTTGCACCAATATGAAAGGCCATCTGTGAACGGTTGGATCGGTCGTCGATCCACTGTCAGTTCATACATGTAGGAATCAACTCCGACTGGACTGATCAGTCATTACAATGATGTCAGCAGGACCTGCATATGACAGATCAGCTGTCAATGTCATACAAGCAGGATCGCAATTAGCTAGTCCGTCATCATGTCGGCGCCCTCTGCCCCAGTGGCGTCTGTTAGGCTGAGGTCCTCCAGCATCTCTATCAGGGAAATGCGCGGTGCTCCCTCATCATCAGTGTCACTCTCCACTGGGATTTTTGATGCATCTGAAATTCAAAATGATGTCCCATTTATTAACTATCCAATACATCATCTATAATAGATTGTATCCTTTATGCCTGCAGTGTCAGACAGTTATACCTGGAATATAACAGGAATTGTTCGACAAAAAATGAACATTACACTGCCTTAAGTTAGCAATAATGCAAACCTAAACAGGTCAAGAGAAGGGTCCACGTCTCTGGGGCTACTAGTGTAGAGACCATGAGTACTGAAAAGCTCTAGTGGCTGCAATGTCCATTTCCTCACCTCTATAGATGTTAACGTTCTTCCTCAGAGCCTCATCCTCCTCCAGGTCCTCCAGGAAGTCCTGGTATTGTCTAATGACACAAAAGCAAGTGAAGAGCATCCCATGTTAACAACATACAGTAGAGTCTTAGTAGAGAAAAAAAAGATGGAAGTTGCCAGTCACAATTACAGTGGAGCATATTGAGGATTAAGACCCTACCTCTCATCATCTGAGTCCATGCCCTCCCTGTCTCTGGACATCTCCTTCAGTTTCCAGTTCCTGCGCTTCACCCTGCTGTTGCGGTCGTAGCTCTTCTTGATCAGCACCTTAGAGGGTCCACAATCGTATTGTACAAATGAAAGCACTACTACTGGAATATCTACAATGTTCCCATGCAATTCCATAATTTAGAGATTTAATATTTTTGAGATAATGGGATCAAATCTGTAGTCAGTACTGTATGCTGCCACTAGAGGTCAGCGTCGACTGCCACACGACTGGTTATTGAGGGCTTATGTGAAACCCAGGTTTGTTCACGGAGGAGGTTCAGTAATGTGGGGTATCTTACCACATCAGGAACATGGTGAGGGTTCATCTTATTCAGGTACTCATCGTTGATGTTGGAATTGGCAAAGTCAAAGCTGTAGGGTAAGAGGTAAGTGTGCTATTATTATTATTATTATTATTATTATTATTATTATTAAGTATAAGTGGTGAAATCAAAACCTGCCATTAAGGTTGGGTTTTTAATGCATTTGATCAAATCTAAATCCAGTATTGAATCTGCTTGATGATTTAGAATCATTTTATAAGTGAATCATTGAATCATGATTCAAGTGAATCATTGAAAATGGTGCATTCTTACTTTTAATTTGATGCTTCGTGGATAAATGTTTAAGCAGCTTGTAGTCCCCGCCCCCTTCGTTGTGAGGACCATGCCGCAAATATTACATTTTGCTGTCTTTTCATTGATTTTTGTAAAGTGCAGCTACACTTTGGAGCAACTATACAACAGAGCTCCAGACTTGATGAGAACTTTAAAAAAATAAAAAAATAAAAAACATAACAGGCTTCGATCGACTTTACTAACTTGGAATCATATCTATCAGCTATCAGAATCTAACCCCACCCAATCTAATCACCCAACCAACAGCTTGACCTCCAATCACCCCCCCCCCCCCCCCCCCCCATCCACCACAAACCCCTCCATACCTACCCCTGCACCAGGTCTCCTATGTTAAGCAGGTGGCCCAAGAATGTACGACAGTGGTACTGCTGACTGGTATTCATCTCTGATGTTTTCTGAACCCACACCTCAGCCAGGGTGTGCTGTAACACACACACACACACACACACACACACACACACACACACACACACACACACACACACACACACACACACACACACACACACACACACACAATTTAGTTTCAAGCCATTATGACATTACTCTCGTTCTGTTCCTCAAATTCATCCCAACAGAAAAGTAGCATTGATAGTAATCCAACACTCTCAGAGACGGGGGAGAGAGAACAGTATCCGTGCAAACCTCACTCCCTGTGCCATTTAAACAAACACTCCCGTGTGTTTTAGTCATTTGGCTTGAATCCCACATGCAGGTTCAGGGATAATGTAATGCTCCACTATTGATTTTGCTTCCAAGGAAAGAGCAATGTTCCCCTATAATGCAATCTATTTTACAACAGCACGGCCTATAACAACACATGCACATACACACACCCTCACCTTATTGGACCTCAGGCCAGCTCCAGCTCCCAGCTTCTGGTCTCGGATGATGTCGATATCCATAACAATGAACTCCTCCAGTTGCCGTGGGTTACAGAGACTGTTGAAGGGGTAGCGCCAGTACGTGTTTCCCTCCACCTCAGCAACTAGTGGATTAAAGAAAATCAATGTATTTATTATTGACAGGCAGCTTTAAATTCATAGTCTGATAAGACTAGCCTTAAATACAAGCAGCCAACAAACAGAAATACAGTTTTAAACATTTGAAGTTATTGAGACTCTGAGTCTTGATTTTACTTGCCAGACAGTTAAACCACTTCCATAGAAAAGTGGCAATTTTGATGCATTTGACAATTTTATTTTTTCATTTATTCTATAAGGTTTCTTTAACAAAAAGCTATCTAGGCAGTGAAGATTCAATTTACCTAGAATCAATGTGATATAGTGTTTGTATCTGTCCAAATACAGACAGACAAGCAGACCGACAGAAACATACATATATTTACTAGTGAACTTAATTGCCTGCTGCAGCCCAGTTTTGGCTAACAGCGCTCTGCCTGGAGGCTGTCTCCGCTGCTCAGCCAGCTCCAAAAACACTCTGCAGCAAAAATAGCCTGGTCTTTGAACAGTAATTAAAAACGTGCGCGCTGCCTTTTCAAAATGTCAGAAGTCTGTCGAGAAGGAGAGCCTGATTAAACCAAATATGAAGGAAACACATCATCACTAATTGTCACCCTCCTGGTATTGATTACACATCCCTCCGAATGTGTTGACTTGGCTATGTGAGCGTGCATAATGTAAACTAAAAATATGTTTTGTGTGTGTGTGTGTGTGTGTGTGTGGTATGCCTTGATGGGGAGCAGAGGAAACTTGTTAAGTTAGAGGGCTGTGATGAACATGTGGTCAGCAGACTAGGGTCAGTTAAGTGCAGCATAGAAGGGTTATACCCAGGCACATTCCACCAGTCTGCTAAATCACCACATATGAAGATACTTTTGATGCTTTTTTATATAATCTAGCACTCAGAAATACACATGTAGGCACGGCCTGTAGTTGTGATTCTCAAAGTGGAGATACTAGAACAACGGGGGAGACCCCAACGAGTAGTTTAATTTAACTTTGATTGTTTAATATGGGTTAGAAAAACTACAACACCCAGTGGGAGCTGACTACATCCAGGTGTGCTAGACTGCAGCTACCGAAGTACGTCAGGATGAGAGTTCAACCTGTGGAAGAACCACCTGGTCAAAATATAGCAGTGTATCTGTCGTAGTAATACTCACTCTGAAGGGTATTGGGGTCCATGAGGTGGATGGTGCTGGTGATGCGGGTGCACACACACACTTGACCCATGTTGCCCAGGCTCTGGGCCAGCCGTGGTGAGAGACACACCACATTGTCCTGGCAACCAGACACAACAAAACATACAGGGGTCAAGGCGAGGTCACCGAGAAAAAAAATAAAATAAAAACCACTTTGGACTTGCAAGCCTACATCGTTTTCTACAAGTCTTGATTGTTTCCCAAAGAAAGAAATCCCTAGAGATCATACAGCAGAGATTAGGAGTTTATCTCTGGGTTACAACTTTCTACACTAAACTGTTAGAATAACATGGAACGTTTGGACTCTGGTCTCAACGGTATACACACAACAATCCCTGTTTATATGTGTAGTAAAAAAGCATTTCCTGTTTTCATGAAATCAGAAATACTTCCCGCTGAGGCCAGAACTCCTCCACCATAAGTCCAAATGTGATACCTCAGCCACCGCTGGTCCGATTTTGACAAAACTTGGAAGGACTGGGATCTAGTGTTAACTTTGGAAGGACTGGGATCTAGTCTGATATAATTAAAAGGTCAACAATTCAAACTTAGGCCACAACTGTTACACTACTGGTCCAAGGGATGATGCATCTTGCTACTGATTGGCCCAAGGGGTGCCTGCATCATTCGTAGGGCACGACATGTTTACTTGTTTAAATTTACATCATATTTGTCTAATGGCATCTTGTGTAGTTCTCAAGTGACTTTCTCGACTTGACAAGTATGGAGGCTGGATGTGAACAAATAGTAGACCAAGTCTGTAAATGTCTCACAGTAAACTATTGTGAAAACTCAGAAGGACTATGGCCTATACAAGTTACAATAACATGAGAAACAAATGATCTATGTTAAGAGTACTCTCATATATCTTTTATAATCTTAAAAATTGGGGGATTGCTATGCAAACATAATCATCGTGTATTGTTGTTGAAAATATGGCACTAAAACAACATGTCAAATGGGATTTAGCAACCATAGAAAAGGAGAAATCCACACCTGCCAAACATTTCTCTCCACAACTTAATTTCATGTCAGCATATTAATTCTCTCTGGCTATTGAATGAGTCTGACTTAGGATCAGCTTGCACTGACAAAGGCACTCAGCAAACAGAAGATGAAAGATTCTTGGCCAGGGTCAGATTTCCATCTGAATGTCAGCAGAACATAAAATAACTTTCTAAGACAACATTTTTTCCTAATTCAACAGCGTTGAAGCATCAGTGGTGATGGACTAGGGGAATATGACAGTTCTGGCTTGTCTGAATCAAAACATGGAGGGTGTATGGGTGCATGTCTCAGACACAGGAGTAGCTCATATCAGAAAGGTCAAACTGAAACTGATAATAACAGAATACAGTACTATATACCTTGCAGACAGGTACAATCTCCATAGAGAAGGTGCTCTTATAGTTAAACGTGTTGGAGTGGATGTCATGGGAGATGAGGCGCTGGGATGTCTTTGACCTTTGAAAGTGAAAGAGAGGATTTATTATGACAGACAGCATTAATTTGCGAAAGAGACACAGCAGAGTACATACAGTCCCAGATGATGGACAAATCATAACACAACAGCCGACCATATGCCACGGTGCCTGCGTGCAGTAAGATGTTCCACATGTAGTGTTTGGTGTGGTCTAGCTCATCTCAACTGTTGGAGGTCATGTCAACGTTGTATCCCAACATCAAGGCAACGTTATATAATGTCAGCGCTCTGAACATCCATTAAGAGCAGCTGGGCAACATGATCATATTAGATGTTTTCTTGTACGCCAATTATAATGTATTGAAGTAGAAAGGCAAATTTCAATAACATTTCCTAAATATCGCAAAAATGTTTTCATGCTCGCTTGAACCGGAAAGGTTTTTCGACACTAAAGAAATGATGTGATAGTGATGGAAATGCATCTGACGAATCAATGCTGACATGGCGCAAAAACTCTTTCCACTTTTCCCGTGGATGTTTCCTGACAATGCTACGCTCAGGAAGGTTATTCAGCTTTAACCCAGCTGATGGTAACACGCTTGATTCATTTTAGTTTTTTGTGACATTACAAGGTTTGCCCAAAATTTGCCTGACAGTGGGATGGAAATGTAGTTACTGGTGGTAAGCAGTCAACATCAGTTTGAATCCTCTCTTTGAAGGAAAAGAACAGTAACTAAATGAAGTGGAATGAGATCCTATTACTGCGCCTCCTGGGACAATTTGTTCATAGGCACAGATTTAAGCTTCTCTCACCTGCAGGGCACGGTGCAGTGGAGGAAGTCGACCATCTTCTGAGCATGCTGCTTGGAGCCAAAGTAGAAATCAATCCCGTCTGAGAGAAGAGTAATGCCATCAAACCCTCCAATCAATACATTCATCACAGACATAGCTACTTCACAGGTCACCACCACTGCAGAACACATATGCATGCAAACCACACACACATATGCACGCGCACCCACATACACATCTAACAGAGCAGATGAGGATGGGAGAAAATATGGCGGCCACATGTTGAAGCCTCCATGACGCTTTTAACTCCTGCCGAGATATGGAGATAATTTAAATCGAACTGTCGGGCCAAACTCCCCTTTACAACCCTGTCCAAGAGTACAGGGTGCCGTCGCTGAGCCATCACTCAATGCATAGCATGTGTGGATGCCTGGGTGTCTGTGTGTGTTGTAGAAGTTAGCATCTGTAAATAGGGCATGAAGCAAGCTGCATTACTGCCATCTTGTAAGGAATGCGCGGTCTGATTACAGCATGCTGAGTAGATATACATCGCACGCTCTTCTGAAGCCCACATGAGGACTGATGTATTAGGAGCTGATTGGCGCCAGTGATATGTGTGCATGGTTTGCTGGAAAAGGTAATAACACGGGTGAGGAATGAGACAACTCTCCCGCTTTTCTGTGTAATTCAGTTTGAGACTGTGGTTATGAATTCATATACCAGTGACCTACCACGGATTTCCTTGATGTTGAGGGCATTCTGGTGGATTTTGTGCTTGAGGATCAGCTGTTCTAGATAGTAGAACGTCTTTTTATGAGCAGTCTGTCAAAGAAACACATTTTTTCAGCCTCCCCGACATATAGGCTCTGATAACAAACCAAAATATCACACTTTTTGTGGTTTCCAAAAAACAGTGGTTTGAGACTGGAACAAACAGCACAGTGTCTGCATGCACAACCTTTTAAAAAGGTAAGGTAAGCTAAATCCAAAAATGTGAAAATTAAAAAATATATTTATTTCTATGATATTTCATAAGACCATAGACACTCACCTTCTGCCTAACTTGCACTACAGCCTTCCAGAAGTCCTTGGCTTCCACACGGTGGCAGTCGTCACACATCTGGGACTGGGTGACAAATTCGACCACAAACACCTGCTGTAGAATGGCGCCATTCATCACCTGGAGGGACAGCGCCCAGAGATCAGTTTTCTAACCAAGTATTTTGGTGAGAGAACTTTTGGTTTTGATGTTGCCATTTAGAGACTATCTGACCAGTGGGATCCAGACAGTCTTACACAGACCCTCCTATGGCACAAACAAAGGACTTGGCCCTGAGAAGCGCAGGGCTCGGGTTCTCACTAAAGGTCAATGTGCTGAGAGGACAGCCACTGGCAACACTAGCTTGTCTCACACATCCAGATAACTAAGCCCAGAAGAGTCTGTTGCGCAAATAATCGGTACGTCAAACAGTGTGTCATCTCTGGTAATAGGGTGTGTGTGTGTGTGTGTGTGTGTGTGTGTGTGTGTGTGTGTGTGTGTGTTAAACCCAAAAAGCTCAAAATATTAAAATATATTTCAAAAGAGGGTGAACAATGAAAACACAAACTGAGGAGAAGTGAAACAGTCATCCGTTCATTGCCACCTGAAAAAATAACCCCGACAGCTTTTGGACAACAAGCAACTTGCCTCTCTCAGGTTCCTAATCAGTTTTAATCCCATAGTTTGAATGTCACTCTCCCATGCCTATCACTTCTACTCTGTGTCCTTACCTCTTTCTGTATGGTGAGTTTCATCTTAATCCTTTTGGAGTGTGGCTCTGTCCACAGGAAGCCAGCATCAATGAGACGTATCTGTGTGAAGAAAAGTCTTGCTGAGTGCGTGTAGTGGCAAGAGCCCTGCTAGGATGTTCACAAGTACTCGCCTTAAATAATCACGGATATCACTAGATTGGTGAGAGAACTATAGTTACTAATGATGTTGGATTTGAATTGCATTGTGAACTGAAATGCAAGGGGCAGGCAATTCCTTTGCAACATTGCAGAAAGAAAAAAAAAGATGCAGGATTTGACGCTACAATGATCAAAGTGACAATATTATTGCCGTCCTGTTAACAATTAGGGGCTCAGTGAGATATGGTGCATACCATGTACTCCTGACTCAAATCACTCACTAAAGAGGTGGATATAGGTAAAACCCCAACTCTCCCACTAAAACCTTAAGTATAATGACAACTGATATTGAAATGATCCCTAGTGGTTCACAATGTAACAAAAGGTGTTTCTTCAGGCGCACAAAATCATGATAAAAATATAAAAGGGGAGACAACAAGATGGGACTGAAGCAGGTACACTGAGTATTGCATACTCAACTGGAATCAAAATCAGAGTGTTACTCGATTAAGAAGGGGACAAGTAAAATATTGGAAGGCATTTCCCTCCTGTGTCATTCTCTAGTGAGGATATGGGCAGAAGAAAATATGTACAAACAGAATGATGTGATCAGAAAAAGCAGCATAGCAAAAGATTATCTATTGATTGTTTATTTTCATGTCTTTTATCGATGTGTAAATAAAATGAAAGTAGGCGATAGTGTGTGCTGTAGTGTAGTATTCATTATTAATGCTTACTTTGGTCATAGAGCCCTTAAGTTTTTTCAGGCAAAGGGCCAGCAGTTCCCTGGACTCCAGAGCACACTGCACCCAGGTGGTTGGAGGCTGTAAGTACCTACGAAAAGGAGGAAAAAGTGCATTCAATCTAACACACTTTCTCAAATTATAACAAAAGTCAGTACATTAATTGCTAGAGCTTCTTTATGTATCTTTGCAAATGTTTTCCAGAGGGCAATAGCATGTCATCAGTCTTTCACGTTATATTACACTGTAAAGTAATAAGTGATTCCAAACAGGTTTTGAACAAACCTTTCACACTGCTTGCAGAAGTGCACTGAGACTTGCTTGGGGATTCCCTCTGAGATGTCAACCTGGGTGCGCAGGCAGGCAACACACATGTTGGCTGGGTTGGGAGGGATAGGAACACCACAGGTACAGCACAGGCTGGGTAGGGGACAGAGTAAGCATTGGTAAAATGAGTAAAAGAAATGGTTGATTTGGTATTTCACACCTCTAAGCAACATCTGCTTGAATACATCTGTCAATAAGACAGACACATTATGAAAGCGACAGGGCTTTAGCACAACACAACAAATTTGAGCAAATCAAGTTAATACACTACATTTTAGTACTTACATATTCCCCTGGCTACTTGTGGCAGGAGCTTGCATGTACTCCATTCTCCTCAGCTTGAATATAAAAAAACAACCAGACAGATTCCATTAGTCTTGTCAAAGCCCAAGGACAGCTATGACAGTAGTCATAGTAGTAGGATTTGTGATGGCTAACGTTAGATAATAGCGTAAACATTATGAAACGTTAGCTAGCTTTACAATCACCTGGTGAATTCAAATATTTGCATCAGTACGTCTTAAATTGTAATACAGCAGTTGACAACAACGATTAGGTCGCTAAAATTAACAGTCATTTACAATTTATACCATCAGCTTAGCAGCTGGATATATAAACAGCTACATAAAAAAATAGATGGGCAGATACTTTCTGCAAGGTAGCCACGCAGCTAGCACTTAACTCGTATACTGCTGTGGCTCAAGAAGGTTCAATAGCAGACAGTTAGCATTCAAGGCTAAACCTGATAGTTTTGTTGTCTAATGTTCAGTGACATCTATGGAAAAATAAGAGGACGATTTCAAGCAAAATGACTCGATAACTTCATTTCGAAGAAGCGAAAAGCGTGACAACTTACTGAAGTTAACTGATTTTAAGTCCACAACACGTTGTACCCCTCCACGTTTCCCCACCGTGGAACAAGAAGGGCTTGATGACGTAAAAGAGGCCGCGAGGACCCCGTGGCTGTCTTTCTTTGCCTGATTAATAAAGTTGCCTCAAAAACAAAGGCATACATTGAATTATATATATATAATTTAGTTAGGCCTTAATCCCTGTGGTAACATATCCATAGGACTGAGCTACGGAATATATAAATAAATAAATATAACTGTTTATAATCAGAAAACAAAATTAAAGGGCAGATAAGACAATGGAAAAGATTTTCATCATAGTGTACATACAGTTGGTCTGGGCTCATAAAAGAAAAATAGCAAATGTGGGAAATGACTTTCCAAATGACCAAATAATGACATACTAAACATATTTCAACATACCTTCTTTAAACTATGAATTATATTTTATTTTAATTTTTTTCTTACAGTTGACCATCACTGCCTCGTTATCATCATAATCATTATCGTCAACAACAGCAGCAGCATTGACAATAATGACAATCCGCCCGTTTACATCATGTGTATATTTCAGTATTATCTGGGATAGTAGTTCAATTCGGAGTTGGTATCTGTTTATAATTATCTGGATGACCTCATATCATCAATAGCCCTATTGATATTATTCTCGTGTAACGATTGAGGCAATGGCTAAAAATGTCTTACTATTAGTCAGTTGAAGTGGGAAAATGACTGTGATTGTTGAGTTCACCATGTGGTTGTCGTACATTGTACATTATTCTTAATACCATCGCAGTGCCCACATTGAGACCAGACATGGTCCTGATGTCTGAAACATCAAGGCAGGTGGTCCTGCTCGAGCTGACTGTTCCCTGGGCAGACTGGATGGAGGAGTCCTACAAGAGGAAGAGGGCCAAGTAGTGAGGACCTGGTTGGCGAATGTCGAGGCAGGCCAGGCCAGTCTCTCTATAGGACTGTCAAGCTCCTTGGCATCACAGGAATGCACAGCAAGAAAGCCATTAAGAACACCACTGAGGCTGCAGTGAGGGCGTCAAGATGGTTGTGGATCAAGAGGGGGGATCCGTGGACCACACAAGCTACTTGGACACAAGCTGGGGCCTGATCAACCCCGGCTGTAATGAGGGTGTATGATTGTTGAAAGACCCGAAACACCCAATGACCCCAGGTTACATCACTGATGATGTGTGAGATAATTTAGCTTATTCTTATTCTTACTTAACCTCACCATTAGTTGCAGTAGTCGTAGAAATAGTGTTAGTAGCAGTAATAACGACACTATAAGGAATTTATTTGACCTAACTGGGTATATTTACATTATGTTCATCAAGCAGTGTTCACTTGGTGATATAAAATAACCTGCAGTGTTTGAACTTCCATGATCCTTTCACAAGTCAGAATACAGGTTTGTTAACTTGTGTTTAACAAACGTGAACCTCAACAAATATTTTACAGTCTCAACATGTATGTAGGCTCATAAGGAGCTGTCACATACTGTAGCCTAACTGTCAATAGTGTCAAAAGCTCAGCCTGATTTTTTAAAAAAGTGGTCACTGTGCCTATTTTATGTGATGGGTCAAATCCAGTAGGCGCTATCCTTAGTTGTCTTCAGGTGCTGTCGGAAATATTATACTTCGGCGCACATCAACGATCCAAAAAAAGTGATAAATGTGCTGAGATTGGAAAGGGGGGCATTTTCTATCATAGCCAGGTTGCAGAAATGTGACATTTAGGGGGCGGTAATTATGGATATACTATATACCATTTTATAAACAATTAGGGTTGCTGCACATTTTTAATATAACAAATAAATGGATAAAACATCCCTGATCCACACATCCTCTCTTTCTTTTGCCACTACAGCACAAAGTCTCTATGCCACTTGATTTCTAAAATAACACAACGACTTATTTACGACTTGCTCCTCAGAAGCGGGAGTTTGCGGGGAGCACCTGAAGGCAGCACCAACGTTTTCTCCACCAGCAGAAGAGCGTCGCAGCCAGTGTGGCAGCTGGGAATGTGCGTAACGCTACGACGGCTCCTTATAGACCGCTATTTTCAGGATTGGGAAGAGTAGTAGCGGCTGGCAAGGGAGAGGTTCTACCCACGGGTCGGGTCTGGTCAGCACACGGGCTTATTTTTAAGTCCAGAGCGGCGGCCGGTGTTTTCTGTCCGGGGTGACACTGCTCCTTAACCGTATCAGATGGACAAGGGACAACAGCTGGTTCACTGCGGGGCTTCATGCTAGGGGAACCAGCCGGAGCAGCGTCTTTCTACGCCGGTCTGTTTACGGTTACCCCTGCCTCAGTCATCGTTCATTCCTGGTGGATCCGGCTGAAGATGCAGTGAATTGTTCTCTCCAAGTCAGTCTAGTCTTCATGTTCCCTGGCGTGAAGCGCTCGGGTAAATGTGCTTATTTCACTACTACCGACCCACTCACGCCGACGACGATGGACTGAGATCTGCGGGGGCGAACGAGAAACAACCTGCCGTGATTTCCTGCCTGTAATAAATGATAGAGGATACGATGACACTGCTGTCTCTGTTAGGTCGGATCATGCGTTATTTTCTGCTCAGACCGGAGACCTTGTTCCTGCTGTGCATCAGCCTGGCTCTGTGGAGTTACTTCTTCCACACGGACGAGGTGAAGACCATCGTCAAGTCCAGCCGGGATGCGGTCAAGATGGTCAAGGGGAAAGTGGCGGAGATTATGCAGAATGACAAGTTCGGGGGACTGGACGTCCTGGACGCGGAGTTCTCCAAGACCTGGGAGTTCAAGAGCAACAACGTAGCGGTCTACTCCATCCAAGGCCGGCGGGACCACATGGAGGACAGGTTCGAGGTCCTCACTGACATCGTCAACAAGACTCACCCATCTATATTTGGGATCTTCGATGGGCATGGGGGAGAGGTAAGGTGTGGTGAAAAGTAGAGTGTGTCTCTCACGCACGCACACGCACACACACTGGGGCACCCTTGTGGGACCCCAAGCTGAGGGAGGGCCCCTAAAGTATCAAGACTAAAATGCCTTTTGTGTTTCTCAACAGTATATTCAAATATTTCCTGGTAATAAATACTTAATACCTTTATTTCACACTGTTGTGGTTTTGAATCAGGGTTTGGGTGAAATCTACAAAACTGCAAACAAATAAAACTTTCTCAAAAATATGACACAGCGACTATTGTGTTGTGTAATTGGAGACGAACTGGGACACGGTGGAATCAAATCTGTCTAGGTTTTTCCTACTGGGGAAAACATGGTTATGACAGCCAATTAGCGCTATCAGGGTAGTGCCCCAAAACCCATAATTTCAATTAGGGATGTGTCAGATAACGAATCAGTATGAATGTGTGGAGGTGTGCTTGAGTTGTGGATGGTTAGACATAGATATTTGTCATAGATGGAACAAGGGTGGTGCAGGGATGAGAGGTCAGCATCACCTCCTGTGCATGAGGCCCATGATTCCTAGCTGCGCCCCTGCACACACACAAAACACACTAGGGATTTCCAACTGCAATGTGGCTATTTACAGACTGAAATTATGCCGAAAATACCCATCTCTCATGACAGGCACGTATTTTGGGCATAACAGGATTTAGGTGCGATGCAATTAGGATGCAGACAGCATAGGCTCCATGGTCTAACATGATTATAGTTGGAAGGGGCAGGTTGAGCTCATACAAATGTATGAGTCCCACAGACCTCTTCGCCCGCTGCTGCAGCTCGTTCCATGGAGTGGTCACTCTCCGCCACCGGTCGGTACTTGTTGACAGCAGAGAAATCTCCCATTTGTCCCTGCTACTGTGGTGCTAACAGATGTTGGCGTTTGACTCGAGCACTCAAGGCTGTGCATTCAATGCTTCGAGGGAACAGCTTGCCATAGAAACGCAAGACTCAAGACAAAGATGTCAGTGAAAGGGGCGTAGAAGTGTGTGTGTGTGTGTGTGTGTGTGTGTGTGTGTGTCAGAGAGGTTGCTTGTGTGCGCAAGTATGCTGTGTTCGCATATGAGAGGACCCCATGTTTAGATGGGGGGAAAAAACACAACACTGATTGATCATGAAGCCCTGGCCTGCCTGAACACTGACATTGTTTCTTCGGGCTGCAGCTGTGGCCTCAGCTGACAGTATAGTATTGATGCTATGGAGCCTCGCTCTTCCCTCAGCCTCTCTTCCCACTCATTTTACTCCTCTTCCTCCTCTATCCATCTCTCTCTCTACCAACACCCTCTCTTTTTTTATCTCTCCTTCCCCTCTACCAGTACTCCAGCCAGTGTGGAGCTCTCTACTGTTTAGCCCTGACAGTCATTCTGAGTTTGACTGCTATGGTCTGATTGAGGCTGAACGATAACAGTCTAAAAATAGCCAGCCATAGAGATGGAGAATAGCTTTTCTTTTTTTGGGAAATTAAATTTTGGGCCACAGCGCTGACTGCTGCAGCTTTTGACCAAAAGTGGTCATTGGATTGTTTTTTCCCTGCGGCCTGTATGTGTTTTCCTTCCCTCCATGAATGAGGCGGTGCCTTTTTAGAGACCGGTAATCCAACCTGCAAACCTGCTACAGCTGCCACACATGTGGTTAAGAGAGAGGGAGAAGTAAATAGTGAATAGTATGTGTTTGTGTATGTGGGAGAAAGAGAGGAGAGTGAGAATGAAGACGAGAGAGTGGGAGAGTGTCAATAGTGAGAGAGTGAGTAAGAGCAAGATGAGAAAGTGGCTCTTCAGATTTGCCCATGTAGGCGAGAGGCTTTTTTCTTAGCATGTCCATGGGCAACAATTTGCTCTGTTTTCATTCCCACATCCTCTTTTGAAGTGTGTGAAATGGTTGCCAGACAGCAACTTTCAGAAATACTTCCTCTGCTTAGCGAATTTAGATTCATTTTTTTTCCCAGCCAGAGGGCAATGAATAAAGCAGAGATGCGCTCTGTGGCCCGGGGCAACACCAGGAATACTAGCTGCCTCAGCTGGCTAGTTAGTGAGGGGTCAGCCGCATCCTCTCCCTCCACACACACTCAGCTCCTCCAAACCACACACCCAGTTACAGGTTAAAGGGGCATTTTAATCATTTCTAACTTTTCACGTCCTGTATCACCGACCAAGGAATTACAACAACATCGCCTGTAGTGGACAGCAATATAAAAGTTACATTTTCAGTAGAACAAGTAAGCTAGCCAATTAGAGCAGAGATCCAACAGAAACATCCAGCGAGGCGGTAATATAGCACAATGCAAAATATTTCGGTAACACTTTATTTGAAGGGGTGTGCATAACACTGTCATGACACTGTCATAACCATGACATGACACCTGTCATGACCATGAAGGACGCTTCATGAATGTTTATGACTGTTGTCATTAAGTGTCATTCGGTAAAGACATCTCAAACAATGTCAACTTTGCATTAACAATGACATAATTTACCGAATGACACTTAATGACAACAGTCATAAACATTCATGAAGCGGTTAGGGTTAGGGTTAGGGTTAGGGTTATGGTCATGACAGGTGTCATGTCATGGTTATGACAGTGTCATGACAGTCTTATGCACACCCCTTCAAATAAAGTGTTACCAATATTTCTTTGTCATTTGCTTTTTTCTGTTTCCAAAACCGAGTGTAGCTACAGGCCGGAAAGTGAGTTTTCAAAGCGAGAAATCTCACCTGGCAGCACCTGGCAACATAATTGTTGAGTCATTGGTATTGATCAATAACCCTACCAACCCCTCCTAGATATATTATGGTTATTCTGTGCTATGGGACAGTAAAAAATGTACTTATTGCACCTCTAAATATGGGCAATGGAGCAGTTACCTTTTCAAACAAAGCTGCAGTGTCAAGATGGTGTTAATCTATTGACATTATTTCCAAGACAGCCACACTCGTGGTGGGAAACTCTACCTGGGAAATTGATATGTGTGTAGAGAGAGAGAGAGAGCTATCGTTCAACACATGACTGAAGACTGCAGATCGACCCTATCAGTTATCAAATTACCTAGCAATAGATAACAAACAACAACTACAACGACTGCTTGAATTTAGCAGGGAAGTTAGCTAGTGAGCTAGCTACTAGTTAGCTACCTAGGCTAGAGGTAACTATAGTAGGTAACTGTAAATACATGACCTTAAAATGTGAACCTATATCCTTCAAAATGGCTGCCATGGGAATAAGGTCTATAGCAAGGTGAATTAATCCTGCCATTCCAGGGTGGACAGGAGGTCAAGTAGGGAGAGTGAGTTACCAAGAAAGCCTGACTATCCTGGAACCGATCAGTTTACCACCAGACGAATCATCAGTCAGCGGTAGATAACATCTGGACGTCTCTCTCCGTCCCTTTCTCCATCTCTCTGCGCCATACACCACACACACCATCACACACTGAGTCTTCAAGGTTTCAAATCAGTCTTTAATAGGAAGATATTCATCGGTGGTCGTTTTTAGATGTGCATGTTGGCTCACTGAGGGATTTTTCTGTTCAATGGAGATAGATTTTTAGGTGACATATAGGAATAACGTGTAAGTGATAACCCCAGGCTTTTTACCCATCCATATAATGGTAACATGAGCCATTTGTTCCTTATTGGCATTCACCATAGAGAGCCAGTGATATTCTCCCTCTCCCGGACTCACTGTCAGGTTGTGGCTTCAGGCGGTGCACAATTACCTCCACACTACAATGTAGAGGAGATATTTACTGCCTGACTGTTTAACTTGTATGTGGGGGCTCATTTTTTTTTTTCTATGAAGGGCTCTATGGGTAAAAGCAGTAATGGTAAAGTTTTACCATCCTTTTACCTTTTGTGCTGCGGTTTTCTTTGTCATATAGTTTCAATCTATGGTGTGAGTGGGTTCTGAGACATATAGACCTAACTTGTCAATGGAAGTAAAAAAAACACTTTAAAAAAA